>CM053402.1:108940646-109076417 GCA_028644305.1 Xerus rutilus | reverse complement strand
GACACATCTATGAAGACTCTAATGTTGAGACTTTATTTGGTTTGCAATCAGAGAAATGGGAAAACAGAGATCGGGTTATGTACTATGACTTGAAATGCATTTAAATAAAAAAAAAAAAAAAAAAGAATATAAAAAAAAAAAAAACAAAAAAAAAACACCTTATGTAGAAGTGTCCCCAAAGGGTTTGCCACATGATTGGGGATTTCCCAACATAAGAACATAAGAAGGACATAAGAAGTTTCTCCTAACATGTCTTAAACAGTTCTTTTAAAGAGAAATGATGTTTTAAAAAAACTTAGATGTCTGAAGGAAAAGGAGCCCAGGAAATCTATTTTGGAGTATGGAGCCAAGCATTGATCTGTGCTTTTCCTGACTATTTTTGTTTTACTTTAGGAGGCTCACTGGTTGTATGGGTTAGCATCTTTCTGTATTCATTATATAGATTCCAAGGAAGTAAGTCCAAACAGAGTTAATGTTAGAAGCCCTTTCTGGGGACCATTTTTAACATCCAAATACCTGTCTGTCTGAAAGAAAGTTGAAGGTTATGGGTGAGTTTTTTGTCAGAAGTGCCTGTAATGAAAAGTAGTTTGACTTGATTTCTAGTAGAAAATGTTTATTTTAGAAAAGGAATTTTTAAAGGAATTTACTTTTTAAGAGAATTTGGAGACTTCATGTCTTTAAATTTGGGGGGTGATGGAAGGAATCAAATAACTATGAAAATCAACAATGAATACATCAGCACCTTTGATGGTATTTGTGCTCCTTCCCTCTCTATGGCATTGTTTTGTTGGCATATTATGTGCTTAGAAACTATCAGGACCCATGAAGACCAACAGCATAAAATAGAAAACCCAGAGACAAACCCACATACTTACAGCCACCTGATACTTGACAAAGGCACCAAAAAAAAAAAGAAAGAAAGAAAGAAAAAAAAGTCAAAGAAAAGATAGGCTTTTTATTTTTAGCAAATGGTGCTGGGAAAACTGGACAGTCATATGTAGAAGAATGAAATTAGATCCCTATCTCTCAAAGGGATCTTGCAAAAAATTCAAATCAAATGGATTCATAGTGTTTAATTTCCCAACCAGTGTGATGAGAATGAATGGTGGAGTGAGGGCATAGCTCCTGCCCCCAGGAATCTTGCATATCAGGAGAAAATTCTTCACATGCATGATTTTGTTAAAAATGAACCCAACTACTATGTATGACTATAATGCTGTAATTAAACAAAACAAAACTGAGAGGCCCCTTGGCACAACTCTCACCTACATTTTTGATGGCATATAAAACACTTATCCAAACTTACTCTTTCTTACTAAAAAAAAAAAAATCCAGCCCCAATCCAACTCTCTTGGGAGGGCTTCATTTCTGGAGAGCCCCTTCCTCTAGTTAGGAAAATATTTGGATTTTTTTCTCCTACCCAGAAAGACATGTTAAAGATGTTTAACTTCAGCCATCCACAGAGAGAACCTGGACAGGATTTCAGCAGGCAGGAAACCCACAGGTTTTAAGTTGCTTTAGCCTTCTGGGATCAGAGAGGCTTTTACAGGCTACTCATTTTCTTCTGCTAACCAGGGTGGGCTTGTGTCATGAGTAGAATCCTTAGACAGCCTTCAGGTTACTAAACGTAGCATAGAAAGCGACTAGAACGGAAAGGTGTTCCTGAGGCATTTGGGGTGTTTTTAAGGCATATTGTCATGAGGAAGTGTGGAAGATGTTTCTAGTTCTATGTTCCCATGGTAGTCACATCCACCACCTTTGAGTCTCTTAATATGATGAATATATTTAGCATAGTTTGGATTGATTATTAAAATCCTGATTTAAGCATCAATCAATCGTTATGCATATATGCTGGGAAGTAGTAATAATATTTGCTTAGAGGGAAAAGCTTGAAGCTGATCTATAAAGGGAGGTTTGCAGACAAGCCCTCTGATTTTGAACTGTAATGAAGGCTCATCCATAGATTGAGCTTGTGAGAGCTTTGGATGTGATCCTTCTAGAGCTGATAATGTCCTTTTGGCTTCTTCAGACATTTTGGTTTCTATGTTTAAAATTTTAAGATGATCTAGTTCCATTTACTCTTGGCATAACTTGAAGAAAGACAAAGCTAAAAGACTTGGAAAGCTTTTATAAGTCATTTTGGATGACAGTATATTCAGATCAAGGCTGAGATGAGTGGAGTGTAAATGTATCAGAAACACGTGGAAGTTTTTCTTAGCAAGCAATACTGCTTTTAATGGAGACCAGAATGCAGTGAGCCAGAGTTAATTTCATTTTGTTTAAGCTCAAGTCACTAAATTCATTGCTGAACAACAAATCCAAATTATTGAACTCCAAACCCAACTTGCTGCTGCCCCCTTGCTTTTAGGAATGTCATGCTATCGTGAACCTGGTATTGCAAGATTCCTGTGGGCAGGAGCTGTGCCCAGCCTCCATGCAATCTCAACACATTGGTCGGAAAATTAAATTCTATGAATGCTCAAAGCTCAGATTTCCTTTCCTATTATTAATGATATAGAGATTAAGTAAGCTCTGGCATTCAAATCTTCCTCCTCCCTTTATTAACCATGTGACCCTAGTAAGAAGTGAACTTGGGTAAGAGTGGATAAAGATTAATATGTGACCCTTTCAACCCTTGGTTTTTATTCTGTAAAATGGGTATAGTAATAAAATAGGAGCCATTTTGTAAAGTCACTCTGAGAATTAATTGAGGTTGAATTGTGTAAAATCAGTACTTGGCCCAATTTCTGGCAGAAAGTAAATGTTTAATGAATGTTAGGTAATATTTCTGACTTAAACATCACTGTAGTCTCTACATGAAGAGTAGAAATTGTTATAATTCCTACAATGGAGTAGATAGATTATGCGATGCTCATCAAAATGTTTTAACACCTGATTTGGAAGTAGATTGAGTGTCCTGGCCAACAGGATTATCATGCACTATGGTACCATTGGCGTGTGAGCCCTGGCTGGACAGCCTTTAGACTGAATTCATAGACTGGCACCACCCACCTGCCACAGCCTGGCTTTGGAACATTGTGGAATAAACTCAGCACTGGCAACCCGAGGTAGAGTTGATGACTCTGGGCTTCAGCTCCACTTGCCGTGAAAGCCCCGTGACAAGGCATCAGTCACCTCAGCGCTCTTCAGTGAGCCTCTTTTCCCTCAATGTGCACAGATGGGTGGTTCTTTTGTTAGCCAGTGATGACTCATATGCTTCATGATAATGTGTGTTTTGTTGTGAGGCAGCCATTAGGGCTCTAAACTCACTGAGCAGTCCTCAGGCTGGGTGCCACCTGGGTCTGTTATGCTTCATGATGTAGTGTTCTCGCTGTTGGAGATTATACAAAGCCAGAAAATGCCAGAGAAAGGAAAATCTGTTGATTCAGGAAAGCTTCAAGCCAGTAAAGGAGCATTCCTTCCTCCTTAATATCACTACTCCAGCTTGTCCACCAGTTCCAGGGTTTTGTTCCTAGAAGCCAACTTCTTGCCTTTCAAATAGCCCTGGGTGCTAATAGCCCCAATGTCCATACCACCCCTTCCTCTGTCACTCAGCTGGTATGGCATATGGGCAAAATATTCAGAATGCACATTTAGAATCAGAGTTTAGGGTTTTTTTTTTTTTTAACCTATCTTTTTGTTGTTAATCTCTCTCTCTCTCTCTCTCTCTATTGATATTACACTTAAAACCATCAGGGTTACTCTTGGTGCTGGAAGCAGGAGGGCTTGGTGGTTATGTAAACCACTGCTACAAATATGTCTATTTTTTTTTTTTTGAGAAAAATGGATTCTGCATCTCTTTGTGCTGCTCATCGAGCATGTGTACCCACTGCTTTTAAGAACCACAATGCTGCTTTGCACACAGGCTGTCTAGGATGTTCTCATCTATGTTCTACTAATTTGGGTAGCTTGATCAAAGTATTCCAAGCAGATCTCCCTGTCCTGGGAGATAGGGAGGCCAGCCTCAAAGTAATGGTAGTGATAGGCTGAACCCAAGGCAGGGCTGACAGAGCAGAGAAGAAAGATATGGCAAGGAGAAAACAGTGTTTACTTCAAAGAAGACCATGGCAACTGCAACATCTCTTTCTAGGGCTTGGGGAAATAATAAGCTAGAAAACCTGGTTAATACTAGGTAATAGCTAATGAATTGGCAATCAAACTAAAATCATCTTATTTGACGAAGTAAAACCTCAGAATTTTTTTTCTTCTGGCAATGAGAGGTGAATTTGTGGGGACCCTGAGACCTGGGTAAGCAGTACAAAACTGACCCATAGTCCTTCTTAAGAAGGGGATAGGTCCCAAGGCTGATGCAGGTTGACTGGGAAGGAGTAGAAGTTCCCTAATGCAGGGTAAGTGCTTCAGATCAGTGGTGACCCGTGTCAGTTTAAGTTGTTTGCTGATCCGTGCTACAAGTAAGTGTTGTCTCCTCTCATTTTTCCAAAGTCTTCATTAAAAGTCTGCTACCTATGGGCCTATATGACACTGCCTTGGGATGCTTGGGATAGGGAGGAGGTGATATCCAGGTCTGTATTCATAGATCACAGTTTTATCCTTCACCTGAGGCTGAACATTTGGATCATTTTTAGTGTAGCTCTTACAAGTGAACCTGGTGTGAATGTTCATGTAGGTCCTTAGGTTTTTCTCTTAGATTAGGAATGGAATTTCTGAGTAATGTATATTTAAATTTCTAAGAAAGAGACTCTTTCTAAGTGGTTGTACCATTTTGTATCCCTTCCAACAATGTGAGTTCCAGGTGCTCTACATTTGTGCCAACAATTGACACCATCAAAAACACTCTTTAAAAAATGTTTATCACTAATATAATGTAATGTAGAAGAGATGAACAACAGATCCTCCTCTCAGTAGAGGAGGAAGACAAGTGAGCTGACCGCAGGGAAGTATATGTCCTGAAATGGGGTTACACACAGGGTTTCCTGAGAGCACAAAGGTGGGGGCACCCATCCCAGGTCCCTTCTTTCCACACCTAGACTGGGTGCTAGGCTTGTTGGAGTCATCCACCTTCATGGAACTTCTAGAAGAAGATGGACTCAAAGCCAGTAAAGCAAGAAAAACAAGTGGAGACTGTCACAGAGGAGAGAACAAGCACTTGGCAAAGGATCTGTCCTGGTTTGGAGGGGCAGGAAGAACTTGCAGAATGTGTGGGAGTTAGAGGAAGGGCTCTGAGGAGACAATGGTGAGGGGAGGAAGGTTCCAGCAGCACATAGAATATATCAGAACTGGATGGGAATGTGGAGTATGCCAGAATTAAGGAGGAGACCCACAGGACCAGAGTGCGAAGGTGCTCATTAGATAATAATGCACGCGCAGTGCTCTGGTGTAGAGGAACAGAGGCCAAATCAGAGATGGAGGGGTGTGGAAGTCATGTTGATTGGGGTTTTTAAAGAGGAAAAGCTATGGGTGCATTTAGGGATGGAACAGGGTATGAACTTGCTTGAGGTAATAAGCCTCCTGCACTCACACATACACCACATCTAAAGATGCTGAACCTCATACATTTTAGCCAACATTGCAGTTTGGCCTTTAAGTCACACCTCCCTTTCCCCATGTCATATAAGTCAACATTTCTCATGACATTGTTCTCCATGAACAGAGCTAGTCATAGAAACTGATCCTAGAGCATGAACCTGGAAGGTGTTGAGAGTCTGTGAGGTCACTTCCCCCCTTACAGATAAGGCCAACCAAGACCAATGACAGAGATCTCTACTGGAGGCATATTTTCTCCAATAAAAGGCCTATACAATTGCCTAGAATCTAGAATTTCTTCACTTTATTATTTTGGATAAAGTTTTCATGTTTTTTACAAGTGGACACATTATCTAAACTTCTTCCATTTAAAAAACTCCAGATATTTTGTCTGTTTTCTTGCCCAGAACATAGAATTGTGCCTGAAATGTAGTAGGTACTCAAGGAACATAGTAGGTACTCAATAAATATGACTTGAATGAATGAATGAAAGCACTGACAATAAGCAGATTTGAAGAAATTTGATTTTTGCCTTCTTACTAAACTCCAACATCACCTCTATGAGCCCAACTTTCCCATTTTGAATTCTTAACCTTAATAAAATAATCTTTGCAAACTTACTGATTCTGCTAACCCAACCCAAATGTTAGTCCCAGGCCAACCTACCCCTGTTTATGGCTCTTTAGAAACCAATGACTGGGAGGAAATCTCCTTGCTTTTAAAACCTTTTGATCTAAGGGCAGAATAAAAACTCTTCCAGTGTCGTCTTTCCTGATTTTTAACCTATATGATGAAAAAGTGTTGGCTTTATTTATAATGTGCTACTAATCTTGTATCGCTTTACAACCATCAATTCTTATCAGCTCCTGCTAAAGGAGACAGTGTAGATTTATATAATCTACAGGCAGAGAGGCAATATTTTCACATTTGCTTGAGCTATGAGATTTGCTCTCTGGAAAAGTGTTGTTAATGAAAGGAAGGCAAATTACATTTTATATATCAAAAGTGTCATTGTCCTTATTCAAAGATGCTGCTGCCACCTGCTAGAGGAGTAGAGTTGGAACAGCTCTGCCTCCAGAGTGGCTGGAGGGCAGAGAACACATGCTTTGAATGTTTCTTTAGCCCATTTGAAAGTCAAATTGGTGAAAGGACACCTCAGTGTTTGTGTCATTTTTCTTTAAGCCTCAGGTGAAAGTCTCAAGTAGGTACTTGAGAAGGTTATTGCAAGCTAACTGGCTCCTCCAGGCTTCTGACTAATATGGTTACTAATATCGGAAGGTGTAAATCACCCAGAGGCTGGGAGTGTAGGAAAAAGAGCCCTGATCTGTGACGCAGATTGGGGTCATTTGGGTTCCTGATTAAAGAGTTCTGTGACCTTGGAAAAGCCACTTTACTTTTCTTCATTCAGCTTCCTCTTTTGCAAAGTGGACAGGTCTAAGGTACATCTTCCTGGCCTGGCTCACAGAGCTATTGTCAAGATCCAAAAGAATGTGTGACAGTGCTTTGACAAGACAAGGCACACTGTAAACGCAGAGAAGCATTTTAGAAAGTATTGAGCTTTTGGTGAGTGAGGCAAGGAGAACCAAGAGACCTTGGCACTCTCACATGTCAGAGTTGTCCCAAACTAATGACCAAGGAGAAATAGCAAGGGTCTGAGGTGAAAGTGGGACCAGTCTTTATTCTTTGATTCCAAATGATCAAATCAAAAGGACTTCCTTGAGCTAGGCTTGTAGCTCAGTGAAACAGTGCTTGCCTAGCACATGTGAGGCACTGGGTTCCTCCCTCAGCACTACATGAAAATAAATAAAATAAAGGTATCTATCTACAACTAAAAGATATATTCTAAAAATTATTTTAAAAAAGAATTCCTTCATTTCGGCTACATTCTTTACCTCTTCTAGGGTAACCTTGTATCCTTTTCCTCTTAAAGTTGTCCTTGTTTGGATGAAAATAAGTAAGTATTTAAAGGCACTTGACTAGATGGTTCCATGGTAAGTACTGAAGAGACTTGAATGGCATTGGATTATTAAACTCTGAGGCCCAGCAGACATCTTTTTTTTAATATCTATTTTTTAGTTGTAGGTGGATAGAATATTTTATTTTTATGTGATGTTGAGGATCGAACCCAGTGCCTCATGCACGCTAGGCAAGCGCTCTACCACTGAGCTATAGCCCCAGCCCCCAAGACATCTTTATTCTGGGCAAGGAGCCACCTGTTGGCACTTGTCCTTTCTCTACTATTTGATAAGTAGTCATCATCAAGCAAGTCCTTCATTATTTTGTTTAGAAGTGTTCCTGCTCATGGAAGCAGGGAGAAAAGTCTGTTTTCTGAGAGCCCCTGTTCAAAGGAAAGCATATAATTTAGTGAATAATTTTGAATGAATTAGAGGTAGGCAGATTAATAATTGCCCTCCCCCATGATGTCCACCTTCTACTCTCTGGAATCTGTGAATGTTAGTTTACAAAGCAAAAGGAATTTAGGTCAAAAATGGAAGTAAATTTGCTAATCAACTGGCCTTAAAGTAGAGAAGTTCACCTGGATTATCAGGGCAGGCCTAATGAGGTCATAGGGGATCCTAAGTGCAAGAGGAAGGTAGGAGGTCCGAGTGCTGAGATGTGAGAAGGACTCGACCTGCCATGACTGGCTTTGAAGAATGAGGCCATGAGCCAAGGAATGATGGAGGGCTCTGGAAGCTGGAACAGGGAAAGAAATGGATCATTCCCCATGCCCTTCAGAAAGGACAGTTGATCTGCCCACACATTGATGTTAGCTCAGGGGGCCAGTATTAGACTTTTAACATATTGTCAGATAATAAATTATTATTGCCTTTTTCTTTTTAAATTTGTTCTAATTGGTTATATATAACAGCAGAATGCATTTTGACACATCATATGTAAGTGGAGTATAACTTCTTATTCTTCTGGTTGTATGATATAGAATTACATCAGTCATGTGGTCATATATTTACATAGGGTGATGATGTCCAATTCTATTACCCTTCCTAGCTCCATACCACCCCCTCCATTCATTCCCCTCTAATTCAAAATACCTCTATTCTTCCCTAGATCCCCCCTTATTGTGAATTAGCATCCACGTATCAGAGAAAACATTTGGCCTTTGGTTCTTTGGGATTGGCTTATTTCACTTAGCATTATATTCACCAGCTCCATCTATTTACTGGCAAATACTATAATTTCATTCTTCTTTAAGGCTGAGTAAAATTCCAGTGTGTATATATACCACATTTTCTTTATCCATTCATCTGTTGAAGGGCAACCAGGTTGGCTCCATAGTTTAGCTATTTTGAATTGAGCTGCTAGAACATTGATGTGGCTGTGTCACTGTAGTATGCTGATTTTAAGTCCTTTGGGTATAAACTGAGGAGTGGGATAATATGGTGGTTCAAAGTTTTCTGAGCAATAGTGATTGCACTAATTTGCAGTCCCACCAGCAATGTATGAGTGTACCCTTTTCCTCACATCTTTGCCAACATTTATTATTGCTTGTATTCTTTTTTAAAAAATATTATTTTTTAGTTGTAGATGGACACAACATCTTTATTTTTATGTGGTGCTGAGGATCGAACTCAGTGTCCCATGCATGTGAGGCAAGCACTCTACCACTGAGTTACAGCCTCAGCCCTGCTTGTATTCGTGATAATTGTCATTCTGACTGGAATGAGATGAAATCTTAGATCAGTTTTGATTTGCATTTTTCTAATTGCTAGAGATGTTGAACATTTTTTCATATATTTGTTAATTGATTGTATTTCTTCTGTGAAATGTCTGTTCAGTTCCCTAGCCCATTTATTGATTGGGTTATTTGTTATTTTGATGATAAGTTTTTTGAGTTCTTTATATATCCTGGAGATTAATATATCTTAATATATTCTTAATATATATTCTTAATATATATTCTTAATATATCCTCAGATTAATTAATTGAGGTGCATGTAGTATAGATTTTTTCCCATTCTGTAGGCTCTTTCTTCACATTATTATTTCTTTTGCTGAAAAGAAGCTTTTTAGTTTGAATCCATTCCATTTATTGATTCTTGATTTTACTAGTGCTTTAGGAGTTGTGTTAAAGAAGTCAGTTCCTAAGCTGACATGATGAAGATTTGGCCTACTTTTTCTTCTATTAGGCATAAGATCTCTGTTCTAGTGCCCAAGTCTTTGATCTGCTTTGAATTGATTTCTGTGCAGGGTGAGAGAAAGGTGTTTAATTTTATTTTGCTACATATGGATTTCCAGTTTTCCCAGCACCATTTGTTGAGGAGGCTATCTTTTCTCCAACATATGTTTTTGGTGCCTTTGTCTAGTATGAGGTAACTGTATCTATGTGGGTTTGTCTCTGTGTCTTCTATTCTGTACCATTGGTCTATATGTTTGTTTTGGTGCCAATACCATGTCGTTTTTGTTACTATGGCTTTCTAGTGTAATTTAAGCTCTGGTATTATGATACTTCCTGCTTCACTTTTCTTGCTAAGAACTGCTTTGGCTACTCTGGGTGTCTTATTTTTCCAAATGAATTTCATGATTGCTTTTTTTAATTCTATGAAGAATGTCATTGATTTTATCAATAGTATTGGTTTTACAGGCTGCTACTTTGCTGAATTCATTTATTAGCTCTAGAAGTTTTCTGGTGGAATTTTTTAGATCTTATAAATATAGAATCATGTCATAGGCAAATAGTGATAGTTTGAGTTCTTTTCCTATTTGTATTCCTTTAATTTCTTTTGTCTAATTGCTCTGACTAGAGTTTCAAGGACGATGTTGAATAGAAGTGGTGAAAGAGAGTATCCCTGTCTTGTTCCAGTTTTTAGAGGGAATGCTTTCAATTCTTCTCCATTTAGAATGATGTTGGCTTTGGGTTTAGTTGAAGTATGTTCCTATTATCCCTAGTTTTTCTAGTGTTTTCAACATGAAGGGGTGCTGTATTTTGTCAAATGCTTTTTCTCCCTCTATGGAGATGATCATATGATTCTTGTCTTTAAGTCTATTGAGGTGACGAATTACATTTATTGATTTCCGAATGTCAAACCAATCTTACATCCTTGGGATGAAGGGATGAAACTTGATGGGATGCACTTGATCATGGTGCACTGTCTTTTTAATGTGTTTCTGTATGTGGTTTGCCAAAATTTTATTGAGAATTTTTACATCTAGGTTCATCAGGGATATTGGTCTGAAATTTTCTTTTCTTGATGTGTCTCTGCCTGGTTTTGGTATCAGGATGGTACTAGCCTCATAGAATGAGTTTGGAAGCATTCTCTCCTTTCCTACTTTATGGAATAATTTGAGGAGTATTGGTATTAATTCTTCTTTATAGGTCTTGTAGAAGTCAGCTGAGAATCCGTCTTGTCTTGGGTTTTTCTTGGTTGGTAGGCTTTTGATGATGTCTTCTACTTCCTTGCTTGAAATTGATTTGTTTAAATTGTGTATGTCTTCCTGGTTTAGCTTGAGTAGATCCTATGACTCTAGAAATTTGTCAGTGTCTTTGAGGTTTTCTATTTTACTGGAGTATAAATTTTCAAAATAGTTTCTAAATGTCTTTTGTATTTCAATAGTATTTGTTGTGATATTTCATTTTTCATCTCAAATTTTAGTAATTTGAGATGAAATTTCAAATAATTTCTCTCTTCAATAATTTCTCTCTCCTTTTTGTTAGGGTGGCTAAGGATTTATCAATTTTATTTTTTCAAAGAATCAGCTTTTTGTCAGTTCTTTGAATTGTTTCTTTTGTTTCAATTTCATTGATTTATGCCATTATTTTAATTATTTCTTGTATTCGTCTACTATTGGAGTTTGTTCTTTTTTTCCTAGGGCTTTTAGATGTAGTGTCAGATCATTTATTTGTTGACTTGTTGTTCTTTTAATGAATGAGCTTAATGAAATGAAATTTCCTCTTAGCACTGCCTTCATAGTGTTCAGAGATTTTGATATGTTGTATCAGTTCTCATTTACCTCTAAGAATTTTTTAATCTCCTCCCTGATGTCTTCTGTTATCCATGCATCATTCAATAGCACATTATTTAGTCTCCAGGTATTGGAGTATCTTCTTTTTTAAATTTTATCATTGATTTCTAATTTTATTCCATTATGGTCAGGTAGAATGCAGGGTGGTATCTCTATTTTTTTTTTGTATTTGCTAAGACTTGCTTTGTGCCCTAACATATGATCTATTTGGAGAAGGATCCATGTGCTGCAGAGAAAAAGTGTATTTGCTCATTGATGGATGGAATATTCTGTATATGTTTGTTAAGTCTAAATTATTGTTTTATTGAGTTCTATAGTTTCTTTAGTTTTTGTTTGGATGATCTATCCAGTGGTGAGAGAGATGTGTTAAAGTCACCTAGTATTATTGTGTTGTGACCTATTTGATTCTTGCAGTCAAGAAAGGTTTGTTTAATATACATAGATGCCCCATTGTTTGGGGCATAGATATTTATGGTTGTTAAGTTTTGTTGATGTATGATTCCCTTGAGTAGTATGAAATGTCCTTCTTCATCCCTTTTCACTAACTTTGGTTTAAAGTCCACTTTATCTAATATAAGGATGGAAACCTCTACTTCTTTATGCAGTCCATGTGAGGGATATATTTTTTCCCATCCTTTCACCTTCAGTCTGTGGATGTCCTTCTCTGTGAGATGAGTCTCTTGAAGGCAGCATATTGTTGGGTCTTTTTTAAAAATCCAATCTGTTAGTCTGTCTTTTAATTGATGAGTTTAGGCATCAATATTATTTAGGCATCATATATTGATCAATATTATTGAAATATGGTTTGTATTCCCAGTCATTTTGGTTTATTTTTGGTTTTAATTGAATTGGTTCCTCCTTTGTTTGGCTTTACCTTTAGTGTAGTTCCTCTCTTTGCAGATTTTCATTGTTGTTGTTCATTTACTCTTCATGGAATATTTTGCCAAGAATGTTTTGTAGTGCAGGCTTTCTTGCTGTAAATTCTTTTAACTTTTGTTTATCATGAAAGGTTTGAATTTCATCATCAAATCTGAAGCTTAATTTTTTTAAAAAAAATTTTTTTAATTGTTGATGTATTTTTATTTTATTCATTTATTATTTTTTATATGTGGTGCTGAGGCTTGAACCCAGTGCCTCACGCATGCTAGGCAAGCCCTCTACCGCTGAGCTACAGCCCCAGCCCCCTGAAGCTTAATTTTGCTGGGTATAAGATTCTTGGTTGGCAACCATTTTCTTTCAGAGCTTGGTATATGTTGTTCCAGAATCTCCTGGCTTTGAGGGTCTGGTTTGAAAACTCTGTGGAGATTCGAATTGGTCTCCCCCTATATGTAATCTGATTCCTCTCTCTTGCAGCCTTTAAAATTCTACCCTTATTCTGTATGCTAGGTATTTTCATTATAATGTGACTTGGTGTACATCTGTTGTGATTTTGTATATTTGGTGTCCTGTAAGAATGCACTTGGTTTTCCAGGGCATTCTTCATGTTTGGGAAATTTTCTGATATTTTGTTGAAGAGGTTGTGCATTCTTTGGTTTGAAACTCTGCCTTCCTCTGTCCCAATAAATCTTACGTTTGGTCTTTTGATGTTATACCATAATTATTGGATGTTCTGTTCATGATTTTTTAAAAATCATCTTCACTGTGATGATCACATCAGCTTCACATCAGCTCTATTTTCAAGATTGTGTATTTTGTCTTCATTGTCTGAGGTTATGTCTTCCAAGTAATCTAGTCTGTTGGTGATGCTTTATGTTGAGTTTTAACTTTGGTTTATTGTTTCCTTCATTTCAAGGATTGTTTCTTTTTTTACCCCCTAGAATCTCTCTTTCTTGAAGTAATGTTTTGCTATCTTTATTTGCTCTCTTATCTCTTTGTTGGTATGATTAATGGTTGCCCGTATTCTCATCTCTTTGTTGGAGTAATCCATTTTTGCTGATACTTGTTCACTTAGGTCATTCTTTAATTCACAGATAATTTTAATTATGTACATTTTGAACTCCTTCTCTGACATTTCATCTACTGCACTGTCAATGGATTTTATTATTGTATCTTGGTTTGTTTGGGGCACTTTCCTCCCTGGTTTTTTCATGTTGTCTATGTCTTCCTCTCTTGCAGTGTGGATCTGGGGTATTGCAGCTTCTACCCTATAATCTTGTAGTGTCCTTGAAGTTTACTAATACCTCACCTTTAAGGGGGAGATAAATGTTTATAGTACCCAATGCAACCAATATGCAACCATAAATCAATTAGCTCCTATTTAGACATTTACAGTTTTGCCACTATAAAAAGAAATGATGAGTTTGGTTATCTTCTACCATATATCCAGTAGGTTTGCATAAGGTTTTGCAGTTTCTAATGATGGATAGAGAGAGAATGCAGTGGGTAGGATGTGATGTTTATGAGGTAGGGTGTAAGAATATGGAGGTATTAGATTATAGGACAAGTTATAGGAGAATCAAAAGAAGTTGGCTCTCAGCAGGAAAAAAAGAGAGGTGACCCCATGCAAGGCTCCCTGTTGCCTCTGCAACAAGATGGTGTCTGTTAGCACACCTAGTAGGGATACCTATGGTGCAACCAGTCCCACACAGACCTTGGTGACCATCTTCCAGGTCTTGGTTGTTGTTCCTTGATGGAAGCAGCCATGTCCCTTGGTGTCATCAGTAGTGTCAAGCCTGAAGGTACCTTGATATTGGCTTCCAGGCCCCAGGTGGTATCCTTACATGGAAGCTGCCCCAACTAAAGATGGTGGAGGCAGCAGTGGAGGTAAACCCAGATGGTGGTGGAGTTGCCCCAAGACGGAGGCAACTGCTTCCAGAGGTGGGGCTGGAATAATGAGCTGTGCGATGGCATTGGGTGGCCTGCTTGATGGTGGTACATGGTGCTACAATGGGCAGCTGTCCCTGTCCATTGTCCATGATGTAGCTTGCCATGTGGAGAGGGCTCTGGTGGTGGCTGCAGTGTCCCAAGGTGGAGGTGGTTTGGGGGAGGGGCTTATGCTGGTGGATAGGGAGTCAGTGTTCTTCTCTCTTTATTGAAATGATCTTTCAACTCCTGAAATTTCTATGATTTTACTCGTTACGTTGTCCTTTACATCATGGATCAGTTTATGTATATTCTAAACTCCTTCTCTGACATTTCTTCTACTGTGTTGTCAATGGATTTTTTATTGGAGCATATTGGTTGTTTGGGGTGCTTTGTTCCCTTGTTTTTTCATGTTCTTTCTGTTTGTCCATCTAGTAATGTGGATCTGAGGCAGCACAGTATCTACTCTGTAGACTTACAGTGTCCCTGAAGGTTTCCAGTACCTTGCCTTTAAGGGGGAGACAAATAATAATAGCACCCAATGGGAACAATATACAGTCTTAAACCAAATAGCTCCTATTAAGATGTCTATAGTTTTGTCATGATAAACAGAAATGATGTGTTCAATTATTGTCTGCAATATCAACAGTAAGTTTACAAAAGGATTGACAATTTCAAATTGTGGGCAAAGAGAAAACAGAAGTGGTGTAGGGTGTGATGTTTATGAGGAAGGAGGAGAGAAGATAGAAGTGAAAAATTATAGGAATACTGAAAAAGGAATTAATAGAGGTTGGCTGTTAGCAGGAGAAAAGAGAGAAAAAGAATCCTGGGAAACAGCTTAATGAGAGGAAAAATATAAAGTAAAATTTTTTAAATAATTAAAAAGAAAAAAAGAATACACAACAAAACTGTAATATACTATTCAGATATTCCAGTCTGCAATAAATTGATGCATAAAAAATACTTGGTTTCAAAAATGGTAGAATATGAGAGAAGAAGGAAAAAAGAGGATCTTGATGAAAAATTGAAAAATTGTTTCTGTTGGAGTTCAAAAGTTTCTCATCTTCCCTTCTCAGCAGTTAGGTAGTATTGTCTGGAGTTTGATGCTAGCTCTGCCCTCAGGATGTTTGTGGTTGCTGTGGTGAGAGGGTTAGCCCTGGAGGCAGGATGTAGGATTCGGTATGCTCTTCACTGGAAGCCTATTCGTCTGGAGATTTTGAGCCAGTGAACTTCCAACGCTCTGCCATTGCCGATCCATGTTGGAAGACTGCACCCCAGGAATTTCCTTTGAATTCCACTCATGTAGTATAGGAGCTTGTTCTTAGCCCACTACTTTGCCTTCGGACTCCATGATTCCTGGTGTCCAATTCAGTCTCTGAACTTGTTCTCTCCTGTCCCTGCCTTTTCAAATTCTCAATCAGGCACTTCCCTCCCAGCCAGTCCTGCAAGCAGCCTGATTGGAGGTGGGGGAAGCCAGGTGGGTTTCTGTGACCAGTATTCCTCTGTAAACCTCTCTCCATGTTTGATTTTCTCTTGGTCACTTAGGCACAGTGTCATGCACTGTGGGTTTGCCTGGCTTCTTTTTCAGGCCGGCCTCATGTCTGCCAGTAATTGGCTCCATCAGCTGCAGGCCCCCAAGCTGTGGGTGCAAAATGGTTCTATCTGCTGTCCTCCATGCATGCCACCAAGAGAGACAGCAGTTTCCCTTCCATACGTGGATGCTGTGCAGCACTGCTTATTTTTGTTTTCAAGCAGTGTCTCTGATCAATAAGCTGTCTATACCCAACATGCCTCAGTCTTCCCAAGGACAGAGGTTCCTTTAATTCCTTTACTGCTTTATTGCTTTCATGTAGGGACTGTTCTGGTTTGTGCCTCCATCTGCTCTCACAGCTGTGGAGCTGGGGATCTTTCCCCTTTATTTTATTATACAAGATCTCCTGAGTCCCTGATTTGTTTTGAGTGGCCAGTATTAAATTCCAGTAAAGTTTTGATCATTCACCCACATTATTGAAAAGCTGCCTGTCTGTTTTTCTTGGTTCATGGTACAGATCCACCAGGAAAGTGACCCCTCTATTCCACCATCTTCTTGCTCCTTCTTATTGTTGTCTTAATCTACTAAGTTTGTAGTTTACTAGCAACACTAGAAAATTAATAAAAGAAAATGAATGCCATACTTATCAATCAACAAGTATCAATTGGACATATCATGTGTTCTGTCCTATATTGATTGCTGTGGAGAATACCAGGGAAATAGAGTGCATGGAGCCTGCCCTCAGAGAGTACATTAAGACTACTGCATGTAGGACATTTAGAGTAAGTAATGGGAGTCTTAGGGTTTTCTAGGGAACAGAATCAAAGGAGGTATGATTATTAAAAAGGGATTTATTAGATTGGTTTACACAACCAGAAGCTGGATAGTCCACAGTGACCATCTGCAGGCTGGAGACCTGGAGGAACCAGAAGCTGTACAGTCCAAGATGGTGAAGCCTCAGAATAAGAGGGATCAGCAATACTACCCCAATCTGAGACCAAAGGCTTCTGGAAACTTCCTGGATAACCACTGGTAGTGTCTACTTTGGAAGAGTGAAGGAGCAAGAGTCTGATGTCCTCAGGTGATTACAGGAGCAATCAAGAACCCATTCAAACCAGGAATGGTGGCTCATGTTAGTAATTCCTGCAGCTCAGGAGGCTGAGGCAGGAGGATTGTGAGTTCAAAGCCAGCCTCAGCAACTTAGTGAGGCCATATATAACTCAGACCTGTCTCTAAATAAAAGACAAAAAAGGGCTGGGGATGTGGCTCAGTGGTTAAATGCTTCTGGGTTCACTCCTTAGTACCAAAAAAAAAATCCCTTAACTCCCAAAAAAACAAACAAAAAAACCCATTCAAGAAGAATCAAACTTGAACCTGCTGCTTTCTTGTTCTTCTGACTTTTATTCCACACAAGCCTCCAACCTATTGGATGGTGGCTGCCCACGCTTAGGGAGGATCTCCACTTCAGTTCCCTATCCCACATGCCAATCATTCCTATACACACCCTCACTGACATGCCACCCAGAAGCCTCTTAATCTTTGGCCTTGCTTAATCCAATCAAGTTGACAATTAACCATTACAGAGTGCTAATGTAGTGCTAAGTGTACTGGGCAGAAGAATTTGAGAAGAGACTGCAAGAGTGTATAAGAGCAAGAAGGTAAGGGTGAGAATGATGGGAAACTTTGAGAGTTTCTAATTCATAATGACTTCAGATTCCCAAGGAACTCTGTAATCAATGACTCTGGTTATGTGTAATGGGGATTCTACGTGGCAATCTGAATAAATATTGGAGTTCCTTGAGGCACAGTTTTAGATCATTTTCTCTTCTCACTACATTGTCTCCTTGGCTGATCTTGTAATACGTGCATGCTGTAGTGGCTTGAAAGGTGATTCCCAAAAATACTTGTCCACCTTCCAACTCCTGGAACCTATGAATATACCCTTATTTGGAAAAAGGGTCTTTGCAGATACATCTGTGTTAAGGGATCTCTAGATGAGACCCTTCTTGAACACATGGATGGGCCTTAAACACAATGATGAGTGTCCCATAAGAGATTGATGAGAAGACATGCAGAATGGAGATGGTGGTGTGAATTCAGAGGCAGAGATTAAAGTAATGTGGCCACAGGCAAGGAGTGTCAAGGTTTGCAGGAAGTCACCAGAAGCTGGAAGAAGCAAGGAAGGAGTCTTTTCAGAGCTTTTAAGAGGTGTATGACCTTTGTGAACATTTGAAATTGGACTGGAAGAGAATCAATTCTTGTGGTTTTAAGCCATCCTGTTTGTGATAACTAATTATGGCAGCCCTAGGTCACTAATACATGTGGCTTCAGTGGCCACCCACACAGATGGTTCTCTACCTCAGAGAGCCCTGTGAATTCCAGTCCTGTTCATCCAGCTGCCTACCTGATATATCTAGATGTTTCAGAGCTACTTCAAACCCACATCCTGAACTTTTTGGGGGGCGGGGGGTATACCAGGAATTGAACTCAGGGGCACTCAACCACTGAGCCACATCCCCAGCCCTATTTTGTGTTTTATGTAGAGACAGGGTTTCACTGAGTTGCTTAGGACCTCGCCATTGCTGAGGCTGGCTTTGAACTTGGGATTCTCCCGTCTCAGCCTCCCAAAGTGCTGGGGTTGCAGGTGTGCGCCACCACGCCTGGCTCAATAAATATTTCTTGCATGAATGCATTGGTGGATGAAATAAGTATTGTGTTATGTTACCCATATTCCAAGAAGGCTTTTCCTACTATGTCTTCCATTTGGGGGCCATAGTGAAAGTATCTTTAAAAAAAAATGTCACCAGGCACCCAGAAGAAGAGAGATTTCCCACTTTTTTTTTTTTTTTTAAGCCATTCAGGGACTCACCAGCATCATCTGTCTTCTAATTTGCTTGAATATTACAAACTGTCTCTCAGAGCTAGTTTTGGAGGAATAAGTATATAAAGTCTATTTTCAGGAAGCATATGAGTCAGTTAAGCTTTTATTTCCCAAGTGCTATGCCAGCTCGTTGTGATTTCAGCAGGTTGCAACAGGTGCACATATTTTTAGCTTTTATGACAAGTATTGTATGCTTATCCTCAGGAGGCCCCGGCTTGAATGCCCATCATTAAAATGATGCCAAGTGTGGAACCGCTTACCCACAGCAATGTGCTTTTTTGGAGAACAGTAAAACAACTAGCAAACAAAAACAAAAATTAAAAAAAGAAAAAACCCAGTACCATAAAACTCTTTGTTCCAAATAGAGGCAAAGTCCAAGACACTAAGCTCTGGCTTATGAAGAGAGAGGAGAGTATTAGGGAAAAGAAGCTGATTTTCATTATCCAGATATGGTAGCTATAAAATAAGCATGGAAACAATTTATCATTTCTCAAAAACAAGAGAAGAGCCCCTGAAATGTGCTTTGCTTCTCTTGCAACTCTCCTGGGAACGTTTCCCATGTCGGGTGAGGGTTTTGAAGAGTATTTTAATTAACTTGTATCAAAGAGACCCGGTATATAAGAAACAACCGTGTAAAGATTTCTTTAATTAGTAAATTTCATCAGGGCTCCTCCATCATTCATCAGTAGAGTAGTTGGTGGGCGGCCAGGGTCCTTGGTGGTCCATTCAGTCAATAAGCTATTCATGACTTGAGCAAGCCGCTAGGTTTTTAAACCAATGGGAATTTGGTGGACAATTTCCCTTTGCTCCCTTTAGCTACAAGACCAGAATCTGTAAACTGTTTCCTTTCTGAGAAAGAAAGTGCTGAGGTGAGCAAGCCTCCAGCAGAGTCTGCAGCAAACATCAATTGCCCTGTTGGAGAAGCACAGGCATCTATTTACCCTAAATGCAACCAAAGAGAGGCTGTAGTGTTGTAGTTGGCGGGGACAGCAGGAATGCACATCCCTGTGTGTGACATGTATGGTGTTAATCCCAAATCATTTCTATGCCGCGTAATTTTTCAGAGCCACGTGCATTTCATTGTCTTTCCAGAGTGGCAATAAAGCCTGGAGTAAGAGCTCTCTCCCCCAGTAAATCATAAGTTAACAGACCAAAGGTCAAAATACCCAAAGCCACAAGAACATTAACACTTTGGATATAAAGATTCCCCAAGAAACAAATGCTCGCTCTCACTCTGGAGAAAGCAGACGCCTTATCTTTGTGAGTTTACAAAATGGAGCCAAACTGTATTCGTAGCCACTTTAGCTAAACCAAGGCCTGGATCTTTCAGCAGCCCACAGTCATTAAAGCTCTCAGAAAGCCTCCGAGGAGCCGATGTGCTTGCTTAAGTATATGCTGTAAAAGGTCCCAGAGATTTACAAGGGACTGCTCCACGCTAAACCAGGCACCATCTGATAAACAAGCAATTTTAGCTGCAGGCTAAATGATGCTCTTTGAGGCTTTGATTTACAACGCTGAAGATGATATATTTGTAGTTCGGGGATAGGTTCTGCTGTGGGCTTGCTGTGATTACTCACCCATGAGCAGAATTCAGGGCTCAAATCTTCGGCTTGGAGGTCAGAAAATTGCTAGTGGAATGAAAAAAGGTTGATAAGGTTTATTGAGATGCTAAATAGGTGTGTGTGTATATATATATAAAAGTATTAAGCCAGTGGTTTCCAACATTTAAGCTTTCTTGGGACCACAGTTTTTGTTAGTTTGCCTAAATCCCAAAGATGTGAAAATAATCTGCAAAATTGATCTGGTGGTCTAATTTTACTTTCATTACATTTAAAAAGCAAACATAAGGTTGGTTGATTATTGCTGACATTTAAAAACAAGAAAAAAATGTCGAATTTGGCATTCATATAATTGCTCAAAAGCTAAGAAAGCTGGAGGCAACTTAGAAGCAAATCAAATCGTTTTCAAGAGCACTGAGGAATAGATTTATAGTACTTGAACCTGAATTAAGAACTGTGGAAATGCTCTCAAAACTTATGGTTCCAAGAAACGATGTGACAAACTCCTTTGCTCAGTTTTGTATTTAATAAATATTTGGGTGTCCACTAATATTGGCACTGTGCTAGTACAAAGATAAAGAAAATATTCTCTCTTCTAGAAGTTTACAGTTCAGTGGAGAAAACCATAGATAATTTCAATAAAATGTGAGATGTGTTAAGAAAGAGAATGCTATGGAGCCCAGAGGAGAGGAACTAACCTGTTGGACATAAAGGGGATTTAACAGATAGTCAGAGGCTTCCCTCGATACCCTTTTCCTGTCCCATGACTGGCTGGACAGCAGGCACACAGAGGACAATGGAAAGAGGCAGTTCTGGCACTGCTGATATTCTAGCCTGCAGCACATTAAGGGCTGTGACCAAATGCTCCCTTACTGAGAAGACCATAGACCCTTGGAGTTCTGATCCAGGTGAAACTAGGAAGATTTAGAAATTGGAGGAAGGATGTACTAATAAGAGAATCAGTGGCTATCAGAAGGCAACAGTAGAGCCCTGAGATCCAAGCTGGCTGAAGACTAGGATGCAGTCACCAAACTTGGCAACCACCCCTTCTTCAGAGTGTCCCTTCTCTTCTCTTTCAGGCGAGGATCTGATGTAGGTGGGCAGCCTGTGGTACCTGTGCCAGACCCCCACCCAGAGTGATGCATTACTTTCCCAGAGCAACTAGTATTTTCAGATAGCCTAAAGCTTTGAGTCTATAGGACTTTAAATGATGAATAGAGTCAGATAGAACTCTCTTCAAGGAGATTAGAAGTAAGTAATGTAGTACTCTCTGCCCTCCAAGTTTCCTCATTCACCACTTCCCAAAGGATAACATAGCCCCTGCTGGGCTTAAAGTTCAATAATGACGACTAACATTTATTAAGTGCTACCCTATGCCAGGCAGTATTCAAAGGGGCTTACGTGTATTAAGTCATTTAATCTCCAAAACAATCCCATGAGGTAGGTACTTTGTAATCTCTATTTTCCATATAAGGAAACCGTTAAACTTGTTCATGGTCATATGGCTAATGTCACAAATCCAGGCCCATCACACTCAGCTGCCTCCCAAGACTGCAAATGCAACAGCTAATTATGCAGACAAGGGCCTCACTGCCCTTGCTCCCCATAGGTTTAATCCTTTGGATTGATATTTCAAGTTGCCACTCAAATCCTCTGTCATCCCTTAGCCTGATCACCATGCTGCTCTCAGACTCAGTTTCACAGTCTGGGGAAAAATCTGCCCTCCCCTTTCTCTTGCTTAAATAATTGGAACTTCAGCTATATAATGCCTATAAAGCATTTAAGACTATGCAAATGAAGAATATTATAGAGACATAAGGTGATGGTATTTTATGGCTGCCCATTAAGACATATTATTGTAAACATAGACACTGAGTTGCATCCTTTACCAGACCTTTTTCTGAATTTCAGCATAGAATTACATGTGCTTTAAAAATCTACCCAAGCTAATTGTCTTTGTGAACACAGACCTCTGCACAAGCTCGATGGGATCTAATAAATTTCCCTGGACAAAATATTTTTCAAGTATTATAGTGTAATTCACTTTATCATGTCCAGTCTCAGCCTAATAATGCACAACTCCCAGGAGCCAAGTATATTTCATGAAGCTTACAATTACTTTTATAAAAGTTGCAATAAAGTATAATGATTTTTAATGGCATCAATGATACCATTGTATATATCGGTTTCAGTTTTGAAGTAGACTTAAGTTCAAAGACCCAAGGGGACCATTCTCCTCTTGATGCACTTGTGTTACTCCCATTAATGCTAATGGGACAGACAAATGCTGCTCTAGAGGAGAATATATCTGCCCTTAGGAAGGTAACAGGTTTTAATTAGTAATGCTTGGAATCACACAAAAGCAGCTTGCCCTCTGTAAACAGCTAGCATTCACAGAGAGGAGAGTAGGGATCACAGCCTGGGTTACTCAGATGGAATCTTCAAATCAGAGATTTGTAAATGGGACAGCAGCTTCTTGTCAACTGAGAAAAAGAGAGCTCAATTTGGGAGATTTGTTGAAACAAATCACAGCACTCCCAGCGAAAGAATGTTTATTAAATGCTGAGTGCCAAGTAGACCTCTGTGGTGGGGTTATTACAAGGACTTTAGCTTTGAAGAGAAGCTCTGTTAACCCGATACTCTGGGAGCAAAGGGTCCGTTTTTTTTTGATCGCAAGCTTTGAGCATGAAAGGGGAAGGACTAGCGAGGCTTATCTAGCTGGAGGCTCTGGTGGTGGCTTTGCACTGGGGCTCAGGTATCACCTCACTCTTAGGAAGTGATTCATGGAATAAGCCTCAGATGGGGCTAGGAAGGTGGCAGCGCCTGGGCATGCTGGCAGCTCTGTGCATCTAGTGGCATTAGCACTCAGCTTCAGAGAGAGGAGGGCCGAAGGCCAATCTCTACCTTCTCTATACATGTCTCTAGCTAGCTTTGAGGAAACCTATCTCAAAAATACAGTTTTCAGATGCAGCTATTCACCATGGGTATACAGGGGTTGTCAAAGTGTTTAAAATATAACAGGTTCAACACAGAATTTCTGGAAATAAATCTCTCTCTTCTAGTGTGGGATTTGTAAGTCTAGGCCTAAGTGAGCATAGATTTTATGTTAATATTTAAGGAATCAGTTTTGGTTTTATCTCTGAACGATAGGATTAGGATAATGATAATATACGAGGTGTGTGTGTGTGTGTGTTGTTTTTAAAGTTTTTAAAATATTGTATAGCAAAACAAAACAAAACAAACCAGTGTTCATCATGCTTGACTATAACTGGAGCAAGAAACTCAGTATTAGAAAAACCAACTTATATTCAGAGGAAGCTGATTAGAATAACATTCTTCTGGCTATAAGCATAATTTTTTCCATAGAAATATTTGGGAAATACTTGCTTTAAAAAGACTTTGAAGAAATTCAATTATGGAAGAAGACTCTGCCATCTCACAAAGAAAACCATAAATATGTAAGGTAAGGGGTTTGTTTCTGTCTGTTCTTGCTGAGGTCTTACTTCCTCTCCTGTGGCCTTGAATGAATCCCATTTCTACAGATATTAATCTTATAGTAGAAGAAATTCTTGCAAGTTCATGAATGCATTATCACACTTACTGCAATCTGGCCATGTGAGGTATAACGTCCTTTCCTCTGAGGTGGTCCCTGAAGCGGGGCGAGAGTGACACTACTATGTGAGGTGGCACAATTCTGACACCAAGTGTGGAAAGAATGAGCTGTTGGGAAGCAGGTCTTCAAAACCTGCAGCAGGATGGTCAGGGACTGACACTGATGGCAATGTGTACATTGTATGGTGACATCATTTAACTTCATATCTCAGTCCCATCTTCCCTAAATTGGGGGCTCCCTGGGAGCAGGTTCTGTGTCTGTTACTCTGGTAGTGGAATTGTGTCACCTCTTGTGAGGTGTAATATCCTGTTCTCTGTGGTGGCCCCCTGACTTTATTGTCAGGGTGATGTTATGGAGACATAGTCTCCCCAAATATTGGGATGCTGCAGATGACTACTCTGTTCTTGCCACATGTCCCTCCAAACTTATGAGAGACTGTAAATGTTATTAACTTTGAAGCATCTATTTATGTCTCTTTATAGACCATCCTCCTCCTCCCTGTTTCCATCAACGGTGGGGCTTCTCAGTTTGCACATTGGAAACTTCCTGTTAAAGTATTTTCCAGCTTGAAAGAATCTCTTTGCCCAACACATCAGGAGGGGCGGGATGCAAACATGAGCCTCTTCCTGTCCAAACAGTAGCAAATCTCTCAATAGGAACTTCTTGGCTGCGTTTCAGGATGGCGGTATCATTTACTCTACTTGTGCTTTTTTCTTTTTTTTATTTCTCCTTGTTTGCTATCTTGAGTCTTTGCTTTTCCACCCCAAATGTTGTGCATCAGTGATGACACATTCTTAGAGCAACTTGTAGACACATCTCTGAAAATAGTTTGCTTTCGATAATGACAAATTCCTTCAGGAAGCATGGAGATGGGCTTGATTGGAGCAGGTCCTTGATAATTTCACAGCAGGCATTTCAAGATTGTAGCACCCAGATTATTTTGCCCTTATGACTGTTAACTGTTTTTTAGTAATGTATGAAATTGGAACAGCTCTCTTGGGTCCAGAAATATAAACAGGTATAAAGGACAATAGAACTACCTTACCAGCCTCTGGACTATTGTTAACATTAGAAATAAATAAACTTTGAGTTTAAGCAATTGTAGCTTGTGGGATTCTGACATAGCACCTCAGCCTGCATAATAACAAATACAATTCACAAGAAAACCAGGTAGGAAAAACCAGGATGTGGATTGTGCTCAATGTTTGGGGCAGGAGTTTGGTAGGTGTGTGGTTGTCTGAGACTGGGAGGTGGTGCAGGACACCTGATTCAGGATTTGCACCAAACTAGAGGGGATGTGTCTCTAATACATGGCTAAGCTTGGTTCTCCTTGGTGCTGGGTTTGGAAAGGTGAACTTTTGGGAGGCAAGTCTTCAAAATTTGCAGAGGAATAGTCAGGGATAGACACTGTTGGCAACTTGTACATTGTTTAGTGACGTCATTTAACTTCATGTCTTGGTCCCATCTTCCCAACTAAATTGAGGGCTCCCTGGATCAGGCTCTGTGCCTGCTACTCTGGCATCACTCACAGTGTGTGTCAAGCATGTGTTTCATTTAGTAAGGGCTCAGTAAGCAATGGAATGGCTCATTGAATCTTTTTTTTTTTTTGGAAATTTGTCCTTTACTTTTTAAAATTTTTTACTTGTTCTAATTAGTTATACATGCCAGCAGAATGCATTTTGACATATTGTACACAAATGTAGCACAACTTCTCATTCCTCTGGCTGTAGAATCACATCAGTCATGCAATCATACATGTACATAGGGTAATAATGTCTGACTCATTCCATCATCCTTCGCACCCCACACTCCTTCCCCTCACTTTCCTCTGCCCTATCCAAAGTTTCTCCATTCTCCCCTAGCTGCTCCCCACTTTTATGGATTAGCATCTGCATATCAGAGAAAATATTGGACCTTTTGGTTTTTTGGGATTGTCTTATTTCACTCAGCATGATATCCTCCAGCTCCATCTATTTATCTGCAAACGCCATAATTTCATTCTTCTATAAGGCTGAATAATATTCCATTGTGTATATATGGCACATTTTCTTTATCCATTCATCTGTTGATGGGCACCTAGGTTGGTTTCATAGTTTAGCTATGGTGAATTGAGCTGCTATAAACATTGATGTGGCTGCATCTCTGTATTGTGTATGACACACAATAAAGCAGGAGTTAAAGAATTATATATGCCCAATTACAACTGCTATCTTTGTCATCCACAGAATGGAAAAGAAAAAAACTAGAAGATCCTCTAGTTCAACCTTAGTTTTCTAGATGAGGAAACTGAGGTCTAAAGAGCCAAGTGAGTCTGCCAAGCTCAGGCTATTAGAGGTAAACTCAACACTAGTACCCAAACCTTCGGTCTTATAAGAATCACTGTTTACCTGTGGTTCCATTAAGGAGTTGTTCATGGGTCAGCTAGTGGGTGTAGGACTAATCTGTTCTATCCTTCATGTTTAAAAGGTTGTAACATGTAAAACAAAACAACTGGAAAGGGACTGTCCTTTTAATCTCTCAATAGGAGGAAATGATTTTTCTAGAGTATTTATAATATGACAAAATTAAATGAATTCTTTGGAAAATAGAATATATTTTTGGAAGCAGAGTTGGCCAATGGGCTCTGGCTTTATATTTAGCTGAGGAAAAGAATCTACAACTCTTAAGAGGTACCCTTAAAGTAACATTGTTGATGTTGAATGGTATGAGGTCATGAGGAACTTTTAGGGGAGGGGTGTCAATAGAACTCATAATCAAAATATTCAACATAAAACTTAGTAATAGCCCAAACATGTGATGGAGGGCTGAGTTGTAGCACTTCAAACACCTTAGACATTCTAGATGAGGTCAGGTCCAATCATAATGGAAGGCTCCCACTTCATGTGAAGACTTAACTTAGAACTTGGCATTTGAAAATCTATCCTGATGTCTCTTAGTAGGTTTTGTCATCTGGAAAGTATCAAGGAAAATTGAGTGCATCAAGGAAATTGAGAAGTTATACTTGGATAAGTTACCTTTGCAGGGCACGACTAAAATCCTACTGGGCCTTTATTTCTCAGATACTAACTTATATCAATATTTAAATGGATCCCAAAGCTTGATAGTGAAAGATACAGCTAACGATTTTAAAAATTAAATATGCATACTTCCCAGAAAAGGGGAAACTAGAGTGGTGGTAGGGTAACAATGAGGAGAGATAAATAGTGCACACTCAAAATTTCAATTTCAACCGCTTGGTAAGGACAAGCACATTCTATCAGTCATGTTTCAGCCAAAGTAGGTGTTTTGATAATGGTTTTTTATGTAGAAGTGTGTCTAAATGAAATCTAATGATGTGAAGATTGAAGCTTCTTCTAATTTGTTTTCCCATTCCATCAGTAAACCTTGGTCTAGTTTTTATTGCTTTTGGCCAAAGGCCATTATAAGATTTACTGAGCATTGAGTAGGTTCAGTGTGATCTTCAGAATAAATTAATTTATAATTAAAAAAGTGGTTGTCTAATATATTTCAAGGATGTAAACTAGTTAATGGGTTAAACAGGGTATGGGTTTTAGGTTGAACTAGCAGGCTGATTCCTAATATTGACCCACTGTCCTTGCAAACGTGGGTTAACAAAGACTTGAGAGCTCCCAATGGCAGAGGGATCGGTTACAGCAGGGAGAGAGATTTCTCTTTCTCTTCCTATGGACTGATCCCATCCTGGCTGCCAGTGTATGTCAGCAAGTTCACAGCCCTTAATTCATCATAAGCCCCAACTTATTGCACACCAGCATACTTCCGAGAAAAGAGATGTCATAGAAATCCAAGTTACATAATAGTACACCAGTATTAATCAAACCACGTTGTAGCAGCTCTGCCCCATTGTAATTAGAGTGAGGCTGAAGAGACTCTTGACATTGCTATGGTGACATTTCCTGGAACATCTGATACACTCTGCAGTACATCCTTTTTTATGAAGTTTTATTTTAGGTGCTCTGTGAGATGTAGATATTTGGTAAAATGGACTCAGGTTTAGCTGTCACCTGGGGATTTCTAGACGCTTGTATTTTTTTCCCTTATGGGTAAAGTCAGCATAATGCTGTTAGCCGCTGAGTGTCACTACAACTGAGTCAGTGTTGTACTGTATGGCACTCTAAGCCCAGGTATGGCTCAGAGGACCTGGACTATGAACCAACAAAGACTGAAGTTCTATCATCTAAGTTGAAAGTCATGTTGGAAATGTCTCATTTGCCAGTTCAGGATGGCTCCTAATCATTGCTCTTTTTGGTGGGGGGTGGGGTACTGGGATTGAGCTCAGGGGCACTCAACCACTGAGTCATATCCCCAGCCTTTTTATATATTTTAGAGACAGGGTCACACTGAGTTGCTTAGGGTTGCTCACTGAGTTGCTGAGGCTGGCTTTGAACTCACAATCCTCCTGTCTCAGCCTCCTGAGCTGCTGGGATTATAGGCATGTGCCACTGCACCCAGCCTAATCATTGCTCTTTGTGGTTGAGAGGACAGTGAGTTTTTAAAAACAGTGATACAAAACAATCATTTTATTATGCTTATGAATGCTATGGGTCAGGAACTCTGAAAAGGTGAAAGACTCTTTTCTATTTTACAATGACTGAAATGTCTCAGACAATTGAGGATGTCTCAACTGATTGGGACTGGACTAGCTAGGGCAGGTGGATCCAAATCCAAGATGAATTTTATAGTCAAGTCTGGCATGTGTCTGGGTTGTTTGAAGGATTTGCTTAGCTGAGGCAACTGACCTGAGCATGCAGCCTGTCTAGCATAGTGATCTCAGGGTAGCTTGACCAGGGACCCATAATGGATGTTCTAACAAGGTGACTCAGGAATCTGTATGTGGATATTCTATTAAGCAACAAAGATGCTTCATAGCCCTCAGTGACCTAGCTTCGAAGTCATTAGCATTACTTTTGCTGTACTTTGTGTCAAAGCGGAGACAAGACTGCCCTTACTCAAGGAGAGGGGACACAGATCCCACTCCTCAATGGGAGGAATGTCAAAGATTTGAAGCCATATTTTAAAATTGCCACACAATGTTTCAAGTTGCCTTTGGGGAACTACAGACATCTATTATGACTGTGGATTAGAGCAGATCATTTGCGAATGGATCTGTTTCTTCTCCAGTCTTATCCTAAGGCAAGGAACTTCCAGCCAATACTAGTCAATACTTGTACTGAGCTGTTGAAACAGAGAAATCTTAGAACATAGTGACTCAGATATGATGGAAATTTATTCTTCTCTTATGTAACAGTCCTTAAGTAGGAAGTGAGATCCAGGCTGCTCTGCTCCATAAGGTCATTCAGGGATTCAGATTCCTTTTGTGTTGTTTCATCATTCCTCAAGGTGTTATCCTCCTCCACATGCCAAATTTGGTTTAACATCTCCAAGTCTGCATTTTAGCACATGAGAAAGGGCAGTAAGAAATGGAAGGTAAACAAATCCCTTTTAAGGAACTGACATGAAATTGTACATATCGCTTCCAATCACAGTCCATTGCCAGTAGCTTTATAACATGGATATACCTAGCTGCAAAGGAAGTTGACGAACGTGGTCTCTGTGTGTCCATGAACTCTGATAAACTTTGTGTATGCAAGGGATCCCATGATTGAAAAGGAAGAAAAAGAGAATAAATACTAGGGGATAATTAGCAGCTTCTGCCATAGGCTTTTGAAATTTTCCTGAGATAATTCTCAGGCATTTTCAAGAACAGAGATTGGTAGATTTTTTTTTTTCATGTAAAAAAGTAAATAGTTTAGGCTTTAGGGCTTATATTCCCTGTCTACCTTAGTTTTCTATTGCTGCTGTTACAAATTACCACAAACTTGGTGGCTTAAAACAACAGAAAGTTATCTTACAGTTCTGTCAATCAGAAGTCCAGTATGGTCTCAGTGGGCTATAATCAAGGCTACCTTTCTTTTTGGAGGCTCTGGAGGAGGATCTATTTTCTCAGATTGTTGACAGAATTCCTTTCCTTGCATACAGCCTCCTATATCTCAGAACCAGCATTAGGGCATCAAATCCTTCTCACTGTGCCATCTCTCACTGGCCACATTGGGGGAAAATCCTTTGCTTTTAAGGATTCATGTAATTAGTTTGGCCAAATGAAGTAACACAGTCACAAGTGTGAGGTATAAGGGAGTGGACATTTGGGGGAGGAGGTCTTCCACATTGTTCCCTACTCCTCCCCCATATTGGGGATTGAACCCAGGAACACTTCACCACTGAGCTATACTCCAAAGCCCTTTTATTTTTTTATTTTGAGACAGAGTCTTGCCAAGTTGCTTAGGGCCCTGCTAAGTGGCTGAGGTTGGCCTCAACCTTGCTATCCACCTGCCTCAGCCTCCTGAGCTGCTGGGATTACAGGCATGTACCACTGCACCTGGATACCACACTATTTTAATCACTCCCCTCAGTTATTACATCTGCAAAGTAGCCATAGGCAATATGTAAATGAATGCTTATGGCTGTGTTTCAATCAAATTTTATTTACAAAAACAAGCAGGGATTGGATTTAGCTCATGGACCATAGTTTGCCAACCTCCTTTCCGGTGCATGGAAACCACTTAGGGTGTATGCCGACTTAGGGCTCCCAGGCAGATAGCCATCTCTTGACTCCACAACTCTGGCAGTAGGCATAGCTCCTCTGTATAGCCACTCCAGCACCTCCTTGCTTCTTTTAAAGGCCTGTTTACCCTGAATTGTAGTCTTTGAGTATCTGCTTTCTCCCTTAGATTGTGAGTGCACTGAATATAGGATTGCAGGAACCTTGTCTGGTTTATCTTTGTACCTTCTCTTGTGCTTAACAACATCCAGTTGTAGGCACTCAGTAAATGTTCATTAAATAAAGGAAACCCTTCGTAATAGACTGAGGGAGACATAGGTTGAAACATACACAGAGTCCGTTTTTAACAGAATACCATAGACTAGGTAATTTTAAATAAATGGAAATGTATCTATTCACTACTCTGGAGGCTGGGAAGTCCAGTTTCAAGGTTTTGGCATCTTTTTGGCTGTACCATAACATGATGGAAGATATCACATGGAAGAAAGCAAAGAGAAGACAGGAGAGAGAAGGGCCAACTCCCCTCCCCAAATAATGGCATGAATCTATTCATGAAGGTGGAACCCTCATGATCTAATCACCTGTTAAAAGTCCCAACTCTTTATATGGTTAAAATGGCAATTTCAGGGCTGGGGTTGTGGCTCAGTGGTAGAGCATTTGCCTAACATGTGTGAGGCACTGGGTTTGATCCTGAGCACCACATATAAATAAATAAAATAAAAGACATTGTGTCCATCTACAACCGAAAAAGAAAAACATTTAAACAAAATGGCATTTTCAACATGAGTTGGGGGCTTAGGGGGCAAACAGTCAAACCATGGAGCATACACATACTTTTTCTCTGTGTTGCAGGGAGAGTGTTTTCTCTGGGTAAATCTTCAATTTTGATAGTTTTGACTGTATTGGTTTTATTCTGCTGGGTAAGCGTGGCATCTGTGGGTTTCCATATGGGTTTGTGAAGAGAGATCTTTAAAACATTTAAAACCAATTTTTTGTTGCCCTAATGAAAATTAAAGGGCAAAGCTAGAATTATACATTAGCTGGAAAAGCCAGTAGTATGTATTTGACAGACATTTAACTTCTGCCTGCTTTTGCCAAAATAACAATGTGACCATAAGGAAATTTGCAAATGGAAATAAGATTTTCTTGAGTGTTTTCCCAGACATTGGACTTCAGTGTGAGTTGAAAAGTGCACAGCAAGGTTTTTGACCTGCCAAGCCATGAGTTCAGCTGTCGTAGGATAAACACAGGACTCTGATGACATTAACAACATCTGAGGCTGAAGTGGGCCAGGAATCCTTCTCTACCTTATTTATGTGAAGTGTTCTCACACTTAGAGCCTGTAGCCAAAATAATAACTTTATAGGTGCATAGGTATTTGAGGTCTTTAACTGAGAGGTATTTTATATGTAAAGTATTATAAGAACAACTCCTTTCATCCCAGATGTTCAATGAAATTAAGATACACAGAGGGCACTTTATCCAACAACCAACAACCAGTCTTGAGTTGAGACCCAGCATGGATTCTTATTAAGTTATATAACTATGTAAGACACGGCCATAAGGCTATACCACCCGACTGAAATTGGCTCAAATCTCTTAGGTAGATGTAAGGGGAAAAAAAAGTCTCCATGCTTTTAAGTATGTCATGCATTTAAAAAGCACACTCACACCTATATTTCCACTTAAAAGGCTGTAGGTTTTGAATTCCCCAAGCTCTCTGCCAGTCTAAGAGAACCTTTTGAACACTTCACCTCCATACTTTCTGCTATCCTGGCTTCTATCAGGCAAACCCCTTTCTCTCAAATTATTATCAGCTGCATAATCAGCATGTCCATTGAATCATTGCACTTGCTAATAAAAATGTTAAAATATCAGACTAAAGATTAGTTTTCTGGGAATGCCCTTATGCTGACATCAGGCCACTAAAATTACTCCTTGGAGCACGGCCCTGCACCCAACAGTAGGGTCCTGCCTGTGTTACAGCTTTCATGCTAAAATGGTCAGCTTCCCTGCAGTTTACATATACTGTTCTTTGCTCTCTCTGCTTTTCTCCCTAATCCGTTAGTATGACTTGCACAGAAAATGAAAGCCGAGGCTCTTAAAAAAGAAAAAAAAAAAGAAAAAGAAAAAAGCCCAATCCCCATCTGATATGATTTACCACTCCCAGCTCTTTATTAGCTACCAGCCAGCCTCTTAACTCCTGGGAATTTGGCATGAAATTGATATTTTCTCTGGCACAGCTCAGCCTGTGAATTGCAGGGGATGCTATGCCTGCCATACCAACCTCTCTCCCTTGGTAGCCTATCATCCAGAGGTTTTCAGAAGTGTTACTTGTTAGACCAAGATGTTATGATAGGCAATTTTTTGAAGGCCTGTGCTAGGTATTTGAACACCATGGTGATTTAAAAGCACCTAGCATTTCATAAAATCTTCAAACCATTTCCTTACCAATTTCTAGTTTGATATTTCACATTCAAGCCTTTCACAGTAGGCTTGATTTTTATTTTTTTATTTTATGTTTTTGCATTGCTGAGGATTGAACCCAGGTCCTTGTACAAGCTAGGCAAGTTATCTATCACTGAGCTACACCCCCAGTTATTTTTCTTATTTTAAATGTTAAGGCAGGATTTCACGAAGGTACCTAGGCTGGCCTCAAACTTATAGTTCTCCTTCCTCAGCTTCCCAGGTAGCTGGGATTACAGGTATGTGCTACCATGCCTAGATTTGATTTTTGGAAAAACATTTATATGATAAGTGCTTTCTATAAATATATGTAAGTAAAAGAAGAGATGTGTTAAGGGTTTTTTTTTTCCTCGTTTACCTCTTTTTAAAAATTTTAACATGTAATAATTATACATATTGGTGGGATTCAGTGTGATATTTCAAGATGTGTGTATGACATGTACACACTGATCAAATCAGGGAAATTGGCATTTCCTTCTCATTATCATTTCTTTGTGTTCACAGGTTACATTTTAGGCCGCTGGGTAGTGTGTTGTGACCTGCGGTCCACAAGGAAGTGAGAAGACCTGATGTAGGTTCTTCATGACTGGCTTTAAGGGAACCAGCAGAGTGACTAAACCCATCTCCATCATAACCAGTGGTGTTACATAACAATGACCTTGGAAAGATCACTGGAAAAGACCCTGAAAGATGATTTTGTTTGGGTGGGGCTTTCCCAGGCAGCAAGTTTTTTGCAGAGAGTCATCATGGAGATGCAGATCCCAATCAGGGAGCTCAAGGGCCAAATTTCCATAGGTATGTTTGGCTCATAGAGTATTTTTAAAACAAATTCAACCACACAAAAACACAAATTTCCTGCTGCTCTTAGAAATTTCAAGGTTTTAGCTTGCTTTCTGTTGTTAAAACTGAACAACAGTTGCCCCCTTTAGTTAAATGCTACCCTCTAGTGTGCCTCAGCTCCCTAACCCCACCCCTGTGTATTGTCACTTATGCCTGCCTGCTTACCCAAGTACCTGACCCAGATAATGGAAATAAATAGGCTCGTGGCTCCTAGATGACCAGTTTCAAAAAAATTCCATTAGTAAAAAAAGAAAAAAAAAGGGGTCAGAGATGAAATGTATTTGAGACTTCGGAACATATATATGGAGATTTTCAAAGTGCATTAGCATATAAAAACCCAAGAAATTCTGCTATAGAGAAATCTATTTAACTTTGTTCCCTAACGTTTCCCATTCCCGTTTAACTAGGAAATTCCATTTCTTTAAGTAACATATTCGACATACCATAGAATTATTGTTCTATGGAACACACTTTGGGAAATGCTGAAATAAATTCTCATTGTCTGGTTCCACCTCAAAGTAGAAGAATGAATTAGATAACTAGAATTCTGAAAATGACTAACAATTTTCACATTCATAAAGAACATTCCAAGAGTAAATGTACATGTACATTACTAGGAAACAATATTATTTTTGTGATGTTACTGGATACAAAAAGGAAGTCTACATAAATGACCACAAGCCACCAAATGCATGATGATGTTTTCTACTATGGGAAACCATCTTTATAAAAGTGAACTATTTTGCTCATTGTGAGAGTAAGGGTAGACTTTACCTTTGAGAGAACTGTATTCCAGTTACTGTGGTGCTCCAGTGTCTTTATTACTGTGCACAATAACCACATCCCTCTCTTCATGTTTCAGGTTAATGATCTGATTGGTCTGTAAACATTTTGTTAGACAAAACTTAACCCATTATACTCAAAGTCATTTAAAGTGAGGAATATGTGCAAATGAACCCAGATATCCTTTTGTATTAGCTATTTTATTAGAGTAATAATGTGCAAATCCTGATTTGCATGTTCAACTAAATGATTGCAAACAGTTTTTGACACGTAAATTCATGGCTGTTCTACATGCTTCCACTAAGCTTGGCAAAAGAGAATTGGTCTATTTGAGTTATCCTCCTTTGATTTCTCCAAGAAAATCAATATAATAAAGTAATTCTTTCCTGCCATCCTCTTCTTTGCTAAGCTCTTCTGAGAACAGTCAGAAGGTGTTTTTCCTTCAATTATTTCAGGCTTGTTTGCATTAAATCCTTTCCAACAGGCGCCAGTAAATGTGTTCTCTTAATAAGGATGTCTCCCTTTGAAATAAGCTAAATAAAATTTTACATTTAAGGTGAGTAAGAACCAGTTATGGAGAAAATTGCTCAATATCTGTTCTATTCTAATTTATTTTTCCATGCAAAGCATGCGGCAGCTCCATATTGAGAAACAAGAGTGATGATGTGGCATGCATAATTCATGCCTCTGGCCTGCCACACACCCTTATTTTTTCCATCAGAATTCTCTACATTTAGATAAGGTCAAATATTGTTCTTTATTCCTATCAACAAAACTTATTTTCAAGGTCTTAAAAGAATATGACATCAAATATGTGGGTTTTTTATTCTTGGAAGACTATTTGATTGTGGTAATCTCACTGCAAAAGTTTTCCTGTGGATACTTCAGATTTTGCTTGTTTTGTAAGTTTTTGGCTTTGTGTTGTTGGATGGCAGGATCCCAGTTATTTACATATAGCATACTTGTTTTGATAGAACGAAAGTTTATTCTTTAGTAATTAAGGCAAAGACATGCCACTTAGTCCCCAAAGAATTAGTCATTCTGTGGAATATGCTTCTCCTTGCCAAAATGGTACTGGGTACTTTAATTATCAAGTCTTTAGCGGCATGAAGTTCATTTCCTGTTCTTTCCCAACTTCATTCTCTTTCTTCTGTTATGGTCATTCTTATACCTCATTAGGTATAAGACCATTTATCATTTCTATCTGAACAGCCAGAGGTATTTCAAACCTTATTTATAACTAAATCCATCCTCTTCTTACCCAAACTTTCCCCACACTGTACTAAGTTGCACAAACCAGAAACAAACCTAGCTGCCATCTTTGTTTCCTCACTCTACCTGGCTTGGCATATCCCAGCAACAGCTAAACAATTAGGCACTTCTATGGTTTTAATCTTTGCAATCTGCCCCTTCTGCTTACTTATTCCCCATGGCCACTTCCTACATCAACATGTCATCATTCTCTCCTGAATTACTGAGTCTTGTCACTCTGTACTCAAATGCATGTACTCATGTGGGAGCATTGTCTTGCCCACAGACATACATTCAAAATCTAAGCTGGAATTGTCCCTCTGGTTAGAGAGACTGTAGAGAACTGTCTTCCCCCATACCCCTTTCTGTCCCATTCTCTTCTCCAGCCTTCTCCATCAATCACATTTATTAAGTGTCCATGATGTGAAAAGGTCACTCTTAAGGGGCTAGAAAGCATGTAAGAAGTTGTGATCTCTGCCCACAGGTAATCTAAATAATCTTGTAGACTTTTAGAGCAGGTACATGGGGTGGAAATGTGAGGAAAATCACAGATCATGTCTCAGCCTCTGGCGATATTTCCATTTTCACACTCTTGTTGGAAAAAAATCAAAAGGAGCTAATAGCCTTTAAAATGTTCCCAGTTTGGCAACTACTACGCAGTAATATTCTCAAACATAAATTTTAGTCTATGAAATTAGGATTTCAACAGTGAGGGTTACCTTTGATTTCAAAGAACATCCAAAGGTCAGTCACAATACAAAAATTTTTCATCTCTGCTCCGAGATCTGGTGGTTATACCTCCCAACCTCATTCTGCTTCCCTCCTCAAGGTCACTCAAGGCTCTACAATATAGCCGCATCAGAGGAGAAAGATTCTGGGGTCACTATGCAATTTGGTCCTTCCCTTGGTACTTTCCTAATAACAATGGATTTTCCTAAGGACACGTCACATACACCAGGTTTTACATACTATTTCTTCTAGATGATTTCCAAGTTGTCAGAGAAAGTTTTGTATCTACAAATTTGTTAGCTTACCCATCTCCTCCCCTGTACCCAACTGCCCTGGTGCCCCTTCCTGTCTGTTCTATGCTCAGGATTCCAGGAGTAGAGCAGCAGCATTCCCATTAAACAGGAGCAGATAACTCCCATCAAAAATCCATGGCAAATCTGCCTAGCACCTGGTGCATTTCCTTTAATGAAGCCCTTTTCTCTCCATGATATGAATCCATTAGACACTGAGAAGCTAGAGTATGTAAAACATTTTGTTGATCTGGCCCTTCTCAAAGGTACTGTCTGTCATCATAGATGTCTGCAATAAATATAGCAACAGCATCACTGGGTGTGTGAAGAGATTAGATTTATGAGGCACATAAACTGCAAAGCTTCTAATAACCATAATTCCTAACTTCAATCATAATACCAGTATTAGTGTCATGTTTTCCAGAGGATTTTATGTTTCTAAAAATATCTTAATTGCAGTTACCATGTTTACCTATCATTCCTTTAATTTGAAAGCAAAAAGGCCATGCCAGCAATGTGCCTGGAGAAAACAGCCCCCACCTTCTGTATTGTTTATATGGACAGTGGGACAAGATGGATTGCCCGTCTTGCATGTCTTGCAATTAAATTGGATAAATTTCCTTGGAAAAAAGAGGATCCACACTAATAAGGAGCAACTGATGGTAGAATTAAATGTGGGGTTGGGGAATAAAGGGTAGGATTTTTGTCCTCCCTCCTCTTCCTCCTCCTTTTCCCCATCCCCATCCTCAGGGAGATTCTGCCTGAATGCCTCTAACATGATCTCATTCTAATTATTTGGCATCATTTGAAAAACCTTTGAAAGGGTGCCAACCATTAGTCAATATTCTTTTTGACCCAAGTCTCAAATGCTAGTTCAGGTGCTTTGGTACAAAATTCTTGACCTGTGAAGAAGTCTCTCTTTGACTTTGGGGATACAAAGAAGACATGTCCTCTTAAGTTCGCTTAGAATTCACCCGCATGCATGTGCACACACGCGTGCACACATGCACATGCACTTGTTTTCAAAGCAAGTTCTGTACTCACACAGAAAAAAAGCATATTGGTATTCTGTGCAAAGCTTAGTTGGTCATTTGGTCTTGCTATTTGCAGTGCAGTTCTTTCAGGGTTATTATAAGAACTGTTTGGGTGCAATTAATATTTTTGCATCTTTGTAGAATTTGAGACATTTGAAGGTACTTCTTCCCTTTCAGATTTAGCCATTACCAGCTTTCTGTTGCTATAACAAAATACCTGAGATAACAACTCAGAGGTTTCAACCCATACTCACTTGACCCTATTGCTGTGGCTTATGGTGAGGCCGAAAATCACATGGGGAGAGGGAGTGTGTGGTGAAACAAAGTTGCTTACCTCATGCTGGCCAAGAAAGGTATAGAGAGGGGAACGAGTCAAGGACAAGACATACTCTTTCAGGGCATGTTCCTAGTGACCAACTTCTTCCCAAAAGGCCCCACCTCCTACAGTTTGTCACCTCCCAATAGTCCATTCAATTATGAACCCATCAGTGGATTAATCCACCAGAGCCCTCATGATCCAGTTGCTTCACAAAAGCCCCACCTCTGGACATTGCTGCACTGGTAACCAAGCCTTCAACATATGACCCTTTGGGGAACATTTTATTTCTGAATTATAACATAGTGATTGAAAAATGATTCTATACAAATACTGCTGAATACAAAATCATGACAAATGATATAATAGATCTTGGCCAGAGATGGAGGGGCAGGGGTAATTTTCTAAAGAATATTTTTTAAAAACCTTTTTTCTGAATAGGTACAGAATATAAACTTGTCATATAGCATTTAAATAACAGATGTATGAAGTCATAACATGATTTTATCCTCTAAAGCTAACCACTGGTAATGCTTGGTGTATCTCACTGCAGGATATTTTCTGTTATATCCAAATATGTTATTTTACAGAAATGAAGCAGTAGTATACACACTATTTATGGATAGCTTTTTTAACTTAATCTATTATGGGCACTCTTTTATAGAAGGAAATACACATTTGTCTCAATATTTTAAACTCTCCTTTGGTATTCCATAGTATGGATGGACCATGATTTATTTGATAGTTTTCCTACTGATGGGCATTTGAATGGTCTTCAATTTTTTGTTCAGACAAATGATGTTTCTGAGAATGTCTTGGTCCACGTATCTTTAGATGTTAATGAGAGTATTTCTCTGGGATAAATTCCTACAAGTGGTATTAAAATTTTAACTATTATCAAATCAAATGGATAGATTGACACATGTTGGAAAATCATTTTAAAATTATGCATCATCTTCCAGTTTTACCAATAATATGAAAGTGCTGTTTACCCACATGTAACATGGGCATTAATCCTTTCTTTGTTTAAACTATGCCTTTATCTTGTCTAGAGGTTCAGATAAAGCCCTCATGGTTTTAATTTGCTATTTCTTGAATTAATAGTGAGATTTAGTATTTTTAATATAAATATGTACTCTTTATTTTTGTTATTCATATTATTTTCCTATTTTCTATTGCAATTTTCATCTTTTCTATTCTAAAAGCATAGATGCTTTTTATATATTTTGTTAATACTAAAAGCTGGAAATACTTTTCTAAGTATTTTATTTTTTAACTATGATGTGCTCTGTTATGCATCAATTTTATATTTTCTTGGTAAAATCTATCAATCTTGTCTTTTATGATTACTTGCCTTCACATCCTCCCCACCCTAAAAATCTTCTAGCACAAGATGGTAAACAAATTCTACTATATTTACTTCTAGTAACTATGTGCTTTTTAAAAATGTTGAAAGTATTTAATAAATCATTGTTGGAATTAAGCCTGAGATAAGAATCTAACTCAATTGTCTCCTAGTGGTTATTAATGGTTTCCACAACATTTAATAAGTCACCCCTCCTTTCCTTACTAATTTTAAATGATGTACTTACAAGTCATTAACATCTGCTTTTTCCTGGATTTATTCCTGTACTCTGTCCATACCAATACTGTGTTGTTTAATTATAATTCCTTTAAAATATATTTGAATCTGATTCTCCCTCTAGTTAAATTTCTTTTTCAATATTTTCTCAAGTATCCTAAACATTTGTTTTTTCAGATTAACTTTATCATCAATTTGTAAGCATTGATGACAACTGGAGTTTAACAGATTTTATTAACATATGCTTTGTTTTGGGAATTACCATTTTATTCCAAGGGCATTTCTCTGTCTTATTGAGCCTGTCGAGAGCACTAACTGCTCATCTCAAATATATATGTGAAAATGATAAACAAAAATAATGTCAGATTATTATGTTATAATTGGCTAGAAAATGGCAGAAAAGTTAATGTTAGTGAGGTGGGAAAGTGAAAAAAGTTAGACACAGGGGGAAGAAAGTATACAGTGAGTGTAGCAGGTAAGAGTGAGCATTGAATGGACATGAGTGTAGAGGAAGGGAAGTGAGAAATAAGATGAAGGGAAAGATTGACTGAAGGGCAAGATAACAACATTGGCTGGCTGGGCAGGGAAGGACTGGAGAGGCTGGAATGGATTCCAATCTCAGTCATGTTGAGTGGGCTGCAGAGAACTAACTTGTTGAGGGATCACCAAGTAGTTTAGGAAACAAAGCCGGTGGTGGAGGTTGGGCTTGGGAATGTGGAGTCATCCTGATTATGGTCTCAGTGCTTGGACGGAAAGAATTTTGAGCTCATACAGATATAAGATTAATGAGACAGCTGGGAATAGCATGAGATGGGCAGGCAACAGGGTCCAAATCAGAAACCAGGCTAGGAATCTGAAGGAAGTTATGATGAGTACTAAAGGCAGGGACTTAGGAACGTTTCTGGTCTTGGAGACCTTGTCAAACCCCCTTGCCACCCTTCATCCCTACTCTATACCATTTTATAGGGCTTGCTATGTGGTGTATGTATGTATACAACATAATCTTGTCCATTCTAGCAATACCCTGATTTTCTTTGTTCAGTGATGGACCCTTAGCCAAACCAGGATCACTTATTCAATTCCCAGGGAAATGCTGGAATTGGGATGTATGGAAACAAATGGATCTTTCACAAAGCAACTGCATTTCAATACATAAATCTCGGACTATTTCAACATAAGGACTAAGAAGCAGAGAAAACTGTTCTGAGAGTAAAGCATATGCACAGAAAAGCAGAATTTTTCCTCCCAGCTTAATTTTGAGACCCAGCTCCTGTTTATACTTTGAGCTTAATGGGCCATTCCAGTAGGCTCTGCCTCTTATAAAAAAGCTGGATCAAATTGGGTTTTTGTTTTATCAAGTCATAGAGGTTCTAAAGAACACCCATGTAGTAATGTCAGAATTTCCTTTTTAATAAAAATCCAAGATCTACAGTAAAATTGGGAAACATAATTGATGTAATTCCAGAAAGCAGAGATTCAACAGGCTAGATCTAGAAATAGAAGTTGAGGTTCTGCTTTCAGCTAGTCCAAACTTGGCAGTTAGGGACGGGGAAAGAGCCTCAGACACAGGAGAAACTCAGGCCCAAGGCCACAGAATCCTGTAGCCTTGAATGAGATTTCTTAACCTCTCTGGAACCGTGATAGAGATAAAACAGAACAATTGTGCCTGCTTGGCCCTTCTTGGACAGGGATGTTTTGAGAGACGTGGCAGGGACCAGGTGTGCTCAGTGGAATGTGAAATACTATTTCCATGGAAGTTGTTCCAGCCGCCTCATAGAACTTGTATTATAGCACTGTGCTCTCTGGGGTAAAGTGCTTATTAGTTTGGTAGCTGACTGCTGTGTGATCTTGCAGGGTAAGGCTGGGGTCTCATGCTGGAGCCCTAGATGGCAGAACCCCCTGGGGGAGCCATTCTTACTTTGTAGGTATGGTGCCCTCTTGGGCACCACATAGAATATCATGTGAGGACCCCTCTGGAGCTGTGCAATGTGGCATTCCTGGTCTTGGGTTGCACTAAAGGGAGTGCCCTCTCATGCTCACAGGGCTGGCAGTGGAAAGGAACGTTGGTTCAACATAAAAAACAAACCTCAACTTGAGGAATTCCCCTGGCAGCTTTGTCACAGCTGTGTTGTCCAAACCTTTGGGAAAAAGCTGAAAATGTTAGGAAAAGCATGGGTCTGGCTGGTACCCGAAGGCACGCACCCCATAAACTGTGTCAGCACTCCATAAACATGTCACTTTTAATGGCAAGTGCATGTCCCTATTCACCACCATCATTTATTCTACCAGAAAATCTCCCGGAACTTTGTTTCCAGAATTCCTTTTATCTTAACCATTAAACCAGCCTTGGAGAGATATTGAGGTCAGTTGTCCCGGACCTGAGTCATATCTCCCCTGACCTCACCTGAGCAGTAATCTAACCAGTGACAAAGGCTGCTGAGTAATGAGAACAACCTTGTGGCAGGCTTCCTGATCGACTGGTAGACACGGAAAGTTGGACCCATCAATCGTCCTGTAATGCTTTATGAATGTTCATCCTGGAATGAGGGTGGTTTAAAACATCTGCTTTGGTGACATAATGAACATGGATAGGTGCCTGGAAGCTAGAGGGTATATTAAAGAAACATACATATGAGATGGGAGGAGGGTTGCGTAGTTAGATATACACCTAAAAATATGGAGTAACCCTGTGGGTACTGTGTCAAAAGGACTTTAGTGGGGGTGGACCTGGGGGTTGCAAAAACAACACAAAGAGAAGCCCAACTACACCAAATAGTACCTTACTCTGTGCCCCCAAGGAAAAAAGAATCCAGAAAGAAAAAAGAACGAAAGGGTGGGTCCCTTGCTGAATTGGAACACCTGCTCCAGAGCAAACAGGTTTGTCCTATGAGGTGTCCAAATCTCTAAGAAAGGTCTTCAAATGGGAAAACCCAGGGTGAACCCAGGCCTCTGGAGAACCAAGGATGGTCAAGGCCACTGGTGCTATGAGATGCCAGTACATCGGCTCTGACATAAACTGTGTGGGTTGAGGCTCCAGCCCAGGTAGAACACCAGAGCACTGAGGGGAAATAATTAGTAAAAATGAGATGGAGATGACAGGCCACTTGGCCATTTTTGAGAAATCATGAAGGACGACAGAGCTGTGAAAGATTGCAAGTCAATACTGTCTTTATTTCAAAAAAGGGAATTCTGACAAGTACGTATGACCAAAACTTTTGCCTGATTTTGAAATAGATTCTAACATGGTATGTGAACCCCTAGATGTAGACAAAGTCTTGTTTTTTTAGGAACTATGTGGATTCATAAGAATAGTTCATTTCAGTGCCACCAACTCTTCTCCCTTCTTTTCCTTTATCTTTTAAGTTAGAAAAGAATAGATAAGGGAATTTCAGAGGTAAAAACTATGCCTATTTTCTTTAAAGGCATTTGATTTCTCTCATTTTGTGACTAAGATGGAAAAAAATTTTGTGACTAAGGTAGAAAATATATATAACTACATTATTAAATTAAAGCATTATATACAACCATATGAATATATTACTTAACAATCTATAATATATTAAAATATTGGCAAAACAATACATTAAATGCATTATTATAAAACATGATTAATACATATAATGTGACATTCTGTTATATGAATATTATATATGTATACGAAAATGGAAACTATGTGAATAAGATGGGAAAATATATAGCCAAGTGGTGAAAAAGTTGCTTACCAGATTCATATCAACAAGAGGAAGTAGCTGGAAGGCAGGATTTCATAGAAGCATCCAATTAGAGCTAATCCGAAGTGCAAGTCCTACCTGCTTCAGAGCTAATGCAACAGAGGCATGGGGTGGCAGGCGGGGGCCAGAGGGACACCACTTTTCACAGCTCTCTGGATGATTCTCAAGCAGGCTCATAAGTCTAGGCCCGACTTCCCCTCTGAGTTCTGGACTTGCATACCCACCAGTCTGGTCAACATCCCCACTTGTACATCTAATAAGAATTTCCCACTTAACTTGTCCATAACAGAATTCTTTATTGCCTCAAAACCTTCTCTTCCTTCAGTAAATGATTTCCATCATCCATGTAGATGCTTGGGCAAACCCTAGGAGGCATTCTTCTTTTCCTCAAGTCCTATGTTGCCTTTACCTCTGCAAGATATCACGATTCTGCCACTTCTCACCATGGCCACTACACCCAACCCTAATCTAAGTCAGCACCATCACTTCTCTGAGCTCCTGTAGATATCTCCACTGGTTTTCCTGCCCCCATTCTTGCTCCCTGTTCCTTTTTCATCAAGCAGTCAATCTTATTTTAGATACCCCTTAATAGGAGAAACTGTGTGGATAATTGATCCCAAATTTGTGTGTGTGTTTTTTTCCCCAACCAGGGATTGAACCCAGGAGCGCTTAATCATTAAGGCACAGCCCCAGCCCTTTTTATTTTTTATTTTGAGTCAGGGACTTGCTAAGTCGCTTAGGGATACATTAAATTACTGAGGCTGATTTTGAACTTGTGATCCTCCTGCTTCAGCCTCACAATCTGCTGGGATTACAGGGATGTGCCATGCGCCACCACGCCTGGCCCAAATTTCTTACAGCCTATGAGATCTTGATCTGGTTCCTGGCTGCCTCAGCACATAGCTCTTTCTCATGCCCTGAGTGCTAGCTATCCTGGCTTGCTTTCTGTCTTTAGAACTTGCCAATCTTGTTTCTGCCTTAGGGCCTCTGTGCTTGCTGGACTCTTTTGTGTTTGACATGACAGTCTTGTTTTATCTTTCAGGCTTCTCCTTTGGGATTACCTTCTCAGAGAAACCTTCCTTGACAACCCCAATTCGTTCCCTACTTCATTACCCAGTTTCATTTTACTACCTACAATTTGTGTTTATTTTTATGGTCATTATCTGACTCCTCAATAGAATATAAATTCCATGTGAACAGGGAAGTTATGCCTAGAACACTGCTTAGCATACCATAGGTACTGAATGAAGGAGCCACTGGTATAACAGTGGTTGGGCTTGACAACACACCCAAGTTCAAATCTCCATCTTGGCTCTCACTTCCAGCCCAATACCCCCAGGTTTTGTATAACTACATGGATCTTTTGTGGCCCTCATTATCTTTTTCTCTTGCTGACTTCTGTCATCTGATCACCCCCTCTTCACACCCAGGCAGCACATTTGCTGAAGGCTTTGTGTGCCTCAATCTTCTTCTCCCCAAGGACTAACTAGTATGATCCTGGGGTACTTCATTGTCTACATGGCTAAAACAGCCAGTGGCCTACACAGTAGTTTTCAACAAAGCTATGTATAGAGTCATCAAGAAAGTTCAAAACAATACCAGTGTTGAGGATCCTATAATACTCAAATTCAAAGAGAAAGAAATAGTGGTGTCCAGAGGCCTGAGGAGAGGGAGAAGGGGAATCATTTAATGGGTACGAAGTTTCAGTTGGGGAAGATGAAAAAATTCTGTAGATGAATGGTGTTAACAGTTATACAACAAAGTGAATGTTCTTCATGCTACAGAGGTATACAATTAAAAATGATGTAAATGGTATATTTGGTGTTACATATATTTTATAATTAACTCCCACTTCCCCTGCTGCAAATACCATTGCCTTGGTCTATCAACATGAAAGTACATGCTCCAGAAAAAAACACTGAAACAAATAACTAAACATTATAGGAAAATATTTTGACTCTGTATGAAAACCTGTGTGGAGCTAAAAGGAAGACAAGGAAGAGCTTTAGGAGCTTTCTGTCCCTGAAGCTAAACAACCATCAGGCACAAAAGTGATATAGGCCTTAACATTTTGAAGACCAGAAGAATCCATGACAATGGTGTTGGATTTCTGTCACTGTAACAAATACCTGAGATGGATTAACTTAAAAAAAGGAAAGGTTTATTTGAGCTCACAATTTTGGAGGTTTTAGTCCATGTTTCATTGGCCCCATTGCTTTGGGCCTGTAAGGAGGCAGTACATCTTGGCAGCAGTGTGTGGTGGAAGAATCTGCTCACCTCATGGCATCTGGAAAGTAGAGAGGGGACCCCCTGAGGTCTCCCTTGAGAACATGTCCAGGCATGGCCAGAAGACTTCCAACTAGGCCCCACCTCTTAAAGATATCACACCTCCCAAGAGTTCTGTGGGCTGGGGACCAAGGCATTATTAACACATGGGTCTTTAAGGGATACTTAAAGCAATCATAGCCTACCAGCCACTGAGGAGGAAGTGATTAAACACTGGATCCTTAACTTCTGCTGCGGAGAAAAATGGTGTTCAGGGGTATTGCGCACAGCATCCTGGTACGCTTGATTCTATGTAATAAAGGGAACACATTTTTCATCATTTTTTTGGGAAGCAAATTATAATCCTTCTCACAAGAGGGACCAAGGCACATAGTTTGTTTATAGTAAACAGCTTATTGAGGGTAGAACAGAAATTGCAGATCCAGAGGAAAGACTCAATATAACCTCAATCCTGGCAGTGGAGCAGGCAAGCTAAAGAGCCTGGTTGTTCCATACTGAAACCTTCCATGGACATCATCTGACAGGGTCTTGATACCTAAAGGTGGCACCTAAGCAGAGACTTAGCAACAAGGGCCCTCTCTGAAGCAAAACCTGAGCTTCCTCTACCAGAGGCTGCGGAGCGGGTGCCACACTGGACATGGTAAAGGCAACATACAGTCTTCCTGGAATACTTACACAGTTCCATCTGGGGAAGAACCATACATGGAAAGACACCTTCATGCTTGTAGCAGAAGCATCAAGGCCAAAGTTTGCATTTAACAAAAGCATACAAATTTGTTTTTAATATCTCTGGAGAGGGGAGGTAGTGCTTATAGGAATTACCAACTCTAGTTTTAATTGTCCTATAAAACAGAATCCAAATTCAGTTTAGTAATTCTCCTTTTTACTCCTCATCAATTCTGGGATTGATTAGGCCCAGTTCAGGCAGAGGATGGCCTGTGATCCCTACTGTTTGCTTGCCTTTCTGGACAAGGGCTGTTCTGCCACATTTGAACACTTTGTTAGGGGATGGTGCAGCACAGAGAATGGAACTGTAACTAATTACCTATGGATCTGCTCAGGTGAGCTGTGACCCTTCTGTTTTTCTCACCCCTTTCTTCGTGCCAAAAATTGCTAATGAAGCTGTAAAGGGAGATGACATGTCAACCACTGTTTTCAGTGGTATACGAAAACAGAAAAATAAAACCCCTTGTCATCGTGAGCTCTCACTGGATATTTTGTCACTGCTGATAGTTAATTACTGTCAGATAACATTTTGGGTGATTAATTGACCTTTCTTAGAAAAAACAATAAAAGCCAGTTAAGTAACACAGCAGAAAGCAGACAGCGTGTTTTGTTAGTTACACTGTGATTTCCATCACGGGATGATTTTCCACCTGCTCCCCGCTCTGACCATACCTACTTGGGAAATAATGGTACCAACACTTCCTCCCTCATTATGAGTCCACACCAGAAGACTTCAAATCTATTGGCAAATACTAATTTTGGAGTCATTAGGACAAATATTTTACTCTGAAGATGAGTTGTTAAGTAAAAACAAAAGCAAACCAAAATAACCCAGAAACAATGCACAAGCAGGCGGCTTCATTAATGTTTTCATTTCTGAAACTTTCCTGGCTAGCCGGTCACTTCTACTGTAGCTTGGGCATAGTGGACTTCATGTCAGAGCCGAATCTCTTTTCCTGGTGCTGGTATTTATGATTTTTGAACATTTTCTATATGCAAAATGTTGTAGGAAATGGAAAAAATGAACTGTGTTAATTTGAAATCACTAGGTAGTCGAGAAGACAGATGTTTAGATAGGGTTTATTCAGGTTATCCCAGGCTTTGTGCGAGCAGCTCACTCTGCCATGGCTTCCCATGAAGCCGGAACTTCTGCCCTGGCCTTTCTTCTGAGCTCCTGGCTGTTCTGTAGGCATCATCAAAAGAATACATGTGCCTAACTGAACTCACTGTGTTCTCATCAAACTGACTTTCTTTTAAAATCGTCTGTCACCTTCAGCCACTGGGGTATCTGAGGATCCTCTCTACTTGAATATGCCACTGGATTTGTCCTCTGGTCTTATCTACTTTACTCCTCAGCAACGCCTCTCCTTCCCCTGTCTTCCATCCCTGTCGCTAATGCCTTATTTCACTCCCCACCATCCATTTTTTTGTTGTGTAGACTTTTACAACAGTCCCCTAACAGACATCTTGGTCTCTGACTCCTGCAAGCCACTCCTCAGGCTTGCTCTCCCAATTATCTTTCTAACTGGAAAATCGGGTTCTGTTGCTCTTTACAATCCTTCCGTGATTGTAGGCAAGACAAAATTCCTCAGCTGGGCTCTCAGTCCCATCAAAGTCTGCCCCATCCCTATCACTTGTGTGGAGCTTTCTGCGAGTTTTGCCTCTATGCTCAGCTCTCTCTACCTCCAAATTTCCACCCTCTCCCACCTCCTATGTCTGCCATCCCCACTCACCTGCTGGATACCTTTCTAAGATTCACTTATGTGGCCTCCCCTGAGGAGCATTTTCTGTGTGTCTGTAGATAGGGCTTCTCCTGGTGCCTCCAGGCCGCCCTGGACTTGCTTCCAGCATAACACCCTAACATGACACGAACCCTCTTTGTCAAATACCTTTCTTGTTGTCTATAAAGTCCATTTTGGTAGAGATTTGCTTTTAAGTTTATCCCTATCACTCAACACAGTACCCATACCAAATTAGTTTAATTAATTACTATGTAACTGGGGATTGAACCCAGGGATGATTTACCACTGAGCCATATCCCCAGTCATTTTTATTTTTTTGTTTGAGACAGTCTCACTAAATTGCTGAGGCTGGCCTTGAACTTGTGGTCCTCTTGCCTCAGTCTCCTGAGTTGCTAGAATTACAGGTATGTACCACCACGCCCAGCTAGGGAAGTTCCTAAATAGTAGAATTTTTTTCCAGTATTCCTTTTGCTTTCTTTTATCTTGCTTCCAAGTCTAGGTATTTATGCTTTTTTTGCTCATTATGTATTGTTTCTCCATTTCCTGACACCATGCTATTACTAATATCTGACAAAGAAAAGAAAAACTCTATAAAAACAAGATCCAAAGAATTAGAATGCTATATTTAAAAGACACTTATGGGTACAGTAATGCAAAGATATTATGGACTGAATGTTGTGTCTCTCCAAAATTCATATGTTGAAGCCCTAACCCCCAATGTGATAGGATGTGGAAATGAGGCATTTGGTGGTGGTGGTGGGGGTAATTAGGATTAGATGAGATTGTGAGGGTGGGGCCCTCATGATGGGATTAGTGTACTTAGACACACCAGAGAGCTCACTGTCCACACAGGCACAAGGCATTATAGAGCACACAGCAAGATGGCAGCCACACAAGCCTAGAGAAGCAACCTCGGAATGGAACCCATCTTGCTGGCACCTTGATCTTGTACTTCTTAGCCTCAAGAACTATGAGAAATCAATTTCTGTCTTTTAATTAAGCCACCCAGCCTATGCTATTTTGTTACGGCAGTCTGAGTAGACTATGACAAAAGAGGATACTTTAATACTAGAATTTCATGTATTAGTGTAGATTGGTGACAAGACATATTTTCCAATAGCTCATCTGTTTTCTTCCTCAAATCTCACCATCTAGGGAGTTACCTTGGATTACTTTTTTAAAAAATTGAATGTTTTATGCTATTAGAATTACTAAATCTGGCCCAATCTAAGAAAAAAATTTAAGCTCGTTCTTGTAATCCTAGATACATTTCTAGAATGGACTTTTGTGCCTCCTTGTAATTCTGGACAATCTTTCCAAAGGGCTGCTCAGCTCTTCCTACTTCCTTTTCAGCTGCAGGAATGGCAATAACTTTGTCCTCTACATTGACCATCCCACCCTTCTCCTGCCGGCAAGACAGCTTGGTAACAGGTGATGGAGGAGAGGAGGGCAGGCTCAGTGATCTGAGATGTCCTTTTGTACTTCAGTGTGAGCCAAGATGGTATTCCAGAGGCCAGCAAGGATAAACCAGGCTTCCCTGGAATGACAATGAGAAAACATTCAGTGCCAAATTAACAATCATATTCTCAACTTCTCACTTGAAAAGGCAGATGTTTGTTATTTCAATGACAGAGTCCCCAATGACACATGTTCCTCTTATCTTACTTGATTTTTCCTTAGATTTGGAATAGAGCTCACCTCTCTGTAGTATATGTGTTGGGCTGAAGTGTGTCCCATGTTTTCTCTATTGCTAGGTAATGAGTACACAAATAATGAGTACATAAATAATGGTGGTACATTGCATATGTTCACATATTTAAACTGAACATCACCAGGAATTTTTTTTTTTTTTTGGTACTGGAGGTTGAACTCAGGGGCACTCAACCACTGAGCCACATCCCCAGCCCTATTGTGTGTTTTATGTAGAGACAGGGTCTCAATGAGTTGCTTAGTGCCTCACTGTTGCTGAGGCTGGCTTTGAACTCACGATTCTCCTGTCTCTGCCTCTCTAAGTGCTGGGATCACCAGGAATTTTGTACTATGTTATTCTCAAGTGTCATTTTCACTAAAATCCATTTTCACCTATATTTCTTTAAAAATAAATTTTAAATTATTTTTAGATACACATGACAGAGTGCATTTTGGCATATTATACATACATGTAGTATAACTTATTCTAATTAGGAGCCCAGTCTTGTGGTTGTACATAATGTGGAAATTCACTGTGGTGTCTGTATTTCTTTTAAACCAATGCTTATCATAGTATCTGTGGTAAAGTACCATTAAAGATCTACCTCCCAACATTTTGTAAAGCCAGACTGTGGTAAAATATAAAAAAAAATATTAGGAAAAAAGACAAAATACAAACTAATTTTGTATTATTAGACTCATTTGACATTGTCAACTTGCTATAAAATGTTTTTAATGGTTACTTTCCATTTCTGTTCTTATCTATCTCTTATCTGTAACTTGTAGGTGAATGACCCCACTTGGAGTTCTGAAGACTCCTTTAAGTCAACAGGTCCAGTTGGGCATACTGGCACCTGCCTGTAATCCCAGCAACTTGGAAGCCTGAAGCAGGAGGCTTGCAAGTTTCAGGATAGCCAGGGCAACTTAGCAAGACCCTGCCTCAAAGTATAAAAAGGGTTTGGGATATAGCTCAATGGTAGAGTATCTCTCGGTTCAATCCCCAGTACCAACGAAACAACACAAAACAAACACCAAGGAGTAAACAGGCCCAGAGGCCTTCTTCTTGGCCCAGCAATTAGGATTATTGTCTTGGAATTGATTAGAAGGTTCTAGTCCTTCAAAACTGGGGGTTTTCCTTTTGCCACAGAGGCAGTGCTTTGAGATATTGCTCCAGATGAAGTAATTTGCGAGTGTCATTCATGCTAGATGCTAACCTAACCCAAAAGGCAAGTGTGCAATGTCTGAGCAGTGCCTTAGGAAAACATGGTAGAGTTAGTGTGATGTCAGGTGTCATTTCCTCCAAAAGAGTTCTTTTGCATATTAGAAACTTTTCAGAATTAAAACCAAAACACACAGAAATGGTGAAAACAGAGCTCATAGCTGAAGGTTATGAGGATTGATTGAGAATAAACCCTGGTGGGAATGGGGCGAAGGTCACAGGTAGCTGAGAGCTAGAGACACCAGAGTGAAGAGGGCTGATATGGAAAAGGGTGAAAGGACTGGAGGAACATTTCTTCCAGTGGTTGTGTTTATTGATAAGGGTTTTAAAGCCATTTTTAATAGTTCATCTCAGTGATATGCTCAAGAAAGCCAAAGAACCATGCCTTAACCCACTGGCCCAGGGGAAGCCTAGGCTTATAATGTCAGAAGTTATTTCCTGATTATAGAAAATAATATACAAATATATAAAAATACATTTATATATATATATACATACATATATTAACATAGCCCCTGTAATGGTTTAGATATGTGGTATCCCCCAAAAGCTCATGTGTTAGATAATGTAAGAAGGTTTAGAGGTAAAATGACTGGGTTATAAGAACCTTAACCTAACCAGTAAAATAATCCTCTGATAGGAGTTAACTAGGTGGTAGCTGCAGACAGGTAGAGTGTAGCTGGAGGAGGTGAGTCATTAGGGGGCGTGCCTTTGGGGTTTGTATTTTGTCCTGATGAGCAGAACTCTCTGTCTGCTTCCTAGTGCCATGTTCCAAGTTGCTTTCCTCTGCCATACTCTTGCCATGATCTGCCTCATCTCAGGCTCTAAGGAATGGAGTTAGCCATCTATGGACTGAGATGTCTGACACTGTGAGCCCCCAAATAAACTTTTTTTTCTCTATGTTATTCTTGTCAGGTCTTTTTGTCATAACAGTGAGAAAGCTGATTAAAACATCCCTTTAAAACAAAACCAAGGGGCTTGGTATATAGCTTGGCATATAGCTCAGTTGGTAGAGTGCTTACCTCGCATGCACAAGGCCCTGGGTTCAATTCTCAGCACCACAAAACAAAATTAAGAAGTTATTTATATGATTCATGGTATTCTCTGCTGTTCATTATTTACTGATAAACTACTTCAATGCTCTTCAATTTACTCAGCACATTTTCTTCTTAAGGATTTCAAATATTTTTACCTATTTCATTTTATTCTCACACCATTGTGGACTATTGTTACATATTTACTTATTCAGTCAACAATTCTTTTTATTTTGGTACCAGGGATTGAATTTGGGGACACTCAACCACTGAGCCACATTCCCAGCCCTATTTTGTATTTTATTTAGAGACAAAGTCTAAGTTGCTCAGCACCTCCTTTTGCTGAAGCTGGCTTTGAACTCGCAATCTTCCTGCCTCAGCCTCCTGAGCCCCTGGGATTACAGACGTGTACTACCGCACCCAGCCAGTCAACAATTCTTTATAGAGGCTTTCTGTTGGATGGTTTGTAAAGTATAAAGTGGGTAGGAGCCATCACAGTTTCTTCTGGATTTGTGAGCATAGACTTGAAGAAAGGAAATATATTTGGTGCTTTAGATATTTTTGAGACTTAGAAAACCATTAGGATCCTCAGTGCTTTTGTCAGCTTTTTTACTGCTGTAATTAAATGACCCAACTAGAACAATTTCAGAGGAAGAAAAGTTTATTTTGGGGCTTACGGTTTCAGGAGTCTGAGTCTGTAGACAGCTGCTCCATTCCTCAGGGCTGGAGGTGAGGCAGGACATCATGGCGGAAGAGTGTGGTGGAGGGAAGTGGCACCGGTGATGATCAGAAAGCAGAGAGACTCCACTCCCCAGACACAAAATATACAGTCCAAAGACACACCCCTAATAATCCACCTTCTCCAGCACACCTACTTGGCTTCATTTACCACCCAGTTAATCCCATCAGGAGATTAATTCACTGATCGTGTTAAGGCTTGTATAACTCAATCATTTCTCCTGTGAACTTTTCTTGCATTGTCTCACATGTGAGGTTTTGGGGGCCACCTCACATCCAAACCATAACACTGGGTACAGGTCTAAAGTAAAAATGAATTAATCTGCATTCTTTTATTCTGTTAAAGGTGTTTGCTAGCTATATCATGAGGAAGCTCCTACAAGTTAATCATCAGGGAAGAAATTGTGCTTTTGAAGCACTTTGCCAAATATGTGTTCATGGTTACTTTGCATCTGTTATTTATGCAGGTCTTGGTACATAGGACCTGTCAGAATTAAAAAACTGATGGAAACTTATTTTCCTATTTGAGAATTCAGATTCTCTGTATAAACCCAACTTAGTGCTTTTTAGCTGAGTTCTGTGAGCCCATCTTCCTCCAAGAAATACTCTTTGTGTTGGGTTCTTGTATAAATTAGGAAGTGGAGAGCATTTATATTTAATGCAGAACCTCTCAATGACAAGTTTAAATGAAGTTGAGATCAATAAAATTTTCTACTCCATACACACAGCAGTATTGTTTATGCACAATTGACACTTACTGTGGATAAACATATGATCATGCAATGAACATGTTTATCTTTTGACTTTCCAAGTCTGAATCCCATTCCTGAGCTTGAGGAGCCCCCTACCTTAGGAAGAAAGGTGGGGAGCAGAGTCAGCCTCCCACTGAGATGATGAAAATGCTGGGGAATTTTTGTCAGTCTACCCAGGGTTTGCATTCAGAGATAGTGGTGCAAGGAAGCAGTAGTGGAGAAATCATTGTAAGGTAGGTGGTGGCAGTTTCTTGGGGAGGAGAGTGGATAGTGGTGGTGGCAGAGATATTTTCACTAGTCCGGTTCTGTGTGTGAGTTTGGTTCTGACCCTGGCTGTTCCAGAATCTGCACTTTCCCTGCCTATTTTCTGAGTGTGTTTTTTCCAGTCTTCCCAGTTATTCTGTGAGCTATTCAATTTATTCTTTTCTGCTTTAATCTGTCAGAGTTGGTCTCTGGTGCTTGTAATTAAGAAACCTGACTGATACTGTTTTAAATGTTGAAGTTAGAGAAACTTTATCATTAGTGTAATGTGTATTGTCCTCACCCCAAGTTACCTGAAACTACACTTGCTTTTAGAGACTTTGGTGGACCAATTTATGGTGGTTCCTAGGACTTAATTATGGTTGTTGTAAGGTGTAACTAGGTGAGTCTTGCCCAGTGTTGGACAGAACAGGCAATGTGTATTAATCTGAGATCTTACACAGCTCATGCTTGGTGCCACCATTACATGCTGCTATCCAGGGCCTCCTACATACATTTAGTGCCTCTGAGGATTAGAAACAGGCTTGTCTTCCTCCAGGTAAGTAAAGCCCTGTGCCAGGGCCATATCTGACAAGTGAGCCTGGTGCTGGATTTTTGTCCCATTTTGCCCTCCTCATTGTGTCCTTGTGTTCTTACATACAATCATCCAGAGTAGCCATGATGCCCTCAAAGGGTGTGATCATGCCTCTCATAACTCCTGAAAACAGATACAGATGTTGAAGACATCCTAATCTTAGACCTCAAGAAGCTTACATTTCTAGTTGGGAAGGTAAGATATAAACATGCAGAAAGGTTAAGCAACATTGAAAGAGTTCAATAGCAATTCAAGACAAAAATTGAGAATTGTATTAGTCAGGGTTCCACAATCTGAAGGGTAAGTCAGCAAGCTGGAGACCTAGGACAGACAATGTTATAGCTCTAGTCTGAAGGTCAGCAGTTCTAAGACCCAAAAAGAGCACACATGTCAGTTCAAATCTAAAGGCAGGAAAAAAGCTGATGTCCCAGTTTGGTGGCCATCAGAAAGAAGTCTCTCCTCCTTGGGAAACATCACTTTTTGTTATCATTAGGCCTTGACTAATTGGATGAAACCCACTCACATTGAAGAGAGCAATTTGCTTTATGCATTCTACATATATAAATGTTAATTTCATCCAAAAACACTCTTGCAGAAACACCAAGAATGTTTGACCAAATATCTGGGCATTCCATTGCCCAGTCAAGTTGACATGTTAAATCTAGCTATCTCAAGGACATATCAAAGCTTGCATGTACTTGATTATCCAATGAAGTTTACAGATAATAAATATTCTTAGATGTCTGAGGAAGGTGAGATAACTTCAGTTAGGACAGGTGAAGACTGATAAAGCTTAGGAGTAGAAAAGTGAAGGCAAAAGCCCCAGTACCCTAATAGGGAGTTCCTGCCTTGACCATAAGACAGAAAACATTTTTTTCCCAAAAGATAAAGCCCAACCCCCATGACCTGGGCGTTCTAGTTAGCTTTTTCATTGTTGGGACCAAAATACCTGAGAAGAACAACTTAGAGAAGGAAAAGTTTGGGGCTCTTGGTTTCAGAGGTCTCAGTTTATAGATGGCAAACTCCATTGCTATGGACCCAAGATGAGGCAGCACATCATGGAAGAAGGGCCCAGTAGAAGAAAGCTGCTCAGCTGCATAGCGGGGTCAGGAAGGGGTGGGGGTGGCACACCACAGGGAAGATGCACCCTTCCAGGGTGCTGCCCCAGGGACCCACCTCCTCCAGCCACATCTACCTGCCTATAGTTATCACCCAGTCAGTCAACTTAAACTAGATGGACTGATCAGGTTACAACTCTTCATAATCTAATCACTTCACCTCCAAACATTCCCGCAGTAGCAGGAGTTGTTGAAAAACACTTCATGTACAAACCATAACAATGGGATACTAAAATCTTCATCATTGGATCCAAATCTCATCATTTTGGTCCTATTGCTAAGAGGACTCTCTGAGATGTCTTATGCTATTCATTCTTCAGTCAATATTTAGTAAGTCCTACTGTGTGCTAGGCACTGTGTGAGATACCACAGGCAAAACAGTTGACCCCTGGTTGTACTCACACATCTTGCCTCTTGCTCCTGTTCTACTTGCCTGGAATGAACTCTCCTCTTGAATTCCCTTTAAAGATCCATCTTTACTGTATAACCTTCATTATTGCCTTGTTTTACTATAAGACATTCTTCAAAACACAAATATAATTATTTTTGGTGAAATTCATTTGGAAATACTATCAAGTCAATGATTTTATCTAGAAATGTTATCTAAATGTTTCATTCTTTGAATTTTTTTCCTTTTTACATATTTTATATTCCTTTCCTCTCTGGATTATAAAACATGGGATCTTGTTTCCTAGTATCTTGGTGTCTTTCATAGATGCTTTCAAAATAAACATGTGATGTTTGCTGATGACACTGACAGTCTTAGCTAGGAGACAGCGTTCCCCTTGTTATGGTGATAGATACATGGATTTGGTAGATAGATTGAGACACCTCACCAATTGAGCAGGGGACTTCTTGGGCAGTATCATCTTCTAAGAAAGAAGACACTTGCTTAGGTGGTCACAAAGATGATTTCTAACTTAAATTGGCATCCACAGAACAGAAAGGCTAGTAGGAAGGGCATGTTCCCAGAAACTAAGACTTAATCGAAGTTCATTCCACAGTTCCTTTTAGATGCAACAGTTGTTAATTGCAATAAATATATAAACAAGTTTCCAAAGGGACTTTAGTGCCTAGAAAAAGTCCAAGTATTAAATAGAATGAAGGAAAGGGAGTACATTATCTCCCTTTTTCCACAAGTGAAACTGCCCTGTTGTCTGACATCTTCACGATTTTACTAGGTGGTCACCAATGATAACTCATTTCCTAATGCTGGACACTCAAGTAGAAGCAGATTACTGTGCAAGAGTAGAGTAAACAGCATTAGTAATAAAGCCAAACATCAATTTTTCATTTCCAGCAAGATCACTAAACTTTTAGCTGAAACTACATGTGATACATTGTAGGTGTCCTTATATATCAATAAAATTGATTTAAACAAGTTGAATCAAACCAACAATTAGAGTCAAATTGGCAACACTAATATGTGTTAATGATAGGTGGGCCACCTAATTTTGAGAAATAGTAACGATTGAAATGCGGACTTTAAGGCTTCTGGTTAGACTTATTAGTGAGCTTAACCTCACTTCTGGTTTCAGCTAGGTAGTGCATGCTTGGTAAAAGGAGCTGTCCTTGGCATATAAACTGAATATTCTGTTACTGCTCAAAAACAACCTATTCAACAGATTGCTTTCTAAATGAAACAGGGATGAGCAGCTACCTCTGATTTGGCTAACTGCATCTTCTCACATAATTACTTCTGCCCACATTCCATTGGCCAAAGCAAGTCATGTGGCCACTCTCGAGGGCAATCATGGTGCCGTTACTTCCCCTGTAATGAGGAGCATGATAAGTCACATGGCCGGCCAGATGTGTATAACCGGCTCACAGAGGCAGAACATATTTTGAATATTATAAAATCTACCACAAAATATAATTCCTTTTTCTCCCAACAACCCCATCCAAAGCTCTTCAAAAACTTTTCTCAAGGGTAAAAAATCCTCCATTCCTTTAACTGTTCCTCTAAGACATAATTTTAAGTTCCTTTCCATTCTCTGAACCCTTTTCACTTGCATTGGCTGGAGTCTTAAGCTTCATGACAACAGGACTGTGTTTTGTTCTTTAACAGATCCCCAAGGCTTCCCACAGGACCCAGAACCTCCAAGGCATTTGATACATATTTATTGAGTGCATCAAATGTTCCTTTCAGGTCGTGCCTGATGAACAGGTTGCAGTGGCGTTATCACCTCCGCTATCTTAGATGTGGTACACCTTTAGCTTTAGCTTAGAATCATGTCCAAGAATAGACCAATGGCAAGGTGGACTATGTGATTCCATCAACTTGCTCTGAGTCTACTGTTTTAAAAATCTCCTGTGGTGGTTGTCTTTAAACTTGATTTCCCTTATGGTGAGAATCTATAATTCAAAAAATATGAAATCCAAATGCTCCAAAATTCTAAAAGTTTTTGAGTACTGATATGATGCCACAAGTGAAAGCTTCTGTCCCTGATTCATGGTAATGGGTCACAGTCAAAGCCCAAGCACACTAAAAAAATTGTATAAAATAAACTTCAGACTATGTGTATAAGATGTATATGAAATGTAAATGAGTTTTATTTAGATTTGGGTCCCATCTCTAATATTTGTATATGTAAGCATTCCAAAATCCCCCTAAATTTGAAGTCCCCAAAACTTCTGGTCCCAAGCATGTCAACTTGTACAAGTGGTTCTTTGAACTTTGATGTAGACCTTGGCATTTACCTCCTTAGAGTAATATATTATTCCATTCAGTTCATTACTTCAGACCATCAGTGTTTTCTGTAATCTTGATTTAGTTACCTAGGATATTTAATGTCCCTTTCATATGTATCATTGCAAATCAGGTGAGTTTGTTTTCCATGGCTTATTCAAGCCACTGACAAAGTTGCAACATCAAAAAGCTTCTAAGAAATGCTTTGTGGTATACTATCTCAAATGCCTTTGAATCAGTCATTGGTCTATTATAGGAAACCTAGTGTTTGTGAGGCTGCCTGGCAAGTAAGTATTCCTGCATGTTCCAGGGTGCTGCAGGAGCCTGGCCCCAGACTCTATCACTTCCTAGCATGCTGCTTAACGCATCTTTGAGCCTGCTTTTCTCTGTAAAATGGTGGGCTTGGAGAGAAAAAGTCAGGATCCATTATATAATGTATGTAAAATGCTCAGCTCCATGTCTATGTCTCCATGGTAGGTTCTAGAAACATGTCTCCTTCCTTTTCTTCTACCTTACAGGTCCTTACAGGTCCTTCTTCCATCTCTTTTCAGTGGGTTCAAATTTAGAAGACAGATTTCTAAGTCCCTAATTCTAGTAGAGACCCTGTATCCAGAATTCCCACTCTGAATGTTGGAACATAAATTTAATTTTCACTCCCTAAAGTGTTCTTTCTCAAAGAGCCAGGCACTTGGAAATCTTTCCAAGTTCATAGATACAAAAGTTTTCCAAGTTCATAGATATAAATCTTTCCAAATTCATAGATATAAAAGCACATGGACATATATCATCCCAGGAATGTCTTAGGAAATAACCACAGATATTTACCTAGGAAATCAACTTAAAGTTTTCCTAGATTAATATACAAACTAACTCTAATGACACTCTTGGGCTATGCATGTTTTCTGTTTCTAAACTGATTCTCCTATCTAGTTGTATTTTGCTCAGGCACATCCAAGTCAGTTTGAGCTGGATAACAAGAGGGAAACACAAAAGGAATTTGTCTCTGAAAATCCACAATGTGGAAAATCCACTTCTAGCCAATAAAAAGGAATTTAGATGAGAATAGAGAGGCCTTTGGGGACTTTCAGGATGTTTCCCTCCTTCTCTCTTGATCTGAAATGTCAAGTTCATGTTAACCTCAACTTCTGACATATTTTTACTAATGAAATGCCTACATATGTGCTTAAGATTGAACTGGAGTGCTAGATTCATGATCTAACCATGATTCTTCACTTTAGCTAGGTATGGAAGTATGCCCAACTTTTAGTGCATTAAGGATGTTGTACTTCACTTTATTTTAAATCCTGTTGTGTGCTGGGTTACTCAGCCATCAGCCTAGGTAAGGTCCTTATTCTGATGGGGCTCAAATGCCACAGCTTGGCCCAAGGTTTCAGACCCATCCTGAGTCCTAATGACGGAGACTCTTTAAACTCTTTTGGTAATGGTGGTCACACAACAATGTAAGCATGCTTAATTCCACTGAACTGATCACTTAAAAATGGTTTTACAATGTCTCTCTCTCTGATTCACATACACGCACACAGAATCACCACTATAAAATGTGTATGCTAAAGTAAAAAATAACAAATGTAATGTGATTCTTGATTGAATCTTGAACCAGAAACGGAAAAAAAGGCTATATAGGACATTATTAGAACAGGATATGAACTGATTGGACTTCAGATTTTTTTGGATTTGGGGATATTTGCATATGTGTGCATGTGTAATCTTGGTGAGAACTATGTCTAAATATAAAATTTTGATGGTAGTAATAATTCAATATTAAGCTTTGTGATTTTTATAATTGTAAAAAACATTTAAAAACTGCTTTAGGACCCAATATACAGGTTGAGACAAAGGGTAACACATTTCTAGCTGAAAGGAAAGTGGAAAGGATGAAAGTGATCACTGAGCCTAAAGCTTTGAGCTTGCTGGGAATCCTGTGGATGAGGAGCAGGGATCAGAAGGAAATGACTTCAGGGCACCTGAGATGAAGGCTTCCTGGAGGAGGTAACATGAACAAACTCACAAGGTGAACCTTGATGAATGATGTCAATCCCAACCACTGTTTTCCAGCCATTTGTTGTCATGCTCTTTGTGCTTCATTTTAATGGATTCAGGATTTTTCTTTTGTTCTGCAGTTATTATCTGCATCAGTGGTGAATTGGTTTGCAGGTATTGCCATCATCCTGTGGACAAAAAACAGAGTAGGAAGAGCTGTAGGTTACTTTAGAAAGATTTAGATCAGTTTAGAATTGATCAAAAACCATTACTTTATTACATGATATGACAGTTGGACTTCATGAATTTGGACTCCAGTAACACAAAATTTATGAAATGGTGGCAGGGGTCTTCTTATTTTATTTTGATTTAAGGAAAGAAAAAGAATCTATGAAACATATGGAAGTAGGTTTGAATATCAGCTCATTAGGAAGGCATGCTGTTCCCAGTACTTTAGAAGCAAAAATTTACTTGCAAAGTTATTAGTATGCTAATTAAAAAACATTATTGTCTATTCATCAAAAGAAGTCTACAAGCATTTCTACTTCCAATAATTTGTAAGCTTCTGTCCTTCGCTGGGTATAATAGTTTTTATTTTATAGGATATTTCTTTTTAAATAATTCATAATTCAAAGTAAGCTCTCCCTCATTAGTCCAAATCATTAAATATTTTATCTAACACTAAAATGTCTATTGAGTATCTTATGAACAGACTATATTCAGAGATTTCTGGGATGTGGCTTTTCCTTTTTAATGGAACAAATCAATTTGGTATAGAAATTATTTCAAAGAGTTTAAGAGATTATATTTGGGAAAAAGCAGCAAAGGTAAGAAAAATAGGATGAGAAGTAACCCACAACAAGGTGATGAAATAAATCTGCTTGAGAGATGGTGAGAAATAATATATTATACATATTTTTATAATTTTCGAATGTACCAATGAAAAGGAAATAATCCATCAGACAACAGTAAGAAGAGCAATGTCTCTAAAATAGAGAATTTTAGGGGAAAGTATTTGGTCATACCTGCCTGTTCTGAGATATCCCATTGCAGACTCCGTTTTCAGCCTGAGTAATGGAGCACAGACAAGTATTTGGGATGTTGGCAAGGTATTCAGAGGATTATATAAAGACATGTTATTTCAAATCTTAGTGCAGGGGAGACGTGTTCCAGTTGTCCAGCTCCCATTCTGGGGCTCAGAAAAATGTAAAGATGACTTCATAACCAAAAGCTCAAGCGGATGTGAAATGTTGGATTGACTAACAGATGTCAAAGCCCCATCTTCTTAGCTGAGTGAAAAGAGAACCACATGTGATAAAATCTGGACTGGATAGTGATGAAAAAGTGCTTCTCCTTGTGTGTGTGTGTGTGTAAGTGCATATGAATATACACAGATGGCATAATACATAAAGAAGAACCACAGTTTTATGTAAAATCTAAACATATACAAAGTGTACAGAATAGTAAAATGCACTCATGTACTACTCTACTCCAGTAATAAGATTATGCTTCCATTTTTATTTCATATCTACTTCCACTACTTCCAATAATTTTTAAGTGTTTTGAAGTAAAGTTTACATACATCAAAATGTCTTAACTACACATCACCATTTTAAACTGTTTGGGTTTCTACAAGGGTCTAAAGCAAGATTAAACTATGTGGGTCTCATTTTTAGTGTCAGAGTGGCCAACCCAAGACCAAAGGCTTAGATTGCACCATCTCTTAGTAGTGATGCTGTTGAAAGATAATGGGGAGGGAGTAGAGAAAGGCATAAAAAATATGTATCATAAAACAACCTACTATGCTTTGATAAGTTTCACCTAGTGGCCCATGTATTAGAGGCTAGGTCTCCATCCCATCCCATGACCCTACTGGGAGGTAATGACACCTTTAGGAGGTGAAGCCTATAGGGAAGTTCTTTGGTCACTGGGGACATAACCATGAAGAGGATTGTGGGACCATGGCTTCTTCCTTTTTTTTCTTTTGTTTCCTGGAGGTTTACTCTGCCCTGTGCTCTCTGCCATTGCCATCCTGCATACCCACCCAAGTCCCTCTGCAAGTCTGCTTTGGTTATACCATGCAGAAAAATAAGAGTGTGTCTTGTGGATTGGAGAACTGCCCTAAAAATGGAATTATTAAAGGAGAAAACTTTAAGAAACCACAAAGGGAAAAGGCAACCTAAGAATAGCCCTTCTGGGTTATTATTTGATTAGTGCCCAAATCAATAAGTTCACTCTATGTTGAACTGGAATCTCCAAAACTATGAGCCAAAATAACCTTTCTTTTCTTTAAAAGTTACTTATCTCAACTATTTTGTTATAGTGATAGCTGACTAATACAAGATCTGAGGGACAGAAAAGGAAGGAAATATACCCCCCAAATAAAGCATTTGGACTTGAAATGGCCTATGAAAGATGGACAAGCCATAAGAGAGATTTCAAAACTTAACTCCATGAAAAATAAGAGACTTCATGTTTTCCAGCTTTTGAATGACAATTATAGAGATTTCAAAATAGTGCCTAAGAGATTATATTGACCATCAGTGTTTTAAAGCTTCTCCCTAGCCTGTTGAAGTAGCCTGGAAGAAATCTCTGCTCATGCTTCCCACAAGGCTTTCTGTCTATGTCTCTTCTCCATTCTATATCCCCAGCCCCTGTCATAGGCACACCTGGCCTGTTCTCAAGATGGCTTCCTGCTTGATCATGTTTATCATTATTGACATTCTTGTTGCCTCTTCAATATCACAACATCTTGGGAAAATAAGGCACTAACAAAATAATAACCCAGAAGGGCTATTCTTAGGTTGCCTTTTCCCTTTGTAGTTTCTCAAAGTTTTCTCCTTTAATAGTTCCATTTTTAGGGCAGTTATCCAATCCACAAGACACACTCTTATTTTTCTGCACTGTGTAGCCAAAGCAGACTTGCAGAGGGACTGCATCAATGTGCTGAATCATTTCCTGGTAAATTCTACCATGCTCAGTTTTTTCTCTGGATCCCACCTACATTTACCAGGTGGTTTCTTCATCTACGCTTCAAGACTATGTTCTGATAATTGGACTTCAGTGGTATGGCTCAGAACTGTGCTAGAACTCCATTCCAGATGGCATCTCAATTGCTCACCTCTAGCATTTCTGTCCCCAAGTGGCTTCAGATTGGCAGTATGGACCAAAAACCAGATGCAGTGATAGCTTCTTGCTTGCTGGTGGGCAAAGACAAGAACATGTGAGAAAATGACCATGAATTGGTATAGCAGGTTTAAGAGAGGAGATAAGACAATCTTTCTGTTGATAGAGTCATTTCAGAGTTTTGTTTGGTTCAGTTTAGCCATTTTATTTTTTCAAGGCATCTGGTCCCCACACCATTTGGTCTCCCCAACAGGAACATAGTTTGGTAAATCTTTAATATAGCACTCACTATTTTCTGTTTTATGCACTGAATGTAAATCAGGTCAAGTTCAAGAACTCTATTTCCTCAAGGTGGTCCTTGCTTTGTAGCTTGAGGGAAAATAAACTTTAATATATTTTTTAGGGGTGAAGGACCAATATTGATTAATGGGGTATTATTCTTTTTTATAAGCTTACACATTTGGTTAAGAATATTAGATTTTTCCCATTAGATCTAATCATAGCAGCTAAGCAGCATTTTAGAGGTTAACCACAACCCAATTCTGGTTTTCCTCAATAAATTCTGATTTAGCAACTTCTATTTAAGAAATTTACTTACAAAAGGTATGTATCCTGATATTATTATGTACCATACAAATATATAATTGTTCTTAGAAAAAAATGAGTTTCTTTATTTTCTGTGTATTTTTATATTGAGTACCAAGATTTGCTGGGATTTGGTAAACCAGTATTCACACTATTTGGGTTTTATGGTCTTTTGGTTTTGGTTTGTTTCTTCTTTACTCCTTTGCTGATTTCTGACTTTCTAGATGAAAAAACCTTACATATTTTGGTCTGCAACCCCATAGAAACTTCCGTAGTCCCTTGGCCATTTTAAAGAAAAATGTAAACACCCTTTGCATCTTTCTTTGTTCTGTTATTCTTTGTTACTCTCACGGAGCAACCCCGAGGTTCTATTTGTTCTTTTCCTCCTTTCCGACTTCCAATACTTCAAAAATACAATCAAATCTTTGCTTTTTTTTCCCTACCCAAGTGATACTTATTATATTTCTGTACCACTTACATGTTTCTCTCTTTTTCCTTCACAAGGGTAGACTTTCATGGTTCTCAAATTTCTTTAGTCATCATGCTATCTCTTTGTGTCCTCCTTTAAAAGCAAACCTAGTGACCTCTTCCTTGCTAGAGGCTGAGTTTCTGATGGTTTTACTTTTTGTAAATATAAAGAACTGAAGTAGTTTTGAATTGTGTATGAAATCTGTGTCCATATTTTTTTTAAAAAGAGTAAATATTCCAACCAGTACCTTTAAGGATCTGCTTTGTTTCTTCCTTCCTGCATCTGAGGGCCATTGTTGGTTTGGTTTGGATCCATGGGAGCAAATGAGCCTTTGAGTATTAAACTGTGTTATTTGGCACTTGAGCTGCTTTCACACACTTCAGGTGCAAACATGCAAAATGATGAAAGTCTTGCATTGGCGTAGTTGTCAGAGGATTGTTCAGCCAGCTGAAGGCTGGGGCTCCAAATAACCCATGGCTAAACTAATCCCCTCATTGATTTTATCCGGAGTTCTTTGTTCCTCCTGATCACTAAAGCTATTTTCATAATGTGTCATGACACTGGTCATCCACATAGCATAACATATATTAAATCAGAGTCTGTCCAGGTCATCATTAACTGCAGAGTAAAGTAAACATATACTGGTGGTGTTAAATAAATATCAGGAAGTCAAACTATTGCCCAACTTCAATAATAGCAAAAATGTCATAGCTGGGTTTCTAGTTTAGCAATGTCTAAATTGTGATTAAAGTCTTCAATTTATCTTTAGAGGAATTTCTCTGAAATACATTCTGTAGAATTGTTAGCAAGAAGAATCTCTAAATCTGACCATATGATATTCAGACAAAGCTGCTTCCCTCCAGAGAAAGGCTCCTTGCTGCCCTTGTGAGACAATTTTTAGGAGAAAATTGGAAGGATCTTGATGTTGCAGTGGAAACAGCTTTTCTTATTCTCAGAAGAAGGGAGCCTTGCAGTTCAGGGTTCTCACTAAGGCAGGAAGGGCTACACTGTCATCCCCCTCCTGTCCTGGATCATGAAGACAACTCTTCTTAGAGACTTGCCATTACAGAAGCCTTGACTTCTGCCAAGTCTTGGAGAAAAGAGAGATACTGTGCTCAAAAATCCATCCCATTAAAGGAAACAAGATGTGCGTTAGTTAGCATCGACTGCACAATTTTTTTCCTTTGAATAAAGAAACTAGAAGACACTGTGGAAAGAGTGCTATTCTGTTTTTCTTTTTCTTTAAATGTTATACCCAGGAGAAATTGTTCGAGAACAATTTATCCATAACCTTTTGCCCTCAAATGCTGCCAGCTTCAAGGTCAGGTTTAGCTGCGTTTATAAGCTCCAGAAATGTAGTTCAGGCATGTCAAAGCCACAAGAAGCACTTTTAGCAACTAGCCATTGTGCCCAAGTTCTGCCTGTGTGAATGTGGTAGACCTATAAAATCCATGCAGGAAGGAGGCTGCTCAAAGCTTGGCACCTCCTTTCATTCAGCCAATTTCCCATCAGGAGCACAGACCCAGCATGGAACCGGTTTACAGTAAGCGAAGCAGTTGTTTACTTTCATTCATGTTTCATTACCTTCTCTGAGCCATGTTCAGCATCTTTTACTATGCTTTGTGTCATTTGTTACTACTGCCTGGGGTATAAACTTGATACAGACTTTGATTATGTTTATTGGCCTGAGCCGCTCAGGACAATACTGTTCAGAACTCCCTGGCCTTCTTCAGAAGTTTGCTTTATTGCTCTCACAATAATATAAAACAAGCTTCCAGAAAACCAAATCCTTCATATCAAACAACTTTGTCAGATCTTTGTATTTGCTTTTCTGTTATAGCAGATATGTGTGGATGGAGGATCTTCTCAGGTGGGAGGTCCCACAAGATTGACAGAGGCCCATATAGGCTCACTCAGGTCAGACTTGACATATGATCAGGTGAAAATTCAGCTCCAGAAACTTGGAGAAGACCCCAGCTCCGGAAACCATTTTTAAAGAAAATTAAACTTTCTAAATGATTTAAACACATGTTTTTAATACTTGTTAAATGTCTTTTCTTTCTGGAAAAGACATGCTTCAAGAAAATGAAGAAAAAGATAAATACTTGGCAAAGCAATCTTTTCTACAAATGCCCTTGGGTAAAAGCAAATGAAAATTGTACTTACTACCAAGCTGGGTTCTTTTCTACATCTGCATTTTGTTTTTTCTTTTTTCCACTCTTTATTGTGTATATAACAGTTTGCTTCATATGATTTCTTAATTAAATATTTAACAGCATATAATGATGGAGGTTGGGTGATATTAGGCTGTGTTTTATTACAGTAGCTTAGTGTGCATATTTATACTTTGCAGAGTATCTTAAACCACAGCTTGTTCCAGGCAGAGACCTGAAGAACATCTCAGAGAAGACTTTGAGCCCAGTTACTGCAAAGAACCAACTCTGGCAAGGCTAACAGGGCAGTTCTCACTGTGTCAGATTCAACCGCTTCCCTGAGGGCACAGCTCCCTTTTGCTTAGCAGGAAAATGATACTTTGTTGCTTTGTCCTTGTAGGAGCTGTGTGTATCTGGGGTGGAAGAGGGAGATGGAAGTAGAGGAGCAGTCTATGAGAAGGCCAAGCAAAAAGAGTTGATCACTGGCCAAGGGAGTTGTTGACCAGGCATGAGTCAGGGTAGCCACCTGGGCTTGATGGAGGGTGGTTGATAAGGACAGGATAAGGTTGTGAGGGTATCGAAGGGTGAAAGGTCAATGGTCTTTAATTGGCCCAGGAAACTGAAAAGCAGGTTATGGGAGAGCTGGTTTGCTTCAAGGTGAGTCGGAGTTCAAGCAAGGATTCTCCTTTCTGCAAAGTGAAGCTGCTCTGGTGAAGCTGGAAGTCTGTGAGGGTGGAAGCTCAGGGGGACTTTCCTAGATGCAGGTGGGAGAGACAGTCATTAAGTGAGAGTGCTGGGCAGAATACTCTATAACCTTTAAGCAAAATCTAGAGCTTGAGCTCCTAAACCTATTTAGGTCAGGGACCCTTTCAGAATGTAAAGGAATGCTTGCAATGAACCCTTATTCTAGAATGGAGTTTCTCAACCCCAGACTATTGACATTTGGGGACTAGATAATTCTCTGTTATAGAAGCTGTTTTGTGCATTGTAGGATGCCCATCAGCATTGCTGGCCTCTGCCCACTAGATGCCACTAATTGTGATAATCAAAAATGTCTTTGGACATTGCCATATGTCCCTGGGGTAAAGTGGATCCTGGTTTGAAAACTATTGCTCTAGAAATATACAAATATATCCAAAATTTCCAAGGATAAGAGTACTGGCTTTTGGAACTTAATCCTCCCCAGGGTTAGAAATATTGAAATATGCCTAGCACCTCCCATTCTGACTTCTCAGAGAAGCTGGAGCCACATATGCCACCAATTTTCTGAAAGCCATGGAGAATTTTTTTCCACTAAAAATAAATAAAAGGTAACAAAGGCTCATGAGATTTAAATTATTTACCTCTGGTCACACTTAAACTGCCTACTTGTGATATCATGGGGTATAAGAACCTAGATTCCCTGTCTCCTGGGACAGTTACATCTTTGTCCAGTGGTTCTAGGCTATTAGGCCACAAAACTTAGGGGGAGTCACTATGGCTAATAAATACATCATTATGAGGTACTGCCTCTTTTTTTTATCTTTATCTTCCCAGTTACAAAACCTTAGAAGCATTTGTCTTGTCACTGTTGGAAACCTTTGTTAGTCTTCTAGAAAGCAGTTATTTTAGATATTGTTGGTGCTTTGTACCATTCTACTTTGGTGTATGGCTGTGCTGAGTGGGCAGAGGCCAGGTGTCCTCACTCTGTGCACAGTGGCAGACACTGACCTGGAAAAAGGGCCTATCTTCAACTTAATTGATGACCCATAATTTGCTACCAGAATCAAACAGATAAGCCAGACCGATAACATTTCTCCCTTAGAATCTGAGAGGGAATTGGCCTCTTGGTAACAACTGAGAGAGAATATTTGCAGTTGATTCACAATAATGACAGAGAAACTTCTGCTACTATGGCTTACAGCACTTGATAGAATCCAGGATAAGTCTCCAGATTCAGCCTCAGGGAAGATGGATATCATTAGGGCCTCTGCACTCAGTGTAATTAGAAACCCCCACTCAGTGTTTCCTGTAACAAACAGCCACCATTCACATCCTAACTTGAGTAGAGCCCAGATAGGACCAGCAGCCCCTCAGTGGGGCCACCTTTCCATCAGGTGCTCCACACATGGAGATGAATGGAATTTTGAAGGGCAACTATGACAGCATTTTCCACAGGAAAGCAGACATTATTGCCAGTGCATGTGTGGTTCATACAGGTGAGCAGGGAGGTCCAGGCCTGTTAATGAGTGTGTGTGGGGGGATCACCATGGGATTGCAGCATGCTGCCCAGGCAGCCCTGTCATGAGAATCAGAGGTGGTCAAAGGCAGGTTTACAGATGGCTTTCGAGGTCTAGATGTTTTGGGGTCATTTTGTGTGTCTTCAATTGAGTCTATGATACTTATTTCCCTATCAGGAACTGAATCAGCCGCCATAGTAAATGCCCATGCTTTTGTCTTGTGCTTTGGAATATTTCCTCCAAATAGAGCTTCTGTTCCCCTGGGGTTCTGCTGGCTCCCCTTTAAGAACATGGATGAAAGAGCAGTACTTCTTCACAGCTGGACTGCTTCCATGGCCAAGGGAAGGGAACATTTTGGAGGTGGGGAAACAATTTTGGTCAACACAATGATTTGGGGACACTACTGGTATTCCTGAGCAGCAGCCAAGTTCACTAGACATTAAAGATTTGTGTACCATAACCCGCATGAATTTTGAATGTCTCACAAGATCTACTTGTAATTGCCTGAACTAATTCTATTTAACATATAAGTACAAAGAAGTTTTGCTTGGTTTTAATGGTCACTAAAACATCCAGGAATACAGCTACCATTTAAATAAGAGGAGATTGCCTTTTCTGTATGGAAACTTACGAAGAATTTTTCATCTCAGAAAATCAAGTTACTGATGACAATTTCTGATTTGTGTTGCCAGAATACAATATATTTGTATTGGTGTGCTTTGGGGGTGTTCACATTCATGATAATTCATGATGAAACCATTTGTGTGCACATACATGCATGTGTGTGTGTGTGTATGTGTGTGTATACACACACACATATATATGCTCATATATATTCTTTATGACTGTGGCAGAAGGACCATCATTTCTTTCAACACTCATAACTACCACGAATCATAAAGGAGCACTGAGGTTCTCATCACAGAGTAATATTTTCTGGTGAGATATTGTCACCTTTAGCTATGTGTTCCACTATGAATTTACATTTCTTCCTAGGGGATGTGAATATTTGTGTAGTTCTTTATATGAAGTCAGGCCTTGAGCTGGGACCACATCAAATAGCAAAACAGGACATTCTGATGCTAGCAAAGGACAATGAGGGTTTCTCCAGCAATCTACTTTTCATCTTTCCTAATAGCTGGGAATGATCACATCTGTCTCTCTCTTCCAACACCTTTCCTATCTTCTATCAACTTAAAGAAGGTGACCTGTTCACATAAATTTTCAGGATTATGAGGACCAGGTTCCCACAATTCTTATTTTACCCAGAATGATCTTCCCACTAAATGTTCCTTAGTTTATTTTTTTTCCCATTTAAAGTTGCTTCAACTTCACAATTATCGTCTCTGTTGGTCTCAGAGGAGCAGCAGTTCTTTGCCTCTAGAGCATGAAGGCCTCTGGATTTGCCAAGGATGCCATTAACCCTTTCTATATATCAATTCTCTTCCTACTTCTAGTAGTTTTTACTGGCATCAACTCCTGAATCTAGTATCATTTATGATTTATAAGAAGAAATGTCCATGTAAAATTACTTTCAGCTGATGACTGAAATGACCTTTGATTTCTTCGCTACTTCTCTAGCAAGAATAAGAACAACTCACTTCATTGAATGCTTCCCATATGTCAGACACTCGTCCAAGTTCTTTACGTTGTTTCATTTAGTCCTCATAAATAACCACACAAGGTAGATGCTATTATCCCTATTTCATAGATGAGGAAGCTTGGAAAGGTTAAATAACTTGCCTAAGATTTCACAATTAATAAGTGTCCTTCTCTGTCCATCAAATGTATGTCATTTAATACCCTAAATAGAAAAACATCCCAGAGAAAAATAAATTGAAGAAGTATAAGACTAAATCTATCATCAGGACATTCTATCAGAGTTGCGGTTGTAATAAGCCCAACTTTTCCCTAAATATGGCTTGCAATCACATTCTCATTACTCACATATAAGCTATACATAGCAACAATATATCATCTAGAGAATAATGATTATAACGGTTGATGCTAACAGATTTTAGTGTATGACTGTTTCTACTTTGGCTATAGTCCTATTTAATTGGTAAACCATTCCTAATCAGAGCACTAAGAAGAATAAATCTTAAAAGCAAGTTATTTAGCTCCTTAAATGACTTTTTAAAGCAAATTATTTTGATATCTCTTCATAAACATACTTTACCCTGATTTTGCTTATGTTTCGGGGCTAGAGGATGGACAAGAGAAGAGAGGATGACTATATTTTGATGCCAATAAGGCCAATGCCATGGTTTTAAATTTGTTCGCATAAATTGTCTTTTCTCTGTGTATTTACCACAGATTATACCTATAATCTTATTTCTGAGCTATTGATCTTAAGGGCAGGAGGCAAGTTCTCTGCCTCTATGGAAAATATACCTAAAAGTTGGACGGGCAGCAGGTAAGCTACACATGCCTGGTAGATAGCTCCTCACTGCCTTTCAACTCAAACAATCATTATTTGCTGATGACATGATTCTGTACTTAGAGAATCCAAAGAATTCCAGTAGAAAATTTCTAGAATTAATAAATGAATTCAGCCAAGTAGGAGGATATAAAATCAATACCCATAAATCAATTGCATTTCTATATATCAGTGATGAATCCTCTGAAAGAGAAATTAGGAAAACTACCCCATTCACAATAGCCTCAAAAAAAAATAAAATAGTTGGGAATCAATTTAACAAAAGAAGTGAAAGACCTCTATAATGAAAACTACAAGACACTAAAGAAAGAAATTGAACAAGACCTTAGAAGATGGAAAAATCTCCCATGCTCTTGGATAGGCAGAATCAATATTGTCAAAATGGCCATACTACCCAAAGTGCTATATAGATTCAATGCAATTCCAATCAAAATCCCAACGTCATTCCTTATAGAAATAGAAAAGGCAATCATGAAATTCATTTGGAAGAATAAGAGACCCAGAAGAGCCAAAGCAATCCTTTAACAAAAAGGTGAAGCAGGAGGCATTACAATACCAGACCTTAAACTATACTACAAAGCTATAGTAACAAAAATGGCATGGTACTGGCACCAAAATAGACATGTAGATCAATGGTACAGAATAAAGGACACAGAGACAAACCCACTCAAATACAGTTATCTTATACTAGACAAAGATGCCAAACATATACACTGGAGAAAAGATAGCCTCTTCAACAAATGGTGCTAGGAAAACTGGAAATCCATATACAGCAAAATGAAACTAAACCCCTATTTCTCACCATGCACAAAATTCAACTCAAAGTGGATCAAGGACCTGGGAATCAGACCAGAGACTCAATGCCTAATAGAAGAAAAAGTAGGCCCAAATCTTCATCATGTCAGATTAGGACCTTACTTCCTTAATAAGACTCCTATAGTGCAAGAAGTAAAATCACAAATCAATAAATGGGATGAATTCAAACTAAAAAGCTCCTTCTCAGCAAAAGAAACAATCAATGAAGTGAACAGAGAGCCAACAGTCTGGGAACAAATCTTTGCCACATGCACATCTGATAGAGCACTAATCTCCAGGATATATAAAGAACTCAAAAAACTTAACACTAAAATAATGAACAATCCAATCAATAAGGGGGCTAAGGAGCTGAATAGACACTTCTGAGAAGGAGATATATAATCTATCAACAGACATATGAAAAAACATTCAACATCTCTAGCCATTAGAGAAATGCAAATCAAAACTACTCTCAGATTTCATCTAACCCCAGTCAGAATGGCAATTATCAAGAATACAAACAACAATAGGTGTTGGAAAGGTTGTGGGGGAAAAGACACGCTCATACATTGCTGGTGGCACTGCAAATGGGTTCAACCAATCTGGAAAGCAGTATGGAGTTTCCTTAGAAAGCTTGGAATGGAACCACCATTTGACCCAGCCATCCCACTCCTGGGTCCTCACTACTTTTCTATTCTCTCATATTTCTGGGCTTGGAATCCTGCTTACTACATGTCTCAGGCCCTGTTGCCAAGTAGGTGCTGTTGGTTCTCCCGGTGAGAGGCACTCAGGTGAGGTTAGAAGATGGGAAGAAAGCAGCGATGGTTCTGTTTCAGGCAGCGACATCAGTGGGCATGTGGGATTGTGTTTATTTTGCTTGGCAGCAGCAGCAACAGCATTCACTGACACCAGGGAACTGATGGGCTGAGTGACATGACTTTTCCTTCCTCTTCTCCTGTCCTAGCATCATCTGAAAGGTTAGAAACCTTTAGGTTGGTTAACCCTTTACCTTCTCCTACTCTATTTTCACTTCCAGCCCCTCTGATATTTTATAATCAATTCTCTGTATTAAATGTACACCTCCCATCCCATTTGACTGAGTAATTTCTACTTCCTGGTGTGGACACCAGCTTATAGCTGGGGTGAAATTTAGAATAGCCAATCACATCATTTTCACAGATAAAAAATAGATTGGAACTGCTGAATGACTATTATAAAATAAAAAGAAATTATAGCTTTAAAGAGTGCTTATAAGAGGTAGAGTCAATGATAACTAAACATACATAAGGCATTCATTTAGCCCTAGTAGGTTTAAACCTTAGAACAGAAACTACAAAAACAAAATAAAGAACACAAGGAATGGATCATCTCAAACTTTTTAGTAATAATATTGTACATAGGTAGAAGTGTTAGTATTGTTTTCTGAGACTCTTCTAGAATGTTACATGATAAAGCAGATGAATAATTATGTTGGCATCACTGTGTATCAAATATTTCAGAGTGGGAAAAATCAGATACAGATGTCAGATCCATGAGCTTAAGTTGAAAATCACATAGCTTTGACTTGGAATGAAAAATTTATACTTACAAGGTGTTTTTAATATTTAAAAATGTATTTTCTAGCTCTGTCTACAAAAAGGCTTAGAAACAATGACAATCCTTTGGCAAGAAGCATCCTTAGTACACAGATTGTCATCTCCATATGTTATTCCCCAGTTTGAATAACTTGGGCTTCTTGAAGAAATGACTAATCCTTTTTTTTCCTTTTTCATTTGTTCTTTTTAGTTATACTTGACAGTAGAGTCTATTTTGACATACATACACCAAATATATGTTATTCTAATTAGGATCCCAGTTTTATGGATATACATGGTGTGGAGATTCACTGTGATGTATTCCTATATTTACATAGGAAAGTTATGTCAGATTCATCCCACCATCTTTCCTATTTCTAGCCTCCTCTTGTATTCATTCTCCTTTGTCCAATCCACTGAACTTCTATTCTCCCTGCCTGCTGTGTGAGTTAGCATCCAAATATCAAGGAGAACATTTGACCTTTGGAATGAACATTTGACCTTTGGTTTTGGGAATTGGCTTATTTCACTTAGCATGATAAGTCTCCAGATCCATCTGTGTACCAGCAAATGTCATAAGGTCATTCGTCTTTATGGCCGAGTAATATTCCTTGTGTATAAATACCACATTTTCTTATCTATTCATCTGTTGAAGGACAACTGGGTTGGTTCCATAATCTAGCTATTGTGAAATGAGCTGCTATAAACCTTGATGTAACTGTGTCACTTGTATGCATGTTTTAAATTCTTTGGATATTGACCAGGTGCAGTGGTGCACACCTATAATCCCAGTGGCTCAGGAGGCTGAGACAGGATTGTGAGTTCAAAGCCAACCTCAGCAAAAGCAAGGCGCTAAGCAACTCAGTGAGACCCTGTCTCTAAATAAAATACAAAATAGGGCTGGGGATGTGGCTCAGTGGTTGAGTGCCCTTGAGTTCAATCCTCAGTAAACCCCTCTGCCGAGGTCCAGCCCAGCTGGTTCAGGGGTCCTGAAGGAGGTGTAGAGTCGGCGCAATGGGGAGACAAGACGAACCCAATTACTGCGTCAGAAGGTCTCTCTGGAGTGACCATGAGGTTTATTTTTTATATCTTTCTACAAGGAAGTGCAGAACATTGTTTTTCCATGTCTAGCTGTGTTTACTCTATTACAAAGGATTTCATTTTCATACATGCTTTTTCACTTTTCCTATTGGCGTCCTGCACAAGTTCCTCATAACTCAATTGACCCTATAGAATCTTAAAGTTATACAAAGGTGAGAGACAAGGTGTCAGCATAAGTAAAGGTTATTATGCTAAATAGAGAAGAAAAGGTATAGAATTCTATTTTTTGTCTCCCACTATGTCTATCAAGTGGTAGGTTTGATTTTTATTCATATTCTCTTAGGCAATATCTGCAAGGTAATTTCCTATAATATCTATTTTGCTGTTTGATTAAGTCATTTCTATTTTTCTTGTTTTTCAAACACCAGGGACGAAATCATCCCAGTCTTTTAAGAAAGGGCAAGCTTTGTACGTCAACCCATTTACCATTAATATTTATCACATCTGCCATTTTCATCATAAATTCCAGTATAGGGTAAAGGGGGGTCAGTGGGGGGTGGAAAAGTCATCTTGTTTACTTCAGCTCCTCTAGAGGGGAACTATAATTGTCTTCCAATTTTGTAAGCCACATATGTTGTTCCCTGGATCATAGGAACCACTTTCTTATGGGAATTTCTATTTTTGAGTAATCAAAGTTTTTGGTTTAGGTGAGGAAGTTAATAATGGAGCATTTTCGTGAACTCCCTATTTGCCTTAGCTATTACAGTAGAATTAGTTTCATTTTTGTAAGGCCAGTCAGGACATAATTGTGTACACTTGGTTATACATTTGTAATCCCTTTTTGTTTTACAGCATTTCTCATAATGGGCCAATTGTTTATTTCCCCAGGTAATTATTCCTAGCATTATTGTTCTCAGGAGAAGTAGCCTGAGGCTTGTCCGGGAGCACAGGCCTTGCCGGGCTCCCCTCCAAGTTTGGACCTTGTCAAACACCTGGAATGACATTGCTCGTGCCACCCCTCCATCCAAAAAAAAAAAAAAAAAAAATCCTTGGATACATACTAAGAGGTGGAACAACTGGGTCAAATGGTGGTTCCATTTCTACTTTCTGAGAAATCTCCATACTGCTTTCTAGAGTGGTTGTACCAATTTATACTCATACCCAACAATGTATAAGTATACCTTTTCTCTACATCTTTGCAAACATTTATTGTTACTTGTGTTCTTGATAGTTGCCATTCTGACTGGAATGAAGTGAAATCTCAGTGTAGTTTTAATTTGCATTTCTCTAATTGCTAGAGATGTTGAACATTTTTTCATATATTTGTTGACCATTCATATTTCTTCTTTTGAGAAGTATCAGTTTAATTCCTTTCCCCATTTATTGATTGGGTTATTTGGGTTTTTTTTGTTGTTGTTGTTGTTGTTAAGCTTTTTGAATTCTTTATATGTCCTAGAGATTAACATCTCATCAGAGGTGCAGGTGGAAAAGATTTTCTCCTATTCTGTAGCCTCTCTCTTTATGCTCTTGATTGTTTCTTTTGCTGTGAAGATTTTTAGTTTGATACCATCCCATTTATTTATTTTTTTAAAATTTTACTTCTTGTGCTTTAGGAGTCTGGTTGAGGAAATTGATTTAAGCCAACATGTTGGAGTGTTGTTCCTATGTTTTCTTCTAGTAGGTGCAGGGGCTCTAGTATAATATCTAGGTATTTGATCCACTTTGAGTTGAGGTTTGGGCAGGGTGATAGAGGCTAAATTTCATTCTGCTACATATGGATTTCCAGTTTTTCTATTTGTTGAAGAGGCTATCTTTCCTCCAATGTATGATTTTGGTGCCTTTATTTAGTATGTGGTGGCTGTATTTATGTGGGTTTGTCTCTGTCTTTTTTTCAGTTCCACTGGTCTTCATGCCTGTTTTGGTGCCAATACCATACTGTTTTTGTTACTATAGCTCTGTAGTATAATTTAATGTGTGGTATTGTGATGCCTCCTGGTTCACTTTTTCACTAAGGATTACTTTGGCTATTCTGGGTCTCTCATTTTTCTAAATGAATTTCATGACTGATTTTTCCAAGGAAATGACTAATTTTTGACCTGAGGCAGGAAATGTATGTTATCCTGAATCATTGTGCCATGTCACGAAGCAAGAAAGCTATCAAACACTACTGATGTTGTGTCTAAAACACTCAGGCACCAAACTGAAGTTACCACCAGCTAAGTATGGGTCACTTTTAACATCAGTAAGAGTTATCACTATATTGGATTAAAGCACATAAAATATGCTTAAATACACAGATTTAATTAATAATAATTTAAAAACAGAGCTCATCATAGTCTACTTTTGGAGAATGCCAAGGAGCCAACTGATTGTCCTGTAATCTTAAGTACAGTGGATGAATCATTCTTTTATCCTACCTTTCTTACATAAACTGCAACTCAGAGTAACCAAATAATTAGTGGGGAATTTCTGTTTCTCTCTTTTGGTACTAGGTACTGAACCTAGGGGCACTTAACCACTGAGCCACATCCCCAGGCTTTTAAAAGATTTTTTAAAGTTTGAGACAAGATCTTCAAGATCTTGCTAAGTTGCTTAGGGCCTTGCAAAGTAGCTGAAGCTGGCTTTTGGCTTTGAATTTAAGATCCTCCTGCCTCATCCTCTCAAGTCCCTGGGATTACAGGCATGCTCCATCATATCCAGCAAATTTCTCTTTGTTAAAGGATACCAGGTACTAAAAAAGGTAGGCTAGAATTTGAACACACCATTTTGCAATTCCTAATTAATTAATCATTCTAGGCAGTGATAATTAACAGTTGCCAACATCACAAAAGAGTCGACTAGATAATTATGAAATGCACAATGCCATCTGTAAGATACTATTGCCAAAAAATTGAACCTGAGTCTCATATCTACTAGAACTATTTACCTCATTACAGAAAAGAGAGGAAAAAATTTAAAATCATGGAATAAAGCCAACAAAACCTAGGCAGTGAATTTTGACCCATAAGTTGTGAGAAGAAAGACGTTGTGAAGAGGAGCCCAAAGATTAAAATATTCAGAAAACATATCACATAAGTGCAATGTCAGGTCCTTGTATGGATCCTGTTGCAAACAAAATCATGATACAACTGGGAAAATTTCAACCCTGACTGCATAATTGATTGTATAAGATACTATTATTATTAATTTTCTTTTGGTTCAATAGCAGTTTTATGGTCATGTTTTAAAAAGAGCTGTTATTTTTTATAGGTGCATATTGAAGTATTTGTGGTGAAATGATGTCTAGAATTTGCTGCAGAGGAAGCCAGGGGAATGATGGGGTTGCCACTGAGTCAAAACTGGCCATGAGCTGGTAACTGTTGAAGCTATGGTAAGTACACAGGGGGCCATGATACTACTCTCTCCACTTTAGAGAAGGCAGGGAGAGCTGTTGTACAATGCCTTAGCACCCTGATTTCAGGAAGTTGAGTGCTCTCAGTTCTTCCTCAGATACACTAACAAATGGAGACTGTATCAAGACGAATTTAAGTTTTAGAACCAACTTTGTGCCCCTCACCGTTGAGTGTACAAAGAGCTGAAAGTCTTAGAGTGTGCTTTTGATCACTCCTCTAACAAGTTACCATGAATTATGTGACTTAACCTGAATTTATTGTCTTAAAATTTTACAGATCAGAAATCAGCTTCACTGGGCTAGAATCATGGTGTGTGTGTGTGTGTGTGTGTGTGGTATGGAGGGGGCACTGCATTCCTACTGGAAGCTCTAGGGGAGAGTCTGTTCCTTGTCTTTCCATCTAGAGGCCAAGTGCATCCCTTGGGCCATGTCTACACCAGTCTGATCTATTTCTGTCCTTTACATATCTTTTTCTGACTCTACTCCTTATCTTTTTTACTTGTAAGGACCCATTGATCCCACCAGGATAATTTAAGATAATTTTCTCATCTCAGAAATCTTTAATCACAGCTGCAAAACCTCTTTTGCCATGGAAGGTAACATATTTAATAGTTCTGGGCATTAGCATGTGGACATCTTTGGGTTGAGGGCATTATTCTGCTTAGTGCATAGAAAAATGAAGAAACTAGAAATAGGATTAATAGGGGAAAGTATATATGTCAGGATTCACCCAGGAAACAGGAATTATTCTAATATTTTTAATGGAAGAAATTCAACACAGAATTTGTCACACAAGAGAGGAGGGAAAAGCCAAGGATGGTGAAGCAACCTAGGCCAGTGGGAACTACGTTATTTATACAGCTGGAGGGGCACAAGGAAGAGGTGGTGTTAGTAGAACCCAGAAGCTCTGCCACGTGTAGGAACTGGAGGCTCCCAGTAGAAGTCAGGAGAGAGGAGATATGGCTGTCAGTAGGAGACTGGCATCCCAGAAAAAACATGGGCATTTCTGGGAATGATAGTAGATTCTTATCATTCTCTACAGTTGTGTTCTGTAATGTTGTTTTGAACACTGAATTAGAGGAAATACAGGGTTAGTTTTCTTCAAGTCTCTGGTCCTTAACCAATTAGCATATTACTTGTTTGTTTATGGTTCTGTCTAAAGAAAACTTATTTAACATATATTGTTGATTCATTAACATTGACCTTACAACTTACAACACTGTTCATGCATGCCTGAATGAAGCTTACCAGCACATATTTTCTCCTTAGATCCACCACAGTCTACTTGTACTTAGGAACATGAGGTGACACTTCAGCATTGTGCTTGTGGACCATTTTAAACAGTGACATCGCCAACAACAAAAAGCACGAAAATGAGGGAAACGTCGCCTTTAATACAAACACGAAAGGACATTTGCTGACCCTGAGAGCTGAAGCAAGAGACAGAGCATCAATATGTTTGACCTCAGCTGGGAATGTGTACCTTGGGCAACTTAAATTTTTTGCCACTCTTCATGTCCATGAAAGAACCACACGCATTGATTTTGAGTTTACAAATACATTTAGCAAGGAGACACATTTGAAAATATGGAAACCGGGCGTGGTGGCTCACGTTTGTAATCCTAGCACTTAGGGAGGCTGAGACAGGAGAATTGCGAGTTCAAAGCCAGCCTCAGCAATGGCGAGGCACTAAGCAACTCAGTGAGACCCTGTCTCTACATAAAACACAAAACAGGGCTGGGGATGTGGCTCAGTGGTCGAGTGCCCCTGAGTTCACTCTCCAGTACCAAAAAAAAAAAAGAAAAGAAAATATGGAATCTGTAAATAACAAGGGTAGACTGTACTTCCCAGGATAGAGGCAATGGTGCCCTGGATTCTCAACTTCTCCTACTTTCCGGTCTTCTATGAGGATTCTCTTTGTCTAAATCAGATGCAAGGGAGTCAGTGAAACAGTTGGAAGAAGGATGAGAAACACATCTGGCTACAAAGAGAGATCCACAGCACAAAAAGGTTTAAAGGACTAAGATTTGGTGGTGAGGTCACTGGAGGAAATTAATGATTGTTTTACATTTACAGATGTTACGACCGTGCCATGACAGGCAGTTTTTTAATTTCCATACAGCCAGTATCAATTGACTTAAATGAAATAGGAGCTATAGATGGAAATTTATGAAAACTCTTCTGCCTGTAAGGACTGAAAGATCTGAAATACTCTAGAAAGGACAAATAGGGCCTTCCTTTCTTAGAAACAGTAAAGCACCACTTCTCTGCAGACATTGGCCACTGGACCATCAGGAGGGAGGTGCGTATTCTGTGGGCTGAGCTGGCCCTCCCTGCAATTCTGTTTGTGGTTAATATCACCTTGAACTCTGGGGAGTAGCAAATGCTGCTGCAGCTGCCTGGCTGTCTTGAATCAGAGGGAGAGAGGGAGAGAGGGAGGGAGGGAGGGAGAGAGGAAGAGAGAGAGAGAGAGAGAGAGAGAGAGAGAGAGAACGAGAGCGAACCTGTTGTGGCAGAAGGTTGGTGAATAGAAAGCAAATCAACCAAAAGATCATTTTAGCGTGGGGTTGGTGGCTTACTTGAGTAAGTGATTTATGGCACAATGTTTTTATTTGATCTGGTATTATAGGGATAAATTATTGAGTGCTAATTGTATGTTGATAAGCTGTTCCTGCTTAAATTTATTCCTTCCTCAGTTTGTGTTAATTGGGGCATATTGGAACAGAAGGGAATTGCCCACTTATTGCCTGTTTTGGTTTACTCTGTTGCTCCAATGCAGTTGTAATTGTATCTTCACTCTTGTTCTCGCTAAGTGAGTGAGGAGCGCCTACCGGTGAATTCTCCCCTCCCCATTAATGCACATTACTTTATTCATAAATAGTTAAAAATAGCTTTACTCCTATTTATTCGTTCAAGTTTAGTCAAGTTGTAGCAGAAGGTGGGGTCAGAGGTGAACTGGCAGAAGGCTGGTGAAATTTAAATGCAGATTTTATCATTTGAAATTTAAATCCCCTTTAGATAAAGCCATCATAGGGGGGTGGTGTATGTTTCCTGCATAGGTAGTTTTATCTCTGACTAGTCTTTCTCTCTCCTTAGGTATGAGAGAGATGGCTCAGTGGTGATGGAGTGTGAGGCCGGCAGTGAGGACCCTTGCATGGGGGTGTGGGTGGGTGTGATGCAAGGGCAGAGGGCAATGCCTGCCGGGTGTGGAGGGTCTCATCTCTCAAGGTTGCTGTGATGAGTGGTTGAGCATCTCTATCCTATCATCAAATCCGACATGCTCTAATTCCAAAACTTTTTGAGCACAGACATGATGCCATAAATAGAAAATTCCCCACCATGTTTCTATGCACAGAATGATTAAAAACATTGTGTCAGATTACCTTCAGTCTATGTATATAAGGTGTATATCAAACACAAATGAACTTTGTGTTTAGACTTGGGTCCCATTACCAAGATATCACATTACATGTATGGAAATATTCCAAAATCTGAAAAATCCCAAATCCAAAACACTTTCGGTCCCATACATTTTGGGTAACTGAGACTCAATCTGTACTCTAATTCCAGGGAAGTAAGTCCATATTTCAAGAATCAACACAGACACAAAACAGCAAACAGCCAGCAGGATTCCGGGTTGAAATTAAAGGAAATCAGCAAGAGCAGAGGAAATAATAACATTCCAAAGCGGCACACCAGATTCAAGGGCCCGAGGGCAGTGCACAAGAGGTACCACACATGGCCCAAGGGGAGTCTTGTAAACACTAATCCCAGACACAGACACACTCTCTGCTCTGTTTTATGAATTCCGCTGGACGTGGGCAGGTGTGTACCTGGCTGTAAAACAGAGGGGTGGGTCCTGCAGGTGCTGGGGCTCCTGAATGTGGGAGAGACTTGGGAGGGATGGTGGGTACCTCTCCTCATACCTCTTCCTGGGACACAGGATCCCCTTTTCCTTCTCCACACTTTCCTGTCACCCTCCTCCCTCTCCTGTTTTATTCTTAGATGGCATGTGGAATCTCTTCTCATTATCTCCCTCAACTAAAAGAGAATTCTGTTCAAGTCCTTGTTGAGGTAGCTTTCCTAGTGAAAGCAGAGAGGACCTCACTCCTCACTGGAATCTAGAGAACAGAGTTGAAGACGGGTGAGTGTGGGTTTCGACCCCAACTAAAGATATCTCACTCTATAGTCACTGGAACAACCTCATGTGGGTAGTTTTCCCCACAAAATTGCTCTGTGAGCAGGATCATTCTGAAATCTCAGGGATGAGCTTTAGTTCATTTATGAAGTCATTTTGACTGTTGGCTAGTGAATTCAAACAGGAATCATAATTACAGGAAGAGTGTTTCAAATGTCACTCTTAAACGCAGACGGTCTGACTTTCACTGTTGAAGCATTATAGTTCCCCTAAAGAATGTCCCGGGCCTTGTGGTCCTCCTGAGACACAGTGGGAAGTACCAGAAAAAGTAGGAGAGCAGAGACATCCTGGTTTTAGCTTAGGTTTTAATATTGACAAGGATCCTTCTCCCTCTCTAGCATCTGAGGGCCTTCTAAGGAAGATTCTGGTACTTAGAGAGCTGGGACCCCTCAGTAGCAGGATGGCCTAGAGAGGAAGCCAAGCCAAGTTAGAGGGATAAGCAGAGGTTCAAGTCCCATAATCAGAGGGTAGAGGTAAGGGTCCCGAGCCACAAGTAGAGTTGGGCAGGAGATGCTGGCATTGGCTCAGTGAGTCCACTGTTACCCTTCAGGTCCCAACCACTGAGATTAGCCAATGGCCATCAATAGCTGGCAGATCTAGGATTAGATCCAGTTCTGTAAAGCCCAGAAAAGCTCTTGAGGTTATAACCTTGAGCCTACCTATAATGTTGGGTCCATTCTGATCTTGGATGAGAAGGATGCTGAAAATCACCCCTGATCAACAAAATAGGAAGATACAAAATTAAAATGGATTCCAGTGTTATTTGAATTCTTTATTAAACTGTTTTTCCTATTTTATAAAATTTGGCCAGATAAGAACTGTAGGTGATACTTGAGATGAAATCCTTGAGAAAAAAAAATGGACAATGATTATTCTAGCAGATTCAGAGAGAAGGTTATAGATAAAGATAGTTGTAGCCATTCAATCTTGGACAAGGCACTTTACCTCTGAGTTACACTGGATGAACTCCACAGAGCTCAAGGTTGACATCAATACAAACTTCTCTGGTTTCCTTGAGAATTCTTAACCTTGATTTGATTTCTGTATCCTGATCTCTTAGGATTAAAATCTGGTAGATATAAAGTTGCCTTAGATTTTGTCCCTCAAATCCTGATCCCCAGACCAGCAGCAACATCTTTACCTGGTAACTGACAAGACATGTAAATTTAAGGGCCCTCCTCCAGTCCTGTGGAATCGGAATCTTTGGAGATAGCCCCAGGAAATCTTTCTCAAACAGACTTCCAGGTGATTATGAAATGCACAGATGATGCATTAAAATTTGAGAAGACTTGAACTGGAATAAAAAAGTCAGTTCAAAATAAAATAAAAATAAAAATATAAAAAAGGTAGTTTAGACTTTGACAATTATTATCTATGAGACCGTGTACAAGTGACTATCTCTTTGTGCCTCAGTTTCCTTGGTTCCAAAACTGTTGGATCTGCCTCATAAAGTTGTTGAGAAGAACAAATGAGATAATGCAAGAAAAGCCTGTGTGCAGCACCTTGCCCAGTGTTCAGTGGGTACTCAGCACATGTTACCTGTTATTTCCTATGATTATTACAACCCCAGCTGCTACTAGACCTGGAAGCCCCCACTATGGAATCCACATGCTCCCTCTTGGTGCTTTTGCTCTGTCTCTCTATAGCTCCATCTAAATCTTGCTGCCCCTTTAGTGTGAGTCCAATGGGACTGTGGGGGAGGTGACCTCCTGAGTACCTTTGACAACGGTCCCCCCAACCCCTTCTTGTCTCTCTGTGTTGCCATAATAATATCAAGACAGAACTGGACCTGCTTTATGCTGTAGAAAACAGGTTGTAGGACCATCATATTTTGAGCCAAAAGTCAAGTCACAGTCATAGCCATACAAACCTCCTTAGCAGGAGGGAGAGACGCAGTAGCTTGTCTGTCCTCAGACATCCAGAGTGTTAGCTATGCTGAATTAGAAGAGCCAAACCCAGCAGTTTCTTTTGGCTGCTGCCCTCACATGCAGTCACTTTTAGAGCAAGGGGCCAATCCCCACCCCTGAGCTGCTTGCAGGGCCCTGCAGGCCTCTGCATCGAATACCGAGGCAGAGTAGCAGGCTGGAGCAACAGCTGCCATGCCTCCCTCTGGGCCACCATAATGTCTCCCAAGGGACCAGCCCAAGCTTGGATGAGCCTCAGAAAATTAGCGAGCAATTCCAACTGGTTTAATTTTTCTCTCCTAAGAACTTGAGCGACCATGTCCTCTTAATCATCTTTTGAGAGGAAAGACAAGAGAAAAGAAAGACATTCAAGAAAACAAAGAGCAATTAATCTGTTCATTCATGTTCAATAAATGACTGTGCTCTAAGTACATGCATTTCCTTATTCTGCAAATATTTGTTGGATATACAGTCTGCATGGAGTGCTGGAGACACCAGGATGAATTAGGAACATAGCTGCAAGCTAGAGGAGGAGGAGAGACCAGGGGCCATCATTTGGTGAACATTTACTATGTGCCAGGCTCTGTGCTAAGGTTAATCCTTACCTGAACCCTATGAGATCCATATTCTTACTCCCATTGTCCACATGAGGATATTGAAGCTTAGAGGGTTTTGAAGTGACTGACTTGGAATCTCCCATTTGGAAAGTGGCAAGGATCTGTGTCACAAAAGCCTTTCCTTTCTTCACCACGCTGCCTGTGTGGGAAGATGTTCCTTCATCTCTAGTGCAAGAGACGGGAAAGGTTAAGAGCCATGAGAAAGTGCACATTCAGAGGACCCTGGCAGCCCCTAAGGCAGAATGATGGCTTATAGCTGCTACATGGATCTGGTAGGACAACTTCAGGGTGGGCCTGGGTCTAATCCAGTGGGTAGAGGAAGGCTTCTGAGCAATGCTGTAGGGAGTGATGGGTGCGATGTCACAAGGGCACCCTGAGTGGTACTGTTTACCTGAGTGTGGCCCTGGGAATTCTCTGGGGGAAGCAGAAGAACCCAGTACCTATTACTTCTGTCTGCCCTTGCCCTCAGCATGTTCCTGAACAGCACTGGTTGTCAGGCAGGACTAGATGAGCCAGGACAAAACTTGGAACATGCTTTGCATTTCCATATAAGGGTGCAATAAAACCTTGTTCATGTGTTGTACTTAGTTTTGTATGGATCACCATCACCCCTCGCCCCTCCACACACATTTACTAAGTGCTGTGTGCACATGAAGTGACTGACATTAGACCCAGAACAAGTCCAAGGGTACTAATGTCCTTTTGCCCATGTACATTTGTACATGTCAGTTCCTATAAGATGCTTCCTTGCCAGCGTCACATGGGAATGTTAAGGAAGAACTGGCACTTGTGGAGAAGTGAGAAGGTCCCAGATGTTCTGACATGAGTTATTTCATGTATTCTCACAAGGCAGTGAGATGATTCCTATTTGATGGATGTGGCCACTGAGGTTCAAGGAGGCCAAGCTGTGTGAGGACCTAGCTGGTGAGAGTAAAATAAAGCACACTGTTTGCTAAACCTGGTGATTTGGGAGCTAAGGAGGGCACTGAATGGATTTCTGAGGGCCAATTAGTAACCTGTGATAAATTTGGTTGATTTCATCAGTAGGTAAACAAATTGTATGTTGAAGTTGAAGCCCTATGGCAAAGAGGAAAATGAACTGGGCATTATAGCAGGACAGTCTTGGATTCCAGTCCTGAGCCCACTTAGTCTTTGTGGGTCAATCCACCTCCTCTGAGCATGCATTTTTTCATTTATAAAAGCTGAAGAGTAGTTCATACCCTAGAGAGGCATCAAGGTTAAGCAGCACGATGATTACAAAATATGGAGCTGTCCCTGTTGATGAGACCCTCCTGTCTCACACCAGCAGATGCTTGTTTCCACATTAACTGGACTGGATACACATGACACTTGACCATAGCCCAAGACTATTATTTTATTTAGCTGAGATTGCTTAGATACCCACATGCTGCGTTTCATGGCCAGGCATAGGAAAGCTAGGACAGTTAGCTTGTTGGCATGATTTTCCTCCAAGAACGTGTAAATGACCTAAGTGAGCGAGGTTGGCCCTTTGACATTTTGCTTTGACTTCAAGACTTCAGGGTCCTTGGAAAGTTCATGTGGCAGAGGTTGACTGGTCACCACACTTTTTCCCTTTTTCCTTCAGCTAGACTGTTTCTGGTCTTCCTCATTGTTGGGTGATTATGTGACTGAGTTCTGGCAGGTAGAAAGTGGGTGGAAATGATAGGGACATTAAATGTAGGTGAAAACATTGGCCTCACAAAACTTCCCACAGATCCTCCTGCATTCCTTTATCTGCCTGCTGGATAGAAGATCTAGTGAAAAACTACATGGTTGTGGGGGTGAGGAGACACTAAAGGAAGGCATGTGGGTCCTTGAATGACTGCATGGAGCAGAGTAACCATCCTACCCCAAAGCCTGCATTGGACTGTGAGTGAGACACAAATCCTACTGTGGTAAGCTACTGAGATTCGAGGGTTACTTTAAAAAGTAATTAGCTTGCCCTCAAGAATATAGCCTGCTTATGACTTATAGCAAGATATTTCTAAATGACCATAAAACCAAATACTCTATGAGGGGTAATATATTTCTTTACATTAACATAAATTAATTTATAAGCTTAGCTTGCCAGATCTAAGCAGGGCCCTAAGGATACATTACCCTGTTTTTGATAGCAGGGACAGTTAAGGATAAGAATGGCACGTAATCTGGTACATGGTACAGTGGTTCTCAGAGCATCAGTATTATTTGCAACATGCTAGAAATGCAAATTCTGGGGCCCCAGTTCAGATCTTTTGGATGAGAAACTCTGGGAGTGGGGTCCAGCAGTTTGTTTGCACAAGTGCTCCAGTGATTCTAATATACCAGCCTACCATTTGAGAAGGCTTGAGGGAGAGGAACAGCTGGACCCTGGAACTCACATCTGAGGAGAGCAGAACAGGGTGGAGTTCACAGTGATGACTGCTCCATGCACTAGTGAGGGAACAAGGGGATCCAAAGATGAGTACTTTTCTGTTTTCCTTTGGATGATCTCACTGACTATGGCACAAAGTTTGAGAAATTGATTTGTTACTCCATAGAGGATTGATTACTCCATCAGAATTCTTAGACTAGTGTATTAATTTCCTAGGGAAGCCATAGCAACATATCATGGATTGGGTGACTTAAACAACAGAATTAATTTTCTCAGATACTGGAGATAGGATGTCCAAGATCAGGATGTCAGCAGGATTGGTCTCCTCTGATGCTTCTTTCCTTGACTTGTAGATGGTCACTCTCTTGATGCCTGCTCACTGTTCATGATGTACCCTCACACACTTGGTGTCTCTTTTTGTGTTCTAACTTCTTGTTTTTATAAGGAACCAGTCAGACTGGATTAAGGAATACTCGAATGGCGTTGTTTCAACTCAGTTACCTCTTTAAAAACCATTTCTCCAAATATAGTCACATTCGGAGTTACTACAGGTTGGGACTTCAACACATGAAGTTTGAAGGGACATTATGTTGATCAGATTTCCTTCACTATAACATACCTGAGATAACCAACTTAGGAAGAGAAGATTTATTTAGTTTATGATCTGTTGGTTCTATTGCTTCTGGCAAGGCATCCCATAATGGCAGGAGTGTGTGGTGAAGCAAAATTGTTCACCTTATGGCCAGGAAGCAAAAAAGAGGAACAGGAAGGAGCTATAGTCCCACTATCCCCTTGAAAGGCACACCCCCAATGAACAAAAGACCTCCTACTAGATCCCACAAATTAAATGTTCCACATCTCCCAATGGTGCCATTCTTGGGATCAAATCTTTAACACGTGGGCCTTTGTGGGACATTTAAGAACCAAACTATAGCAGATACAGTTCTGTCCAAAGCACCTATAGCAGCTAGAACATTACTAACTCCTATTCTTGTCCCTTGAATAAGCCTGGAACCAAAGACAGTCAAGTGCTAAATTTAACATATAATTTGGAGTTGAAAATTTATTTTATTCTAACAGTGAAATTAGAATAGAGTCGATACTTTTGACAACAGGTTGACTGATTAAAACTAGAATCAGATAAAAGTAATGCAAAAATAAAAGGTGTCTGTTTTGGAGTTTCTTGTACCCCTTGGGCAGATAGAAGTTAGTTTGTGAATAAATGAAAAGTATTGGGCAAAATGGAACTCTAAAACAACCTCATAATTGGTGAAAAGTGACATTTTTCCTGAGCTGGTGACCAGTCGATGGTGTAATTCTTCCATGGTACATGGAAAAATATTTTCCTTGGTATTCTGAGGTTTGGTATAAGCTGAGAGAAGTTTTGGTTAGGACTGACAAATGAGCTCCTCTTCTGAGATGCATTGAGTGAGTTTGGCTTTTTGGCAAGCTGTGGTGATAGCTTTAATCAATGACTGATGGATGCAGCAGAAGTTAGGTATATGAAAAGAATGGAATGGGGGAAATAGATGGGCAACTCTTCCAAAAATTCACATTTCACCAACTGGTCTGCTTTTCCCAAAAGAAACCCTCAGAGTGTCAGAGGACTACTTGCCATCGCAGTCCACATCCTCTATTCGTGTTGGTCTCTCTTCCTTTTGACCCTGCCCCACATCATATTAACCAGTAGGGGTCATGGATTTGGTGCCCTAGCTGCCAGGGTGAGCTCTGCTGTAATGGCTTCCAGTGGTCTAAACTTGGGGCAATCTGGCTGCCTGCAAAATCCGGTGGAATGAACTTTCTTATCATTTGTTAACTGCCAGGGCAGAGTTCACAGAGAAACAGCCTCACTGCTAGTCCATGAAGCAGGAGCTGTGGAAGTCCTGTGCATACAAACACGTTAGCCTATACTCAAAATATGCTTATGGGGCAAGTTCTGATATGATTAATGTTGGCATCGTTGAGCATACATTAGTGAGATTTGCATAGATATAAATTTGAATAATGTTCAAGGACATCAAATGATTTCTGGCTTAATTATAATCATAGCTAATATTTATGGAAGTATTATGTGTCCAACACTACTATAAACATTTTGCATAATTAATTAATCCCCCAAATAGCTCTATGATATAGCTCCTATTGTCATAACCATTCTACAGATGAAGAAACCGAGGCATAGAAGTGAGGTTTAGTAATTTTCCAAGACCACACAGTGAGCTCATAAGCAGCAGAGCTGGGATGTGAGGCCAGATAGTGTGACTCCAGAGCCTGTACTTTTCTCCCTTTTGCTACATAATTGTTGCTAAGCACACTGATTGGAAAATAGCCTTGCCTTTCTTGGGTGGTTTGGGAGGTTGTGTTGGAAGTAAGAGCCAAATAAAGCCTTCTCTCTTGGGACTTGACTGTGAGCCTGAAGGACTTGGATCCTTGGTGCTCCCCTCTGTCACTTTGGGGCAACTTGGATACATGTATGCCTGTGTACACCTAACACGTGTTCACCAAGGGCAACTTGCTGGGCCTCTGAGAGCTACAGTCATATGAGACATAGTTTCTGCTCTCCAGGAACACAGAGCCTAAAGGGAAAGGCACCTCACACCAACACCACCTGAAATCCTGACAACAGAGGTTAGAGTGTGGAAGCTTGGAGAGGAGTCTGAGCCAGAATTGGTAGAAAAGATGCATCAGAGCTCAGTATAGAAAATGAACAAAACTTTACCTTGGAGTAAGGAGGAAGAATGTGTGCCAGGTCAAGAGAAAAGGGCATCACTAGGGCATGAGTGGTCACTGATCACTGTGATGGGTGATGAGCTCTGAGGTTAGGGCTTGGACTCCGTTCTGGTAGGATGCAGAAGAGTGCCACATGACATATTTGCCTTTTTTTTTTTTTTAAAGAAAGATAGGGATGGATTTGTTCAACCGGAATGTGGGCAATTCATGAAAGCATGTTTATCATTCTAGAAATGATCTTAACCCTAATATGGAAAAGTGGCCGTCCTGGTGTCACAACCCTTCTTGCCCTCTGCAGAGTTCTACCTGTTTGCTGCTGTTTAGAATTCCATAGGAAGATTTGTATTCCTTTTGAAAAACTCCATCCCTTACCATGTCTGGGATATTGTCTCGTAGGTTACTTAGACTTAGCCACACTAGAATACATGAGCAGTTTTCCTGAGAGTAGTTTTTGGTGAGAATTGGACATTTGAGCACATGGAAGAAACACAGCAGTAATCCAGGGATAACCCAAGGGTCAGTTACACTGAAAATTAAGGTAATATCAGGGTCAAATTGAAAATGCTGCTGATAATGTTTGGATAAATGTTCTCCAAAGATTCATGTGTTAAAAGTTTGATCCCCAGCCTATGACACTCTTGGGAAGTGGTGGAATCTTTAAGAGGAGAGATCTAGCTATATATAGGTCTTAGTCATTAAGGGCTTGTTCTTGAAGGGGACTGTGGATGCCAATCTCTTCCTTTCTCTTTCTTCTGTTTCCAGCCCTCAGATAAATAAACTTTCTCTAACACATGCTCCTGCCATGATGGGCTACCTTGCCATAGGCTCATAGGTTTAAAAGCAACAGGATCAATTGGGACCTATAAAACTGAGAGTTGAAATAAACCTTTCCTCTTTTAATGTTGATTAACTCAGATATAATGTTATAGTAACAAAGAGGACTTACACAAATGGAGATATAGACAAAGGTCCTTAGAAAAAGCAGTGTTAGCTGCTGCTTCTGATGTTGCCTAGAAGTTACACAGGATGATTAAGCTGTGCCAATAGAAATGTTACTAAATATTTGAAAAGTAGATCCTTTGAGTTCTTCCTCATTCACTAGTCAAAAGCCAGTGCAGTTGTGTTAAAATATGGAACAAATTGCTCAGTTCCCAAACAAGTTCTATGCTTTAGCTTTGGACTAAAGAATTTTTCCCCCTTTATCTATGTCTTTTTTAAAATGCCATTTCTGCCATATTCTCCAAACCCAGTTAAAAATAATGCAAGCAAATTTTTCAAAAACATTTATGTAGCAAATTGTTCTAAGGATATGTTTGCTTATATATCTACAAAATGAAACTGTAGGTACAGCAATACATTTTGTCTGGATTGCAGCATGGCTCAGACAGGGGGGCATATCATGTGACCATGATGACAGGCATTCATTCATAATCTGATGACTTCTCTACCTAGAATCTGGCAGCCTGACAGCTAGCACCTGCTCAGCCTACGCAACGAGTGAGGAGTCTGTCTCTCAGCAGTAAATGAAGGGATGTGAGTATAAAGAGATGTTTTATCAATCAACATTATTTTTGCCTCATTGTCCAAGTATGTAAAATTTAGGCTAAAACTTTCAGGCTGACCATAAAAAAAACTTGAGAATCTTACAATTTTTTGCAAAGTTCCAAGAGTTGCTTGAAGAAACTGTTTATTTTCTGCAACTTTGTAGAGGTAGAAAACTGAATAGACTGTAAAGAACATTTAGTGTTACAATATCTCTAAAATTTTCAATGTGCATACTTTGTTTTTTTTTTTTAAATATTTTTTTAGCTGTAGATAGACACAATATCTTTATTTACTTTTATGTGGTGCTGAGGATCAAACCCAGTGCCTCACGCATGCAAGGCAAGCGTTCCACCACTGAGCTACAATCCCAGCCCTCAATGTGCGTACTTTGTAGGAACCTACCCTACAAAATTAAAAGCATTACTATATAAAGATATATGCATAAAGAAGTGTTTATTTCGGCATTGTTTGGAATGTATATGGAGAAACGCTGAATTTTCATTAGTAGGGGAATGATTGAATACATTTTGGTACATTCTTTCTGTGAAATACTATGCATATGTTTTAAAGAAAACTTAGATCTGTTATAGGTTGACCCAAAAGGATGCCTATGCATATTATATTTTAAAAAGCATTGATAAAAAAATCTTGTTTAGTACAAATCCATTTGCATAGAAATATATTTGCACATTTATGTTTGTTATATGAGCATTGAGATGTATGTGGAAGAATACATGCCAAATTCTCATTTTTGCTAAAGGTTAAGATGGGAATTAGTTTTGTATATTAATTTTTTAATTAAAATACAATACAGAGAAGGAAAACCTACTTAACCATTTATGAGTTGATGAAGATTAAATGAGATAATATTTGTAAAATACTTATAATCCCTGGTATCTAGTGAGCCTCCAATAAATGCAGATTTCATGTGATAGTTTTTCCCCTGGACTGATATAGTGCACTGCCGTCTGGCCCTTGAATCTAAGATAGGTGTTTCTAGGCTAACTATAATTAGTTAGACAAATTCACTTAGCTGGCAAGTTAACATTCACCCTGAAGTCTTTCTGAACCCAAAAGCTAAGTTTCCCTACTACTCCCTGGACTCTATTCTGCTGCCTGTTTCTTCTTCCCAGAGTTTCACTTCTTTGTGCCTCTACATTATTTCAACTGGAGTTTTCTGTCATTTCCTGTTAGAGGAAGTGCACACTGTGCATCTTCCATGCTTTGCACCATGCTGGGCTGCTTTCCCCTATGTTCCTATCACCAGCCCCATACTCCCAGAATCTTCTCTGGGGAAGGGACACTTGTCTCTGGGTGTGCTCACCCCTTTCCACTTATTTTCCCCTGATTTTTAGTGCAGGGAAGAGATTCTCTGTTCACCAACAAAGAAACTCCACATTAGAATGCTAAAGGATGGGCTACTGACGGATAGCACCTGGAAGACGGTCCATCTTCCCCACACAGAGAACAGATTTAAATTTTACTCCACTGCTACAAAGTGTGATTCAAAGGCAACCAGAGAGGTGCTGAAATCTCAAGTCTTTGAAACAATCTCTATCATTAAAGAATCTTACTCTGGTCATGTTTTTTCAAAAAAAATCCTTAGAAATCCCACAAGTATTGATTTCTAGCATTTTGAAAAAAATGTAACCAGCTTTATTATTTATATCAGTGGAAATTGATAAATATGGTAAATTCATGTAGAAGTTTGACTTACACACTTGTTTTACTTGTTGTATGTTTTGACTCAACCAACTCCTAGTTGCCCTAACAAAAGGCATACTCCCCAGTAAGAAACATTTACACTGACTTTGACCCCTCTTCTAAGTTTCCCAAAATAGGTCCTCTAGCCAGGCATGATGGCACATACCTATAATCCCAGTGGCTCAGGAGGCTGAGGCAGGAGGATCACAATTTTGAGGCCAGACTTAGCAACTTAGTGAGGCCCTAAGCAACTTAGACCTGTCTCAAAATAGAAAATAAAAAGGGCTGGGGATGTAGCTCAATGGTAAAGTGCCTGTGGGTTCAATTCCCAGTACCAAAAAAAAAGAAAAAAAGAAGTCTTCTAAAACAATACTTACCCTGACCATGTTAAGCAAACTTCGTATTCCTTGGACAAACCCTACTGGGTCATGATGTGTTATCTTTTTTATATTGTTGTTTGATTCAATTTGCTAAAATTTGAATTTAGAAGTTTTGCATCTAAATTCATGGGGGATATTGGCTCATTGTTTTCTTTTGTTAAGATTATTAAATTTGGGCATCAGGGTAATGCTGGTGTCAGAAAGAGTTGGAAAATGTTTTCTCATCTTCAACTTTTTGGAAGAGTCTTGGAATAATTGGTTTTATTTCTTTCTTAATTAGTAGAATTTACTAGTGAAGTCATCTGGGCCTGGAGATTTCTTGGTGGAAGGTTTTTAGCCATAAATTCAATTGCTATGATAGTTATAAGGCAATTCAGCTAGTCTTGTTTCTTCTTCAGTAAATTTTGGTAGCAGTGTGTTCCAAATAATTTGCTCATTTTATCTAAATTATTAAATTCATTGTCACAAAGTTATTTATTATAGTCTTTTTTTATTTTAACATCTGTGGGTTTTGTAATGATGTTACCTCTGTCATTCTTGATATTAATAATTTGTCTTTTTCTCTTGTCAGTGTGGTTAGAAGTTTATCAAAAATATTGATCTCATTAGAGAAACAGTTTTTGATTCCTTTGATTTTCTTTAGTGTTTTTCCTATTTTCTATTTTATTAGTCTCTGCCCTGATCTTTATTATTTATTATCTTTCTTGTGCTTACTTTGGATTTCCTCTGTCCTCCCGCATTCCCCTCCACCCCTGTTTCTGAAAGTAAAAGCAGCTGAGGTCATTGATTTGAGACCTTTCTTCATAAAGAAAACTTGATAAAGTTCTGTTAAAACATTTTGATATGCTGTATTTTCACTTTCATTAGGCTGAAATACTCAAACTTTGATTTTTCTTTGAAGAGTTATTTATTTAGTTTCTAAATTTTTGGAGACTTTTCAGAGATCTTTTGATTATTAATTTTTAATTTAATTCCATTGTAATCATGGAACATATTTTGTATGACTTGAATTCTTTTAAAATTATGGAGACTTACTTTATGGCCCTAATTTGTTTTGTTTTTCTAAATGTTTTGTGTGCATATGAAAAGAATATGTATTCTGCCCTTACTAGGTGGAGTAATATAACACTCTATAAATGTCAATAAGGCTACATTTGTTGCTGGGCCCATACCATTTGAGTCTATTAAATCTTTTCTGACCTTTGGTCTGCTTTAAAAAAGTCACTAAATGAGACATAGGGTAATGAAATGATCAGGTACAATTGTGAATTTATTTGTTTCTCTCTCTCCTTGCTGATATAGCAGTTTTTGCTTCACATAATTTAAAATCTGTTATTAGTAGGATAAACATTTAGTTGTGTTAGGTCCTCCAAATGAATGGTAATTATGAAATTACCTTTTTAAATCTCTGATAATAGTTTTTGCCCCTAAGTCTATTTCATCTTTTTTTTAAAATATTTATTTTTTAGTTGTAGGTGGACAGAATATCTTTATCTTATTTTTATGTGGTGCTGAGGATCGAACCCAGTGCCTCACGCGTGCTAGGCGAGCATGCTACCACTGCGCCATAACCCCAGCCCCAAGTCTATTTCATCTTAATGTAGCTGCTCCGTGTTTCTTTTGTCATCATATACACATTTCATCATGTGTCATCATATACGCATTTCCCCCACTTTTTGCTTTTAACCTCTTTTTTTTCTTTGAAGTGCCTTTCATGCAGGTGGCACATGGTCTTGTTTCTTATCCAACCTGATTCCACCTGCCTTTTAATTGAGGTGTTTACAGTAAGTGTGATTATTGACATGGTTAGATTTAAATCTATTATTCTGCTATCTTCTATTTGTCCCATCCATTCCTTGTTATGTCCTTTGACTTTCTTTTGAAATAATTAATATTTTTATGATTCATTTTCAACTTTCCTTTTTTTGTTACTGGCTGTAACTTTTTGTTTTTCTATGTTAGTGGTTGCCCAAGGGTTTATCATTTACATTTTAAATTTATTTTCTACCCTCAAGTGCTATTATTCGATTTCACATGTAGGGTAAAAACTAATATACTTCCCTTATTCTCATCTGTACCTTGTGCTGTGCTCAGCATTCCTTTTACTTATATATGTGTTTGAACTTGCCCTATTAATGGTTACTGTTTTTGTTTTAACTTTCTCAGTTCGTGGTTACTCTTTTTTTAAAAAATGGCCAGTTATCTTTGAAAGATGTAATAAGATAAAATAAGATAAAATAATAAGATGTAATAAGATGTAATAAGATAAAAGCTTGTATATTCATACATGTAGTTACAATTTTTGTTGTTCTTCATTCCTTCAATTCATATTTCCATTTTGTATCATTTTCTATCTTTCCCAAAAGAATTCCTCTATCATTTCTTTTAATGTGAGTCCACTGTTGATGAATTTTTTCAGTTTTTGTACATCAAAAATATCTATTTCATCTTAATTTTTGAAAGATATTATTGCTGAATACAGATCTAAAGGTTTTCAGTTTTTTCTCTTCAAGTACCTTTAATACTACTCCACTGACTTCTCCACTGATTGTTCCTGAGAGGACATAACAAGGAATGAATAGAACAATACTATTCCACTGATTGCTCCTGAAAGGAGATCTGCTATCATTCTTATTTTAATTAATCTGAAAACAAGGTTTCCTGTTCCCCACTGGATGCTTCTACTATTTTCTCTTTACCACTGTTTTTCAGAAATTTGATTGTGATATGTCTTGGTTCCTCCTCCTTTCCTTTTCTTACTTGTGGTTACAGTTCAGTAATTATCTTGGATTTGTGATTTTGTAGTTTTTATCAAATTTGGAAAAATTTTAGCTTTTACTTCTTTACATATTTCTTCATTCTTCTCTCCTTGAGAGCTTCCAATTATACATATATTAGGCCACTTGAAATTGTCTTACAATTCTCTGATGCTCTATTTTTTAAAAGAAAAATTCCGTTTTTCTTACTATTTCAGTTTGAATAATTTCAGACATTGTAGTTTTTTTTTCTTCTCTAAAAGTTCAATTTGGTTATTTAAAAAATATCTTTTTCATAACCTTTTGAATAAAAGGAATATGATTATAATACTTGTTTTATTTCCCTTCCTGATAGTTTTAATAGAACAGTATGGCAATTCTGATTTGGTTTTGATTGATTGACTCTCCCCCTAACAACAAGTCTTTTTTTCTTTCTTGTTTAATGTTTGGACATTTTGGATTGAATACCAGACATTTTAAATTTTGCCTGCGGTATGCTGGATATTTTTATGTTCCTAAAATATTTTTAACCTTGCTTTGAACATGGTTAAATTACTTGGAAATAATTTGATCCTTTCATATTTTGAATTTTAGATTTGTTTAGACAGAACTAGAGTGTCAAGGCAAAAGCCAGTCTGAGAAGTGTTGAGTACTGCAGAGAGACCTGCAGATGTCTGGAGCTCTGTCCTGCAAACTCTAGCTGCTATGTTCTCCCAGGAATCTCAGCTCCAAATCTTCCTTAAGTCTCCTCCTCCCTTCACTACAGACTGGAAACCCTCTCAAGGGAATAAGTTAGAGCAATCTTAAGGCTCACTTCATTTGTTTTCCTCCTTTCTGGAAAGACTGTTCTTTGTTGTCTTATGTCAAGGTACTAAAAATCAGTATTCCATTTATTTTGCTGGAGGTATTTTGTTTGTTTTTTTGAAAGAACATGGTAGTATGGGACAACAGATGTCAGATTACAAGGTATTCTGTTCATTTCCTTAAGTGAGGAAAGAGATCTGGTGTGATGGCCAGCTTTAGAAACTTGGTCTCAGTGTGAGATTGTACTTGAATTTACCAGAAGCCCTTTGGAAGGTTGATGTTATACCATGGTTACACTGTATGGCTGGAAAATGGGTATGATGAAGGGCCAAAATAGAAACTGAAAAGATCTTATTTCCCCATAAATAAACGGGAAGGTCTTGCTTTATTCAACTGAAAGAGATGGAAACATGCAAGATCTGAACTGAGATGGTGAGAAATTCCAGACATCAGTAGTAGTGAAGCAGGTACTCAATGGGGGAGGAGCAGCAATATGCAAGAATCATTTGGTTCCAGCACAGACAGCTGAAGCCACACATTGGCTAGTAGAGCAAATGGTATTGAATGTATGAGCAAAGTGCTGATAGAGGAATAGAAATATCAGCATAAGGATGGCAGAGCACAAATAAGCAGCAGAAATTATCAGAAGCAATCACCTTTTGGGGAGAATTTTTAGTTCCAGTTGTTGGATAATCAGGTTTTTATGTAGTGAGCTTTAAGATGCATGATTATAATGATGCTGAGACTGTTGTAAAACTATTAGAGGGGAAAACAGTGAAAGTGGTAAACAGGATCACCAATTACATTTTATTTTAACATAAAAACACATTTTTTAGTGCAAGTGTCTACTACAATATTTGGCACATACTTATAGTAAAATTTATCTGTTTCTCTGAAATTCACACTTTACTGAGTGTCCTTTATTTTATATGGCAACCCTAAATTAGTGGATTTTATGGGAATTTTGAATAATAAATCTATACATTGTTATCTTTTCCACTCAAACTGCTCTCTGACCTGTATTTTACATGTCACTGTGTGGTGTCCTCATCTACTCTTATTCAAGGTCTCATTCTTTCTCCTTATCTGCATTCAGTTGATTATCAAGAATGATAGGCTCAAACTCTGAAATATTCTCAAATCCATGCTATTGTCTTCATCTCTGCTGTCTAAAGTTAAGTCAGGTTCTTATCTTCTCTGTTCTAGAGATTTGCTGATTTTCTAAATTAATTTTTTGGCTGCTTCTATTCCTTCTCCATGTTGTCAATAACTTGTAATTTTGGATTAAAATTTCCCTGTATATAAATCTTCAATCACAGTTTTCTTTAAAACCAGGGATTAAACCTAGAGGCACTCAAACACTGAGCCATATCTCCATCTCTTTTTATTTTTTCACTTTGAGACAGGGTCTTGCTAAGTTGCTTAGGGCCTCACTGAGTTGCTGATTCTGGCTTTGAACTTGTGATCCTCCTGCCTCAGCCTCCCAAGCCTCTGGGATTACAGACATACTCCACAGTGTCCTTTCTCAATAGGAGATGTCCCATACCCCCTATAATGTCCCTTTACATTCTGACCATGTTCTGCTTCTCTGGTTATAATTGCCATCATCCTCTCTGGTCCACCTTCCTTCTGCTTCAGGTGTAATAACATTCACAATTAGGAGCTTTTGCACATGCCCTTTGTTGTCTCTGTAATGCTTCCCCCTTCTCTATCATAATCCTAACTCTTGCTTCAAGAACCTAATTAAAGGTCACCTTCTCTCTAGAGCTTCTTATGCTTCCAAGCTTTCCCCTCCCTGACTATTTGATGTTGCTCTCTTTGTCCTTCCATTTTAACATTATATTGTTAATGTTATTAATATTACTATTATAGTACTAATGTTAAAATGTTATCAAATTATATCATCAATAATTATAACTATTTGTCTTGCTTATTAGATTGTGGGCTTTTCAGGGACAAGAATTATGTCTCACTCATATTTTAAAATGTCCAGTATCTGGGATAGTACATGACACATAGTTTTTATACACTATTAGATCCAGAAGTAGATATCTAGAACTCATCCATCAGTGAAACCAGTTGTCATGAAGCACTTGAAGATGATGTTGTAGCAACTAGAGAAGCTAACCAATTAGAGAAGGAATGCATAACAGGTACCTTCTGGTTTATTGAATTACACACAGATAACCATGCTCATACATATTTTAGCATGAGCAAATGCATGTTTATTAAGCATTAAGCACATAGGTACAGTGTGTGATACAGAATGAAGACAGCAGGGAATGAATACTCTTGGAACTAGAACTAACTAGATAAACCTTCATCACAGCCTGAGACTATTTCAAGTCTAGGAAGTTGGCAGTAAGGGAAAGAGGCTGATTTTCCATCCTTCATATTCCTTCCAACTTCACAGATGAAGCTTATCATTATAATAAAATATATTTGATCACCTTTAACTTAACAGCATACTTTCAAGCTCTTTCAAAGTACCATACATCCAGCTTTCACACTTGTGAACAGCTTTCTTTGTAGGGTCACTGTCTGGCCATGGCCTACATATGAACTCCCTACTATGCCCCCAGTATTATCAGGGAAAACAAGAAGAGAGGAACTTCTGACAAGTATTGCAGTATTAAAGGTTTTTTCTTATTTTATTTCTTCCATTGGGATTATAACTCATTTACTTTTCATGGTAGAATTAAAAAGTATGTTTTTGTCTTTTTAAAATGTAGTTCACGGATTAACTTCATTAGAATCTTTTGCTGTCTCTATTAAGGAAGAAAATTCTGGAACCCAACCTTTAATTACCAAGTCAGAATTTATTGGAGGTAGGGTTTATAAGCCTGTATTTAAAATAAGCTGCAGCCAGCCTCATCAAGGGTGAGGCGCTAAGCAACTCGGTGAGACCCTGTCTCTACATAAAACACAAAATAGGGCTGGGGATGTGGCTCAGTGGTTGAGTACCCCTGAGTTCAATTCCTGGTACCAAAAAATAAATTAATTAATTAATTAAAACAAACTCCATAGTACCTTATTATATAAAATAAGACTTGAGAACAGAAGCATGCAATAGAATAGATCCCCACATGTGAAAACTGAGGCACTCAATCCTATCATGAGATGGGTGACAAAATTTACTTCCAGAAGGCCAACGTCTTTAGATCATCACTACAACTACATTCTGGGCAATTGTCATAGCCTCTGACTCTAAAACTATCCTGATTATCACCGCACACCCTTTGCATAGCATATATCAAGATTCCAGGCTCTGCAATAAAATGGCATAAACCACATTATTTATCTAACGTAGTTCAGGTATAGTGAGATATTTATCAACTGAGGAAGAGTGGAAACACTCCTGAAATTCTAAAATTCCTAAATGCCAGCTAAGGACCAAACCAGCAAATAGGTGTTCTAAGCATAGCAATTCAGTAAGCTTCAATCATTTTTTTCCTCATGAGATACCTGTTAAAACAATTTGTATATAAAAATAGGAAAATTCAGGAATGGTGTTTTCACTTTGATGGCAACATTTCCAAGAAGAGAATTCTCAATCTCTGAACTCAGATAGTTTATTGTGCTTTTTTTGAAAGTTCATAGTTGTATGATTAAATGAATTAAAATAATAACAAAACAAAAATCTAAGATAACAAATCTAGTTAAGAGGTATTACAGAAAAGCATTTTATATGCATATTTGTACAAATAACTTTTGTAAAATATTCAAATTCAAGTCTATTTACAAATATTTTATAACATTAAGGAAAACAACTCTAAAAATTTATAGATTAATCATGTAAATGCTAAACTAATAACAAGAGAGTCAACACTAAGGTAGCTTTTAAAACAAAATTTATTTCTCTCACACCTAATAGTTCCAAGGTGAGAGATTCAAGGCATCAGGGACTCAGTTGATGGCAACCCCGCCTCTTGCATCAGGTGGTTCTCCATGCACGGTTTTCCAAGTTCTGGCCATTGGAGCCTGGAGAAAGGGGTTGAGAGAGGAAGTCCAGGACCAGAAATTCCCTCTCAAGTGGATGAAGTAAAAATTGCTCACATCAGTTCTGCCCAATGGTGCGAGATTGGTCAGATGGCCACATCTAACTGTAAGGGAAGCTAAAAAACATAATCCAGCTACATGCCTAGGAAGAAGAAAATAATTTTATTAAATTGCTAGCCATCTTCCCCCAGTCCAAAACAGTTTTCCATTAAAGGTGTAAAGATGTTTAGCACTTTGTTTTGAGGTTCATAACTTTCTAATAATTGCAGAAGAAATCAAAAAATGTTCTTAGAATGATATCTAAGTTACCACTTTAAACTTGTTATAATAATCTGTAGTATGAGAAGATTTCAGGATGGAAAACTAACAGTGACAATTTCGTTTTGCTTCCAATATATTTATTCTTTATATTTTTCCCCAACTCTAGTTGATGATGCACTTTAATTTGCTCTTTCAGGCAATACACAGTACTTCTCCCAAACCTAGCCTTAGCTAAAGGATTGAATATTTTTTAACCTCTATACTACAATCATGCTTTCAAGCTTCAGTTGTACTTCCTTAATGTAGAGCTGGGGAAATTGAAAAATAAACCACCTCATTTCCAGTTTCTGTACTTATACCACATCTGTTATCTTACTTAGAGATATAATAACCAACTTCTTAAGATTATTATATTTGTAATTGATCTGCTTATGTTGTCATTCCAGATGTTCAAATAGTGGCATTTGATTTGTTAAGTTTAAAATTGCATTTTAAAACTGTTTAAAAGATCGTGTTTTATTATATAATATCCTATGATTTCTATAGCTTTATTTTAAGGTTCATAGAATTAAAAAAATAAGGACAGATGCTAAATATTGATGACCAGTAATAAGGGCTCATATATTTCATTGTCTGGTAATACATAAAAGCAGGTTAATTGGCTTGGGTATTTTTCACTCCCACATTCTGAGATTTTCACATCACACACAAGCACACACACACATGTATGTGTATCTATGTGTTCCCCATTTTAATGTCCTTCATCCACATGTAAAATTTCCCCACTTGCAGAAAAGCACCTCATTAATAAAAGTATAGTCCTTTATGTACTGAGGTGTGTCACTGTGCACAGTGATGAAGAATCTCATTTTGACTTGTCTCTGGCTGCTACCGAGCTTGGTACTGAGCTTGTCTCATTCTTTCCCACAGTCTCTGGTCCAATCAAGAACAGTCACTCACCAAACACCAAGTTTGATGTGGCATCAAGCATGGGGTCAGAGGACAGGATTCCATTAACCCATTCACATGGATCAAACTCATGTCCTAGGGGTCACACCAGGCACTGAGCCAAATTGTTTCAGATGGAAAATATCTGCATATTTAAAATTTTTGAAGTAGCTTAAATATACATTTCTCTTCCCCCAACTCTTGTTCATCTGTTATCTCATAGAGTATCACAAAAGTCTAAGAAATGTGAAGAGAACATGAATGGATCTATTTTTCTTAATTCCCCTATTTTTTGTTTTCCCTTTTTTCTCTCTTTTCTTCCAGTTTCCCTACCTCACCTCCTTCCTTCCATATTTTAAAATTTTCTTCTTGTTCACAAAAAGAGAAATGAAGGGAGCAGTAAAGTCTATGTACAATGTTAATAAAAATTCATATCCACTAGCTGTAATCCCAGTGTGGTTGCTGCCATATAAAGACATAGATGGAGAGAGATGGAAAGTGGGTGGGTATGTGGGGTGTGGTCCAGAGACAGTCTTTCTGTCTCACACCTTGCCCTGATTACCCAAATCTTTGTACTTTGAAAGGCACCCTAGGAATACCTGGATCACCTTCCACCCTCAGTGTGGCACTGCCCAGTGGTCTGACTTCCACCTGATGCTTCCCACAAATGGGATGCTCTCTATCTCACAAGGCAGTGTCTTCTGGTTTGGATCATTTGTGTGTTAAGGCCATATGTTGGGTTGGAATTTGTATCCTGTGACTCCCATGCCCAGTAGGAATACATGAACATGTGTAATTTTTCCTTGGCAAAGTTCTAGTCTAGACACCTGAGAACATCTATCGTGACTGCTCCAGCTTTTCTCCCTCCCAGGCAGGCATGTCTATTTCCTACAGCTTCACCTCTTGATGTTTATGTTACATTTTATTCTCATTCATCTTAAAAGGAACAGAGAACTAAGAACCAGACCCTAGCTCAGAGAACTGTGGGGGCAGTATCCTTTCCTGAGCTCAAGTGGGGATCAGTGTGGGAAAGGATCAGACACTGGCATCCTTATCCTGACTCTGCCCCAGGATAAGCTATCTACCCTTTCTCTCTCTCAGCTTTTTAATCTATAAAAGGATGATAAAAGGATGATAAAAGGAATAAATGAAGTAATACTTGTGAATAATTTAGAACAATGACTGACACACAAGTTTGTGTGTTAGCTGTCATTAAATTCACATTTTGGACAATCATGTGACCCTGTTAGTTCGTTCTGAACTTTATGTCAAATAAGACCATGGCCATTATATACAAACTACTAAAAATCAATGCCCTTTCTTGCATATATGTGTGTGCAGTGTGACATGTGCAGATTTGAACCCAAAACAAATTATCTATCCCTGTTACAGTTCATCAGATTTATTTTAGTGTATCTTCCAGTCCATTGGGCTACTTGAATCTTGATGGTATCATCTAATAAAGCAAGTCTCCCTCCCATATTTTGTTCTTTAAGGGTTTGATAGACATATCTTTTGTAACTTTATTATTAAGAAAATTGGAAGCCAAATAAGATTGGAACAATTCCAACCTGCACTTATTTATCTAATCCATAATAGCACAAACTTTTTAACTTCATGTTTGTCTGAAATTAAGATAACCACTTTGCAAGGATTCTATGTTGACTTACCCCTAAGCATCCATATATTAACACAAGGAGAGAAGATTAGTTTGGTATCACTTTCTGACAAAGCAAATTCTCAATTCTCCTAGCTCTTAATGAATCATATAGAATATGTGTGGCACTGGCTCTAAGATGCACAGTTACTACCATAATTGTGCCACAGAACTTATCATTTCACTAGTTGAGGACCAAATGAAAGTGTGTGTTTCTGGCTTAGCAAAAACCTATTAATCCAACCATAGGTGTTACTTTATACATATAAACTTTCCAACTCTTCAAAGGAAACAATTTCTTTCTCATCATAAATGAACAACCCCAACACACACACATACACACACACACACACACACACAGAAAAAAAGAAAATCAAATAGCAAATCAAGTCCAGAAACTCCTTTTTATTTCCTTGGGATAATCCAGGAAGTAGATACCAGAACCAATAAAAATCAGATTTATTGTCTCCTCATCTAGAATCTTCTCTGCTATGCAGCCCTGCATTGCCTTCAGCTCTTTTACCTTACCTTAGAGCTAAGATTTTGACTAGAAGCTTCACATCGGTTTGTACCGGTGCTGGGGTATAGCTCAGTGGTAGAGTGCAGGCCTAGTATGTGTAGGGTCCTGGGTTTGGTCCTCAGCACCACACACACCCCCACACACCCTCACACACCCACAAAGTTCATATGAGGCATCCTATGTTTGAACTAACCAACCTCTGAATCTTTTGAGGCTTGTCTACCATTAATTTACAGTAATCATTTTGACATTGTTGATCTCTCAAAACAAACAGTATTCCCTAACAAAGGGCCTATGATTTCATTAAGGAGTTGTTACATTTCAAGAGCCAATACAATGTTTTATGAAAAACAAAAGGAACCTTGTCATATTCTATTAAAGGAATCTTTTAACCCCACTGAAAATGCCCAGAACTTACAAGGTTTCTAATTATATGCAGTCTACCTGGGATTTTCATGTAATTTAAATGAATGAGTCTTGTACTGAAAGTCTTATTTTTAAATTACCAAATGTCTCTTATTTAAATTGCTGAAACTTAATATTTTTACCTCCTTCAACGAAAGAGTCACTTCAGAGAATAGAAGATTCTGGAAAAAGGAAGGCCATGTTTTAGGAAGTCATCAGATGACTCATTTTTTAAAAAAAGACATTGACTAGTTCACATTTCTTTACTAAAGATATTCGAAGTGTTTGTCATGGGAGGAGAAAAATGAATGTATAGATTGAAAAGTGGGGGGGTATTTATTCCCCTAAATACTTCTCAGCAAGATTGGAAAATGCATACTGAAGATCTGATCTGTAGAGCTTGCCGGTTGGTCGCTAGCTGCCTGTGAAAGAAGTAAATTGCCAGATTGTAAACACAGCTTGCATTGCCTCTTTTCTGACATTTGAACTAAATTTTGGCTCCCCTGGGGTCTGATTTGAGTTTTGACAAAATACAGTTCTCTGTTTTGAGGAGGATTAAAAAGAACTCACCTTAATGCCTCCTTTTCATGCTAATCGTCCTGAGGGTGGTCATTTTAACAACTCATGGTATAGATCTGAGAAAAAAAAAATCAAAATCAATAAGAATTTTTTGTCTTTGGTTGGAGGTGAGCCTTCAATGTTTGGCAAGTGTTTTCAGAGCTTGGATGGGCTGGAATGTGAGGAAGCACAGGGGTAGGAGTGGAGGACATGTGGGGCAGTTAATTATTTCCTGGCTGCCCCTGGAACTGGGTCAAAAAATAAAAAGAAATCAAACTTGTTGTCAACCTAAAACATTTCTTTTTTATCTGTACTTCATTTTCTGAGGGGCGGCTAAATATTCTATTGTGCACACTTTCCTCCCATTGCCAAGTCCATGTTCTATCACAATAAATCTCATGGAAATGCACTAATAAGGGTGAACAGAAATTATTTTATAACATTATATATGGGCCCAGGCCAATGGTAAATAACAATATTAAAACAATTATACTATAAAATGTAGCCATAGCAACTGACATTTACTTAGGGCTTGCCATGTGCCTGACAAGAGGCTAAGTTTTCACGTGTTCCAATTCATTTAAATATTACAACAATCATATATAGTAGGTGCTGTTACTTTTCTCACACTGAGAGAGGAAAACTGAGGCATGAGCAAGTCAGTGGATCAAGTTGACTCAACTTTTAGGTCAACACTACTTAGCTGGTTTGCTCTTTCTGCAACATGAATTTGGATTTTTAGAAATGTGGCCAATATTTCACAGGAAAGGAGGCCTCATCTACATTCCAAATTGACTCCATTGGAGTCCTGTCCTGCTGTGCTGTCTTGGTGGTATTGTGTGAATTCCCAGTGATGGCAATTAGCAGTGATCATTGTGGGAAGGACAGTGATGGGAAGTGAGACAAGCTTCATTCTTGTCTGTCAAGGATTGAGATAGCAGCAACATCGTTAGGATAGATATCTGAGAAATGAGTAGAACTTGGATTTTGACCACTCATTGATTTATCCAGAAAATTCTCTGAAGATATACTGCATGCCTGGTTCCCTGTTCTCTACTGTGGGGACCCATGGTGAATCCAACAGAAAGGGCCCTTCCACTCAAGGAGATGGCCTGACCTATGCAAAGCTACTTCACACAAATAACGTTCTCTCACATTTATGGATTTTTCAAATGTCCACAATGCTCTACCTATGAGGATGTTCCTTCTGTGTTTCTGCTACTTCTCTAGGAACTTCTCCCCATCAACCAGTTTGTCTTCTTGGCCATAAAAAGGAACTTTGTATAGTCCAACTATAACATCCGGGGAGGAAAAAGTTCCTGCAGGTTATTTAAAACCTGCACAAAGATATATAAGCATAGCTTACATGGCTCTGGGCTCCAGCCCAAGAATTTGCTGATCATGTCCACAACTACCAAACTGCATAAAGACCCACATTAAAAACTGTAATAACAGAGAAATGGCGGGGGTTGGGAGGAGGCACTGAGACAGAGCTGAAAGAGTTCTTGAATTAAATCACTTTTATCTGGGCTCATTCGCTTAAGGATGCAATCAACTCCCTATTTCAGCAGCTTGGGACCTTAGAAATGTATTTCAACATTAATTATAAAATGAATTCTTTAAAATGGAAAAATATACTCCTTTCCTATTACTCTTTAACAACAGATTGAAGTTAATGAAGGCTTGAAGGAGTTTAGTGGTTTGACTGCCACCTACTGTTCATTTTTTGCCACAACTCATATGTAGCGTGGGCAGCAGGTAAGAAAAATGCCTTGGGCGAACCATTTTTTAAAAAAGTGTTTTAACCTTTGTGCTGTAATGAAATTATTTAAAATTTTTAAGGGATCGATAGAGTTTGATTCATTTCATTTCAAATTCCTGTATTTTTTTCTTAGTAGTTTATGACCGTGACTTTGGCTAAAAATGCAAATTTTATGGCATTCTAAAAATGTATGTATGTGCAGGACATTTCGTTCCATCCTGACAAAGCGTTATACTTACAATTTGTAAAAAAAAAAAAATGCCATAGATACAAAACTGAGCATCTCATGAAGCTGGCATGTGATCTTCACAACAGTAACGAGGTCTTGATTATCACACTTGTATGTTCCGTGGCTCTTGCAGACTTCAAAAATACATGCACTTCTATCTAAATAAGGAAAACAAGTACTAAATATCCCAAGCTGTCTCAGGATGACCCAGACTTTTGATAGACATCTGTTTGTTAACACTATAGTCGTGACATTCTGTTAAATGCTGGAAGTTCAGAAGGCAGAACAGTTTTACATGTTTCTAATATCTATATTCCTCACTGTAGAGTAACAACTCATTTTCTGTATATGACAATGCTATTTATTGTTTCAATATAGAACCCATGTGGAAACTCTATACACATGTTATCCAGAAGCACATGCGTTCTTAGGTTTATGTGAATTGTTTTATATCTTAAAGTATGCCCCTTCAAGTCTTTGTACCAAATTGTTCATGTAAAGGAAGGTTGCAAACTGTTTATGTGTTATTACTGATATATTGCCCATATCTATATCCTTTTGTATTTTCAAATGTGTTTGTAGATTGCTTCATTCATAGTAAAATCTGGTTATATTTATTCTATTTTTTTAAAGCATAAGGGAAAAGTCAATGTAGAATATTTTGGTCTTATTAAAATGTGCTTCCTGTTAAAGCCATGTTGCAATTTTCAGTATAAAATGAAGCCAATAAATTCTAACATTCTAGGATATTTTCAGCTAACATTTTTTCTTGATGCTAGGGACAGGTATAGAATAGTGGCACCTTCATTTGTCAAGACAATCTTGGTGAAAGATAATGTAAATATCCTATTTTATTTTTTGCTATAATTTTTTTCTGGTATATAAAAAGCCATCTTAGATTTTAAAATCACCGTGTTTAGAAGCTTCTGTATATAGTTTTCATATAAAAGCACATTGTTTGAAGATTTGTCCTCAATGGGGCCAGTAATATAGATATAAGACTAAAGCTTTTCATGTGGCTCTATTTACAGAGATACTGACAGAATTTATAAAAATGGTATAAGATGATATTAAGCAACATGAGCAAATTCGATCAAATATTCATTCTAGAGCTCTTCCCCAAGTGAGTCCATCCAATAACAATGACACTAATCTAAAGCCAAAGAAAAATAGTTTCACCTAAAATATTGGTGAAGAAGCTGAAACAAATAAAATTAAGCTGACCTTTTAATAAATGTCTGTTTATTGATTTAAATTCACTTTTTTTTCTTTTTGTGCACCATGCTGACGAGGCCTGTTAGAATACAAGCATGTATAATAACCTGGACACAACCATTTTTATTTCTTTTGTGTGTCATTACTGAAAGATTGAAGCAAGCTTCACCTAAGTGTAGTGATGCAAAAATAATAGTATCTCAGTCTAGCTGCGCAAGAGCGGAGGCAAACAAGAGCTTCATATTAAAGTGCCTTCTAGGTAGCTGACATGACGCATCTAGTCAGACGTAAATAATGACAGACGGAAACTATCATGAGGTCTGTGAAGCATCAACATACTGCTATCATTTTCTCTCTAACCTTGCCTTGCTAGCAGCTCTCAGCCTTACAGGCTGAGAGATCATTTAAAAAGCAAATCCTAATGACTCTGCCCACTGTAACAACAGTCAGCGAGATTGGCATCAATTTAACTCAGTTTAGAAACTCAGAGTAACAGCCATTGTCTACTTGCGATACCCTAAACTCCAGTTTTCTCCACAAATCAACCCTCGCTCCCAATGCCATCTCTTCTCCGTGGCTGTTCCCATGCCTTGGAAAGGTTCTCCTTTGTGGTAGGAAAATGGTTCACCTCAGCTATTCACTTGGCACTTCATATGTAATCTCTTAGGCGGCACCTATTTTTCAGGGCTAGCTCATTTGATACAAAATGCTTTAACCCCCCCCCCTCCTTTTTTCGTGTGGCGCATATTATTTTGTGTATATTATGTATGCACAGAGTAACAGTGGGTAAATAACATCCTAGTGTCCCTGTAGCTTAAGCCTAACATGGTTATGGTTCAGATAAACACGTCTGTACATGGCTGCCATAATCAACGTGGAATGGCAGAACAATTTTGCAGATGCAGTCCCAGGAAGAAGGAAAAAAAAAAAAAGGCTGTCTTGTCCAGATTCAATAGAATCTATTCACCAAGAAAACCTGTGATAAAGCAGTCGCACATTTTATTTGTTAAGACAGTGATGACTTTGCAAGCTGGAGGGAACTGAAGCTGATGTACAATAGAATAATAGCATTATCACTTTGCAAATCAGCCTGTGGCTTTGCTTGGGTGCTGGTGGAAGGGAACGGGGGTTCCAAGAGCTCTAGCTGGCAACCTGAAAGACATGGAGATCAAACTGCCCAGTTGTGAGTGTAAATGTAGGAGGATAAATTGCCATGAATCTCCTTCTGCTTGGTTGAAACAGATTTTATGTGTGTGTGTTCACTCTTATGAGGGGCTAGGAGTGGGCTTGAGCATGTGTGTAGGCGAGGGGTGGGTTAGGAAGCAGCAAAGAATGGGGGAGGCTCACAATAACCCATCTTAATGGAGAGCTATTGATCTCATTTTGCAACACTTTAATCTCCAGCTAAACATCTTACTTACCTTGTGTAAAAGAGATGCCAAGTTGAAATAAATAATAAACACACAATATTTTGAGGACTTTTGAATTTTGCATGGTAATAAATATTAATGCAGCTTGTGACTCCCAAAGAAAATAGAAGGCACTTAACTCTGTTGTTGATATCAGGTATAGTGCAGGTTGATTTCCCGGGGCGAAAGTGAAAAATGCACTATTTGGACTTAAATTTAGATTTAATAAATAACTAATTTAGGATCTTGTTCTATATGCAAGGATATAATCACAAGGCATTCGTTTTTAAAAGGTTTCATTTATTCTTGTGAGCTTAATTATTGCAAGGAAACTGTGAGCAATTTGTTTTTTACCAGTGTCTGATTTCTGAGAATGGTTATTAAATATTAAATGGATGCATAATTCAGGCAATTAAGAAAGTAATCACACAAAGTAATGTAATGGAAGTTAATTATTACTGCATAAGCAAATAGTTCATTAATGCTAGTAGTTGCTATGGCTGCATTCTTAATACATGCAGAACTGAAGCATGAATCCTCTGTGTATTCACAGGGCTGGTAGGAAGTGTGATGCTACACAGAGAGAGCACCACTAATGAAAAACAGAAGCAAATAAGGCCATATTGACCCCTGACTTGTCTAAATAAGGTGGGATCATCATTACTTAGGAGAGTTTTATCGAAACCACCACTGCACTAGCTGCTTATAATTTTTTTTCTTTTTCTTTTGGTTTGTAATGTAAACCATGACTTAAGGAGAAACCAAAAGGAATTCAGCTTGTTAAAACAAAAATCACCAAATGTATGTCCCCTATTTTGTTTTGTTTTTGCTTTTCAAAAACCAACCCATTTGTTAAACAGCTCAAGTCATCATTTGGAACTTTAAAAGACTCCCCAGATTTTTCTTTTTCATAAAAGCATTAGAGCTAGTAATAGATCTTATTTGGCCCTGCCGCTTGACCCCGAGTGAAAACTCTGACATTTCTTTGCTAGCATTACCTATTGAAAGCATTGTGCTTTATAAAGCCTATTTTATATTAATCCAATGCATGTGGGTTCCGTTGCTCCCCAGACCTTGTGCTTTAGTGAGGCACTAATGTGCTGGGGGTGGGTCAGGCAAGGCAGGGAGGGAGGAGATGGAACAATGGTGAGGATTCAGCCCAGAGCATCCAGGACCAAGCTAGGCCCTCCTCCAGAGGACATCAGCTCCTTTATTGGTTTTCTTTTAAACTACCCACAACTTCCCAGGATCCATGGCCTTGCTGCAGGTCAGCATCACCTGCCCCACTTCATCACAGAATTTCACACAGACAAAGGTTGTTCTACTAGGCTGAGGCCAAGTGCTCTTCCACCATTCCAATTTAGGTCTTCACTTACCACACTCCTGAGATTATTTGCTTGCCTTCTTCCAATGCCATCACCAAGCTCTACCCACCATATCTCAGGTCCAGGGCTGTGCTAGATGAGCCTGGTGGAAGTCAAAAGACATTGGTCTCATCAAGGGGCTGCTGCTGGCTGTTCAAGGACAGTCTAGCACTTGGCTCACCACTGAGGGCAACAGCAAAGACATCTAAGACATACTCCATCTCTACTCTAGGAAGAAGCACATGGTCCTCTTAGAACAATGGTTCTTTTCATGTTTTGAGGGTCATGATGCTTTGGACACTCGGGTGCACCTTGGAATTTACATAAATTATTTGCATTTTACTTAGAGGATTCATCGCAATGGCCTCCTTATTCTACTCATGGAGTGCAAATTTAAGATCCTCTACTTTAAAGAAATGAGAACAATGTTCTTTAAACAGGCAGTGAACATTTAGGAGATTACTTGTTTGGTTTTTTTTTTTGGCATGTAAACTGTAAATACAGCCTAGGAGTGATGGGGTCTAAGGTAGTTTGAGAAAGCTTTGTGTTGCAAATAAGCCTTGAACTTGACTGTAAATTGTGATTGTATTTTGAGGCCAAAAGCAGAACATTTCAGGTAGAACTGCATGAGCAGAGGAAGAAAGGTAAAACCCCACTCACTCATAATCATATTCATCCTCTTAACAAACATGGAATACTTATTGAAATAGATGGGGGAATAAAGATAAGACATGATTCCCAGTCCTCAGGGAATTTACAGTCTAGTAGATGGAATACAGCAAGGATGTAAATAAATGTTACAAAAGAAAATGTAATTGTTCTGAGCAAAATCTAAAGAGTCATGGACAGGGGCAGTTCATTAAGGGGTCTCAAAGTGCTTAAGGTAGGCGAATTTTAGCAGGAAATTATTGCAAGAAAACTGTGTAATTATATGGGCAGGTATAAGACATGGTCAAGATCATACCTTTGGTTTTGATATCACACCTCAAGCAGTAGGAAAGCAGTGTAGGCAAAGTCAGGGAAGTAGAAAAATACGTAGTATGTTTGGAAATCCTATTCAGCTTGAATCAAGCTCAAGCTGTAAGTAGGGAAAGCCTTGAAAGGTCAGTGGGGCCTAATCATGGATGTCATGAATTGGCAGGTAAAGGAGTTTGAGTGCATGGATTTCCCTTGATGTGGGGATTCAGGCTGTAGTACTGGGGAGCATAGGAACGGGGGTGGCCACGGCAGCAGGGAATGACTCTTGCTGGTATATATCTGAGGAAATTGGCATAGTGAACAAGAGAGGGTGGATAACGAAGGGGAACCATGGGAATTTCTTATTTACACCCACCTGATGGACAGAGATGGGACATAATTCATGGATCATTTGCCAGAGAAGTCACCATCTTTATTCACCAGGAAGGAAGTGGGTAGCCATGATGACGATGGGTTCTTAGGATCCTTTGGCCACTCTTCCTCTGAAAGCATCTTCTGAATGAGCTCTTCACTTCAGGTCAGGCTCTACAAGCCAGCTGTCCCCTCAAGTCCCCTATCAAATGCTTTAGAGTCACCCAGAGCAGTGTTTGCCACACCATACCTCATGTATAAGGCCGGATCATTTGTATCAATCTTTGGCCTTTGAAACAGATTCGTATTCTGCCATGGCTGCATGCCATTTCCTGGAGTAGGGCTTGAGGGTGCAGCCTTTTCTCCTTTCTCTGACCTAGCAGATGACTGCTCTTCCAGCATTTTAGGTGGAATCTCCTATGTTGCCTTATGTAGTCTCCATATTTTGAGAACTAAATTGAGAAGATATTGTTATTTCTTTTTTGCAGATGAGAGTCGAAGGAGAAAAGTGCCTAGCTTATAATATAGCTAATGAGCAATGGTCCAAAGATTAAAACTAACCAGTGTATCTTAATAGGGATGATGTGCAAGAAAGCCTGGAGAGAGAGGGGGAGCTTTTATTTTTCCATAGAATTTCTTCCAGGCTCCTCAGTTCAATTCTGACATTTATAGGCCAAACTCAAGCCAGGATTAGGCAGAACATTCAAAACTTAGAGCTTTGTCTTCCTTTCAGGAAATACTTCGATTTCTCATTCAGCCTTAGATTTGTTCTGTCCTCTCACAGAGATTTCTAGTGTGGCAGGATTGTACTCCAAGTCATTCTCTGCTGAGGCATTTTTCTCAGTCTGGGTAAGCCCTATATCATTTCTGCCTAGTTCCTCTATCTGGGAGCAATTCTTTCATTTCCTTCCAGGTCACCAGTGACTTTTGTCACACCTGATCCCAGCAATATAAAGTGGACATTTTGCTTATGAATCTGTATATCTAACTTCATTTAAAGTCTCAAGGCCATTGGTTTACTAAGCTAACTCAAGAGATTTCCAAAGAATCCCAAAGAACTTCCAGAATTTAACTGCTGCTACTTCACTGATGAGGTGAAATTGCTGTCAGATTATGGAATGTTGCTGTTGTTTTTGACATTGCTGCATCTGATACTACAGAAGTCTTTCTAGAACATATGCTGAATTAGCTGCTAATCAGCTTCTTTCATTTCACATTTTGCTTAAATCCTGGAGAAGCAAACAGACCCAAGAAGGCTGAAGATGTGTGTTTTGGGGACTTAGCTGTTGTAATGGGCTTTTACAACATCAGACTAGGACTATGCCCCATTCTCTTTTGGCAGCCTTTATCGTGATGGGGTGGCAGGTGGGGAGAGGTTGAGAGGACAATCCCCATTTCAGTTGAACTCAGAGCTGGCCTGCAGAGGTCTCATTAGACAGTGTCGAAGTTGCCAGAGAATGGCTCAGCTCTCACGCTGGAGCTCTTGCCTTAAACCCTCCACATCACCACATTGGGAGGAAAACACACCTTATGGGGACTAATGACTAATTCCCTGCATCATGCCTAATGTATCCCAGGGTGCTAACTTCAGCACACCTGCCTTCTTCGCTTGTAAGGTAATGAGAGTGCTTGTGAGTTACTGGTCACTGACAACATTTATAATACTCTTCAACCTAACATTATTGCATAGGTCAGTGTGCAGTGTTCACTGGAAGGGGTGAATTCTGTCACCTTGGGAGCCCCAGTTTTATAGGAGGTTGGTCAGTGAAGTGGTTCAAAACCCTTTATAAATGAGGTGGATGCGTTTGGAAAGGTTCTAGGTGTCCCGTGATACCCTGTTAAATTTTGTTACTAATTACATCATCAAGAGGTAATTATAGCACTCTGAGGCCAGAGAGTTTAAAATCATAACCATCCAGGAAATTTAGCCTATAAAATAGGTATGCATTGGCCTGGATAACCAGGATGGTTGTGAGAAAGTGTGGGGGAAGTGTGGGGGTGACATGGGGAAGGAGCTTGGAAATCCACATTGTTTGAGTTTAGTTAGCACCAAAACTCATTGGTGGTGGTTGCCTTCCAGGCTGTGCTATGGGGTGTGAATGTAGCTGCATTAAGGGTACACTCAATTTTAGAGAATCAAAAATTATTTAATGTGAAAGTTATTTTATTTATCTTTCCCCCCAAATTTAGTGAGTTCTCAGAAAGCTAAGCTAATTGATACTCAGTTTAAAGAAATAAAGGAAATGTGAAGTTCCTGTGGACAGCATTTTAAGATAGTTTTTTTTTTTTTAATAGCAAATGACCACCACTAAAAGCAATGCAGTGAGACACAAGTAAACCTGGTATCTCAGTGCTGTCTTTACCCACTTTGCATTTCTGCCATGAAGGAACTAGAGGCAAGAGCTTTCTGCCTCTTCTGAGAGTCTCTAGCAGAGTGGTTAAGAACATGGATTCTGGAATTAGAACCCCTTGATTTGTGTTCTGGATCCTCTAAGATAATGTTATATATCAGTTAGAGCAACACCGGTTGCAATAACAAATATACCCTGAATTAACAGTTCTTTTACACAACAGAATTTTATTTCTCTCATGTAACAATACAATGCTGGTGTTGCTGATGAGCAAAATTCCACGTTGTGATTCAGGGATGGAGCTCCTTTGTCTTGTGGTTCTTCAGTCTCCTAGAACCTCAGCATTTTCTACACCCAACCAGCAGATGAGTAGGGATCATAGAGGGGACTTGGCCAGTAATTGACAGATTGAAAGAGACATATGACCCTTCTGTTTTTCATTGGTAAGTGCTAGTCACATGGCCTCACCAAGATACAAAGGAAGCTGGAAGTGTAGTCTCCAGCTGAGCAGCTGCTTCCCATAGACAACTTGATTCTACTGAAGGGAGAGCACAAATTTTGCTGAAAAGTTAGTGTTCTTGTAGCACTTGGGTAAGATGCTTTAACTCTGTACCTCATTTTAGTTCTTTTACCTATAACAGAAACAATAACAATACCCACTTTGAGAACTGTTAAATGGATTAACTTAAATAATATATATAAAATACTAGCATACAGAAAGCACTCAATAAAAGCCATTATTCCAACTATTTTTATTGTTAATCTTTCCCTCAGTTACTTTTTGTCTACCCAACAGATATTCATAATTAATATCTCACATTACACTAATTAAAATAACTGGCCTAACAATATGCAATAAGACTCATGTTTATTTTCTGAACAAAGAGAAGTCTATTTGATAGGGTGTAAAACTACACAGTGTGACAGTTAGACAGTCCCTAAAGGATAGGAAGCCTGCCGGTAAAATCATGGCCCCTGCCCTACTCCTGCTGCGTGCTCTATACTCGGAAGGAGGGATAAGTTTGAATTTCTCAGAGAGATGACAGAACAGCTTATCATTTCATTGTCTACATGTCATTTCAGTGTTTAGTTCCATTAAGAATTACAAGCATTTGACTTTGAATCAATATCTATATCTACTTAAAGGACCAGAAAAGGGATTTCAATTCTTGAAGTCAATCAGTTCTATATCAATAAAAGCACTTCATGAATAGCAACTGATTCAGTAAGATCAGTTTTCTTTGCTGCCACTTTCCCCTTTTAGAATATAAAAAAAATTCCATGGTCACCAATAAGAAACCTGGAAAGTAAAAAGAAATATACAGGATCTCTCCATTTTATGCCCAGGGGACATGACTCCAGTTAGAGGATTCCACTCTAAAGGGCTATTTACTTTTATGTAGTTTCATAAACTATTACCATGTCAGGCCAGATCACTTCACATCTGACCTAACCCAACCCAACTTTGGTGGAAATCTCAAGGTCAGGGCAGTTTATCTTTTCCAAGTTTTATACAGTTGTATATAATGATAGGAGTCATTATTACATATTCATAGATGTACACAATATAACAATATAATTAGGCTAATATCATTGCCCAGTATTTCCCCTTTCCTTCCTCTCCTCCCTTCCTCTGGTCCATTTCCTGTACTGATTTCCCTTCAATTTTCACGAGATCCCCCCACAACCTTTTCCTTTTTCCTCTCTAGCTTCCACATATGAAAGAAAACACAATGACTTTTGACTTTGAGTTTGGCTTTTTTCACTTAACATTCTCAAGTTTCATCCATTTTCCTACAAATAACATAATTTCACTTTTCTTTATGGTTGAATAAATCTCCATTATGTATGTATACCACATTTTCTTTATCCATTCATCCATTGATAGACACCTAGGCTGGTTCCATAGATTGGCTATTGTGAATTGTATTACTATAAACATGTGTGTGCATGTATCACAGTAATATGCTAACTTTAATTATTTAGGATGAATACTGAGGAGTGGTATAGCTGGGTCATTTGGTTGTTTCATTCCTAGTATTTTGAGGAAACTACATACTAATTTTCATAGTGGTGGTATTAATTTACAATGCCACCAAACAGTGTAAAATTGTTCCGTTATCTCCACATCCTCTCCAGAATTTATTATTGTATTCTTTTTAAAATTATAATTAGTTATATATGACAGCAAAATGCATTTTGATGAATTGTACACAAAAGGAGCACAACTTTTCATTTCTCTGGTTGTACACAGTATAGAGTTGCACCATATGTGCAGTCATACTTGTACCTAGGGTAAGAATGTTCATCTTATTTCACCATCTTTCCTGCCCCCATGCCCCTTCTCTCCTTCGCCTTTGCCCCATCAAATTTCCTCCATTCTCCCCACAACTCCCCCGCCTCCCACATTATGGACCAGCATCCACTTATCAGAGAGAACATTCGGCTTTTGGTTTCTTAGGATTGGCTTACCTTGCTTACTATGATATTCTCCAACTCTATCCATTTACCTGCAAATGCTATATTTTTATTCTCTTTTAATACTGAGTAATATTCCATTGTGTATACATACCACAGTTTCTTTATCCATTCATCTATTGAAGGGCATCTAGGTTGGCTCCACAGTTTAGCTATTGTGAATTGAACTGCTATGAACATTGATGTGGCTGCATCACTATAGTATGCTGATTTTAAGTCATTTGGGTATAGACCAAGGAGTTGGGTAGCTGGGTCAAATGGTGGTTCCATTACAAGTTTCCTAAGGAATCTTTCTAAGGAAACTGCACACTGCTTTCCACAGTGGTTGCACCAATTTGCAGTGCCACCAGCAATGTATGAGTGTACCTATTTCCCCACATCCTTACCAACACTTATTATTGCTTGTATTCTTGATAATTCTGACTGGACTGAGATGAAATCTTAGAGTAGTTTTGATTTGTGTTTCTCTAATTACTAGAGAAGTTGAACATTTTTTCATATATTTGTTGATCAATTGTATATTTTCTTAGAAGTGTCTGTTCAGTTCCTTAGCCCATTTATTGACTGAGTTGTTTATTTTTTTGGTGTTAAGTTTTTTGAGTTCTTTATATATCCTGGAGATTAGTGCTCTATCTGATGTGCGTGTGGTAAAAGTTTGCTCCCATTCTGTAGGCTCTCTCTTCCCCTCACTGATTGATTTCTTTGCTGAGAAAAAGCTTTTTAGTTTGAATCTATCCCATTTATTGATTCTTGATTTTATTTCTTGTGCCTTAGGAGTCTTGTTAAGGAAGTCAGGACCTAATCTGACATGATGAAGATTTGGCCTACTTTTTCTTCTATTAGATGCAGGGTCTTTGGTCTGATTCCTAGGTCCTTGATCCACTTTGAGTTGAGTTTTGTGCATGGTGAGAAAATTCAGCAAAGTAACAGGAAATAAAATCAACACTCATAAATCAAAATCATTTCTATACATGAGTGATGAACCTTCAGAAAAAGAAATTAGAAAAACTACCCCATTCACAATAGCCTCAAAAATAAATAAATAAATAAAATACTTGGAAATTAACCTAACAAAAGGAAAGACCTATACAATGAAAACTATAGAACACTAGAGAAAGATATTGAAGATCTTAGAAGATGGAAAGATCTCCCATGTTCTTGGATAGGAAGAATTAATATTGTCAAAATGGCCATACTACCAAAAGTGTGATACAGATTTAATGCAATTCTAATTAAAATCCCAACAATATTCCTCATAGAAATAGAAAAAGCTATCATGGAATTCATTTGGAAAAATAAAAGACCCAGAATAGCCAAAGCAATTCTTAGCAAGAAGAGTGAAGCAGGCATCACATTACCAAACCTTAAACTATACTACAGAACTATAGTAACAAAAATGGCATGGTATTGGCACCAAACTAGACATATAGATCAATAGTATAGAAGACACAGAGACAAACCCACATAAATAGTTATTTTGTACTATACAAAGGCACCAAAAACATAAATTGGTGAAAAGATAGCTTCTTCAACAGATGGTGCTGGGAAAACTGGAAATTCATATGCAGCAAAGTGATATTATTGTATTTTTGATGGGTGTCATTTTGACTGGAGTGAGACAAAATCTCAGTGTAGTTTTAATTTGCATTTCCCTATTGCTATGATGCTGCACATTTTCTCATATATTTGTTGGCCATTTGTATTTTTTTCTTTTGAGAACTTCCTGTTTAGTTCATTTGCCCATTTATTAATTGGGTTATTTGATTTTTTTTGATGTTAAACTTTTTGAGTTCTTTATATATTCTGGATATTAATCCTCTGTCAGCAGAGTAGCTGGCAAAGATTTTCTCCCATTCTGTAGGTTCTCTCTTGACATTCTTGTTTCCTTTGCTGTGCAGAAGCTTTCTAATTTAATGCCATCCCATTTATTAGTTCTTGGTATTATTTCCTGAGCCTTATGAATCCTGTTAAGAAAGTCCTTGCCTGCATCTATATGTAGGAGTGAGGAGTGTTGAGTCAGGGCAGGTTAGCAAAGTTCTTAGGCAAATAGGCTCTGTTGTGAGAATGCTTGGGTTGGCATCTTGGCTTCACTCCTAACTATGGTTGCACAACCTTGGACAAGTTATTTAATCTTTATTAGCTTTGATTTCCTCAATTTAACCTCAGATAAAAATGATGCCTGCATTATAGATTTAATTTAGATAATTTACATGGCATACTTACCACAGTGCTTGGTACATAACGACTGGGAACACTTATTATATGCTGTGTTTTAAGAGCCTTTCTTGCATATAATCACTTAATACTCTTAACAGCCCTATGGGGATAGATACTATAATTCTCATTTTATAGGTGAGTAAATTGAGGCACAGAGGGCTTGAATAGTCTTTCTAAGATCATATAACTAGTTAAGTGGTAGTGTTAAAATTCAAGCCCATGGCTATAGAGTTTATGCTTTTAACCTTTGTATTATGCTGCCTTTTCTAAGAGCTCAGAAATGTTATCCCTTACTTACATTTTAATCAGAAGGTAGAAGTTCAGAATTTAATTTAGAAATGTTTGATGATATAGTTCTTAAATGGGAATATTATGGAATAAGGGCCTAGAAAACTTTGCTCATCCATAGTTGAGTTGGTGAATGAATGAATGAATAAGTGACTGAGAGAATCAATGAATGGTTGAAAACAAATTTTGCATGATCTAAAGCCAGGGATGTGTCTCAGAGTCACACTTTAGAAATGAGCATAAGTTAGAAGAAATGGACATTATGCCACTGTAATGTCACATGAGGCATAAAATGAGAACTACAAAACACTAGTTGCATTTGAGTCATGGGCGTGGTTTTGCGGAGTCCCAGACTTCAGATGAGGAAGCTTGCTCCCGCTTGAGCAGCACTCACTGTGGTGATTCTGGGTCAGCAATGTGTGTGCAAAGGTGGTTTTCCAGAGTCCATTGCTGGCCCCTGTAAAACACATCTTTTTCTGGCTTTCTAGAGCTCCATTTGGTGTTCCATTTGGTCTTCCAATGTGTAAGAGGCCTGAGAATCCTCCACATTATGCTAACTATTTAAGTATGACAGGTTATTACTTCAGTCCAAGGGGTAATGTAGATTGTGGGGGACTAGTAGGACACAAACACAATTTTCTAGTTTTTGAGCAGCAATTATAAGTAGATGAGAAGCCATAAAAATCTTACATGTGGGGCGGCTCAGCAGTAGGACTGAAGAGGCAACTGGAGCCCATGCAGTGAGGAGAAGGACTGGTTCAAAGCTGACAAGTCTACAAGCAGTGATTTAAAAATAGCAATGGTAATTCTGCAGCAAAACAGAACAATGAAGCCAAGAGTCACAGTGCTCAAAAAAGACATTGGCCCAACACAATGCTCCTTCATTGGATAAGCTATTTTCATAGCAAACCCAAATTTCAAAATGTCAGCCTGATAAATAGCAGAGATCTAAAAGGATAAAGTCAAGGTGTTTTGTTTTAATATTTAGGAAAAAGAAACTTGTTCTTGTTTCTAACAATCTTTTGGAGCTTTAAGGAAAGAGAATGGTTTGCTTTGAAAAGAGACCTAGTTATATCTTGTCTAGATGTTATTTTAATATACACAACTATTAAGTAGTTTAGGCCATATTATGAGACTCATTTTTTTCTCTGTAATATTCTCTAGAATATAGGTCAGAATTCAATACCCATGAAGAGCTATAAAGTTTAAAATATAGTATCTTACTCTAATTTCCATTGTCTTCTGAGTAAAAGTGCTATCTTGGTAAGATCAGATTCTGCCAGCATCTAGTATAACATATAGCCTAGCAGGTGGTTATGTGCATAGACTTCAGACATACCTTGCCCTAGGTTGGAAAATCATCTCTGCTGATTTTTAAAACCATTTCATGGTAAATCTTGGACAATATTTAACATATTAAGGTTCCCCTTTCTCATTTCTGAAAATTGGGTCAATAGTGACTACTACAAAGGGTTTTTCTGAAGCCTAAATCAGTGAATGCAAAACACTTTAGTATGAACTAAATAAATAGTAGCTGCTTGTTGTGGTCATTTTTATTGCTGCTGCCTGCAGTCTGGGGCAAGCTGGGTGATACATGGCAGGCCATTTGATCTTTTTGATTCTTGAATCTTTCCAGGGGAGATGTTGGGCTAGGTAGCTCTGATGTCCCTTGAAGTGTTGGGAGCTTTTAAATGTATAATTTTTCATAAAAAGTTTTGTGCAGTTTACATCAGAAGTCCATGTGCAAGGTTTTCAAGAAGAATTAATGTTATGATATGGATGTGAGATGTCTCCCAAAACTCATGTGTGAGACAATGCAAGAAGTCTTAGAGGTGAGATGACTGGTATGAGAGTCTTAACCCAATCAGTGAATTAATCCTCTGATGGGATTAACTGAGTGGTGACTGGAGATAGGTAGGCTGTGACTGGAGGAGGTGGGCATTGCAGGTGTGCTCCTGGGCATATATTTCATATCTGGAAAGAGAGTGAAGTCTCTCTGTGCTTTTTGATCATTATGTGAGCCACTTCCCTCCACCACACTCTTCCACCATGATATCCTGCCTCACCTCGAGCCCCAAGGAATGGAACTGGGGAAGGCTGTGAACTGAGATCTCTGAAACTGAGCCCACACACACAAAAAAAACCTTTTCCTCTTCTACAATTTTTCTTGTCAGGTCTTTTAGTCACAGTCGTGAAAGAGCTGACTAAAATAGTGTATTAGGAATCCAGAATTTTCATTTCACTTATTTCTCTTGCTAGGTAAAGAGCTCTTAAAACCTAACTTCATATCTGAGATTAGAAATGAAATCATAACTGATTTCAAGAACTAAACAAACTGGCACAGCTGGCGAGAGCAGTTAGACTTTACATAGTGGTTCTGACTTGGAGGGACATTCTTATTTACTAATCATTTAAAAGTAAAGAAAAGATGTTTCAGGCCCTGTCTTGTTTCACTGTAAATCCCCAGCTGAAAACACACCTAGAATTAAATAGTACCCAGAGAGGAGCAGAGTGCAGTCCTATCTTGATCTCCTCAGCATTGTTATTTGCTCTGTGATTGGAGAGAGAGAAAAGCCATCCATAAAGTTCCAAGTGAATTAGAAAGTGGAGCAGCTGCAAGAAGAGAGTCCAGGGCCGATTGCAGACTGTATTTTGACATTGATTATCCCTGCCTTTGCTATTGTCATTTTAGACAATGAGATTACAATAGGGACTTGAAAGGAGTACAGAAGGAAATGATACTCAGAAGCACAAAGACAGTGGTAAAAGGAAATACTAGAGAAAGGCTAAGCTAGTTTGGGCACTTAGGTTGAAGAGCTATGGTGGGATTCCTGTTCAGGAAGGTAACAGGAGTGCCAGACTATCTCCTGGATGAATCTCACGCTCTCACAGAAAACCCAAGATCAACTTCCGTTCCCCATCCCCTCATTCTTTTTTTATGTTGAGGTAATATTCATTATAGTTGGAAAGTACTTTTTTCAATATCTCAAAGAGAATAAACTTTATAAAAATGCGGAAGACAGAGTTAAGCACTCAGTGATATTAGTAACATATTAGTTTCATATACTAAACATTTTGCAATGCACTTCTATGTGTCTTATCTGCTTGGGCCCTTATACATATTCTTTGATGGTATTGTGATATCTACTTTACCATTGGATGGATTAGACTGCAAGTAAGAGAAAAGTCAATTCAATTTTTCCAGCAATAAGAAAACATATTCTTTTAGTTCAGCGCTGTGAGCAGATTTCGAGGTGGTTTGATTCAATGGCTCAACATCATCATCAAGACCCCCAGTTACCTATTATTGGTGTTGCCTATATCCTTAGGCTGATGGGAAGATGACCTGTAGTAGTTCCAGACATCACAACAAAACTCAAATATTTCCAGAGGAAAATGAAACATTATTTTATCCCTATGACTCCCTCATAGTAGTGAAAAAAATTTTTTTCCCAAAATCTCTCCTACAGATTTCCTTTTGTGTGTCAGGGACCAGAGTTGCACCTCTTCTTAGCAAGTGGAATGGAATTACTTTAAGACCAATGGGGCTCATTTCTGGGACTAAGGCTGCCCTGAGGCATATAGCTACATCAGAGAGAGATGGAGAATATCAGAACAGAATGAAGTTTATGTTAACAAAGAAGGAAAGAATGGGCACAGGGTAGGCCACTCATAATGTCCACTAACCCCACCATATATAGTCTCTCCAACTCTCACTGGAGATGAGGGAGATGAGTACAGAGGGGGCAGGTAGAGGCAGGAGCATGTCTTCAGACAAGTTCTCTCAAGAAAATGGGGCTAGGAATGAGTAGCCCCTCCTTACACTGAGCAGCCTTCCTCTCCACCCACGTCTGCCTCAGTGGACCCCTGTGGCACACACTCTTTTCCCCTGTATTTTTTACTGTAGCCTTCTGTCCCCAAGTTTTGCATCTTTGTTATCATTAGGTCCAAGCATTTAGTTCCATCTGGTTTTACCTGATAAACCCAGAGTAGGAGTTGGGAATCAGTTTCAAGTTCTAGAAGGAGAATGAGGTCAAAAACAATAGCATTGCCTATTTTAGCCCAAGGGTGAAGTATCTTCAAGGTAAGCAAATCTCTCCTGTACAAACGGACCAACCACGCACAGCATTATTCTGGCCTGTTAGTATGCTAGCTGAGTCTTTGTCTCTTTGCTGAACCTTATCAAATATTCCTAAGATTGTCCACCTTTTAGCATAATTGGAGAACATGTTAATGCTAAAAAAGCCACTTTCCCCCACCTTATCAAAGACATTTTTATCCAAACTTGGCAGGGGCAAGAATGGGTGTGCTCTTATCACTGAGCCCACAGCACACTGTCAGGGATGCTGGCCACAGCATCAGTGGCTGGGCCAGCACTGCCTTTCCTTAGCCATCTCGTTCACCCCTCTGTCCTTGGGTCTCTCCCTCTGTAATTCAAAATATAGATGGGGATGTCTAGCTGGGCATGGACCAAGTGTTGGGCTCTGATGAGTGTGTGTGTGTGTCTGTGTGTATGTGCATGTAAGTACCTGCCTATGTGCACACATATGAATGGACTCATAGGGGTTAGTGAGTGGGAAGTGTGAAAAATATTCCTGCTTTAATTTTTGCTCTCACTGAGATTAATCCAAAGTAGAATTTAGATGTTGGGGTTTCAAATGTAGGACAGATGACAAATGACAGATGTCCATGACACTGGAGCATGAATTGTCTGAATTTCTAGAATGGAGGAAAAGACTCAGATTTGACCAAAACATAAAAATCAAGTTTAAAAAGATCTACTAATTAGCATAGCATATCAAACAATCAAACAAGATTTAGAAGGTAGTGAGATATTTTCAGAATTGCCATGGCTGAAGCATGTGGCCCCATGTGTTCTCAAACATATGGGTGCAGCAGAATTGAAGAGCAATTATTGAAAATGCCAGTTTCTGAAACCCAGCCCAGACTTACTGAATGAGACTCCCCTGGGGATGAGGACCAGGAATCCACATTGCTTAGAAATTCCTGATACAATTTTGGCACAGTTGGTCTATAGACATCCTCTGAGAAATACTGATAATGTAGGTACTGGGTGAGATGAGCATCACAACAAAATAGCTGCATATAAGTAGAGCATCTCTGTCTTTAGTGTTTTGCCCAGATTATCTCATTTCAACCTCACAATAGCTCTAGCAGGTAGTACTGATAAAACGATAATCAGAATACAGCATTTTGATAAGAAATATCACCTTCTAAGGCATCTTTTCAGATTAGTGCATACTATACTTAACCCAGTATCCTACACATTCTCTAATTGTGTTCAAAATACTGCCCAGCATGATCTGACATTTTTGGAAAGATGATCCTGTGCCTAGCAAAGCACAGTCACATGAAAAATGTGTGTGTATTCTACTAACTTGTTGAGGAATGGAGAGAGTTTGAAACACAAAGGTTTGCTTTAAGTTGGCCAAAAAATTCAATTTACTGGAGAATCGCATATGTTAAAATGCAGTACTTTCTGTCCCCTAAAGATAGAGGTTAATTAGCATGGGAGACACATGGGGAGGGTAGTTTTAGGGAGCAGTGATGGATGAGGTCAGCCTTTATAATACTTTAATACACACACTTTTAGGGTGTGTGTGTGTTACTAGGAATTGAACCCAGAGGCACTCCACCTCTGAGCAACATCCCCAGCCCTTTAAAAAAAATTTTTTTTTTTAAATTTTGAGACAGGATCTTGCTAATTTGTTGAGCCTGACCTTGAATTTCAGATCTTCCTGCAGCAGCCTCCTGAGTAGCTGGGGTTATAGGAGTATACCACCACACCTGGCTGTAAAGCACACATTTTTGAGAGAAAAGGAGTAACCAAATTTTCTGAATAGATATTTTGAAAAAAATCAATCATCTGGATGAGTTTGGATTCAACATTCTAAAAAACAGGAGAGTTTCAGAAAAAGGAACGTAGCTTTCTGCCAATCTGAGTAGTGGGTCCCATTGGGAGGCAGAGAGGTGTACAGAAGTCTTTTTGTACCCATGATCCTTTGATCCTTTATTTTTATAGGAGATAAGGCAGTAATTTTTCTGCTGACCCATAGAAAGATTCCTAAGAGAAACCCAGAAACAGCCTTGGATTATGGTGAATTTATAAAGTTGGCAGACAGCATATATACTATAGTGATTTCTTTCACCTTAGTATATATAATTTTCTATTAAGAAACCTAAAAATTATATTTTCTTTTTCATCCTTATGAAATTTGAAGAAGAGATGTTGTGAATATGGTTTAATAGGGGAGTTAGGGGAATCTACCTGACCTGCTCATAACCAATCCACCTACCTGATCATAACTAGGTATCAGAAGCACAATTTAAGGTTCCTTTCTAACCCCACCTCATATCTTCTCCATTAAGTAACTGTATCTGTCATTTATCATCTATTATTAGCCCTTAAACTCTTTTCTGCTTGAAGTCCACTCCCTCCCTATCTCCACTGTAAAGAGCAACTTGGTCAAGAAAAATGATTTTGAAAATGTCATCTCCTGCAAGAATTGTAACAACAAGTAATTTTACTGTAGAAGTTGAAGTTCCTACTGGAAGGGGCAAAAAAAGATGGAGTGGTTTGAAGTCTGTAGGCATCTTTTCACATACAAAGGCTGTGTGCCTGTCCTCCAAGTGCAAGGCAAGCGGCCTGCTGTGTGTGGCTCAGCCTCCACCAGCTTTCCCCATCTATCTCAGTGGGAGTTTTTTGAGATGTGGAAAGAAAGAGACTTGCTGACCTTTAAAAAGCACTGATCCATTTGTAGTATCTACTGTCGACTTTGCAGTGACTTCAATATTTCAGTGGAGGTTTTTAATAGAAAGGAGGTTCAGGAGCCACACATTTTATTTCTACTTGGCCATTGGGAATTACCATATCTGACCATTTGGGAGGTATTATAAATGATCTTTAGTGTCACTTTATTACCTGGCAATCAAATAATAGAACTTGTTCTGAGTAAGGCAGAGGATGGTAGCAATGTAGGAACTAGCTGATAGGGAACAAAAGAGCTAGTAAAAAATTAGTTTTTTTGTGAAGTTAAAATAGACAAGTGAGCCTGCAGATTTATGACCTTTTACAATCTAAGAATGCTTGGCTTTTGTTTGAGAAGGGACAAATGAAGGACAATGTTGGAATATAGGGTAGTCATGTCCTCTTGGCTGGGATAAAAGTTGTGTCATTCTGATATTGGAAAATTTGGAAGACAAAAGCTAAAAGATCTTCCGTTAAAGTTTACTTTTCAATGACATAACCCTGAAGATTTTTGTGGTGGTCCAGGAAGAGCAAGTGGGATGGTGAGAAGGCATTTTTCACACAGGGTCTCCAGACTCCTTCCAATTTGCTGGAGAAGGGTTCCTTATGATTGTACATGAATACCTGTAGCTTTTGAAAAATTGTAAAAATAATGTCAGAAAAAACTTGAAAAATAACTTGCACTAGGGTGGTAGGATATTATAATAATCCAAGGGAGATACAGTCAGAACCTAGGCCAAAGAACAAAGACAAAGGGCAATATTAGGAGATTTCATGGAGATATAACTGTCATTATTTGGAAAGAGACCAAAAGGCAGAGTGAAGAAGGGTGAAAGAGGTAACAATAATTCTGGGATTAAAAGTCTATTTTTGTATATCACAGAACATTGCTAAATATGATAGGGAAACAAAGATGACTTTGGTGTTAGCAGTTATTCCCTCTGAGCTAGTCTTGAAAATAAAATGGTATAAACCAATGAGGACAAAAAGGGACCAGACAGATCTATGTGTCATCTGGTTTGTTTCTACAACAACTTGTGTCTCTTACAGAGTGGTTTATTTATGGAATGCGTGGAGTGGGATATAAAGCCAGGCCTAGTCACAGAGAAAGTTAAATAGTGCAGTATATTTTGAAAATGTTTCCCAAATGATTTAGCAAAGCCACAGAAATGTAGTGAAAGAGGAATAAGCAACATATATTAATTGACCAAAATTTTATTGAATTATTAAGTCAGTGAATAATTATATTAGAAGCAAGGTAAGACAGACCTCTGTGCATTAGTGTCTTCTAAAGATTGTGTTGTTTGGAACTCAGATTATTAAAAACCATTCCAAACAACTTTTACTCTCGTGCCAGGAAAGAAATCATCCCTCAACTTTGGTACCCACTGTAAAAGATACCAGCTTTACACAGTAAAAAATTAAGTACCTGAAAGTTCCAGCCCAATTCTTAGCATAAAGTTAATACTTTATAAATGTGAACGTGTTGAATCTCAAATTAAGTGAGATTCCCACAGTTTGTTTTATTGCTATTTTATCCTTTCAGTTGAATTTGTATAATCTATATCCCCCTCTAACTACCTCCATCCTCCTCCTTTCTTCTTAACAGAATTGTCTAGCTTTCTTGTCCCCATTTCCTCATGTTCTTGAAATAACCTGGCTTCCTGCTCACCCTCAGACTGACTAGGAAGAAGTTACTAATTGCCAGATTCAATAGTATGTTCAGTTCTCATTTTGCCATATCTTGCTGGATGGAATATTTGATACCATTTTTTCTTTCCTGCAACTGTGTTTTCCTTTGATTTCCTGGACATCTCTCTCTCTCCAATTTCACTCAACATTCCTGAATCAATCATTCTCGTCCTTTTGAGTCTATCCGTCCACCCTCTGTCCTGTTGTCTTTCCCGCTTTTGTGCTCCATTGTAGTACAAAAACATGGTCCATGGTTTCAGCTCCCACCCAGGCCAGTGACTCCAGATCTGCATATGCAAACGAGCTCTCTCTTGGTTTCCAGAGGAGTTGTGCCAGCTCCCTCTAGACACCTCCACTGGGGTGGCCCTGGACAGCTCAACATTGCTGCCTCCAGAACTGAGTTCATTTTGATTCTCTATTCCATAACTTCTCCTATTTTACTATCTTGATGAATGATAATACCATCCTCCCAAATGCCAAAACCATAAATCTCAGAGTCATTTTTAATCCCCCCCCCACACCCAAGTTCAACATCCATGTCCGTCTTCAAGTACTGTTGCTTCTCTGTTCTATTCTCACAGCCACTTTATTATTTGCCCTTCTTGTTTCCAGGCTTGCCATTTGTTCCTTCACAACACAATTATGGAGTTTTTGCTAATGCCCAGGTGTCATGCTGGGCATGTGGCTCTAGAGGCATGCAGAGTAAACATGGTATCAGCCCTCATGGAGACTAGGGTTCCAGTGATCACCCTAGAACCCAAATCTCATTATTCCAGTCTTTGTTCAGTGTCCTTCAGGGGGCTCTTCTGGCTTCAGGGCTGTGTCTGTCTTCCTTGGTTTGGAATGGCCTCTGTGACACACTGCTCCTTGCCTCCCTAGGGAAACCTGGACTGAAACTAGCCACTTGCCCACCCAAAAGGCAAGGGACTGCCTTCTAGAGTCCTCGGCAACCAGAGCAGTAACCACATGACCAAATCCTGGCTAATGAAAGAGAAGGCTTCTTAAAGTCAGATAATCTAACCTAGGGGTGCGGCCTGAGGGGCAAAATTTTTCACTCTTTATCTGTCTTTACTCTTCTGTTCTGCTACACAGATGTACTCACTCAACTCTAGAAGCCACCTAGGACCATGAGGAGACCTTCAGGATGGAAGGTGTGTGTGTATACTAAGATCCTGAAGCAGGATAGGAGCCTGCCTCCTTGATGGAACTAAAAATTGTGGTGTCCATATTTGGCCTGCATATAACCATATCTTTTTGTGAAAGAGAAACATATTTTTAATATGATTAAGCCATGGTTATTTGGAGGGTTTATGTTATATTCAGTTGAACTTAACCCTAATAAAAAGGAATGTGAGCCTTTTAAAATTTTTTTCTCTCTAGAGTTGCCTCATCTTACTCTCCATGTAAGTACTAGAGTACCCCAAATACCCCCACTGATACAGGTGGCCTGTTTAAGTGCCTCTCCTGTACTTCACTGCTTAAGGTCTTTTTAGTACCACACCTGGTAGCCTTCTCATTTCCTTGTCTGTGTTCCCTACTCACTCTGAACTCTTGGAGGGCAGGGTATGTCAGGTGCCTGTTTGGACAAGTGGCTTGTACTCTAATTTCACCATCAACTTCCTGTCTAGTGAAGAAGTTTGAACTACCAAGATTTCATGATTCACCTGAAGTTGATCTTAGAATGCATTTTCCTTTTCCCCTGTTTCTTGCCTCCTGTGCCTGGGGAGGGCTGGGTGCATAAAACTTTCTTAAAGCTGGAAGTGACTTCATTTGAGGTAGGAGAAAGTTGTGTTAGTGTAAGCCTTCTTTCCAAAAGGAGACATGAACATAGCAGTTTAATAAGTGATAAGTCTCTGTACAATAGGTTAAAACCTAGGAACATTGTTGGTATCCATTCAGAAATCTTTCTCATACTCTAGGGCTCCACTGAGCTATCCAATGTCCAGATCTTCACATTACCACTTACAAGATTTAAAAGAGATTGGGGATGTCCAGCCTCTTTAATGGGCACTGAACTTCTAATTCTTTAGCCTCAACTCTTATCCCATTTGGCCTTTTCCTGGTACACTATTCTTCCCAGATGGCCCACATTGGTTTCTCACCTCCAAATCTTTGCTCCAGCTATATCTTCTGCCAGTATTGTTCTCCCTTTCCTCCCCAAAATGCTACTTCCACTCATTGCTTGAGGCTTTTAAAACTTGACTCAGGGATCATCTTCCTCTGAGAACTCTTCTCCCAGGACCCCAAAGGCCGGGCTAGACAAGGCTCTTCCAGGCTCTCCCAGCACCCTATGCGTCGCTCACTCGCTACACTTGCCTTGGCACTTAATAACTCATCTGCCTGTATGTCAGCTCCTCCAAAGGCAGGAATGGATATTGTTCATCTTTGAGTCCTCATAGTGCCTGCCATATGGGAGGTGCTCAAAAATAATTTGTTGAACCAATAAATAAATGAATTAGTGGATGAAAATGCTCTCAGAACCACGGAAATTACCTTATTGCACAAATTTTCCTGAACTTGCTCTGAGTCAGTGTTCCTTTTTGCACATTTCCACATTTCAGATAGGCTACTGATGTCAAATTAGGTATGAATTTGGAATTCAATCTCAGGAACTAACCTAGTTTTGGAGAAAAAAATAAGACTGTAAATCCATTTATTTAAACAGAAGATTTTGTTTAATAACTGAAAATCCCCCAGTTATAAACATGGTCATCGCTCCTTGCCATGCCACGTCACATCAGAGGGACTTGGGGTGTTCACTTAAACTCCAGAGAGTTCTCATTTGCCTGGAGAATAACCTGACATTCCTGGAACTCCTCCACCTGAAGATAGCGAACTAACCCAGTTAGCAGCTTAGAGATGCTTTCGTTGAAGTGCTACTGGCTATATATATCTGAGACACTCACTACCATCCTTCTAGACTGGATTCCCTGCCTTCCAAATGGAAAAGATGTTAGATTCATGTATGTGATGTTCCAGCTGGTGCTCATAGATGGTCACTGAAAACCTGTGTGAGTTTGGCTAAGTTACTTAACACATCTGTTAAATAGAGGAAAATAGGAGGCCTTAGATTCCTCCTCACAAGCATGACAATGCCTGTGCCATAGGGTTATTGGGAGGATTAAATTAGACAAATTATATAAAGAGTTTAGCAGAAGGCAAAGTCCATAGTCAGCACTCAATAAATGTCAGCTATTGCTATTATTATTGTGAAGTGCCTTCTGGCTTGTGATGTCTTTAGTGAACCAATCTTAAAACCTCAGAGAAAAATATCCTAGAGGAAAACTGAAAGGAGAATATAAACCACAGTCTCTATGTTGGAATTCAGAATCCCTTCATTAAGGAAGAGCATGACTCATTGTCATTTAATGATCCAAAACAAACAGTTTGTTTGAAAATTTTGAATCTGTTTTCATTTTGGATGATTATCACTATTTGTTCCTATTTCTCCCTTTTTTGTGCTGTCACTGAATTCTCTGTACAAAAGTTACTTCGGGGGTCCCTTGTGTCGATTTGGCTCAATTATCTTTCAGAGCTGCTCTGACCTACCTATTTATGGGAAGTGACAGCAGCTTTCTCCCTTCTCCAGGGATTTCACTCCTCTCTTCACAGAGTTGCTTCTGACAGACTAGCCCTTATTTCTTCTAAACACTGAGTTTAGAAGAACTTGTTAGAACTTGTGGCTGGCATCTTTTTGGTCAAGGGCAGAGCTCAAGATGGAGTAGAGAACAGGTGATAGGTAGAGACAGGGTACTCCTGGGATGGAAGGCACCTGAATAGGAGGGAATCCTGGGGATAAAGATGCAGCTAAGTGGCAGCTGCACCAGGTTTGCTTTTAAACGTTCTTGGTATGACTATTGCTTTCTTCATCTCCTTCCTCTCTGCCCACTGTTTCTCTGTCTGCTTTGCTGGATACTCTCTCAGTACTGATCCATAAGTGCTGGTGGTCCTCAGAGCTCTATTCAAGAGACTGAGCTCTAACTTCATTTTCTCAGAATGATCTCAATGATCCCAGGGCAACAGGAATCAGATCTGTCTCCCAAGCTTCAGATAGGTACATCCCACTGCCTTCTGGGTGGTTCCTACAGGGATTTCCACAGGTCACTCAAATTCTGTGTAACTAACGTCATACCTATCATCTTTTCTCCTCCCTCAGACTTGCTTCTCCCCCAGTATTCCCTGTCATGGTCAATGGCACTGCTTTCTGAACTGTTACCCAAGGAGAAACTTGAAAGCTAATCTTAACTTTCCTTTCCATTCAGTTAATCACTACTTCCTGTCAACCCCCATCTCCTTTGCCAGTGAGGGTACTCTCTTCCCCTTCCCTGGGACAGTATCAGAAGAATGCTATGAGTAACTGGGACTTTTCAGTGGTAATGAAGCCATCCTAAATTTGCTGTCAGTGCATATTTTTTTATAAGAATGCCTATCATTGGATTTAGGCCTACTCAGGTAATTCAGGATGATTCTCAAGATCCTTCATTATCGCTACAAAAATCCTTTTTCAAATAAGGTAACATTCATAGGTTCTTAGGATTAGAGTTTGGACAAAATTGAGGGCAAGGGGTGGTGGTGTGTGCCACCATTAAACCCATTGTAGATTCCAAGACCAAGATAACAGAAGTCTTAGAATTATCATATATTTTATATACTTCAGTCAGCAATTATGAACATGCTTGAAATAAATGAAAAAAATAGCCTCAATAAAGAAATGGAGAATATCACCAAAGAAACATAAGATACCAGAAAGAACTAAGTGGAAACATTAGAATGTATATTATGGAAATTAAAAACTCAGTGATGAGTTAAATAACAAAATGGAGGAGACAGAAGAAAGAATCTGTGAACTAGAAAATAGAACAATAGAAATTACCCAGTCTGACGGGCAGAGGAAAAAACACATATACACACACACAAATGAACACTGTGCCCCCCACCTGTGGGACTAATACAAGAGATCTAACATTCATGTCAACAGAGTCCAAAGAGAAGAGAATAAAGAGGATGAGGTTGAAAAAATACTAGAAGAAATAATGATCAAAAACTTCTCAAATTTGACAAGAAACCTAACTTACAGGTTTAAGAAGCTCAGGATCACAAGACAAAGACATGAAACCCAAGCCAGCACATTTAATAATGTCTGAAAACTAAAAGAAACAAAAAGCCTTGAAAGCATTCAGAACAACAACATTGTAGCTATGGGTAAAATGATTAGAATGACCCTATATCTTTCATCATAAACCATTAAGAAGGAAATGGTCCAATATATTCTGAGTGTTGGAATAAAACTGTCAATCCAGAAACCTATACTCCCTGAAAACATCCTTTGGGAATGAGAAGAAATCAAGATATTCTCAGATGAAGGAATTTGTCTTTGGTAGACCTAGCTTAAAAATGGCTTAGAGAACTTCTTTAAGCAGAAGGGGAACAATACAAGAAGGAAAGTAATAAAGATCACAGTAAGCACAAATATAAGTATATACAATGGCCTTTTCGTTTTCCTCTTAAGTTTTCTGTTGTGTTTGACAGTTGAAGCAAAAATTGTTCAAATTTGTGTAGAGAAATAAAGACAACTATATTGTAAATTAGGGATATTGAAAAGATGTAAAGAGGTAAGATTTCTATACTTACCTTGGTAAAGCTAGACACCACTAGACCACAATAAGTTGTGTTTACTGAATGTAATGTCCAGTGATTATTGAAAATGACATGCAAAGAGACACACTTAAGAACACTATAGGCAAATCAAAATTGAATTCTAAAATAAGCTCAAGTAACCCACAAGAAAGCAGAAAAAGAAAGCCAAGAAACAATCAAAATCGGTGATAATAAAGAGAAAAAATAAAATGGCAGACGTAAGCCCTAATACATCAATAGTTGCATTATATGTAAATGAGCTAAATATGCTAATTAAAAGACTAGCAAAGTTCATGAAAATACATGGTCCAACTATGTACATGAAATGCACTTCAAATACCATATAGAAAATTTGAAAGTAAAAAAGATGGAAAAGATAGTCATGCAGAGTTCATGTGGACCGGCAGGAACCACAGAGGGCCCTGATCCACCCTCAGGAACCTCTACGGTTGTCCAGCCAAAGGGAGACCAGGGACTGCTACCTTTAGCTACTGGAGAGCCCAAATTCAGGGCAAGAGTCACTCCAGAGACACCAGCACGAGCCAACCCCGCTCAAGGGTGACCTGGGTCTGCCCCAGTTCCGCTCCAGAGTTCCTGTGGACTGGCAGCCACTGCACAGGGCTCAGATCCGCCCTCAGAAAACTCTACAGGTGTCCAGCCAACGGGAGACCAGGAACTGCTAGCTGCTAGCCGCTGGGGAGCCCAAATTCAGGGTAAGAGTCACTCCAGAGACACCAGCGGAGGAAGCCCTGCCCAAGGGCAGCCTGGGCCCGCCTCAGTTCCACTCCAGAGTTCCTGTGGACCGGCAGGAGCCGCAGAGGGCCCAGATCCGTCCCCAGGAAACTCCATGGGTGTCCAGCCAATGGGAGACCAGAGGCTGCTAGCTGCTAGCCATAGAGGAAGGCATACCCAGGGTAAGAGTGGCCTGCAGAGATCCCAGTGTGAAGAGGCCCCACCCAAGTGTGCTCTGGGCTGCCTCAGTTCTGCTCCAGAGTTCCTGTGGTCAGGCGAGACAAAAGGCCCAAAACTGCCACTAGGGAATGCCAGGGGTGCCCAGTTGAAGGCAGACCAGAGCCTGCTAGCTTCTAGCCCCAGAGGAGCTCACACTGTAAGGGTCGCACACAGACTCTCCTGCTTGTGACCCTGCCTAAGTGAGACCTGGGCCCACCTCCAGTTCTGCTCCAGAGTTCCTGTTCACCAGCAGGAGTGCAAGAGAGGAGCAAAACGGCCCTCAGGGGCCGCCTCAGGAGCCCAGCCAAGGCCACTCCCACTGCCCTCTAGAGGTACATCTACTACCTCTGCCACCAACTTTAGTGGCAGTAGTGCCCATCTGGGGACACTGGGGGAACAGAAGTAGCTCCAAGGTGAGACACAGGAGTGTCAATACAAGATTATAGGATAGAAGCCACAATACCTCAGATTGGTATTTCAAGAAAGGAAGATACACAATCAACATGAAAAAACAAGGGAAGAAAGTACTCCAAATAAATCTGGATACCACTGTAATAGAATCCATTGATAGCACAGTTGTTGAAATGTCAGAGAAAGAGAAAGAATTCAGAATGTACATAATTAAAATGATCAGCGAACTAAAGAATGAC
>CM053402.1:108848343-108940146 GCA_028644305.1 Xerus rutilus | reverse complement strand
CCAACCTAGATGCCCTTCGATAGATGACTGGATAAAGAAACTGTGGTATATATACACAATGGAATATTACTCAGCAATAAAAGAGAATAAAATTATGGCATTTGTAGGTAAATGGATGGAGTTGGAGAATATCATGCCAAGTGAAGTAAGCCAATCTCAGAAAACCAAATGCCGAATGTACTTGTTGATAAGTGGATGCTGATCCATAATGTGGGGAAGGTTATGAGAACAATGGTGGAACTCTGTTCACAGGGGTGTAAGGGGGGAGGGGGCATGGGGACAGTAAAGGTGGTGGAATATGATGGTCATTATAACCCTAACTTTATGTATGACTGCATATATGTTGTGATTCTATACCACTTACAACTAGAAAATTGATGTTATCTTTTATCTATGTATAATGAATCAAATTACACTCTGTTATCATGTAAGCCTAAATAGAACAAACAAATAAATATGAAACACACACACACACACACACACACACACACACAAGATAGTCATGCAGCAACTAATCCAAGAAAAGTAGGAAACTATATGAACAGATAAAGACTTCAAAGAAAATTACCAGCGGCAGAAAGGAACACTACATAACGGCAAAGTTCATTTCACCAAGAACATATAGCAAACCTACGCTTATTCACTAAATAATAATGCTGTAAAATTTGCAAAGCAACTGTGATGAAACTGAATGGAGAAATAGAAATTTCACAAGTATGGTTAGAAAGATCAACATTCTGATTTCAACAATTAATAAAACGACAGAAAATCAAGGATATAGAACTGAACAACACCATCAAACAAGATCTGGTTAACATTTATAGAATACCCTACATCAATATAATATTCTTTTCAAGCACCCTCAGACTATATATCATGGTAAATTACATGCTGAGTTATGAAACAACTGTAAGTTTAAAAAAAAAAGTTAGAGAGTACCTGCTAGGACCACAATGGGATAAACTAGAAATCAATAGCAGAAAGATCACAGGAAAGTTTATAGCACTAAATGTGTATATTAGAGAACTTTTCTACTTTTAATAATCTAAACTCCAACCACAGAAACCCAGAAAAAGGAAAAATAATCTCAAAGCAAACAGAAGGAAAGAAATAATAATAAGCAGAAATCAATGAAAAAATGAGAACAACCAATGATACAAGGAACTGGTTCTTTGAAAAAGTCAACATTGGTAAGTCTTTAGTAAGACTGACACATACAAAAAGAAAAGATGCAAATGATCAACAAGAAACAAAAAATGAAAAAGGGGCTATCACTACAGACCCTTCAAACATCAAAAGAATCAAGTAATAATGTAAATAACTGCGTGGCTGACAATTTAGATGAAATTGATTACTTCCTTAAAATACACAAGCCCACCACAATTCACCAAAATGAAATGGGTGATTAGAATATCCCTCCAACTACTAAAGTCCATTGTGGCCAAGAGTACAATTCTCTAAACTTACTCTTTTCTAAGCCATGAGCATTTTTCCTAATTCTTTAATATGAATGTAGTTTAGGGCAGATAAAGACAACTTGAATGACTAAAGAAGTATGATTCTTTTTCAAGTGTTATGTCATACTGAAAATTCTTACTCTAGAATTTTAAAGACATGGATTCTCAAAAGAAAACAATAAGGGGCTGGGTTGTGGCTCAGTGATAGAGCGCTTGCCTAGCATGTGTGCAGCACTGGATTCAATTCTCAGCACCACATATAAATAAATGAATAAAATAAAGATCCATCAACATCTAAAAAAAATTTTAAAAAAGAAAAAACAATAAAAATTTTAAAAATGCCAACATAGCCAGAAATTAACCTCATGAAGTAATTGATGAGCTGAATGTTATTAAAATTCAAAACTTCTGCCCTGTGAAATACAGCATCCTGTGAAGAAGAAGGCATGGCACATACTGGAAGAGAATATTTGTAAAAGACACAGCTGATAAAGAACTGTTTTCCAAAATATAGAAAGAACTCTTAAAACTCAACAATAAGAAAATAATGACCTAATTTTAAAAATGCCAAAGACCTTAAAAACACCTCACTGAAGAAATTACATGTAGCAAATAAGCAAATGAAATGATGCTCTGCATCATATGTCATTATGGAAGTAAGAATTAAAATAACGAGGTCTACAACACATCTATTAGAATGTCCAAAATCTAGAACACTGATAATACCAAATGCTGGTGAGGATGTGGAACAGCAGGGACTCTCATTCATTGCTGATGGGAATGCAAAAAGGAATAGCAAGTTTGGAAGACAAGTTGGCACATTCTTACAAATATTGTTACTATACAATCTAATAGTTATGCACTTTGGTGTTTACTCAGAGGAGTTGAAATCTTATGTCCACACAATCACCTACATATAAATGTTTATGGCAGCCTTTTTAACAATTGCTAAAACTTGGAGGCAACCAAGATGTCCTTTAGTATGTGGACAAGTAAACTGTTGGACACATAGGCAATAGAGTGTCCATCAGTGCTAAAATATATATACGGAGGAAACTTACATGTATTATACTAAGTGTAAGAAGCCAACTTGAAAGCCAGTATGTGGTAGGATTCTAACTATATGGCATTCTCGAAAAGGCAAAACTATAGAGACAACAAAAAAATATCAGAGGCTGCTAAGGGCTGGGGCTAGACTGGGTGAAAGAATGAAAAGGAAGAGCACAGAGGAGGGCTAGAGCCTGAAAATATTCATTTGTATGATTCTATCATGATGAATGCATATTATGATACAATTTTCCAAACTCACAGAATGTACAGCACCAAGAGTAATGTAAAAATAGACTTTGGGTGATAATGATGTATTAATATGAGTTCACAAGTGTTAACAAATGTGCCATTTATTCTGGAGGTGGTTAGTGATAATGCAGGAGGCTAAGCATGTATTGGGACAGGGCATGTACAGAACATCTTTATGGTACCTTTCAGTCAATTTTGCTATCAAGCTAAAACTGCTCTAAAAGATAAATTCTTTTAAAAACCATTAAGACCATGATTTAAAATAATTTTAGTTAGTACTTTCAAACTAATGCATATAAAAATTAATTTATGTTTTTGTTAATAGAGCTAAAACAATTTAAGCTTTTATGAGATTCCTTTGACCCATCTTATTTACTACTACTCTGAGTTAAATTTCTGGTTAGGTTGGTTTTTTTTGTTTTTTATGTTTTGCTTTGTTTCATTTGAGAATCTGTTCTTTAAAAAACAAGAGTGAGATTTTTTTGAGGTAAAATATAAAACTTGAAAAAGCATCATGCTTCTTTAAAATTTGGACTCACCTGCCTTAAATTACACCTATGTGGGAACAAAAATGAGGGCTGGGAGTGCAGCTCAGTGGTAGAACACCTACCTAGCAGGCATGAGGCCCTGAGATCAATCCCTAGCACTGCAAAAACTTTGGGAAATAAATTCTCATGACTTGGAAGGAAAAGAATAATTCCAGATAATTATACTCTTGACAACAATGAATCTTAACTTTTGTTTTCAAAAAGACTTTGCTCTTGAATATTGGCAACAAAGAAAACCACATTCTAATACCCTTGCTCTGTCATTAACAAGGTTACGCTTTGAATATATCATATCCCTTGTGTATGCCTCAGGACAAGAAGGTGTAGGCCCCACAGCTTAGTGACCATGCTAATTTAAATTCAACAAAGAACAAGACTCAATCCCAACGTTGTTACCTACATTTGCTGGTAAGCAGCATGGTAGGCCTGACACAACGTGGCCCTTGGGGCCACAGGGTCTAGACTCAATTCCACTCTCTTATTTACAAGCTGTGTAGCACTGGGAAGGTCACTTAGCTTCCTGAGCTTTGCATTTCTTAATTGTAATAAAACTATACCATCTACCCAGGATTATGAAACATAGAGATAAAATTTATAAATAGAATCAATCCTTTTATGAGCTTGAAAGTAATAATCCTACTCCTCTTGTTCTGTGGGCTTGGCATGTGCTACGCTGTGTTGCCATTTATCTTCAACTTATCCCTCCAACTGAACTTGGAGCTGGAGAGTAAACCTGCCTTCACCTTTGTCATCCCTACAGCCCACAGGATGATGTCTTGCACCTGATGAGGGCTAAGTAAAAACATTTGTTGGCAATGCAGAAGCTACTGTAAGTGATACAAATGTAATAAATCATGCTAACGTTCCTTAAATGCAATTGTGGGTAAGTTTTAGTGCTTCTGTGACCTTAGGAGCTGGTGAAACCCAAGTTTCTGACCCACACATCTCTCTCCATGAACTTGTGATTCAGTCAGCCTGGGGATTTTAACAAGCTCCCTGGGTAATTGTGACGCAGGTGGTCCAGGGCCTGATCACATTTAGAGGAACTATGCTGCAGTAGATACACCTCTGTCATGCTGAGTGTTCAGGTGTAAAGAGATGGCCATATAATACATGAAGTGGCACTGATGATCACTTGAGGGAAAATTTGGTTTGCAGGTCATTCAAAAAACCCTCTTTGTCACTGAGGTGCCAAGCAGATATTATAAAACTAATCAAAACTTACTCTGCAGAAGTTAATTAACATGTTTTATGCCCTAGTTATCATAGCCAAAGCTATATATGCACATGCTGTCTTTTTGGCTCTGGCTTGCCTTGTGAAGAGAATGTAGAAATGGAGTAAAATGCCCACTGGGCATTAGATTGCAAATATATTTATCCCAGAGCAAAGCATTAATTTATAAAGACAACTGTACTGTGCTATGCATACACTCCCTTCTCATTTGGTCTCACTTGTCACTTAGGACATTTCTTTCTCTAGCAGCTGCTATTAAGGACAAAGCTTAGAACCAACAGTAAAGTAATTATACTTTCCGAGAGTATTACCCTAAAGTTCTTCTTTTTAATAATGGGAAGAATTGACACAAATTAAGAAAATCAGAGTTGGTGCAGGAGTTATATCCTCCTTCCAACATAGGGAACATAGGGACAATTTAGAGACAGTGAAATAAGATTCCTTCATGAGAATAAGTAATACAGAAAAGGGCTATTTACTTTTTGCTCTTCACTCCAAAACTTAAAAAAAATTGATAAAGATGGACAATAGTTAGAAAGCATTTTCTAACTAAGGTGTAAAACTGGAAATAATTTGAATGTGTTGTTCTCCATATTTATATTTACAAAATTTTTGTTGATATAAAAAATAAGATGAAATCAGTTTTCCAAGAAATCAGTTCCATTCATGCTATTAATGTATATATATATATTTATATATGTATTTGTACATATTTCTATTCATGCTGTTAGCGTGTGTGTGTGTGTGTGTGTGTGTGTGTGTGTGTGTGTATTTTTGTTTTCTGGAACTCAAAATACAAAAGTTCCTGATGCTATCATGGGATCTATAGTGAATTTATAACACTAGCCCATATTGCTATTTCTATGGTAGTCTATGTCAAACATTTACCATCCTAAGAATATGAAAAGCAATTGGACTGTGGGGAAAAAAACCAAAACTATATTCTAATATCTTGATTCTACTCCAACTCTGCAAAAATTACAATAATTACAAAGATAAAGGGTAAAAGTCACAAGTGCTGGCTGGGACATTCCAGAGCAGGAGAAAGCTTGGCGCCATTTTTATAGTTATGCCTGTTAAGATTTAATAGATGGAAAGTTTCATTAGTGAGCTGTGCTGCAATTAGTGAGCTGAGGTTCCAGACTACTGTATGTTGCTGTTACTGACAGAAAACTGTTTAGATTTCTCTCTTGAAGGGGTGTATTGGACTGTCAACACTTCAGTTATAAAAACTAGTAAGAGGCATAATTTTTAAAAATTTAATGTAGAGGCTAGGTTTTTTAAAAAAAATCTCAATACATGGGAATAATGGACTTGTGTTTTTCAAAGGACATGCCAATTGTTTACTGTTTGGGAGTGGGTTGCTTTTGTATGTATGTATTATTATTATACACAAAATTTAGACAGAATCCTTCATCTCTCCTGCTAGCTCATAAAATCATATCCTAATGGGATTGTAACAATGTTAGAAACTATTGCTCTAAATCAAAGATTTTCCTGAATCATGTACTCTATTTTTAATATAAAATACTTGCTTTCAACTTTGACAAGTTGGAAAATGGCAGGGAATAAAAGCTATGGAATCTAGCAACTTGCTTTTCTCCTGTGGCTGGTTAGATTTGAGCCTGCTTTTAGAGCTTTTTTGTCAAGACCTTAGAGAAAAGGGTAGGAGTTTGCAGACTCCACCTTAGTGAAGATAAAGCTGTAGCTCCCTTGTATCTGTGAGAACCACTGAAAGTCATCTGAATTACACACTGAATTACTGCTACAACATAGGTTTAGTATCCTGTAGACGTCTGTATCTTATATGCTATTTAATTTCCGTATCCCGCAATGATATGGCTAAACTGTTATGGTCCTCATTGTTATATTTTATTGTATTAAATACCAGACTGGTATGGGTTTTTTAATGACTTGAAGAACAAAACCTGCATTTTACGACTTTTAAAATCTGTCTTGATACTCTTTCTTCCCATTACAACCTACCCACCCCCTTTTATTCTACATATGTTTCCATTAATAGGCTGCAGACTTCTTAAGTGTGGTAAGCATGTAACCATGATAAGCACTTTCAGAGACATGTTAGCTTTTTCAGACCAGAAGAATACATTTGGTGTCTGAGACCAATAATTTAGTTTGACAGTTACCGAGTACCTAAAAGACCAGAGTTTTCATCTACATGGAATTATCCCACAGGCCAGTGTGTTTAATGTTGTCTGAGCAGCACAGACAAATCCATTTTCCTCTACTTGAGTGTGAAGTCTGGAAGTGGGTAACATGATTTTTTCCCTGTATCCTGTGGTAATACTCTGTTGCCAAATTGTAGGGGTTGAGAGATGGTGGTCTGCTGGACTAAACTCCCTGACCTTGGTTTGTTCCCAAAGCACTCCTCCTCCCCCTTAGTAGGTAATTCTCTGCAAAGTTCTAATCCTTCTTATTTTCTTTGCCCTTTAAAAATTCATTAGACTTAGTTATACCATGTTCCCAAAATATGACAGATATGGAAAGAGTGGAAACTATGTCATGGCAGGAAGCTATGCTTAGGAATTCTGTATGTTGCCCTTCTCACTGCCCCAAGAAGTTACAGGATCATGGTAGAGTGACCACATCAGGGTAGACTTCACAACTCTATACACACTACGGTTTTCTGTATGTTTATGCACTTTAAAGTTTTAGTAAGGTAGGTGCTGTTCCTTGGAAAATTGCTTTTGGTGTAGTTCTGAGAAAATCATTCACTTTGTGTTAATGTTGGGTCAGTTTGAGAGATCAGTATGCATATTTGGGCTTTATGTATTTATAGTTTTAGTTTCTGCTTTTCAACATCAGTAGAATATTCTGGGGTCTTGTGAAGCATTACGTGGCATTTTAAAAAATGTCTCTTTGTGACATGGTGTTTGGAACAAGGAGTCAGAAATCAGACTTGAGAACTATAGTCTCACGGTCACAACTGAGTTCTGACCTCAGGTGTGGTGCTCTTGGCTTAATGTTATATATATGTATTAACTTCTGTGTTGATCCATGTTTTATTTATCAATTCTCTCACAGGAGGGTAGTTAGAATTAATTAATCTTTAACTAATCTTTAGAAGAATTAACTATTTTTTAAAGTGAAGATAGGCAGTGTAACATTATCCGAATTGGTTTGTGGTATGTCAAGTGGACTGCTACATCCTGCATATTTAGCTATCTTTATTGGTCTGCATTCTCATTTGAAGAAACATTTAACTTTTTATAAGCAAGGACAGTATAATATACAATACTACTAAGCCTAATATTCAAGAATGTTTTCATACATGTCTTAGTATTAATTAGGGAGCAGTTCTTGTTTGACATGTTTACTTTTAATTCTTAATAGGTTTCAGAGTGGGGCAAGGCAGTAAGTACCCAGAAAAACTAACAATTATCTAGTCTAAAGAGCTTTATATTTCACTGTAAAATTAAAATTGTGGGTAAATTGTGTTTTCATTCTGCTCATATTAACCTTTTCTTATCCGTATTAGCTAAAGGTTAACTTGTTCTTGCCATTTTTATGAAGTGAGAAGCAGGAACTTTGTCTTTTTATGAAAGGAAGCACAAGAGTGCCAAGCATTCATTAGAGATTGAAGTTAGAAGTGACTGTGAGATTAAGTTAGAATGTAGTTCATTGTACAAGACCAATTTGGACTTTTTGTAGGTGCTGATATTAGGAAGAGTGAACCTAATTGCTTATATGAAATATACCTTCACTTTATTTAGCCTGTATGATGCTGGTGCACATTGGTAGACAGTGTTCTGTGAACTTCTGGGAGGTAAATGCATCTCCACAGGTGGGTGTCACTGTCTCTAGGCACCAGAGAGGGGGATCTGTAGTCCAATAACCCAGGGAGAGAATTCTTGTTGTGTTTTTTTTTGTTGTTGTTGTTGTTGTTTTGTTTTCTGGCTTTACTACTGTGTTACCAAGTAGCTCACTTAATTTCTTTGTCTGCCTCACACAATTGCTCTGTACATCTAAGGAAATATGATTAGTATCTTTGCAAAATGTCAGAGTGGAAAGTGGTTACTGGGTTTCCAAATCTCATTTCACAAGTACATGGGAGGGAAATTTGAAGGAGAGGGTTGTTGGTTTTCTAGATTTGAGCAGCAAGGTTTTCCATGATGGTATATTCTCCTGAGAATATCAGGAAACAAAAATGGGAAATAACTCATGTTTATTTGGTTTTCAAAAAGTTGATTTAAACATTTTTCACCTCCCCTAAAGAGAAAAAGAGAACCTCGATATTTTCAAACACTGGTCTCCAGACACTGAGGTAGAGGTTTTGCTAGAATTTGTCCCATAATTTCTAAATGAGTGAACAGAAATAAGAAAGGTATTATACTATTTTATGCTGAATTAATCTCACTATATACTGCTAAAGATCTATCTCTAGAGACACGTCATAAAAACTAAACACTTTTACCACCATGGTAGTATTAAAAGTATTTCACATTTTACTATTTGGGTGTAAAATTACTAATCAAGAGTGGGAAATGACCAGAAGAAAACAGAAGAAAAAGAGACTCATTGAAACACACTAAAATATTACCAAGATTTTATTGAATGCTTTCATTGGTATTTTTACTCTCATCTTTTAGGGCAGCACCTTTTAAATAAAAGACAATCTGTTTAGAATAATAGAAGAATCATAGTAAATAGCTGTTGCAAATGAACAAATTCTATTTGGCCCAATAGGCAGAAGAGCTTCTTTAAATGCATCATTTATTTCAATGAAGGCCAAACTTCTTTTAGGTGGGGACTGTTTCTCTATTGAAAAATTGCTTCCCCTGATGGCAACACAAAATTTACATCCCAGAAATAAGGGAATGATTATGGTAGTTCTAGAAGAATAGTATTAATTTTTAATAAATGCAAAATAATTTTTTAAATAAAGGGACAATCATGACAAAATAATCTAACTTCTACATCAGTCTTCTGGAGAACGTTCTGCAGGTCCCTGTGACCTTCCTCCTGCATGGCTCATTGAGAACCATTTCTCTCAGAGAGAAGCAGAAGTCAGGACAGTGCATTGTATTTTGAATTCCTTCTTGCTGAGTCCTAGGGAGGCTTCTAAGGCCCTTGAATTGTCCATTTTCTCCTTTCCTGCTATTCCTTTCCTTTCTGTGGCAAGGAGGCATTGGGGGATGTAGCTGATGTGGGCCTCCTCCTTTCTCATGAAAGTCAGCCCAGCCTCTGAAGTCAGATTGCTCACATTCAGATCTCAATTCTACCACTTAAAATTCCTTTGCTTTCTCATCTATAAAGTGGACACAATATAACAGTTTCCACCAAGTAGTATTTTGGTAGGAATTAAATGAACAAACATATATAAAGGATTAAGAGTAGTGCTTCGCATAAAGCAACCACTAAAGAAATGCTTTATTGTAGTTTTGCAATTGTTACTGCTTTGTAATATTAGCTCAAATCCTGCCTCTTTACTGAGATTTCCTAGTCTTCTCACACAGTGTGGCATTTTGTGCATCATCCCAGGACAGCAATTTAAAAATAATTTTAAAAATAATTTTTTATTTATTATCAATTTATTCCTATGTGTGTTTCCTCAGAGACTGCAAACCCCTTCAGGTAGGGACTAAAGAATGGTGTCTCACTGGTGGATTTGCAACACTGGCACAGTCCCTGGCATTAAGATTTCCAGTGTTTATGAATAAATCAAAGCATGCATGGATGAATAGATGTGTGCATGTTTCACTTGTCTCCCAAGGCCCATTCTTCTTACTTTATTAGTAATCCAAATATTAGCAGAAGAGACAGCTATGCAGATAATGTTCACATTCCCAGCCTCCTATTTTAAATTTGATACGGTCATGGAATGAAGCTTGGCCAATGGATTCTCCATGGAAGTATGTGGTGTTCCATGTGTAGGTTATATTCTTCAAGGAAGTGGCATATCCACTTTCTCTTCTTCTACCACTGGATGGAATTAGATGTGATGGTGAGATCTGGAGCAGCCACTTTAGATAATGAGATGGACAGCACTGGGCAAGTGCGGTATTCATTGAGGGTGACAGAGCTGTGAGATCTAACTCCCTGGTTCCTAATGATGTGGGGCTCCTGGATAGACTGGACTGCTTATATTCAGACAGCTCTCTTGTTTCAAGCATTTCCTTGTTTCTGGTGTTTTCCAAGCTGAACTTGTTTTCTGGTTCATTGTCCACATGGCTGCATTAACTTAATACTTGCCCATTGAGAGATAAGTTCTTAATTTGGATAGTATTAATAAAAATAGACGGAAAATAGATCATCACAGATCATAATTGAGCAAGTATGAGAATTAAATATGGCCATGAAGACTTTGGATTAACATTTTTTCCCCTTTTAAATGACTTTGTATTTTGTTTATTTTTCTTTTTATTCTTATTAGTTATATATGACAGTGGAATATATTTTGATTCATTGTACACAAATGGAGCACAGCTTTTCAGTTCTCTGGTTGTACACGATGAAGAGTTGCACCATATGTGCGGTCATACATGCACCCAGGGTAATGATGTTCATCTCATTCCACCATCTTTCTTGCCCCCATGCCCCCTCCCCTCCCCTCTCTCCCTTTTGCCCAAAGTTATTCTGTTCTTCTCACCCTCTACTCCTTATTGGATCAGCATCCACTTATTAGAGAGAACATTTGGCCTTTGGTTTTTTGGGACTGGCTTACGTTGCTTAACATATTCTCCAACTCCATCCATTTAGCTGCAAATGCCATAATTTTATTCTCTTTTAATGCTGAGTAATATTCCATTGTGTATATATACCACAGTTTCTTTATCCATTCATCTGTTGAAGGGCATCTAGGTTGGTTACATAGTTTAGCTATTGTGAATTGAGCTGCTATGAACATTGATATGGCTGCATCACTATAGTATGCTGATTTTAAGTCCTTTGGGTAGAGACTAAGGAGTGGAATAGCTGGGTCAAATGATGGTTCTATTCCAAGTTTTCTAAGGAATCTCCACACTGCTTTCCACAGTGGTTGCACCAATTTGCAGTGCTACTAGCAATGTATGAGTGTACTTTTTTCCCCACATCCTTGCTGACATTTTATTATTGCTTGTATTCTTGATAATTCTGACTGGACTGAGATGAAATCTTAGAGTAGTTTTGATTTGCATTTCTTTAATTACTAGAGAAGTTGAACATTTTTCCATATATTTGTTGACTGATTGTATATCTTCTTCTGAGAAGTATCTGTTCAGTTCCTTAGCCCATTTATCAATTGGGTTATTTATTTTTTTGACGTTAAGTTTTCTGAGTTCTTTATATATCCTGGAGATTAGTGCTCTATCTGATGTGTGTGTGGTAAAAATTTGCTCCCATTCTGTAGGCTCTTTCTTCCCCTCATTTATGGTTTCTTTTGCTGAGAAGAAGCTTTTTAGTTTGAAATCTATCCCATTTATTGATTTTCAATTTTATTTCTTGCACTTTAAGAGTCTTGTTAAGGAAGTCAGGACCTAATCCAATAGAATGAAGGGTTGAGCCTACTTTTTCTTCTATTAGGTGCAGGTCTCTGGTCTAATTCCTAGGTCCTGGATCCACTTTGAGTTGAATTTTGTGCATGGTGAGAATAGTGGTTTGATTTCATTTTGCTGGATATGGATTTCCAGTTTTAATTTCATTTTGCTTCATATGGATTTCCAACATATATTGGCAAAAAGATAGCCTCTTCAACAAATTGTGCTGGATTAACTATTTAAAAAAAAAATTATTTCAACCTTCTTATCCCTCTCTTCCCAGTTGCCTGATGGTTGTGCCAATTGATGATGAGGGATAAAGGATAGACAATACCCCTGGTGACAGGAATGAGGGCAGGATGCAGTGCTTAGGCTAGGACGTGTTTCTATATAAACCTCATTGGGGCAGCAGGAGAGGCAGAGTTTTGCCTAGTCAGTTCCCTTCATCTCAGAAAATCAACCTTCTTCCCTGCCCACCCCCACGCTGCTGGTGTTCCTGTTGGCCAGGACTGTGCTTTGTCTTGGGTCAACAGAGAAAGGAGCAGCCTTTTTGGACTTCTATTGTAATGAACCTTTTCTTTTTCTTATTGACCTACTAAGAAACAGCTACTGAACAGAGAGTTGTTTGAATCTCTGGGTCAGGGATCTAGGTTTGATGTGCAGGTTATAAGTTAAGTTTTCTAGTGTGAAAAATTTCTAGTGTAAAAATTTGCCAAGAAATTTACCAAGGTGCTGTTGCAGTCATTCTCATTATAAAGATAAATTGTTAAAGGGAGAATTAGAAGATAGAGGAACAACCTATAGTCACTTCTGGGAAAGTATAGAAAATAATGATGAAACATGAATATGTAAATTTATAGAGAGAGCTTTGTAACTTTTTATTCAAGTATAACGTACATGTGGGAAAGTTTTAGACCCTAATATATAGCCTGATGAATTTTCACAAGCCGAACACACCCATGTTAAGGTTGTAAAAATTCAAGCCTTGTGTGCTATTGTTCTTAAACATGTCTTTTTAAAAATTGAGATGAAAAAGTTAAGGATCTGAAAAAAAGTGTTCCTCCTACCTACAACTTTCAAATGTAAAATTGTAGAAACACTGGAGAAAATGCTTGTTCTTCATGAGAATGTTACCATTCGTGTTTCGGCATCTTATCATGTACTTCCAGAAATTAAAAATGTGTGCTACACATTCTTGATGCTTACACAACTGTACATAGAGAATGAGAATTCAGGGCAGTTTGTCTCAGCTTCCTCAGCACCTGTCTCCTCATCAGTTCTACCTGTGCTCCATTTGTCTTTAGTGCTTCTGTGCAATGTCAGGTAAGTTATTTAACCTCTTGAGGACTCAATGTTCATAACTGTTCATGGAGCACAATAACTATTCATAGGACTGTACAGATTGAATGATAGAATGTATACAAAGAAGTTTACATAGTATTTGCAAGCAGGAAGAACTCAATACATGCTGTCATTTTGTTATTTTTTCCATATTTTTATTGGTGCATTATAATTATTGGGTTTTGTTACATATTCATACATGCACACAATATAACAATATAATTTGGCCAATGTCATTCCCCAGTTAATACCAACATCAATACATGCCATAGCTACCGTGTTTGAGGAAGCTTTAGAAATAGCCACATAATTGTATTGAATTATGTAGCATCCTCTTCCAAGAGGATGGACTAGACATGAAGTGTGATTGCCAAATTGACATTCTTTACAGATGAAGTGTGGTTCCTCTAGTGAGAGGTGGCTTATGTGTGGGTTTGTGGTTATGACTGTTTGTAACTGATGAGTTATCATGTTGGAATTGTGATCTCTGAAAAGAATATATCCAAATGGTCTTAAGGAATGTCATGTAACATTTATTAGAGTCATTCCAACAGGGACACCTCCCACTTGCTTTGATTTAGTGACATTACTTCTGGTTAAAAGCCTTAGGTAAGGCCACACACAGTGGCTGGTGATTTGGATAATTAGAAGGAATGGTAGAGGCCTGTCTCTTTACAAGGAAGTTAGCAGTGACATGCAATTAAAGCAAACCGCAGGGGGAAGCCGGGTAGCTCTAAGGATTACAGTAGTTTGGGTCAAATCAAACAATATTTATAAAATTCTATTCTTCCACAAAGGATTTCTTCTTTCCTATTTTTCATAAATTATTCCAGAGATAACTATATAATTTTACACATGCAGAACAAAAACAACATAAGTCCATCATTATTTTCCTCTTAAAATATCTGGGCTACACAGGCCAGTTGCTAAAGCTGTTTATCCAATGAGGCATCTGAACCTCACATTATCATGTATTTATTGGTGTGGTGTTTTCTGCTTTAAAAGTTGCTTTCATATCTGTTACCTTTTATGATCCTGATAACTAGATGAGGTGAGGCAAAGAGTCATTATAAAGTCCTTTCAAACAAAGAAATGGAAGCTGAGTTCTAATAAGGCCACGGTTCATGTATGATAGTGGCAAGATTAACACTCAAGTTGCATGATGGATAGTTTAGTGTTCTTTCCAGCACATGGAACTGTCTTCTGCAGCATCAATGTGCATTTTTCTCTACAAGAGTACAGTTTTCTTTTTTTTTGAGACACTGCAGTGCCCATGAATGCCTTGGAGAACACACTGAAAGCTTTGGACCTTGACTTCAGAAAAAGGGACACATGAAAGCCCATACATGTAGAAATTTGCATTCACCTTCAGTCTACTTCCTAAAATCTGTCTGGGCAATAGAACAGGGTATATGGCAAAATACTAGGCTGGTTTTGACTTCCACTGGGTGAGGCGCCTGGTATGCTCAGAGAGGAAGGAGAAGCAGAAGCCACGGTACTGTCAACCTTTCTTTAGCCCTCATCCAGCACTGGGAGCTGCCCTGAATGCATTGTGTTGGTTCAAATGCTAGAGCAACCTTCAAAGGTAAGTCTTATTATTGGATGCATTTTATAGATGAGAACACTTTAAAAACACCTTATCAGAATTTGAAGCCAGATGTACACTTTTCAGCACTACTCTGTGCGGCCTCCCAAAATGATAATTATGTGTTGGTGAAGAGCTGTTTCCCTAGTAAGTGGCCACTCTGCGTGTGGTGCTGCTGCTGGAAGGCAGAAAGGGGGTGTCTAGAAGCCATTTCAGGAGTGTGGTCTCCTTGGGGGAATTGTCTTCTTGGGGGTGATGGGTTGGAACTGTTAACAGTAGAAAAGTGAAGTGTGAAAAGGTGTTCAGATATTGGGATAGAAAAGAACAGGGCAGCGTCCCATTGGGTGGTCCATTCCTCTTGGGATGTGTTTTGGATGTTTAGCAGTTGCATTAATTTTTATGTATTCCATGCTATATTTTCTTGCTGATGTGGCAGATGACTCACAAGATTACTGAAATGGGTTGAGTAAACTCCTCATGGGTAGAGCTGGGGCTGGGGGGAAAGGGAAAGGGAAGTTCCTGCATTTGGGGTTTCCTGAACCATAAATAATGGCTGTGTTGCCATTCCCAGCAATATCCTTCTGTCATTAATTAACTTTTATGGAAAGCTATGGTGTTCATGGCTTTGGCCTCTCCCTGCTCTTGATCTATGTGGTGTTATGTGGTGTAGACAGCAGTGCTCGCAGGTGGGATTTGTCTGACAGGGGAATCTGAATAGTCTGAAGTGAAATGCCTGCTAATATATGGCATGCCCCTGCATTGAGTGGGTGGGAAGGAGAGCAGTCATGACGCCCTCCCCATTCCTGCTGATTATTTTTCCAGCATCTATGCATGGGATCGGAATATCCTGTTCTTGGTTAGGTCAGAGTTGAAGTTTTGAGTTTTTCATGCAGGGCTGTCATTGTAAGATTTGGTGGTATAGTCCTCTAAACTCAATAGAAGAAATCATAAGGTTGAAAGACCCTAGAGACCCAGGGACCCTCTCCAATAAGGGCCAAACATGTCCATGACTCCAGCAAAGGAGGTTTGAGGCCACCTTTTTGAGGTGTTCCACACCAGTGTTAACAGAAAATTACCCTTCCCCTTTGACCTAAGGCCTTCCTGCTTCACTTGCAGATTGAGCATACAGCAGATTCACCTGGAGGGTATGTTAAAGCACAGATCACTGTGCTCTACCCTCAGGAGTTCTGTTTAGTAAATCTGAGCTGAGGCCTGGGAATTGACACATGAAATAAGGTCCCAAATGATGTTGATGGTCCGCTTTCAGGGGACAAATTTAAAAACCATTGCTCTAGACTATGATTATAAAATAGCAGTTAGTAGCTGGGTTTTGGATTCAGTCTGGAATTCCAATCCTGTTCCACTGCTATAAAGTTTTAGAAAAGATGGCAAATATAGACTTCACCACCAGTAGAAAAAGAATTGCAAATATTTTGTTTGTTCTGTTTTGGTTTGGTTTGGTGAGGATTAAATGAGAATCTATGTAAGGAGTTTAGCACAATGCTAAGACATGCTAGTGACATAACAGCTGTAAACTCGTGCTATTGATAAATTTACCGATAAACTATGCCTGTTAGAGCTAGTTCACCAAAATTTGTGGCCCATGTGTTAGGACAGATACATATTTATGGTACTGTGTTTGAAAACTTAGGTCAAGGGAAATGTAGACAAGAAGAATCTAGCAGAAATCATAATTCTAATGTGTAAAGAAAAAGAAAAAGCAAGAGATCTATTTTGAAGTAAACAGAATAACACTCCCCTCCAAGAGATGCAGATGAAGAGGAAGTAAAATGGGAATTCTAAACTGGCCATTGAGACTACTAGCATGTCACATGTACATTTCAATAAAGCATTATATTTGCAAAGTTGAGTGGAATGTTTTCCCTAAGTTTGCTTTGGGAGTGAAAGAACGAAGAACAGGTCAACCAGGTAAAGTTGTGTGCCATGGGGAATGCAGAACTTTGCCCATGTGTGTTAATCAGGGTTGTCCAGAGAAATGGAGCCAAAGGAGATAGAAATATGTATTTATTACAAGATATGGGCTCATGCCTCACATGATTTTGGAGGCTCAATTGTCTCACAACCTTCAAGCTGAGACCCAGGAAAGCTGGTAGAATAGTTCAAAGGCCTAAGAGCCAGATGGTGTGGCCTCCAGTCTGGATTTGAAGGCCTGAGAACTGTGAGCACTGAGGACAGATATTCAGCTCAAGCAATGAGGCAGAGAACAAATTTAACCTCCCTCTACCATTTTTCTACTAGGGCTCTGAACAGATGGCATGATGCCCACCCAACCTCCAGGAGGGCCAGGTGCTTTACTCAGTCCTCTAGTTCAAGTGCTGATCTCTTCCAGAAATACCCTCATGTACACACTCAGAAATAATGTTTAACCAGCTATTTGGGACCCCATTGGCCCAGTCAGGTTGACACATAAAACCATCACAATACAAGACATCTATTTAAAAAGTTAGTGCCTGCTGGGACCAATTATGAAGCAGGTAATGTATGTCATCCCACAACCAAGGTAGAGATTCCTATCTCCATGTTATTTCTGACCTTTGATGGACTCTTTACTCAATGGAGTGAATTGTAACTTTCTGTCTTTCTCAGGCTGCACCCCATTGGCAAAATAATTCCCAAGAAAGGATTTATAAACATTAATTGCTAGCATAGCATAGTATAAAATTTTATCCTAAACTATAGCCTCTCCCTTGGACAACATTTCCCAAGCTGTGTTCCTTGGGATCATGAATACATGATTAAGGGAAAAGCATTCCTGATCAAACACACATCTACATATTAAAGGATCTGAAAAGTCCTGAAGTTAAAAACAACAACAAAACAGGCTGCTTAATTTTGATTCATTCACTGGTTTAAAGATTCCTCTTTAAAATTTTTTCTGTATTTTCAAAATTTTCCCATAATGAACTACTATTGCTTTTATAACAAGATATGAATCATATTATATTAGAATTTAAAATAATATAATTTAGTTCAACAAATGTAGCTTTTCACTTTTTCTGCTCTCTATCCTTCCCTGCCCTCCCTTCTGTTTAAGAAGTAAGGACAGCATGATGTAAGATTCTAAAATAAACTCTTCATAAAATACTTGTTTTGAAAAGAATTGAATGTGAATAATTTGTTAATTGTTGAATGCCTTAGATATTTGCAGTTGAGGGACCCCTTTCATCCCAGTTAAACACATGAACCAACAAGGCATCCTGGGCAATTGACAGCTCAGCTTAGTTAGTCTAAAGACATGAGCTAGTCAAATCCTGGGACATAAAGGCCATGGACAGGGGCACCACAGGATCTGGGGAAGCACATTCCACTTTTAAGCTGGAATGTAGGCAAATGATCACAGACATCAGAACTACATTTATAGGAAACAACTGAGGGTTTTTCTAAGAAGAGAAATTTTGTCCCAAGATTGGGTTTAGAACTGCCAGTATAAGCATAACCCACATCCTTTGGAAATCTTGACTCCATTCCTGGAAAGTGTTTAAAATTTCTGTCAGGATGTGGTGGGCTCTGTAGGACATATTCTTCCTGATGGGGAAGTGTTCAGTATCTCTGATATTTTGAGAATAATCAAGAACCCAACACCATGAGGTGAAACCCCTTTGCAAAAAAATTGAAGTCTGTTAAAATAGGTTAGAAAGCAACATGTGTTTGACATCCTGGAAAACAACTTTAGGCAGCTGAGTCTGGAAGTATGGATCAATTTTTCCAATGGGTAGTGAAGAGACTCAACAATGCTTGACTCTCTTGGGTGGAATTGAAATAGGATAATAATTAGATAAGTATCACCCAGATGAGCAAAGTCAATTGGATTTCTGTCCCTTGTTGGCTCCAAGGTCATGATCATACTTTGAGCTGCTACAGGTTTTGCCTCTCCCAGGCAACAATAGGCTGTGTGGGCTTTCCTGAGGAGGGATCTTTAAGCAGGACAAGTTCAAACTGAAGGGATGTTGGGTATAGGAGGTACTGTGCTGAGCTGTCCAGAACATTGAGGAGGAAGGACAAGAACTAGTAGGTACAATTTTGGTAAAATGTAATATTTTCCTGGGTAAAAATATTGACTTTTTTCTTAAGCAATTTTGGAACTAAATTTACAATGCAATATTCTTAAATTTTAAGCAGTGAGCTCTTATGTATAAAACTGCCTAGTGTCTCCTACCAAAAAGGAACGCAAGACAATGAAGGGGAAATAATGAGTGCTGGACAGAGAACCACACTGTCAGGAACTGTACATGTCAAAGGAACACAGAGCACTGGGACTGGGCCCTGTCCCTGCACATGGGGCCAATTGCAGTGAAGGGACCTGGTACTTGACAAATTGCATGCTGAGCATTCCTACATTGTGGCACACTCTCCTTCCTTCCTCTCAGCAAATTGTCCTGGTGAGAGAAACCTCCAGTACATACGTACAAGGTAAGCAACAAGACATTATTACCTATAAAAAGACATGATAGCAAAAATAACATTTATTCATTTTTGCATTTATATGTCTAGTCTTTTCTCAATCTTTCTCAAAAAGAAAACTCAAATACCAGGCTGTCTGATTCAAAATCAGACATATGACAACCCTCTTACTCAAACTTTACTGGCTGACAGGCACTGCTATTTGCTTTCACAAACATTGTGTCGTATTGAATCCTTGTGATGGTTCTGTGACTGTGATTGCTTTTTTATGGATGAGGAAGTTAAGTTCAGAAAGCCTAAGTGGACCACTGCAATCACCCTGCTGGGTACAGGATAAGGTAGTGTGACTTTGTAATGGCTAATGTCACATTTTAAATTTTCCTTTGATTTTTGATGATTAAAATGATTCAGGATTTCCTGAAATTTATCATCAAGCTGTTCCTTGGTTCATCTTTGGGTAGGGAACACTTCAAAACATAACAGCATCCTTGCGATCGCTGAAAGCATAATGTCTATGAAATTTTGGAGAAAGGTCTGAAAGTATCATTAGCAATCAACTGTTGATCAATTTGAATAAGTCCAAATTTTATAAAAGCAAACCAAAAATTGTCATTAAATAAAATCATGAAAGACTTTGGTAAAGAATGGTGTCCCTGTGGCTTGGTCAGAACCCACCTCAGGGTCTCATCTTAGATGAAGATTCAGAACTTGCTCAGAGGATTGCTCACTGGCTACTGGATGCCTAGTTTGGTTAAATTTTCAGCCTCTTTTCTACCTTTCTATTAAAACTTGAAAATAATTTTATGCCGTGGGTGGAATCAAAAGGAGAGATACTAGCAAACAAATACCCAAGGAAATCCCAGAACAATTTTCAGGCTGGAAGTTCTTCTCATGGCACGAATGCTTCAGGTTATGATTCCTAGAGGTATAAACCAATTTCTTCCCAAGACACTTTTCACTGTCCCCACCGACAAGTTGGAGCTTCCTGTGAAGGCAGCAGCATTTCATAGGAAAACAGAGTCATCACTTGTATTACTGACACAAACTTGATGAATATCTCTAGGTTTTAATCCTTGGCAACAAAAAGGACTCCTGAAATAATGTTTGGAAAGTGCCTTTATCCATTTTGGAGTTGACTTATGGTTGTACTTCTGGCCATTTCTATTTTCAAATTAGCTATAAACATTTTTCTTTGACCTTATGAAAATGATACAACTTCTAGATTTTACTGGTGATAGGAACTCTTCCTCAAGTTCATTTTAATGGGTGTGAAGAAGGCATGGCCTGTCCTCCTTGCACTGTGGACTATGGAATTTGTAAGCAGAGCACCAATGAAATCCTTGGCAGCATGAAAAGAGCTGGCTTACTTGCAGTGACGTGCAGGCTTTGTGGAATGGAGTATTTCCTTCAGGTAAGAGACAGGGAGTGCAGCTATTAGAAGATGTCCCCTGGTTTCAGAGGAACAAAGAGCTAGACTTGGGTATTTTATTGAGCTATTAGAAATGTGACATTTGGTTAGGTCAACAAGCTCAGAAATCCCTCAGGTTGTTGGATCAAGAAAGGGTGCAGTTATTCGTAGTATATCTGTCTGCAGATTCTGTTCATGAAATATAAGTTCCTTAACAATAATTGAGAGGGTAGAGAATAAGCACTTTTGGAAACAATCCAATGTGTTGTCAAATGCCCTCACCTTAAGGGAAGCAAGGATAGCAAGAAGCTTTAGAAGTACATATGTTGACCTTCAAAGATGTCCAGGGACACAGAGGCCAACCTCAAGCACACAAGATTGACTTAGTCCTCTCTCACTTGGAGCATAAGTCTTATTGTTGTTCTCCTTCAGCCCAAGGGCCTCCCTTCTTTATGTGAAAATATTCAAGATTACATCATCTAGTGTAACAATTCCATGAAGCACAAAAAAAGAGCTGCTTTCTCTGAGCATCTTTTATGAAATACAAAGGGTCTCCAATTGATCCAGGAGTTTCCTATGCTCATCACAGGACTGCTAGTTCAACATAGGTTGAGAGGGGTCTGGGAAGTATGCAGAAATTAAAAAGTGGATTTTTTAAGATCCTTAATCTCTATAAAATGGTGAAAGGTATAGCACATGAACAAATACGTGATTTGAGGCAGCATGTAAAATTGAGACAAGACACATCTGAAATGATGATGGAAATCGGGTCAGCTGCATGTGACCTGGGCTCCTTCATGAGAGAAGTGTTCCATATGCTTTTTGAAGAATGGATTTGATTTCAATGATGGAGAATCAGACAGGGAGAGAGTCATTCCAGGAAGAAAACATGGCAGGAAGAATGGCAGAAAAGCAGGAACAAGGGAAGAGTTAGTAGATTAATTTTCATAAAATATAGCTTTTATAAAGCAAGAGTTCTGAGATAATGTTAGTACAAAATGTTGATAGCAGATCCCAAAGGGCTTTGAAGTTTCAGTTTCAATGTTAAGTTGCCTCCACTTTTTTCAAAAGGCTTTGTAGAACCATTGGAGATTTTAGAGTAGACATACAGGACCAAATCATTCAAATGACAGTCACAATGAGGAAGGACTGGACAGGGAATCTACTTAACATGGTGTTAAAAAGTGCAACCCAATTGTGCAAGGGATGAAGACAGGGCACCCTGCATGGAAGAAATGAACTGCCTCTTTTTAAAATAAAGCTCTATGTTTATGTCTCTTACACAAGGATTCAGATAGTGGCTGTCAATTGCCAGGCAAGATCCAACCTTATTTGGATGACATGGTCTAGCTTTCTCTTCTAAACTGAGGTCCACATCTTTAATCAATGGATGGATACTTCCTCGTATGTCCCACTACCATCTCAACTCAATACCTCCTGTCCCCACTCTTTTTTTTTTTTTTTTTTTTTTTGTGGAAGCCTCATTTTCTTAGCACTTCAGGATAACCATTCCTAGGAATAAGTAACAACTTGGGAAAATCACAATTATCTCTTTGAACTCCAACATTTTTATATGTATAAAAATAAAGTTAAAACAAATGTGGAGGATAAACTGAGGGGACAAGAAGCATGCAAAAGTCAGATCTACAGCCCCGGGTGTGAAGGCACAGGGGCAGCCCACCCTCTGTAAAGGCGGAGTGAACTGGCTGAAGCATGCTAGGATTAGTGTCAGACAAACTAGCAAAGAGAAGCCTCAGATCTTTTTGAGCATTAGTTGAGTGCAGACCTTTCTTCACCTCTAGTAGCTCAATTGTGGGGACAGATCTAAACATAAACCCTCTGTAATAACTCAGAAACCTTTAAAAGGCTTTGTCAGGGTCTATGTGTATTGATCTGAATACTGGTCAGCTATAATAATGAAGACCTCAAAATATTGATTTCAATCAGAGCTTTATTTTTCTTGTGTAATAATAGAAACATAAGCTACCAGAACACATATGGCCATTCATGACATGTTCTGTGGCACATGAATGTGTATGTTTCACAGTCTCTTCTTGTCCACAATCCCACCAGCAAGGAGAAAAGGGACCCAATGTGAGGGTTGTGTACATGACTTCCACTCACTTCTCAATGGCTGTAACTTGGTCAAATGCTGCACATAGCTAGAAATGCTACAGCCACATGGTCCTCTAATAGAAATAGTGGACACTTACATAATGCTTCCTGGGAAACGAGCAATGCTCTGAGAGCTTTACACGCATTAAAACATATAAAGTAAGTGCTATTATTTCCATTTTTCAGTTAAAGTAATTGAGGTTAGAGATGTTGAGTAACTCACACACAGTCATCAGACAGTAATTGAGGTGAAATTCAAACCTGTACAGGCTAATTCCAAAATGTGTGAGTCTGCACTGCTTCCTCTAAAACTCAGGTTTCTGTTGCTAAAGAAAGGAAGAATGAAAATAGAGGGACAATCATTCATCACTACAATAGCGCCCCAGCATCCATAGTTGTGTACAACAATGACTTCAAGTTTGGGATTCTTTCCCTTGTCACTGTTTTCTCTGGTATTCTAGCACACTGTGATTCAGAGCAGCCTATTGCTACCCCTTCAGAAATGGCTGACTTGGTGACTTCTGGTCTAAAGCTTCTCCACACTCCAGCCTCCCCTGCAGTTCCCAGCCAAGGGAATCTTCCCTGAAGGTCACTTTCATCATTCCATACCCCTCTTTAGAAACCAAGAGGACAGGCACTATTTTAAATGGATCAGTGTTGTTCTTCTAAACCTGGCCTTCAAGGTCTTTCACAAATTGGTTCCAAATATAAAGACCACATTTAAGAATTCCTCCTCAGAGCCCACTGAGAGAGATCCTCTCTACACTCATCAGCTTGGGCTGATTACACTACATACATTCCTATAAGTCCCCTGCCTGGATAGAAGAGGAAGGGTCACCTATTGATAAATAGGGAAATCTTGCTCAAGTCCTTCAACCACTGGGAATGGCCTTGCCTTGCTCCTACTTGCTTGTCTGAGGTATCGCGCTCCAGCTTGCGTCCCATCTGCCTATTGACCAACTCAGAATTCTGCCCCATACACACTGACTGGATACAAGGCCAGTGGCTCACTCTTCCAACTCATGGCGCCCACTTCTCTGTTTATCCTCACTTCTCTGCCTGGACAATGGCATGAGCCCTCGCCCTGTGTGTTGCCTTGCATCTCATGGAGGCAGGGGCTAAGTTTTGTCCTATTATAATCCCCTACTGCAGTGAGGTGATCAATATACTTTGTTGATTGGTTGATTGCTGTTTCTAAATGACCTATGCAGTCACCCTCCAGAATCCCGAGAAGTAACACGACTTGAAAAACAATTTTCCAACTCATGTTCTCCGATAAGCAAAAATGTCACGTAGATTATAGGATTGCTTATTGTCAAGAAAATAAGAGTATCTTTTCTTCTGCCATGGATATGTATTATCCCTTATATCAGTCAAAAAAGGCAGATACAGATTTTTAAAGACATTCAATGGACACTTTCCTGTATTCTGTATAACAAGAACTATTAAAGAACTCCCAGCTCTTTGCAGGTAACTCTGAGCTGAGCAAAACACTAGCCATCTCTTGAACATCTTCCATCCAGGGAAGGAAGCAAATGGGCCTCGGTGAAAGAGCTTTGTTTCAGACAGGATGGGATCACATACTTCTAGAATGAAGGAGGGGGAATGTACTTTTTAAGGGGGTGCTTTTCAGAATCCTTGTTTGTCCTCTTGGCTCCAGAGTCCAAGGGAAGCAGTGGTGACAAGATTATATTTTAAAGCCAGGGCATTGTAAGCGTCTTAGACTTTGGAGCTTTCAGAGTGTTTGTTCAGGAGGTAGTTCCAGGGTTTTACAACTTTGCTAAAAACATTTGGGCTCCTCTTTAGATCTATTCATCTGATATCATTTTTAGTGACTTCCGAGGCAGCATTGTTGCTGAGAATTGATACAGCAATGAATCTTTACTAGCGCCCATCAGAACTGGACTTTTGTGTCTCACGTTTTGCTTTATTTTGGGGGTCTCTTTTTGAAATTCCCTGGAAACCAGCTTTGTCTTGTCAATTGTATAACAAGCATGGAATTTATATAATCACTGTCTTGTCACAGTGCAATGGATTTGCATCTTCTGGTTAAATGCTAATTGTCCATCCTTAAGTTCAATGACATTTTCCTCTCTTGAAATGAACACCACTAAAGTGACTTGTAGACATGACTGTTTGTTTAGCTTGGCTTCTCTCTTTGATCTCATGTTAACATACCTTAATGGCAGGTAATGATTGATAATAGAGTATTGTAAAGTTCAGGTAATAAATACTGCTTAACTCATAATAATGCTGAATAATGTACTTTTTATGACTTGGTTTGATGGAAAATTTCCTTGTCAGCTTGGTCTAATTGTCCAAACAAAACTACCCATTACTTGAAGAAATACATGTCCTTCCTAGACACATTAATTAGGGTCATGGCTGGGCTGCACAAAAGAATATAGTAACACTTCAGTTATCTTTAAATGTAATCTTTGGACAATCTTACTAATGCTAAAGTCAGGTTTAATGAGAAGCTTTTGTTTACACTTGCCCTTTGAGGCCCCTGGGCCTAGGTTGGAATCTACGGTTATGGCTGTGGCCACATGTACACATAGCCGGGTCTTCCCCTAAAACTTCCAGAGGTCATCGGTTGTAGCAGTTTGAACATCAAAGTCACAACAAGAAGTCATCTTTGCCTTAGTACAGTGGGTGGAGGGATATTTTTGAAGAGAAAAGGATAATTTTTAATTTTTTTGTTACTGCATATCTTAAATGAGCAAATTTTATAAGCCATTGAAATTAGAATAAGGAGATTTTTGTCTTGGGGTTGACAAGTTTAGGTGTACATCAGATTATTTGGCAAAGTTCTTCTTGCCAAAGTATGGTATTTCTAGGATGTTTCAATATATTTGAAATCCCAGAAAAATTCCAGAAAGTTCAGCAGAAAAGAAATCCAAGAATCCCATTTTCAATAGCATCAACCAAATAACATATTTAGGAATAAATTTAACCAAGAAATTGAAAGATCTGCACACTGAAAACTATAAAACACTAATGAAAGAAACTGAAGACTCAGATAAATGAAAAGATATCCCATGTTCATTGATTAGAAAAATTAATATTGTTAAAATGTCAATACTACCCCAATTCATCTACAAATTTTATGCAATAATTATAAAAATTCTAATGACATTTTCCCTAGAAATAGAAAAAATATCCTAAAATTCATGTGGAATCAAAAAAATACCCTAAATAATTAAATTGTATTAGAAAAACTGGATACCTGTATCCAAAAGAATGAAAATAGAACCTTACCTGGTACATGAAAATCAACTCAAAATTGATTAAAGACTTAAAACATAAGACTTGAAACTGTAAAACTACTAGAAGAAAGCACAGAAAAATCCCCACAACATTGGTCTGGGCAAAGATTTTTGGATATGATCCAAAAGCACAGACAACAAAAGGAAAAATAGACAAGTGGAATTTTGTCTGACTAAAAAGCATCTGCACTTCAAAGAAAACAATCCAGAGAATGAATTGACAACCTGTGGAAGGGAAAGAAATAATTGTAAACTATACATCTGATAAGGGGTTTGTTTTGTGTGTGTTTGCACCGTTGTGAGAATGTAAATTAGAACTACTATTATCAAACAGTATGAAGGTTTCCAAAAAGAAAAAATAAAAATAAAATTACATGATCCAGCAATTTCACTTCTGGGCATATATATTCAAAGAAAATGAAGTCAATAAGTCAATATGTCGGAGAGACATTGGCCCTCCCATGATTATTGCAGCACTGTTCACAACAGGCAGGATGTAGAAGCAACCATATCTAAGTGGATAAAGAAATCGTGTATATATACACAATGGAATACTGTTCAGTCTTAAAAAGAAGGAAATTCTGTTATTTTCAACAACATGGATGAAATAGGAGGACATTATGCTAAGCAAAATAAGCCAGACACAAAGAAAAATACTGCATGATCATATCTGTATGTGAAATCTAAAAATGTCAAATTCAGGGCTGGTGGTATGGTTCAGTGGTGGAGCGCTTGCCTAGCAAGCTTGAGGCACTGGATTCAATTCTCAACACCACATATAATAAAGGCATTATGTCCATCTACAACTAAAAATATTTTTTAAAAAGTCAAATTCATAGAAATAAATCATACAATGGTGGTTACTAAGATAAAGAGTGAGAGTTGGAGGAATAATTGGTCAAAGGGTACAAAATTTCAGTTAGATAAGAAAAACAAATTTTAGAAATGTATTATACAGTATGGTGACTATAGTTAATACTAATGTCCTACATACTGGAAATTGCTAAGAGTAAATTTTAAATGTTCTCCCCACAAAAAAAATGTTAAGAATGTGAAATAATAGATATGTTAATTAGCATGGTTTAATCATTCCGCAATGTATACATATATCAAAAATTGCATTGTATTCCATAAACATATGGTAAAAATAAATAAAAAGAACTATTTGCTCACCACTTTGAAAAAAAAGAAATCAAGGAGATGACCAAGTGGGCATCAAAATGACTGATATAACATCCAAGGTTTGACTTCAGGGTATAACTACAATGAATCCAAAAATAGAACTCTTTGAAAAAAGTGCTTGGTTTTAAAGTTTAGGAATGACTCAATTCAAGATTTCAGAAAACAACTGTTTCTACACTCAGTAAAAAATGTTTGATTTTTCAGATTGGAGCCAAAATACCATCTCATTGAAGGTAGTTTCATATCTCATTTAATGCGATGGATTCACTTACTTCTTTCCATTAAAAGCGTAAGTACTTTTTTCATTGTTAAATGTACAATTACATGCCATAACTCTCATGGCAGTTAACACACTATGGACTTCAGGAACTAACCCATGAACTGCATGCTCACAACAATAGGTGCATTGCAAATGTCACTGCCAATCAACTGCTTCTCTTTCCTGATAGATGAGAGCTGATGTTTGGTGAGGCTCACCAATTGACATTTGTCTAAGCTTTTAAATCAAAAGCAACAAGAATGCTCACTTGACCACTGTAAATTTGTATTAAATTTATTGTTTAATATTTTATTCATGTAGAAACCAAATATTTGAAATCCCTATTTACACATGTAGTGTTTTTCAAGGCAAATCCATTTTGCTATATATTAATATCTTTACATAGGTAAATTTAAGCCACCAAGAAACAGTTGGTACAGATGTTCTTAATCCTGGCTGCATGGTAAATCACAATGGGAGGCATTGTAAAAATATTGATATCTTAGGCCCATCTGAGAAAAATTAAATTAGAATCTTGGGGTTGTAGCTGTAGTTTTATACAGGTAGTCTTAAAACCTTCCCAGGTGTTCTAACATGTAGATCGGAGACTGAAAACTCCTGATTGAAAATGATGTTTCTAAAATCTGAGAGAAACCCTAGCAGAGTTGCCCCAGGGAATTTGTTAAATATGTCTTCACAAGCCCCACCCAGACTGGCAAACTACTTAAGAAGATCCTGGAATCTGTATTTTCAGCGTGATCTTCTTAAGTACACTGAAGCTGGAAAGTTACTACTTTGCTCGATCTGTTTCATTTTCATATAAACCAGTCTTAACACAGATAAAGCTAGCTCTTTTAGTATTCACTACAACCCTTTTGGGGTCCTAAGATTATAATTATACAAGGGAGAAAACAGGCATTGTTTCTCAACACCACATTGGGATTTGAACCTGTGAAGTTGGCTTCACAGCCTTGCACACAGCTATTCCTCGCTAGCTCCAGAGCTTGCGTGTATGACCATACTCTGTGGTGATCTCCTGTAGCCAGCATGTTGGCAAATCAGATACTGACAGCATGGTAAGGTGTATCCTGAGGTACAAAAAGTGAGGTGTTCATTCCAACTGTTGGTGAGGGTTTCAGGAAAGGCTTCAGAAAGGACAGACACTAGAACTAGTCCTTGCAGGCTGGGGAGAGCCTCTGCTGGCAGAGACTGTGCAAACAGCCTGGGGAACTGGGTGAGATGTTCAGAGGACAGACAGAGTTTCCTATGGCTTGAATGCAGGCTTGTTCTGGGTGAGTCCCAGCTTGGAAGAGAAAATGAGCCATTCTATGGCAGGATTGGATAAGGTTGACTTCTTATACCTGTTCCAGCAACCAATAAATTACTTGTTCAACCAGTAAATATTTGTATTCCAATAATAGATGGTGGTTTATGAGCAGAGGAGAAAATTTTTAAAGTTGAATCTGTAGTCTTTGTCATTCAAGAACTCATACTCCAGCAGTCACTCATAAATGCTCTAAAATGTTAATTTTGATTAATACATTATCATGGGATAAAATCCAATGAACAAAAGGCTATACATGGAAAATAAATCTTTCACCCACACCTGAGCACCAGCAACCCAGCTTGGCTTCCAGAGGTAACCATTTTTCCTCAAGTAGGAAATTCTTTGTTGTCTTTCTGCCACATTTACATGTCACATGATCTATGTAATGATAAATCCCCTTAGCTTGCTGAAATTCAGCCCAGGGTATGGTTATATAACATACATCTGTGATTCTCAAAGATATTCATTTGACAAGTATTATTGAATGCCCACTATGTGCTTACTATTGAATGCCTAGAGATAGATCAGTATGATAGAATGGTTACTATTAGGAATCTCACAATCCAATACAGTGAACCACCAAAAAAAAAAAAAAAAAAAAAAACAATGATTATAATGCACTATGGGACATGTAATAGTAATAAACACAGGGCTTTCTGAGGATAAGTGGAGGCTAAAGCCCAAGCTCTTTCTAGTTCTCACTGCCTCTGGGCAGAGAGGGATGCTGAGCCACTAAAGCCCTGAACTAATGTCATACTGAAGGTGAATTGCATTCTTTCAAACTCACTCTTTTTTTTTCTTTTGCATAATTTAATCCAAAATCATGTTTCCTAGTCATAGTCTCTTCCATATCTAATATTTTAGATGAGTATTCCCTTGGTATTTTATTATTAATCACTAATTATGATGATTCTCTATCAGTCGATTTATTTTACTTCTAAAGTCCAGCAGTTCAGTTATAAGTTTTTGAAAGCTGATATAAATAAAAAATTATGACTTTTGTGCCACTGGCATATGATTCTGAGTTGTGTCCTGTTTTAATTCATGTGTGGTCCCACTTAAATGTCAATAGTTTATGAATATTCATGAAAACGCAGGTTGCAGTAACTCCTCATCCAAAAAAAAAAAAAAAATGTTATGGCATTACTAAGTGAAATAGGCCAGCTACAGAAAGACAAATACTGTAGGACCTAACTTATATGTGGAATCAAAAGTTATACTTGCCATGACCAGCTCTGTGCTCCTTAATATAAGATAAAATCTGTATAGTAGAACCACATTTTATCCAAAATCAGCCCTGTCATCAAGAAGCTTAATCATGTTAAAATATATTCTTCCCTCTGAATTTGTTTATGCACCATACATGTGTGTGTATATATATTTTAGCTGGTTCTATTTCAAAAAATGGTTGCTATTTTAAAAATAAAGATGGCATTTCTAGTAAAAAAAAAAAAAAAGTCATACTCACAGAAATAGAGAGTAGAACTATAGTTTCCAGGGGCTGGAGGTAGAGGAAATGGGTAGATGTTGATCAAAGGGTACAAGCTTTCAATTATAAGATGAATAAGTTCTAGGGAACTAATATATAGCATGAATGGTAATGTATATATTAATTTGATTATGATAGTCATTGCACAACATAAACATATCAAATAATCACAAATACCTTGAACAGATATAGACAATCTTTATTGGTCAATATGTTAAAAATGTTTAAGTTAAAAAATAATAATGTGGGGCTGGGGTTATGGCGCAGTGGTAGCGTGCTCGCCTGGCATGCGCGAGGCACTGGGTTCGATCCTCAGCACCACATAAAAATAAAATAAAGATATTCTGTCCACCTACAACTAAAAAATAAATGTTTAAAAAATAATAATAATAATAATGTGGCTTGTATTCTGCAACACTTTATATTCTTTTCAGATAGTCTCCCAAGTTGTGTTCCAAGATCAAGTTTCATAAGATATTAATGGACATTATATTCAAAAAAGGATTCCGTGGTTCAGTAAGCATAGACATGAGAAAATAAGCTAATATAATCAAGAAATTCTCAGAGGCTTTAATATGCCCACCTGCATTGAGAATTTCTAGAAGATCCTTGAGTACAGTGGTTCTCAAACATACATAATCATAAAAACTAGTTTTTCCATGTTTTGTTTTTGTTTTTTTAAGAAAAATAGCCAGGGCTGGGGTTGTAGCTCAGTGGCAGAGCACTTGCCTAGCATGTGTGAGGCACTGGGTTCAATCTGCAGCACCAAATAAAAAAGTTATTTATTTATTTTTAAATAGCCATTGTTTTCTTGGGACATCATTTTGCTTGGTAATTGGTGATGTCTACTGCAACAGATTGTGCATGTGAAATGGTCCAACAAATGGCTCTCCATCAGAATAGAAACACTCTTGAAAGAAACACGTATTTATAGTTCACAAACCACACGTGTGTAACTGAAGTGGTGAATTATTCCTGTGCTTTAAAGTAATGTACTGAACTACCTGTTGAGCTGTGTGTCGTGATCCAGTGAGGCTTGAACATGCACAGCCCTTACCTAAGAAAGAACCCTGGCCTGGCCTTCTCCTGCTTGATTCTGCTTTCCCTTTTCAACCTTTTGTTTCTCCTATTTGTGAAAAGATGTGGATAACGGTTTAATTGTGGAGAAGGCAAACACAGGCAGAGTCGGAAGGGACTGAGAAAGAGCACGGAGGTGGGGATGGGGTGTTAGGTATGAAGACAGGAGAGGAACACGATGACCACACGTCTCTAGCAGTCATCTTTAAACGTTTATGTCTTGGCGTTGATCCTTGCGGTCAGATGAGCACAGGGGTGGCATGCAAATCACTTTAAACTCAGACATCAGAAATGCTCCTACACTGCAGGGGAGGCATTGGCGAGGAGAGCAGCATTGCCAATGTTATTACAATATGAAGAGACAGTTTCAGAAGCTCCTTTGGAAAGTTCTTTGTTACACTTCTCCACCATCAGACTATACATCCCTGTCTTCGGTTATGTTTCTGAAAAGAACAAAGCTATTTTGATCTCTTTCTGTAGACCTTCCCTTCTCACTGTATTGTTAAGAAGGAGAGAAAGGGCTGTGAAGGAAAGAAATAGCTCAGAAGCTCAGAAAATAGCTGATGGATAAGTGGAACACAAGAAGCTGTAGACAGAAGTGAGCAGACTTCAAAAGAAAGCCTTTCCGCGGGCGCATTAGTTGGGATTACATTCAGATGTGAGTGACAGGAAACCCAAGATAACAGTGGTTTAGACAAGATTGAATTTTATTTCTCTCTCATGTGGAAGCGTGGGTAGGTGGTCTGAGGCTGCCATGGTGTTCCTCCCACCTTCTCTTTTCTATTAGAGGCACAGTCTCCACCACCTCAATGCTTCAAAGACTAGCATCTGCATTTTAGGTAATAGATGGAGAAAGGAATTTTAAAAAGCAAGAGACAAAGGGCACATGTGTGCTACTCCTCCAGGAAGGTTTCTGGACCTACCATACAACATTCTACTTATAATCCATTGACCAGACATAGCCACGTCTAGCTGCAGAAAAGTCTGAGCAATGCACTACTTATTCTTGGCTGCCTTATGTTCAGTCAAAACTTGAGTGCAGTTACTATGGAGGAAGGTGATAACTGATAATGGGGGAAGTGGTAGGCTATATAGTGACTCACAAAAATGTTGGACCCTTCATTTGCCACTAACATCAAATTCAACCATGTGATTTGCTTTAGCCAATGAAATAAAAGCCAAAGCTTTAGGGCTGGGCAGTCACTGCATCCTCTTTCCCCTCTACCATGGGACTGGCAATGTGTTAGAGGCTTTTCAGTCTCATTGGGGCCTGGAGGAAAGAAGACATGGAGTCCACCTGCTGCTGACCTGTCACAGACAGGAGACACAAGTGGAAAATACACATTTGTGGTCCTAAGCCCCTGAGATTTGGGTGTCATTTGTTAGAGCAGCATAACCTACCTCAGCGGTTCTCAAAATACAATCCCTAAGCCATCACCAAGAGCATCACCTGGGGACTTATTAGAAATGCAGATTCTCAGCCCCACCCTTGACCTACTGAATTAGAAATTCCAGTAGGTTTCAGTACTTTGGTGCAGTCTCCTCTAGGGGATTCTAATGGAGGCTAAAGTATAAGACCCAGGGTCCCTGCTATGGGGAAGGCCTAACAATCTCTATCACATAGAGGCTAAGCTGCCATGTACAGGTAAAAACAGCGAGCAGGGGTTGCCATGTGTTCCCTGTTCGAGGATAGACAAGCACACAAATTAAAAGAATAGAAGTATCCTCTTTCTAGTGTTTTATGTTCTTTATTATAGCTATTGCAAATAGGATTGCTTAATTTCTTTTTTAGTTAGTTTGCTATTGGCATATGGAAACACTACTGATTTTTGTATTGGGCTTGTATCCTGCAACTTTACTAAATTTATTAACTCAGTATTTTGGTGGAGTCTTTGGGATTTGATATATAGGTGGGCATATTTTCTTCAAAGAGTGACAATTTGACTTTATCCTTTCCAATGTGGATGCCTTTTGTTTGATTTTCTTGCTTACATACTCTGACTAGAACTTCCAGTACCATGCTGAATCTAAGTGGTGAGTGTGGGCATCCTTGTCTTGACCCAGATCTTAGAAGAAAAACTTCCAACCTTTCCTCATTCAGTGTGATGTTAGGGGTGAGTTTGGCCTTTATAGTGTTTGATTTATTTCCCTTTTATACTCAATTTATTGAAAGTCTTTTATCTTGAAAACAAGCTTAATTTTATCAAATGCTTTTTCTGCATCTTTTGAAATGATCATATGGTTTTTGTCCTTCACTCTGTTGCTGTGATGTATCATATTTGTTGATTTGTATTTGTTGGACTATCCTTGCATGCCTGGAAGTAGCATCTTCTTGTCATTTGGTGTGACTTAAACCATAAGGGAAGAGAATACAGCTTCAGAAATTGAGGATCATAATTCTTCATTCCAGTGAGAAAATTAATTATTGCAAGGAGTAAAACAGATGCTACCATACTCTTAGCTATAAGAGTAAAACTATGTCTTAGAAATCTATTTCTAACTTATTTGACAGTATGATGCCCTGTTATAGTTAGAGAACATACAAACCAATAAAGCAACGTACCTAAAACATTAAGTATCATTGCCCTATTAAATGGCCCGTATCTGACTTTTCCCCAGTTACTACCACCTTAAAGCAGTTGAGGCACCCTAGATTGCTCCAAAACCTGACTGGCAAAGTTATACTTTGAATTCCCAAATGTGGCCCATGTAACACATCTGCATCCTGACAGGCTGTGGCTTTCCAGACAATTGCCAGGAAGTGGCTCTTCAGGGCTAGAAATAAGTAATGAACTCGGTCTCCTTTTTTCACTCCACCAAGATACTATTAAAATTAATAAATTCAGTAAAGTTTCAGAATACAAAACCAACATACACAAATCAGTTAGTGCTTCTATATGCCAATATCAAACCACCTGAAAAAAAAATTAAGAAAGCAATCCATTTACAATAGCTACAGAAAATAACCTGAAAGATCTAGGGAGAGGACATTTCCATTCTTCTTGTTACAATAGTGCTTCTTTCACTGTTTGTCAGAACTTCTGCATTGATTGGATTGCTCTGGTCTATGGGACAGAATTCTGGGTATTTTCTAATGATCCAACTTCTTCCTTGGCCTCATTCTTACCTGACTCCAGATTGCAGAGATTGGAACTAAGATATTCTAGCACATTCTTCATCTAGTTGTAGGTTTTATCTCAACCTAAAAGTGGTAGTGCTCATGGCACCAGTGTTAGGAGATATTTGTAGGAACAGGAGTTTTCCATAGGGCTGTGAATGGGAACAAGTCAAAAAGTGGCCTGTGGTGGAGAGATGGCACTGATGTCCCTCCTTACTCCAGGTGAGTGACTGCATTTCACCCTCTGGTATGTTTTTGTGAGAAATTCAGGTTTATAATAAAATACCAAATAACCCTAATGAGACAGCAATTTAGCTTGAATCGGCAATATTCTACATACATTTACCTCACAGTGTGAAATGAGCAAAACTCCCCATTGTGTGAAGGAGCAGGTACCTCATTTGCTGTCTTGAGCTGAATAGTTGGCACATTTAAAAGAACAAACATGAGTTCCCTAGGACATAACTTTTAAGAGCTATGGTCAGTTCTCAGGCTAAGATTTTATATTAGTCATTTGGCATTTTCCTCAGAGCCCACATGGAAACCCTACTGTCTTCATCCCACTGAATGTTCAGTGCAAATGCCACCGCATCAAAGAAGCCGAATGTCCTCAATTCCATGGGAGAAAACCACAGAGGACACAGCTCTGGACCTGACCCCTGGACAGATAGCTCCCCCACCACATGAGCTCAGGGCAGTTGCAGGGCCCAAAACAAGTTATGCCTACTACATCCCAATATTTTTCTGTAAGGAAAATTGCATTTAAATGAATGTCAAGGGCCATTATGAAGGGAAGCAGAAAGCCAGAATATGTCACAATGTTGACAGTGGGAACAGAGGGGGCAGAGCAGAGTGCAGGGAAGGAACCCAAGCCCAAGCATCTCTCTCTGCTCATAGGTCTAAACGCCCAGGTTTTCTATTTAACACTGATTACTTGGCTTTGACAATAAAATCTGAAACTCTATTTGAGGTTCCTTCTTTCCTTGGGAACAAACAGTATTTCTCTAAACTATTTAGCAACTGACGGGAGACGAAGATAAGACAGAGGCAAATAATTTTGTTAATGTACTTTTTCCCGCCTCCAAGAGGAGGAAGAAAAAGAAGAATGTTGGTTCCTTTGGCTTTATTTGGATCAGTTTTCAGAAACTTCTGGGCTCAGAGAGGCTGATGAGTCTACATGGAGAGTTGCCCCACAGAATTCCAAGGCAAAAGAGATTCCTGAAGCTGCTCTTCACTGGGGTGACTTGCTGGGGTAACCTGCCCAATTACAGGTAGCCAAGTCATAGAATGGGGCAACCTTCAGCTGTCCTGTGGCTCCCAGAAGTCCAACCTCTTGCTGGTGTGTCCCTCATCTGCCCCTGCCCTTTCCCTCCCCTCAGTTTCCATATCTATACCCCTTCTTGCATAGATGGCTCCACAATACATCTCAGCAGGTAACCTAGGCTGCACGACTATAGTGACCTCTTCCACCACCATTCTCTCTGGTAGTTTGTGGATGAATTAAAGAATATATACATATTCTAATGAAGGCTAATTGTTTGCTATTTTATAATTTTTATATTCACAATCAGAACTTTTACAACACACAAAAACCACAAGTGTAGAATCTTCTAAGAGCCTTAAGGCAACCCCAAAACCCCTGCCAAACCACTAGCATCTCAGTAGGGTCTGATTTGTTCCCATGACCAGGAGGGGCCATGGGTGGCTGCCCCACTTGGCACTGGGCTCAATGTTATGGCCCAACCCTCAATCTGGCCTCCAGGTTGCCTATAGCTGAATTCTCTACTGGAGGAAAATATGTGCTGCCATTAGCAATGGGCTGCCCAGGCCCCTTTGCTAGCAGGAAGAAAGTGGCATTTTGGCATTATCCTTCCTTTATCCCTAAATTCTTCCACATGTACCTCTTAAGAACTAAAACATTCTCTCACATAACCACAATATGAGAATCAAATGAAGAAAATCTAATAGTGGTGCGATACCACTATTGGTCTAGTGATCTAGCCATGTGAGTCTATTTAAAAATTTGAAGGAAGAATCTGCATTTGACTTTGGTTTGCATAATCTAAAAACAGGATTTTATTGCAGTTACATCAAATTCCACTTCATTAGGAGTGGGTGTGGCCACAATGATGTCATTGGTTACTGGTGACGAGTTCTGCTCCTCCACATGTTGAAGTTTGAACATTAGAGAAGCACACCAAGGCAAGCATTTCAGCAGGATTTATTTTTAAAAAGGGTAGCATAGACCTCTCCTGGGAGGGAGAAGCGGGCCATAGCTGGTATCCTGGTATTCCAAGAAGTACATGTGTTTTGCCCTTTGATACATCCGAGGCTTCCTTTGTTCTCCGGCTCTCTTCCCCTTATCTCTCTCCCTCCTGTGTACTGACCAGGCCCAGGATGTTTGGTGGGATGACCAAAAAGCAAACGGATAGGGGGAAGGGCCCAGGTGTAATTAACAACTCCTTGGGACAGGTTACCTTAGCAACCGGTTGGAGCAGGGGTGATAAGGGTGGAGGGAGGCTCTGGAGGCGTTAGCCTTTCAATACTTCTCCAAATTGGCCTCCCTGATCCCACCTGACTCAATTTATCTATCTACCCTGACTGCTTGTCTAATTCTGGCTTCAAAATCACACTGCTTTTTCTTTTTTCATAGTCTTAATTTGTTTCATTTATGAATCACAAATAACACCAAATATATCTATCAGCCCAAGGAATTTATCTGATGAACTGTATTTTCAGCATGTTGAAGTCATTGAAAAAGTGTTAGAGTGCACATTCAATACCCACAGAACCCAGCGCCTCATTTGGAGATGACCTCCAGAAACTTTACATGATATTTTGATATAAATCAATTTCATGAAGGTTCAGATTTAGGGACAAAATCGATCTAGCATCTTCCAGGGATGTGTTTATATTAGGCAGCCCATTCAGAACAAGAATTGAGATGATGTTGAAATGGAACTGATGGCTCTTTGTTGTGTTTTAAAGGGAGAAATGTGTGCTTATACATATGTCAACAAGCAAGCGTACAATGTGCAACATCGTTGGTTTAAGAGCATCTGTATTCCTGCATCCCAGACAAATAGCTCTGCCTGACAAGAGCTGAAGTCCAAGGTTCGACTTGAGATTGATTTCACCAACATGATTGGAATAAACCAAAACAGAAATGTTTCCTGGCAACCTACCAAACCCAAATCAATGTCTCTGGAATTTGAACCTTTCCTGGTTTGGTTGTGTTCCTGCGACATTAAGAGGACATCTAGTGTCTTGCCAAAAGGGATTTGTCCTTTTTATCTAGTCAGAAGACTGCTTCAGCTATTTGCATTTTGGAATTGCTTAGCTGCCCAAGCATGCTCGGTGTGTGCTGTTTGAAATGTGTCATTGAGGCACGTGACTGCTGTTCTCAAGCTGATGTTGGACTTTCTCCAACAAATATGGATTATGTTAAAGTCGGTTCTGAATTGACGAGAATATGTTAATAACTCCCAGATGGGCATCTCTGTGCTCTCCAGCAGGGAAATGCAAGCAGTCTATGGCAGGAGCAAGTGTTTGGCAGGTCCATCATTCCGTCATTAAAGGCCACATTATTACTTACAACTGTGCTTGCATGACAATGGTTGCGATGGGCTCAGCCTCACAGTAATGAGCACTAGGAATTTGCTTTTAGGTAGATTGTTTTCCAGGTGCTGAAAAAGATTTTGTTTGAAATTTCCCTCTTCCATTGCCAAATAAGGTATTATGAATGAAATCAAAGGAGCAGTATGGGAGCTGGGAGTCTATGCTATTCCTTGGAGGCCAAGACAGGCAAAGCTATATGCCCAGGGATGCAGAACAGCCCTGCTCAACAGAATGGCTTTTCTCTGTGTCTGTCCTGAGTTTATGTCCTTCAGTGCCTAGTTCATGCCCTAGTGAGTTCTAGATGGAATAATTATTTACATTCGAGTTATTTACATTGTGGTGTCTGTTTCTATCACATGGCATGTCTTCTTTGTCTTTGATCTTTTTATAGGGTATGATTATTTTGCAATTGTTTTTTAAGAAGTGAAAAAATATGCGTCTTCTTTAACTGGATTTCTAGTCCAGAAGGCAACTGAGCATATTTGGTGTTAAATTCCAATGTGACAAGTGTTACCTAGTAGTATACAAGCTGGGGGCTTTGTGGTTAATATAGTCCATTGTGATGAAATTGGATATTAAGATGAAAGGGAATAATCTGACAGAAAAAAAATGATCATTTTGGTGATTATGAATAGATTTGCCTTATTTTAGGAGAGAGGTGAAAGGCAATGGAGTCTCCATTTGCAAAGTAAGTGCTTCACGTGGGTTGCTTTCATTTAGAATGTAAAATAATCTTCCATCCCCATATATATGTTGCAGTGAGAATGCCCAAGAATGATAAAAAGTAATTGAAAACATTCAGTTGCAGATGGCACACTTTCTCCTTTGCTTTAGGCCTCTTTTCCAATAACAAATAATTCAGCCACAGAGAGTTACCTTTCTCCACCATCAGGTAACTGGATTTTATGATGTCATTTCATCTACATAGACAATCTCTCTATATATTCTCTTTTCCCCACCCCCATTTTCCAACAACTCCAAGGAATTTAGAAGTATAAAACCACATCTGCCAATAACATTATGATGAACCATTTAGGATTTGGATTTTTTACAAGGCAGCAGCACTGAATGCCCTTGATTCCCAGCATGCACTGGGATGTTTTTAATGCTAACAGTCAGGATTTTAAAATACATCATTTTAAGTCATTTTAAAATATCCAAAGATTAGCAAAGCTTCTACATTGAGGCCTGCCTGAGAAGGGCTTGTGAGGGTGTGAGACCATGTGAGTTAACACTTTGGATATTTTAGGAGGGTAAAGAGAATCCAGCTCATGAGGTTTCCTGAAGAGATGGCCACAGAAGCATCCCTAGAGACTACAGCTGTCGTTGGACCTCTGCCCAGAAGGAGAAGGACTTCTGCCCAAATTTGGATGCCAACTATCCCAGTCTTCACAAATGCTTTGCAATGTGTTATGCCCCCTTATGTGTGAGTATCATGAAGTTTCTATAGTCTCCTAGTCCACCCAACCAATATTTATGGAAGATACCTTCCCCTCACCCTCATATTGAGCAATGTAAGGGGCAGCCAGTGGATTTGTATCTACCAACTCCACCTGAAGATTGTTAGGCTCCCTTGCCTGAGAGTGCCCAAGCAATCAAAAGGGGAATCTGTACTAAAAGGACAACTATTATTTTATCAACACTGGGTATTTCTCAAGTAAAAAATGTGCTTTTGTACAATTAATATTTCATCAAAGAACTTCGGTTAATGAATTTCTGTTTGCAGAAAGTTGGAGTTGGCAGGTGCAATAGAAATAGAAGAGACTACAGTTTAATGGCCATTAAGTTGAAACTTTCTGAGATACTATAAGACCCCAATTAGTTAGCTGAATATCACCAGTGGTTCATCATTGTCATTAGGTATTAATTAGGCAGCTACAGAGTACCAGACACTCTGCAAAACTCACAAAAGCAACTGTCCCTGTTTGGGGGAGACTTATGCTTCTGGGGGTGGTGATATCGATTGCTGCTATATTACCACCTGTAATGAGCATTTGTGGAATAAAGTACTTGATATTTGGAAAGGGCTTTGAAGCCTCTTAGTGTAGCCTGGGCAGCTCATGGCACACTGTGCTACGTTTACCAGAAAAGAAACCTATACCAAAAGAGATCCATTATATGGCTGATCTGGCATTGCAATCCAGGCTTTGACACCCTTATACACGTTGTGTCACCACTGACAGAACATCTAACAACACAAGAAGGTATAAAACAGTTAGAAGGGCGAGCCCCTGTGTTAAAAGAACCAATGTACTAAGTCCAGAACACAAATACAAGTAAGGGGGTGGGGTTTTATTTCACCTTTCCTGTCCTTTACTACACAGGACAATATTCTCCTCATAATGGCACTCAACTTTCTGGATTGTTAAAAAGAGGCTTATAAGAGCAATTGAAAGTAATATGGGCATTTTAATATTGTGACACTTAATGCTACATAAAACCTTTGTTTCCTACAGGTTTATTGAGCTGGTGTATTAGATTTCCTGCTGTATGAGCAGGAAGATTATGGTGGCTTAGGTCTAAGTATACTTTGGGGAGGCATTTTGTATTTTCTCTATAAATAGTCTTTCTAAAACAACACAATTGTGTAACTATTAATGTTTATATTGCATTATACATCTCCCAAAGTTTACTATGCATAGTATAGTGTGGTAACCAAAGGAAATGTTTTTGTCTATGAAATATGCTGGAAATAGTCATTATTAAAGTAAATCTATTTTACTCATTATTTCATCAGTGAAATTTTCCTGTGTAATATTATGTTAGTATGCCTACAGGTTAGTAGCTAAGCATTTAAACATATATGTGCACGCACCCACATGAAAACGTGTATGTCATGTTTTGAATTGCAAGTTGTAGCAGAACTGAAAGACTAACTTTTAAAGTGGAAATAATGACACTTGGGTGAATACAAAATGGGCCTAAAACTTGAAATATATTGATGTCATGTGCATGGTTTTTAGAAATGAAAAATGTGATTAAGAGGACCATTGTTTAAAGCATTATCAAAGCTTATTTTTCATACTAAAATCATTTGTCAGGCTTACTAAAACTAACCAAATCATTAATCCCTTCTAAATGCGCATTTTTCTAGCTATTATGAAATTGTCCTTACAAGCACAGAGCAACATGTAGTCTTGAAAAGGAATAGCACAGATTTCAACTTGGGTTACAATTTTGTTCTGATTTCTGGGGAAACAACCTACAGTGAAATCACATTGCTTTGTGTGAGTAATTTAATGAGCAATTTCTCTAGAATTTATAAGAAAAAGGCCCCAGACCCAGCACTACAGTTCCCCCAGAGCTGCTTTTCCTTCCATACATGAATAGCCAGTTTCATTATGTTCAAAAACGTAGTGTGAGAGAAACAAACGGCAAGGGCTGTTCCATCCAAAGAAATGAAAGATTATCTTCTCCAAGCAGCAGAAATTAGATGTTTCGGGCCTTCCTTTGAATCACTCTTAGCTTCAGATGGAACATGACGTATGAGTAATCTGCAATTTGCTAGGGGCATTGTTAGCATGCTTTGCCTCCAGGGTAGGATTTTAACCAGGCCTCCAGCAGCTGTGTGTTTGGCGTCTCAGCCACATTAGGTATACAGAACCCCCCTGCTATTACCCTGGTGAAACCCGTGCCAAGGCCCCTGGTGACACGATGGAGGTATTAGGTCAGATGAGTTACATTAAGTGGCAAGTGATAAATTCAAGATGACAATTCAAAACAGCAGTGTTTCTTCTAAGTAATTAATTCCAGTGGTGCCTGAGGCGGTGCTTGGTCGCTGCCACTGGTGTGGCAATGCTGCGTAGCTAATGAGAAAACATTACAGCGAGGATTAGGGGCCTGTGCATTCTGGCAGGCTGAGGTCACTATGATTAGGAAATATTAACACAGACTTACTGTGATAAACCATATACGCCCAGGAAACCTAATTTTTATTTTATTAATGTAAAAACTGCTGAACACTTTACAATGTGGTGATTCACTAAGCGGGCTGTGGAGAGGGGTGACACATTCCACCACGGGTCTGAGGCAGCCTCTCAGGCCTGCTGCAATGGCCACGAAAGGAGCCAGGGGCCCTTTTTCCTTGTCTGTGGACACAGTGTCTTGGGCACATAGAGAAGCTATAAAATGATGGGCTTGTTTTATTTTCTGAATGTGATTTAACCAGGGCCTTTTCTCATATGACTCATCCTCCTTGTTTAAGAAAGTTCAGTGAAATAGCTGCATGGGGATCTTGTCAAGCAATGGACAGAGTGACTTTCTCCTGCTAAGACTGTATGTTCAATAAGGAGTGACAAGGCCACCTTAGATTTCACAGTGCTGTCCAGTTTTCAGAGGACTGGCTCACATATATTCTCACTGCCCAACAACCCTGTGAGCTCTGGGAAGGGAGTAGCACCATTCCAGTTTGAAACACAAGGGACTTGCAGCCAGAGAAAGGAGAGGAATGGGATGAATTCACACTGTCCGTTGGCAAACATTTGGGCCCAGAACCCAGTACTCAAAACACCTCATATGCTGGGCTCTGTGGGGCACACCTGTGATCCTAGAGGCTTCAGAAGCTGAGGCGGGAGGATCACAAATTTAAAGCCATCCTCAGCAACTTAACAAGACCCTGTCTCAAAAAATTAAAAGGGCTGTGTGGCTCAATGGTTAAATGCCCCCTGAGTTCAATCCCCAGTTCCCAAAACAAAACAAAACAACAAACTGAAACACTTCGTTTGTTGTTCACTGAAAGTCTTCTAAGAAGGAAGCAGAGACGATCACCAAAAAGATTTCCTATAAGATTCTCCAAGAAGATTCTACAGGAAACTCTTTGGTGCAGATACTCATATGTGTGCATGAATACACACACACACACACACACACACACTCATACAACTCAGAATGTTGGCTCATCTCTGGCAAAGGACTTTTAGTTTGAGCAACTACAGATGTCTTATGGTGTATTCGATATATGGCCTATAAAATACCTACTAAACACTTCGCCTTTGGCACTGAAAAATGAACTGCTTCTAGAGGTAAAACTATTTCCTTATCACTTGCTATAAATTGGCTCTGGTGTTTGATACTCAGGTTCAATATGTGCTCTGTCCACAGGTGTGCGAATGAGTGAAGGGAGATGAGTAGAACAGCCATTAGCAACATGTGTTCCCTGAAATGTTGAAGTGCTATCAAATGCTCACATCTTTGTGTTTTGAGCTTCTTTGTTTATTAAGGGGTCGATTATCGTGTAGAGAAAAGAAGAAAAATTATAAGTATAATGTATTTTTCTAATTCCATAGAATACATGAGATTGATCTTACATTAGTCATAGTGAAGTTTAGCTAGTTCCATCTTCTAGAAAGGTGGAAATAATAAAGAGCTCTTCATTGGAAGAGGGAGGCTCAATTTCCACAAATAACAATTAAAAACCATTTTTAATTGTGTGCGTGTGTGGGACACACATAGCATTCTTGACATCTTTATGTACACAAGAGAAATTTGGGAAAAGCCAACATTTAACAAGTAAGCCTCTTCTCTTTATATATAATTGAAGTAGAGGCATGAAGATAGGAGGTGGCTTGACCTAGCAAAAGAGGAGTGTAAAGTTCAAGTCTGATCACTGTATGGTTAACAGTAGGCCATAATGACTTGACTAACGTGCCCTGAAAGAGTGAAGGTGAATGATCTTTATCTTAATTTTCATATTTTGAAGAGTCTTTTCTTCTCCTTACTTGTTTCTATGGTTGAACAAAAGAGTGTTATGACAATCATTTTCCAAAAGCTAAAATCTGAGAACAAAATATAACTTCAGCTGTATGTCAGAAGTCTTACTTGAAAGATATGACCCTAAGCTGACTTCTGCTTTAGGTAAAGAGAGAAGACTGCCTTGCCTTTGTTAAATGCTTGAAACAGCATCTTGTTAGACTTATATTGTACTGTTTATCTGTAAGTTCGTGTTTAAAAATTTTAAGTATTCCTTTATTAAACAGAAGAGAAAGGCCTCATTTTGGGATTTAGTTGGAAAGTTTTTTCGTCTTTTCTTTTTTTTAATGATAAGACAAAATAAAATAAAACTTTCTAATGTTTTGAAACTTGTCATAGATCTAATCACTAGTCAAGTTTTAGCTCCTTAAAACAATGCTAAGTCTTACATAAAGAAGCCTCTGAAAACTCTTAATTCATCTGGAATCACACCTTTATTGAACAAGCCACTTGGACATCCCAAGCAAACCTGAAATCCATCAGAAGCCAAGCTATTTCTACTTTGTTTCTAGACAAAACCTCTGGCTTCTCAGGGCCCCACACTTAAAAATATTTCTTTTATAGTATGAAGAAAGAACACTAAATGGCAAGTCCAAACACTTATCTTCTAGTTCCAGCCCCACCACAGACTCACTGCATGAACTCCAGGCCTCAGTTTTCTCGACCTGATATTAACCACATCATGTGCACTTGGGAGATTTTATTTTATTTTTTATTTTTTTGGCAGTGGTAAGGGGCATTGTAACTTTTTTAGAAAGCCTTTAAATTATAAAAGTAGAGCTGGGAATGTGACTCAGTGGTACAGCATTTGGCTAGGATGGTCAAGGACATGGGTTCCTTTCCAAGCATTGCCAGATAAATAAATAATAAATTATAGAAGTAATTTGTATTTAAGAAGTGAAACAACATGGAAATATTAAAAAAAAAAAAACAACTTGACAGTCCTCCATACTTTTTTTTACCATGTTTCCAGTCTCACCCTCCTGAGATCATCAGGGTTGAACCTGGCATGCATGTCTGTGGAGGGAAGTTTTGGTTGTACAGAATTGAAACACATCAGACAAAGAGGACTTTGAATAAAATAGAAGTTTATTTCCATTACATCCATCAGATGTCCAGGGTAAATGCAAGGGCTCCATGGTGTCATGAGAGACTCAGGCTTCTGTCTTTCTGGTCCACTATACTTGCTTATGGCTGTCATCATCAAAGTCACCTCATGATCCAAAAATGCCTGTTGGAGCACCAACCAACAGAGACATGTTGCAGGCCAGAAGAAAGAGGGAAAGCAGAGAAAATAAAAAGGGTGGAGAATCCATCCTTTCCAAGTTGTCTCTCTTTGAGCACACAATTTGCCTATACTTTTTTGACTAAAACTCAATCACATGGTCCCACCCATGACAAGGGAAGTTGGGAAATGTAGCCTTTTATTTCAAGAGGCAATATGCCTAGATTAAAATCCAGTTTTAATTCTAAAGAGCAAGGAGGGAACGTCTGAAGGGGAAGGCAACTGGCAATCACTTCTCTGTGGGTACCTCTCCATACTTCTGCCAATAGTCATATAAACACACACAGATACGCAGAGATGGATTCAGTGGTTCTGTTGTAGTTGTTTATTAAGGTGGAATAATACATTTAATAATACATTTTTTCTGGAGCTTGCTTTTTTTCCTCTTAATATTATAATGTATAGAGATTGTACTGTTGTGTGCATGTGTGATGCTAGGAGTAGAACCTAGGACTTGGCAAGCACTCTACCATTAAGCCATACTCCCAACTCTATGCTTATTTTTTGAGAGGGTGGGCTACCAGGGATTGAACTCAGGGGCACTCGACCACTAAGCCACATCCCCAGCCCTATTTTGTATTTTATTTAGAGACAGGGTCTCACTGAGTTCCTTAGCGCCTTGCTTTTTCTGAGGCTGGCTTTAAACTTGGGGTCCTCCTGCCTTGGTCTCCTGAGCCACTGTGATTACAGGCATGTGCTTATTTTTTTTAGTATCTACATAATATCCCATAATATTGGTTTATTATAACATATTTAATCAGTCCCCCATTGGTAAAATTTCAGATTTCCCATGTTTTGCTACTAAAATAATGTTGAAGGAAATATCCTTCTACCTTGAGTCTTATAGTCTTACATTTTGAAAATTATCAATGCCATCATACATACAAATGAATATATAAATATATATACGGAGTGTTTTAATCAGCTTTTTTGTTGCTGTGACCAAAAGACCTGACAACAATTAGAGGAGAAAACGTTTATTTAAGACTCATCATTTTAGAGGTCTCACTCCATAGGTGGCTGGCTCCATTCCTCTGGGCTCGAGGTAAGGCAGAACATCATGGCAGAATAATGTGACAGAGGAAAACAGTTCAGGAGATGGCCACCAAGAAGCAGAGAGAAAGCTATGCTCAAAAAGGACAAAATATATACCCTACAGGCACCCTCCTAGGGATCTGCCTCCTTCAGCCACATTAACCATTAACCATTCAGTTAATCCCTACCAGTGGATTAACACACTGGCTAGGTTAATGCTCTCATAACTCGGTCATTTCACCTCTAAGGTTTCTTACATTGTCTCATACATGAGCTTTGGGAGGACACCTCACATATAAACCCAACACCAAGTTTATAGAACTACCTGTGTAACCATCACTTATCTAAGAGAAAAAAAAAACCAAAAAACCAAAAATACAAGGAACCCAGAGCATTCTAATTATCTCTAAAGCCCCCTATACTAATCACACATAGCATACACTTTCTCCAATGTAACCATTATCTTGAGTTTTATCATTTATTTGCTTTCCTTTATAATGTTACTACATGTAAGTATATTTTCAAAATATGTTTTGGTTTTGCCTGTTTTTGAACAAATTTATCAGTGAAGTCATATGATTTGCATGCTTCTGTGACTTATTCTTTTTGCTGTACATCAAGATTTATCAATGTTGGGTATGTATAACCATCATTTATAAATTTTCACTTGTGTATAGTAGTAGCTCATTGTATACATGTACCACTATTATTTTCTCTTTTCCTCTGTTAATGAGCATGTGTTGCCATTTTCATTGCTAACATTCTAAGTGCTATTTTATGCATTCCTGTTTGTTCTTATTTTCTTGAGCATATGTGCAAGACTTTCTGTTGGCTATATACTCAGGAATTCAATTGCAGAGTCATTGGGTATGTGCCAAGTTTTTCCCCAAGACTTTAGCCTAAGTTACACTACCATCAGAAGTGTCTAAAGATTCCTTACATCTTCATCAAAAGAATGTTGGGTTCCTATCATTGCTCACCTTCATCAAAAGTTATTAGTGTTGAACTTTTGTTAGGCTAGATACAAAATTGTCCGGAGGGCTTTTGAAAAGTGCTTTCATCCTGGAGTATTGCTTGAGTAGATCTGATCTGGTTATCTTATGGAGGCTTCTGTAAACCTGTGTTCTAATAAATCGCTGGTTGATTCAATGCTCAACCAGGTCTGAAACCACAAGATGCTGAAGCGCCATCATTTTGGCCCTGCACAGCTCTTTGCTTTTGCATTCATCCTTCCTCTTCATTTCTCCAGCCAACATACAGACCCTGAGTCAGGTCCTTATGACACTATGCCAAGATGAGAAATGACATTTATATTAGTCAGCTTTTCATCTCTGTGACCAAAATACTGACAAGTACAATTTAGAGGAGGAAAAATTTTATTTTGGCTCATGGTTTCGGAGGTCTCGGTCCATAGCTGGCAACTCCATTGTTCTAGACCTAAGGTGAGGCAGAGCATCATGGTGGAAGGGCATGGGAGAGGAAAGCTGCTCAGCTCATGGCAGCCAGGAAGCACAGAGGCAGAGGCAGAGAAAGGAACCAGGGACAATTTATAGTCCTTAAAGGCATATTCCCAGTGACCTACTTCCTCCAGACATATCCATTGCCTACAGAATGACCACCCAGCAGTCATTTAAATTATTAATTCATCAAATGAATTAATCAAATAAAGAGGTTACAGACCAATAACTGCTTAAATACCTCTACCTCTGAACCTTGCTGCATTGAGGATCATTCTTTCAAAACATGACCTTTTGGGAGGACACTTCACATTTAAGCCATAGCAATATGGCTTAAATATGTTACCACAGATTCTGGAGTAAGTCTGGATTCGAAAACTGGCTCTGCCATTTATTAGCAGTGTAACCTCTGTGTCACTGTTTCTTCAGCTATAAGATGTGACTAATAAGAGCACCTACCTGCCATGCAGGGAATATGACAATTAAGAGGTGATATATAGAGAGACCTTAAAACAGTGTCTGGAATGAGGTAAGCATTAAATGTTATCTATTATTGCTATTGTCATTATGGCCGCTACTATTATTTTTATTTTTGTTAGTCCAACAGCCTTACCAAGGACTTTGGAGGAATCTGAAAGAAAAAGGACCTCTTTGACAAGCTATCTTCTGATGATTCTTGCACCAGGAATATTAACACAATCTTTAGCCATCACCATTTTATCTTATTCTCCAGTGTTGAAACATGTGCAATGGCCCCTCTTTCCTATCTTGGGGAAATAGCCCATCAGCTGTTCATGGAAACATTAGAGGTAAGGGGCATTTGTTTCATTTGAAAAAAGCAGTTTTTCCTTTTCTTCCCATTCAAAAGTAGCTTGTCTGTGATGATACTCAAGTATCTTATTGTATTAGTCAGGATTCTGGTTTAGCTACTTTAAGAAACAACAACAATAACAACAACAACAACAAAAAAATAGTGTCATAAAGGAGATACAAGTTTGTTTCTGTCTCACTTAAAAATCAAGCTTCTGAGGCTGGGGCTGTAGCCCAGTGGTAGAGCACTTGCCTAGCATGCATGAGGCACTGGGTTCAATCCTCAGCACCATATATAAATAATAAATCAACAACTAAAAAAAATTTTTTAAAAAAAATCAAGCTTCTGGGTAGCCTAGGAGGTCTTGTAACTGTGTTTCATGAAACTAGGGTCCTAGTACCACCCATCTTGCTGTTACCTCATCCATTAGAATAGGGTCAGCAATTTATTTTTTTCTCCAAAGAACCATATTGTAAATATCTTAGGCTTTTGTGGACCATATCACCATTGCAACTACTTGACTCTGCTGTTGGAATACAAAACCATCCATAAGCAATAAATACATGAACAAACATGGCTGTGTTCTAATAAAACTTTATTTATGAACATTGAAACTTGAATTTCATAATTTTCATGGATCACAAAACATTCTTCTTATTTTTTCAAACCATTTGAATATGTAAAAACCATTCTAAGCCCTCTAGGCTATGTAAAACCAGGTAGTGGACTATATTTGGCCCATGGATCATAGTTAACTGAGCGTTGTTGCAGGGGCTGCTCTGATCTGCAAGATCAGAGGTGGTTCATCACCACTTTACCCACCTTGCAGTTCCAAAGAAATGGAGGAAATGCAATCATCTTTCTTTAAATAGAGAGACTCAATTCACCTGCATTATTTCTGCTCATATTCTATTAGCCAATACAGGGGCATATGGCCATACTAGTTTCAAGAGAGCATGGAGATTGTGCCTTTGAGGTAGGCTGCCATGCACTTGGCTAAAACTCAAGGGATTCTGCTTAAGAGGGAAGAAGGAGATGTGGCAATTGAGGGCCAATTAACAATTGCCACCACAGCACTAGGACATCAAAGTGGAACAGTGACAAAGATTGCCTCCTATTTTGAGGTCCTTTGATATTTGTCTTTTTGTCTTTACCAAAAATGGGATCCATGTTGCCCAGTGCCTATCAAATAAATCCCCTTTTCTGTCCATGAGACAGACATGATGGTTTCAGGACTGAGTAAAAGGTTGCCAGTCACCCAGCAGGCAACTACTGCTATAGAAGAGTGTTGTCAAGATGCTGAGTGAGAATTGTCACTTAATACCAAGAGAATGTCAAAAGTAATTTCAGAAGCAAAATTCTTTTTGTCTTTGATTTTTATCTTCCACTTAGAATTTATTTTGTATTTAAAAAGTGTTGATAGCTGGCAAACCTTAATATTATTCAATATCCTTTCTCTAGATCTTAATATTGAGGCTGGGAATTTTCAACATTTCAACTCATTCTGAAAAAAGCAATGGCTGGAAGTGGATACTTGCTGAATCAGTTCTTCAAATCAGGAAACTCATATCTGTGCAAGTAGACCCAATCCATAAACTTTAAATCTGAAAAAAAGTAAAGACCTATGTTTAGCTATTGATGCCATGAAAAAACTGAGCTCCTATAGTTAAGGAAAAAGATAGATTAGATATTAATTATATAAACATGTATCTGTATCTGCCATGTTTAATTCAATTGTTGAGTTCAAAACCTATTTATTGGGCAGGTACTATGTGCAAGGCACTGCACTGAGCCCTAGGAAAGTGAGAAATGCATAATATAAAACACTTGCTCTAGAGGAATTCATAGTCTAGCAGGAGAAACAGATTCGCATGTACATAATGGCCGTAAGTATGATGAAAGAATTGTGTATCAAGGACAGAAAGAGTTCAGAGCAGGGAATGACTGACCCTGACTTTGAAGGGCAAGAAAGGAAGTCAGAGAAGTGTTAGCAAAAATACTGGGAAAGGAATAGTGTCATCTTCCTCTCCAAGAATAGAACCTGGTTGTGAACAGAGTCCACCGCTCCTTCCATACCTGAGCTATGAGAATGTGTGAATAGTAAAGTCAAATCTGTGTGTGTGCACGCATGTGCGTGCACACTTGCCTTAGCATCAAGGCACTAGTTCCCTCCAGGAGTCTATTTTACCATCTGCAGTTGGTATTTTTATGTACCTTGGTATGAGTACTCCTCCCAACCACAAGGACCCTTATCACAAGCCCTGCTTATCAAAAAATACCATTTGAATATAAAAATATGATAAGATATAAATGCTCATTCTCTCATTTGGTGCTTACCTAAAGAGGTAAAATTAAAGGTGTGGGGGAATATATGCCAGAGTCAACTTTTAATTTCTTAAATTAGGATAGGCTAGTTATTGCAATATGACAATATTTATTTTTGTTTAATCTGAATGCTGCCTGTGTTTGCATATTGGGATTAGGTATCATAGACCCCCAAAAAGCATTAAAAGTTAGAAATGGAAGGCTTGGAGAACATATAAACACTGAGAGATGACAGGTTTTTGCAGCAGTTGGAAGCTAGGGAATAGATAATTACATCATTGGCTCTCATCCTGTTCCCAGGTGGACTTGCTTAAATGTCATCTCAAACTGCAGGTTCTCACTCTTTCCTTCCTGGGAAACCTTATTCAACCTGTGCTCAGACATCATGATAGCGAAGCCTCAGCCCCAAGTGCTGGCCCTCAGGGATTCCTATTCAGGCATCACCGATCGTTGACCTGGCTATTGTTGTTTGTGATACTTACTGGTAAAGTTTCTCAATCAATACAACATCAGCCTGAGGAGCTCCTGGGAATGGAAGGCTGCAGCAGTGTACTTAATCTTGGCGCCAGCTTGTGCTCTCTGCTCTGCTGCTAAACTGGGTAGTTGGCCTACTTGATGTGGCATTATTGCTGCTGAGGTCAGATGTGAGCCTTTCACAAGTGCTGATGAATGGCTGTTGGGGATGAGGCGCCTCACCCGCCCACCCAGAGACATTTAATAATGATAGACCATAACTGCACTCGCACAAAAACCCGTGTCGCTTGTTTGTGAGTCTTCTGGGCTGGAGGGGTAGAAGGATTGACATTATTATGGAAGGAAGTTTTGAATGTTTTGGCTTAAATATAGAAAGGGCAGGAGAAAGCCAAGGGCAGTAAATAAAGTTTGCTCTTTCTTCTTAGAAAAGGTAGATGCTTAGAAAAGTCATGTCCCATGACTTCCCGATGTCCTTTCTCTTCCTTGCCACCTTTCACTTTAGCAAGACTTCCAGGCACTATGGAAAAGATAAATGGGAAATTATTTTAATTTTATTAAGATAGACCATTAATAATGCCTTCATCACCGAGGGAGTAATTATTCAGAATGTTAAGCATGGACTTAGCTTAACATTAGTAACACCCACTAATATGAAGGAGAAATTAACATCTAAATAATTTCTGAACATGGCGCTGAAGTTTTGCCCGTTATTGTTTAGAGTATAATGGTATGAAGTCTGAATAATTCTAAAAATGGTCATCCTACAGGAGATGTCAGTGCATTATTTATCCAGCTATTTCCTCTTCAGTCCAATCCTTTTTTTAGTAATCAGACAAAGAAAAAGAAAAATTCTTGGCATGACCTAAATATTCTGCCTGTTATAAATGAAGGCAGTTTTCTCTGTAAATAAACAAACCAGGGAATCTTGTCAAGAAAGTAATCAAAAGTGTAAGTGTTGGGTACAGGCAGATTCTACACAGAATCAGAAGGCTTCATTAAATATTTGATCACATAGAAATTATCTAACAAGTAGGGGAGAGTGATGACGGGCTTCTCAGAGGTCTTTTTAGCTTATCAAAACCTCTGACAGTGTGTTTAGGGAAGGACTGTAAACGGTTGTATTATTTCAACAGAGCCCCTGATTTATTCATTTCTCTGTCCTGGGACCTGTCCCAGCACAGTGCATCATGCAAAGAAGGTCCTTTGTAGGTATGTACAGAATGAACTAGAAAATGAAATAAAGCAGAGGATGTTTGGGGACACACCTTCTAGGAGTAAAAGAATTGATACTCTTCCAACTCTGCTAGGTTATATATTTCTATGTCTCCAGGATTGAGCATTAGGCTATACTAAGGATCTTTTATGATTGATGTCTGGTCTGAATGCTGCAAGATAATATTTTTTCAATATTTAAGGTAGAATTCAAGTCATCTTTTTATTGGACACATTTGCATGACTATCAACTCTCACAAATATGCAAGGAAAATTTAGCTTTCTCAATTTCCATGACTGATGCCATCCTCTTTAAGGCATGCTAAACCCACTGGGTATCCAGGGCAAGGTGGGTATGAGGTTCATTTAATTAAGTCCAAAGTGCTGAATCATGTCCCAACAGGCAATATCAATAAATAATTTCGGTGTGGTAGGCTTTTCAAATTTTCTGCTCTCTTCTTGTGCCTCTATCGTACAGTTGTGTGGGTGTCTGGAGGGGAGGGTTTATGAACTTTCTGATGGTGTTGAAGAAGTTTGTCTGAATGACAGGATCCTGTCATTTAATATCTTCTGCCTCTGAGAAAAGACTATTCCACATCTTTCATATCTCTGGGAGCCTGCTGGCATCCAATGCTGGCTTCTGTGCCTGATGACTTTTCTAGTCCATTCTCTTGGCTTCATCTCTGTCCCATGAGTTGGCTGCACCTTGGTTCTTGCAGGTATGCACATGCCCCTACTATCTGTATTCCCTGGGACAGGAGCCCATCCCATGTACGGTGCCTTCTGGGCCTCTCTGCCTCCACTGCGGGGATCCTCATAGTCAGCACAGGCCTCTGGTAGCTCAGAAGAGCTCTCGTGGGCTTTTCCATGACCCAGTAGTACTAACTTGGGTGCTTTCTTTGCTTGGCCTTGCAGCAGCTTCAAGAGGTTGTGCAGGTATCCAGTGAGGGCCATGCAGAGATGTAGTGGGTGGCCACTGAGGGGGAAATGCCAACAGCCACCAGAAGCTGGGAAAGACAAGCAGTAGAAGTGCCCTATAGCCTCTGGAGGGAGTAAGGCACTTCCCACATCTGATTTCCAACTTCTGGCATCCAAAATCGTGTAAGAATAAATATCTATTGTTTATACCACCTGGTTTGTGGTAATTTGGTTCAGTGGTCCTAGGAAACTGATACATGAAACCATGTCAAATTGGTTTCTCAGCCATAATCCTTTGATCATGAACTTCATGAGTGGTTTCTTTTTTGACTTATCCTTGTGCATTATTTTTCAGTTTCCTTCCTATGCCATTTATCTTTTCTCAGAAATATTTAATTTTATAAATATTTATTGAGCACTTACTAGGTATGCTAGGAGGCAAAGATAAATAAGATACCATACTTTGCCTTCAAGAAAATATGTACCAATGTCTATTAGTGTAAATAGTGATATGTCTTTGGTTTACTCTGGAAGTAGAATTCCAAAAGGGCCTCTTACTGGATCCACCAGAATAATTTCTATACAAATTTGAACTAAGAAATTTCAATGGTTTCTATGCCAACCCAGTTCTCAATCTTTCTTCCCTGAATTGTGAAATTATTCCCTGTTTTCTGACACCGACTCCCCAGAATAACAATAATAAGGACAAATATCTCTGGATAATAAGATAACATGGGAATTAAAGCATATACTTGCATTCATTTTGCAGTGATTAGGCTGTGTTGGCCGGACGAGCCTGGATAACAAGTACTAATCAATGTACACAGATGCAGATTAGTGTGATTCTGGGACCATCCGTGGGAACCTTCTGAGATTGCTGAGATCATTAACTTCAAACACAGCTTTGGCCTCCTCGGCCACAGCTTTAATTTATCCAGGGCACTTTAAGGGAGTGTTTAAATGGTGGGCTGCATCCGACTGGAGCTCCTGGGTGCCCTTAGGATTGTGTGTGAAATGATGGGGAGTGAGGGCTGGGTGTTCCTTGTTGATTCGGTATTGTGTTTAAAGCCAGTTAGAAGCTTAGCATCCAGAATTGCATCCTTGATCCAGGCTGCCTGCTCCAGCTTCCCAGAGAGGAAATGTCATGGAGGAGTGGGTTTGGAATAGCCAGCCTGGTTTTAAATCTGGCTCCTGATCTTGACCATTGCACAACTGGGGGCAATGACCTCTTTGTTTCAGTTTCTTCCTTTGAAAAGTTGAGACAGTACTAGTTACCTTTCCAGCTTATTAAAGAATTAGAAATAGCATTTATAAAATGCCTTGCATGGTGCCTGATATAATGAATGGAAACTGTTCTGATCAATCCTGGCCTTATTCCTGTCTTTGCTAAGAGCTGAAGCAATGAGGCATGAGAAGTGTCAGAGGTCACACTTCGCTAGCCCAAAGAGCAGGGGCCAGTGGAAGAGCAAAAGGGAAGGCAAATAAGAGAGGAGGGCCTATCAGCCAAGGGGACTGGAGTGCAGGGTGGCCAGGGGGTGAGGCACCTTTTGGAAGTGGAGTTAACTTGAGATCATCTCACACACACATACACCTTGAAAATTCTAAAGTTGCTTACTTTTAAAATTTTTGTTAAGAGCAATTGCCATCTAATGAAGCCATGGTTTCTTTTTAAAAGGACATGATAGCACCAAAAAGTGAGGAAGGAATCATCTCTGAATGAAGGTCAATCCTTTGAATGTGGTTAAGTTGGTAATGTGAAGATCCCAACTGATGGAAGGATCCCCATCATATGCAGACACTATGTAGGCAGGTGGTCCCAAAGGGCCAGGCAAGCATCTGCATTATGCCAGTCAACCCAGACAGAGGGACACTGGCTTCTGAGTCAACAGGGGAGGGCAGCAGCCATCTTGGAGCAGGCAGTGTGGCTCTGTTAGCAGCCAGGCTTAGGGCCAGTAGGGAGGCTTTGCAGTTGGACTTGATCTCAATTAGGGATTAGGAACATGCCTCTGTGCCTGGAGATGGGTGGATGGTAAGAATTAAGGAGGGCCTCATTCCAGGATGACTTCAGGCAAAAACCTGATCCTATAGAGACAATAAATCAGGCATAGATGTGTAAGTCCAAAAACCGAACTGGGAGACAAGGAGAGGTTCCAGAGCTCAACTGGAATGCAAGATCAGAATGGAGGTGTACTTCTGAACTAGGGCTACTCCAGGGGTTTGCAAACCTGACCAGCATATTCAAATCATCCCTGCCCCTGTGCAACCACCAGATTCTGTTCTAATTGTCATGGGATGGGTCTAAGGCTTCGGTATCATTTTTTTTAACAATTCCATCAGATGATGCTAATGTGCACTCAGGGTTGGGAGCCCCTGGACTACTCAAAGCCTGTGCAGGAAGGTTAGGATCCAATACAGAGCTGAGGTCTGCTTCTGTCTACAGGTGAACACCAGGAAGCACTGACTGCAGAGAAAGTAAATGCAAAGGAGAGAGAAGAGTCAGGCAGAGAGAGCAGAGTGCATATGCAGAAGTTGCTCCATGGCTGTGTGGACAGGAGCTCAGGGAGAAGCTAGCTTGCTAAAAATTCAGAGAGGTCTTTGCTATTCACTGGTATAAGCTAACACCCCCATTGGGGAGCACTGGCTTAGCAAATATAGCTTTGTGTGTGTTAATTGCTGCAGTAGATGTAAGAAGCATGACAGGTATTCACTCAAGCAGAAAGAGCAGAATTTCTCAGTTATCTTCCACTCATTTTATTCAAAATTGAAAGGATAGTGTGCTGTCAGCTGGGGCATTTTGCTCTGCACGGGAAACCTAAAACCTTCACACCCCCTGATGGTGTCAAGCAGGAAACCTCAAAAAATGAGCATGCCACTGGCTTCTTCCCAAATGGTCATGGCTATGATTAGAAGTGCCATTGTTCAATTTTTGCTTTCAAACCACAGCAATAAAAGAGCTGGGTTCTTTGGTAATTATCAAAGTAAAAGAAAATTCTCAGAGACCATTAGAAAACTGTAAGACATTTTTGGCAAGAAACAATTAAAAATACTTAAAAAAAATACTAAGTATAATAACAGTAGCCACATTTACTCTGATTTTCCTATCTTAGTCTTCTCAGGTTGCTATAATAAAATACCATAAACTGGGTGGTTTAAATAACAGAAATTTATTTCTCATAGTTCTGGAGCTTGGGAATTCCAAGATCAAAGTGCCAAAAAATTAAATTTCTGGTGGAGGTTTCTGTTTTGTAGATGTCTTGTCACAAGAGAGAGAGAAAGGGAGAACAAAAGTGAGGGAGGGGTAGAGAGAGAGAGGGAGGGAGAAAGCTCTCTGGTGTCTCTGGTGTCTCTTTAGGCTCCCACTCATATGACCTCAGTTAACCCAAACTGCTTCCTAATCTCCAAATTCATTCAGCACTGGGAACTAGGGCTTCAATATATAAATTTTGGTGGGATGCAATTCATTCCATAGCACTTACCATATGCCAGCATCGTTTTAAGACCATTGTAGATGTTACATAGCTTAATCCTCACAATCCAATGAAGAAGTTACTCTAATTATTTTCATTGGACAGAAGAGACTGAGACTCAAAAGTTAAGCAACCTGCCTGAGGTCACATAGCTGTAAGTAATCTCTTGGAAAATATCAAATATACTAAGAGATGACCAGACCAGATGTACTACTGGTACTTTCCCCAATCCTTGTGGAATAAATCCTCTCAGTGCATCAGGTTCCCCAAGGACTCTAAACAGCTAATGATCTCTGACACCCATGGTTAGGAGAGCTATAATGGAAATATTTGGTACTTATACCCTTTCTCTTCATAGCAAACAGAAAGCTCAATTCAAATGCATGGTCTCATTTGTTTATAATACCATTAAATTTTTGCCACAGTTTGTGTTAAACCAATGTTTTTGAGAACCCATACTTATTATCAGGCACTTGGACCATTTTTCTGTTCTCAAAGAGTTTAAATGAAGAAGTCAGATGTATTTACATAATCACAACAGAGTAATAGGTACTATAGAACAGTTGTATACAAGAATCAGTAAGTGATGGGGGAATCCACAGATCACAGAATCCATCAGAGAAGAGATGCTACTTGGCTTGAGTCTTGAGGAAAGGAAGCCAGTTAGCCAGGAAGCTTTCAGGAAGGGTTTGCGGGAAAGTGCAGGGAAGGCATGGTGGCATTAGAAGCCATCCTGCATATGTTGTCTCACAAGGAGTTCATGGTGGCAGGGCTGAAGTGTGCAGTTAAGGGAGCCACAACAATATAGGACCTGAAGTCTCAGTGGAAAAGGGGGACAAATCCCAGATCAAGCTGAAATTTCTTTGCCATTTATGAGAAATGCTGTTTTTGCTGTGAGCAATCCCTGCAGGCCCCTATGCCCAGAAAAACAGGACAAGATTTGTGTCTCTGAAGGATAATCATAAGAAGAACAGTGATTTGAGCTAGGAGAGTAAGATAAGGAGGCCATTCCTGTAGATCTCACCAGAGATGCTGGAAACCTGAGCTCAAGCCAAGTGCTCAAGAGCCAAGTGTGGAGCTGGGGAAGGCAGAGTTTGATATTTGTGATCACTATCTAAGAAGTAAATCCAGTGGTATTTGGTGCCAGGAAATAAAAACTTAAAACTTTCCCTCCACTATCTAATTATAGGCAAATACTCTTGGAAAAATTAAGTAATTGTTTTCCCTAGTACCTTATGATAAATATTCTTTATATATCTTTCATTCTGAAAAGTTTTACTAGTAGACTGCTCTCTACATATAGAGCTGTCCAGTTGCCAATGCTACATCGCTCCATTACTGCATTGTTGAGCAGTTTACATTCTATTATATTTGAGACTCATCTATATTTCTTCAGACTACTCTAAAGTTCCATTCGTAAAGAACAGGCCAGGAGGGAAGAGATCAACAACCACAGTTCTCTCCATCTCTATTAACACCCTGAACCTATCTTCAGCAGCATCCTGTTCTCCACTTCCCATATTTCTCTGTCTTTAGGAATATTCTCTCTTTACTTGACTTGAGCCTAATCATTGATCTTGGTTGTGATAAAGTCAGAAATTTTTAAAAAGAACCTATTTCTTGTCATATGTCAATGAGAAGTATCCCCCATAGATTTCCTTATGTAAGACATAGCTTCTAGAATCTTATATCAAGAAATTTTGACTCTCTGGAAGAGTTACTATACTCTCTCCTTTCTTAAAATGAGAATGACTTCTTCAGTTTTTGCTTTGGTTATCAAGAAGCTCAGAGCCAAATGTTGCACTCAATTGTAAACTAGAGTTTACTCTAGTTTGTCCTATTCTAATTCTCCATTTCCTAAGTTTTTTTTTTTTTTAAGGTTATGGTATGTCATCCCAAGTCTGTTCAAGGAACAGGGTCATAATTAACTTCTTGCTCATGAATTCTTATCAAATAATTGACTTGACTAGAAGAAACTATTAGCTTTCCTGTGTGAACCAGTCTATGGCACAGTCACTGGAAAGGTTTGAAATGTGTCTACTCAGGAGCAGAAACTTGGCCATCATTAGGACTTATGGATCCTTGAACCTGGTAGCCACTCCCTGCTGACCTGGCCTTGTGGCCTCCTCAGCCAGTAGATGGTGCCCCCCACTCCCTGTCCTAAACCTACGACACTGTTCCATCTCTTTTTTTCATTTCTGTCCTAAGAAATCTCTCTAGTTCTTTGCTTGCTTTAGAGCTGAGGTGGTTGGCTTGCTCTGGGCCCAAATGAAGGGTCAAACCTTTGCAGACCGGGTTAGCTAGACCTTGCACTTTCCCTAGTATGTATTCTTAATAAGAACCATTACATAATAAACAACATGTATTGTGAACTTATGTGCCTGGAACTGTGCGTTAAGTGCTTCTGGTACATTATATTATTCCATTCTCACCACAAACCTAAGTGTTTGGGAGTATTATCATTCCCATTTTTTAAAGAGAGACCTGAGACTCAAGTTCAATAGCCTATTCAGGGACATAGCTAAGTTCAAATCCAAGCCAGAAGCAGATTGGAGGCTTAAACTGAAGCAGTCTGTTCTTGCAGCCTGTTCATGAGCCACACAGTGTCCTTGACCCTCAGGTGTGTGCTGTGTCAAGAAGTGAGCATGGCAAATTCTCCTCACATTTGGCAATGTCAGGATACTGTTAACTTCCTTAAACAGTAGCAGGGAAGAGGTGGCCTGTTCCCTCTCACACATATGTTTCAATTACTATTGATGGTTTTGTCATGATTGGTTTGAATACCAAGATGAGATTTGCTGGGATGAAAACTGTCTTGTGCTTATGACTTCTGATAATCCTCAAGCTTATTGTAAAGCTCCATCTTGAATGTTCTAAATTTTAGAGGTACAGAAAATAATTCCCTAAAAATTAGAATTCATGGCTTCAAAGAGTCATGACTTGATTTTTTCCTGGAAGAGCTAATAGTCACTTCTCTCCATGCACTTACACTTTCCCACTAGAAACTGCACAAATGTTCAGAAATAATAAGGAAAGTCAATGTTTGTTATGCAGAAAAAATATCCCAATGGTGATGACTGTCACATTTAGAATATCTCCGATTTCACTCTTGTCCATATGATGCATTCTACCAGGATCAAGACTTTATATACTGTGAAGGACATCTTTAATGTTAATATAAAGGAGAATTCCTCATTTGAAAGGAGAAAAAGGATTTCTGGTGCAGAATCTATATTAGGTTATATTGTTATACTCTATTATTTTATCCAAATGAAAACATACTTACCCCTACATATTTTATGTCTTATTCTCTCTCTTACATACACATATGTACACACACACACACACACACACACACCTTTAGCTCATAACAAACGAGTGCCTCTGAATGGGTTAAAAATAAACACAAGGCTTGGAAAGAAAGGCAGAAACAGTAATGACAGTTTTGAAGTTTCCAGTACCTGTTGTGACAGGAATAACAAATTAATTGGAACTATAACGGATTCTTTGTAAAGGTGAAGTAAACACACTTGACTGTATATTTTTCACCATCAGTTAAGTCTCAATTGGTTCTAAAAATAAACAGAAGACATTGAACAGTTTTAATGGATTCTGACACCTAGGTATTATGCTGTCACTCCAATATAAATGAATCATAACTTTGGACTGCACCTAGGAATTACTACACATTTGGAGAAAATTTATGGTGCACCAAGCTTTGAATCATGATGTGATATCAAAACTAAAGTCAAAAGAGGAAAAAAGCTGGGCATAAATTATTATGCTCAAGCCCTTATGTATCTACCAGTGCAACAGGTAAAGGTTAGAGGTTTTGAGAATAGTGCCAATAATTATCATGGGTGCTGAGACAAATTTATTTTTCTGAAAGTTGTTTGCAGTAAAAATATTTTTTTAAAAAGGAATCAATTCTTGCACACATGCTAGAAATGTTTAATTTTCCTTTTGTAGGTTTCCTCTGTCCATCTAGACTGTAATTGTCCTGTCCAGTATGTCTGTGATCCAAAAGTTCACACATTTTGATTTTAATAAAAGGACCACTCATTGATGGGTCCATTTACTGGACTGACTACAGTAAAAATCACAATTGGTCAAGCTCATTGTTTCCAGTCACATGGACAAACAATCATAATCTCTTGCTTTTCATATGAATGGTCGGCATGGTCTGGAGGTTGCCTTGAAGTTAGTGACTCATTATAGAGAGAAGGTGCCCAGAGGATATGCCATTTTGAAAAGAGAAATCTGTGAATGAATAATAATGTTTTGAGACTCCATATGTATCACAGGAAATTATTGAATGTTCATGTACTTTTTATTTGATAGAAATATCAAATTTTAAAGAGAATAAAGATATCAGATTCAGACATCAGGAGAACATTTCTGAAACACTTCCATTCCATCATAGAAATAAGAATACCACGTATTTGTCTGGCATTTGATGTTTTTCAAAGCATTTTTGTGAGCAGTACTTTACTGTGTCTTCTATAAGGAAATATGGCTGGCATGTTACTCTATTTTACAGATAAAGAAATAGAGACAGATGAACTCAATCAGTGAGGAAGCTGACAGTAGAGTGGTGGTCTTTTGTTTGTGGAATCAATATTCTTTCCAGACCTTTACTTATTTTACTGTTGGATCAGCAGGGCAAAACTTAACACTCACATAATGCTGTATATTTAAGCTGGGCAGCAGAGCAATTCGGCTTATCCTCATATTATAGAAGAGAAGACTAAGGAACCCAATGGTAAAGCGAATTGCCCATAGTTGCACAGCTAGGAAGTGGCAGAATTCAGGAACAGAGCCTCCTGCTAATCCCAAGAATCTTCTTCATGTGCGCATTGGCTACAGAATTGTGGCGTACCAAACAGGGCTGCTTTGCTTTCTCCTATTCAGCTCACTGTATTCTAACAGTTTCAAACAACGCTGCTAGTTAATTCACTGAGTTTATTCATTTTCTTTGAGAGACAACAACTGAGGCCCTACATCCTATGAAATAGTGTGGAAGGATAACCAGAGACAACCTTTTGACCAATATTTACTGTTTGAGGGAAAACTGCAATGAGGGGCCTCGTTTTTTAATGATAAATCTGTTAATTACCAAACCCATACCCAACTTCGAGAGCGTTTGTATTTAAGTGGAATTTCATGTGTTGTCAAGATAAGTAGCTAGTCTGGCTTTTCGGCATAATCCAAAGGATGAGGTTAATACCTACCATGTAGGGAGGCAGGGGTGCCAGTAGGGTAGCTTGTGAAGAAATGAGGGTTGGGGAAATCAAGGGTAGAAATAGGGTAGAAAGAGTCCAAATGGAGGCCCACATAGGCCACCAGACCAGAAACTGGGAACTTCTCTTTTCCACCCTGGTCACAGATACGAGTCTTAGAGCACTTTTCACATTTGTTGGCTCATCTCCTCTGGGCTGTGATTTTGATACAAGCCTACTGGAAAGGCAACCACACATTTGCAAAGTTCACTCTAGCTTCTTCAGGGTTTAATCCATCCCTTGTGGCTACTTGTACCATTTCAGTTTCGATGCAAAGCTTTCTGCATTGACCTTGTACAGTTATAAATGTTTTAACATCCATAAAAAAATAAAAATGTGCTCTGCCATAAAAAGCAGCAAACAGAAAACACAGTAAGTAGTCGGAAGATTTGAGGCCACAGCTCTAGTCTCCATGAGGCCGATGCTCCTGCAAGCTTCCATCGCATCCCTGAACTTAATGGCTGTGGATACTATTCTCGCCAGCTTTTTAGAGAGCATTATATTAGTGTGACTGTCGGTAAGTACTAACCTCACATTTTATTTCCACTGCGAAGGAGATCATTTCCTATGCTCCTTCAGGAAGGGAAACGGGGCTTTGCAGCTTGTTTAACCCCCTGAAAAACAAACTGCAGCTGCCACGACTCACAGGGCCGCCTCCTAGGCTCTTCAAGCTTTACTTCTCTTAGGAAAATGTGCTGTTTATGCTCCGACTGAAGTTTCCCAGTGTTTCTGTTGTCAAGATTAAAAAACACTGGAGAGCGAAAACAAAGCTTTTAAAGCTTCATAAAAGGTTGTGAGTTCATTCCTTTCTGTTTCTCAGGGTTATAAACATAGTTCCAGAAAAAGCTCCTGCTCAGAGCTGAGAGACCTACCAGACATTTAAAGGGGTAGCACCTTAGCTTGTCAATTTTGAGAACACCAAATGATCCTGGAGGGTTTTTATTCCTTTAATCAGCTGTAATTTTCAGCTCTGATGCTGTCTGACAGGCTTCATCTCAAGCCCCGTGCAACACTGCTCCTCTGGCTTCATCACTATGAGATACAAATAAGGGGGAGGGGATCTGGAACAGGAGCTGACAGCATAAATTGGCTGGACTCTTGCCCACCTATCAGCACGTACGCTCCAGCCTGGAAGGTGTGAGGGGAAGAGTCCAAAGAATGCCCACTTCAAGGAAGCCCAGGTGCTAAGGCTTTTTGCATTTCTTCAATTTCTTTCTCTTTCTTACCTTTTTTCTTTCCCTCTCCCCTTTGCCCCACCCCACCCGCCTCTCTCAAATTTTTAAACCAGTTCATTGATTAATAGGCACACAGGCTTTGGATCTAGGAGGAAAAGGGGGCAGACACACACACACGGGCACTCTTAGGGACAATTTTTTTTTTTTGATACCAGGGATTGAACTCAAGGGTACTCGAACACTGAGCCACATCTCTTGGGGGCATTTTTATCTTGTGCACTGAACAGCACCATCAGGAGCTGTGCTGTATGGAGGGCCTTCTATGTGCTGGTCACTGTGGTCTATGCTTTACCAAACATCATCTCAACAAATCCTCACATCATCTCTGGGAGCTTGCCTTACAAGTCAGAAAGCTGATATAAGTCATGCATGTGCGTAACAAAGAGATCAGCTCCAGGTCAAAATGTCCCTGCTTTAAGTAACCTGTCTCCCGGTTTTATCTGCAACAGGTAACCCCCATAAAAACAGATTTTAAGCAGGGGAGTTTGGGAAGAGTGTCTCAGGTATGAGGACCAGAGTTGCTCATGCTCAGGTCAAAAAAGACTTCTTCCTCATTGTGCCTTCATCCAGGTAGGAATCAGTAAGGGAGATAAACACTGTGGCCTTGACTCCAGTGTGGGGCCTAAGGACTCCCTTCCTGTCAGGGTGAAGAAGTGGCTCTGGACCTTACTTCTGACCTTGCAGCCTGGGGAGGGGTCACACTAGGTGTTTTCTGGGCCACCTGTCAGACTGTGGGAAGCTGCTTCCATGAGACTGAGACCCTAGTGCCAGTGTGCCTCCATTTTCCACATGGATAATGCAAGGCCACCTTTTCCCTGCCTCTCCCCTCAGATAGGGCTTGAGGCCTTTCTGGGACAAGATAGCTTAGCCTTAAATATAGACATACTCATGCCCATAATTACTTCAGGCCATTCTAGGAATTCTCATATGTCTGAGTGTGTTAGCTTTAGAAATGTTCATTGCATTTCTACCTTAGCTTTCTGATGGGTAAAATGGAAACATTTGGATGATACAAGAGAAACAGATAAAATTAACCTTAATAATGAAGTGATTCATGCCTATATGGATAGCATATTACTATCTGATATACTCCCGTCCATACAAATTATAACCCACATTCCATTTAATAGTTAGGTCCATAGATGTCATAGACAGAGTGGAGCGAGGATGTGACAATCATGCTTCTTTCTGAGAAACATCTAATCACGAGGTTTGCTCTCATGCTCTTTGTCTCCAATCTTTGTTCCCCTCCTCCTCCACCTAACCACAAAACAAAACAACCAGAAAACAAGCACTTGATTGGAGTTCTTGTAAAAGTCTTTCCTTGGTTAGGTTTGTACGGGAACAACTTGAGTGTAGAGGTCATTCGGTTGTAAAATGCATGGATTTGTATATTTCACATATTGAGGTTCTCTACTTGAAATATATATATGTCTGTGTGCTTGAAAAATCTCCCCATGTTGCACAATTTGTCACCCTACATCTGGGGGTAATTTCTTATCTCCCCTAAATTACATCTCAAGGTTGTTGCCAAGTTTCTAGTTCAATCAAATCTGATAGTCGGCACAGGAAACAAATCCTCTTGCTTAATGTTGTTAGTTTGAATGTTTTAGCTACCAAACAATATCACAGATGCAAAATAGTACCTTGAAGAAGGAAAGTAATTAAGTGGTTTTTCAGGATCTTAAATGTATAAAAACTCATGTGAAATCATGTGTGGGTGCAACCATCCCACCCCATGAAGAGACTTATGCTCCGGCGTGATGGTAATTAACCATCTCCTCAAATAGCTGGTCATACTTGTAACCCTCATGTCAGGATTAGAATCCTTTAAATAACAACTGTGTTTATGGTTCTAATTTGGTTTGCAATTGATTCTCCTAAAAACCATAAACCAGAAAAGTGCTTATTTTACGGACCACAACATAGCCTTCATGGAGACTATTTTAAAATTACTCTGGTGTCCTACAAACTTCAAGATCTTTTGTTTTCATAAATTATGAAAGGGAAATGTCACAAGCACTCATCGCTGTGTGCCCTGGCTCTGCTGACAGCTGTATGATGCACACTCAGTGCGGCAGGTTGGGAGCTGAGAGTTTCATCAATAAATATGACTCTGATCGCTTCATGTCGACGGTCAAGGTAATGGCGTTTTAGTATCTTGGAAACATGCACCACTCCCAGCCACACGCGGACTGGAGGGTTGAAATCCACAGTGCAGAGCTCATCTCATTCTTCCCTCTTGACAGAAATTCTACTTTTTATCTATCTCACAATTCTTGATGATAATCTGCTCTTGATACAGTCATATTTCTTACTTGTATTTTGCTACCCCATAAGGCTGCACATCAACTGAGGCGAGCATGTGGAAATCAGAGTGGAAATAATCTTGTATATTATGTTAGGAGGAATATTCCGCCTCCCAACCAGTTTTAACATGGGCGTGACCATTGCTTCTCTGGATCCCTGAAGAAAATTAGATCAATGCTTTAAAATATAAGGAAAGAAAACAACAGAAGGCCAGAGAAACTAATCCTACGTACAGGAGGAATCATGTGGAAAAAAATCTCAAGGGCATTTCTTTCTAAGAAATCAGTATTTAAAACATTTTTGTGTAAATTAACTTAAATGGTAGCTTCCTTAGTATCTAAACTGCTCTACTGATCTGTTTTTCATTTCTTTTTCTCCTTCATCTGCAGATTTGCCTCTACCACGAAGGATACTTTACATGGATGTTAGATCCAAATACTGTACATTACTAGCATTTAAACTCATTAGTTTTATGTACTTTAAAAATGTGTTTGTTTATGTTTTGCTTCTCACAATTTGGTAGTAGAGCAAAATATATAAACTTGATAGTTAAAAGTATTTTGAAAGCAGATTAAAGATACTATAATTGATATTGCTACATATGTTAACTGTGGGGTTTTGTTTGATTGGTTTGTTTGTTTGTTTTGGTACGTCTCTTCTTAGTATGAAGCAATTCCTTTTAGTCAATTCTTTGCCCACAAATACTCTACTTGGAAGAATTCTAAAGTTGACATCAGATACCTAGATTTAAAATATCACTTAAAAAATTAAGTTATGACTCTACCCCCACTCAGTTTTTGCTTCAAGATTTTTCAGTATTGACTTACAATTTTTAAATACCCTAGTCACCTTGACAGAATTTTCAGTCTCTGAAATACAATGTGTTAATTTGAATGAATTTTTTCTTAAACCACAAAACATGGAAAGGCAAGAAATCATGAAAATCCTTGTATCTGGGGAATCTCCAGAGCTAAGTAGGTTAACATGTTACCACAACTATAGAGAGACAATTTTTGACATGTGAATCGTAAAAAACAAGGTTTTGTAGACATTGTAGCTATGTTTGTTCCCCTCTTGAATTGCCTTTCACACTGACCATAATCAAAATAATCTTAAAGTGTAACCAAAAGAATTTTCAGAAAAAATGTTGAAAGTGACAAATTTGTGTTGAAAAAATCAAGAAAGACAAGCTAATATTTAAAAAGCCCTGTGCTCCTTTCATTAACTCTTGATCTCTGCAAAATTCATTTTATACTTATAATGACCTTCTCTTTTCATAAAGAAAATACTTTTTTTCCTCTCCTTTATTGACCAAACTATGATGAGAAAATGAGAAATTTAATGCCAGTGAATTATTCTTCCTTTTATTATTATTTTTTCCCGAAGACCTGGGAAAGAATTGGTTCCAATTAATGCTGAGACCACTTTATTTGTGTAAAAATATAACATGGTTAATAAAATGTTAGCTATGAATAAAAATGTAACTACAAGGAAATGCAAATGTAGGTGCTGCTAATATGCAATACTCTATACCCAGGTTGATTGTTTTAGTGAAGAAAAATATCTATGATGCTCTCAGTACATTAAATTATATCAGAATATGTTCTTTAGAAGGTCTTGGAAGCTTGAGATTTCAGACTTTAATGCCTGTGCACAAACCAACTTTAAAAAGCAAAGATTTGAAACAGATAAAGCAACATTTTGCCTAAAGTTCATTCATCAAAGGGCTGCATATCTTGAAAAGGGTAAAAGTACTACTAAACCCATCAGGGATAAGTAAAGGCTATATACTATAGATTATTTTAATCCCCCAGCTAGATATAAAAGGGATAATTACATATTTGTGGTTGAAGCCATGTGGTGGAAAAATCAATACAACTTTTTTGTATGACACTTCATTAGTGTGAAAAATTTTAAAAGCTGAGAAGAACTGCCTTGCAATTAAATGCCTCTGCTACTTCAGCTCCAGTAATGGGTTTGTATTATTATCTAGTTTATTTGAAATAGTGGTTGCACTATAGAAGTAATTGGAAAACATTGATTATGCACTTGTATCTGGAAAGCCTGGCAAATCATTACAGGGCCTGGCAACAGTTAGTTAGCCTTACTAATGAAGCACTAATTGCTCTAAGTAGGTTAACATGTTAGTGAAACTATAGGGAGATAATAGTTTAGAAAATTCTGAGATATTTTGTCAAACATGTATTTTCATTTAATATTCCAGAAACAGAAGTCATGGAGATTTTTTTTCCCTCTTTTTGTTTTTGTTTTTGATGCTCTGTTGGGGGGCAGGGGGAGTAGCCTAAATGAAGTTCCCACATTGTTTGGCTTGAGAGAACTCCATTTCCTTCCAGGCTCTTTCTCTATTAACCCAGCCTGTTTAGCAAATGAAACCAAGCCATGCTCAGCAAGCTTTGGGGTCTTTCAGTTAGAAACTTCTGATTAGTCTATCTTGGGTCAGTCTCCCAGATCAAGGCCTTCGTGATTGAATTAGGCAAAATCTTCGTGCTCTTGAGTCATTACCTTATTGTCCAATGTTCAGAAAAGATAAAATTTAAAAACTATTTTTTTACTTCAAATTAATTTTGTTAGTGGAACTTAATAGGACTTTATTGATAGGAAAGGGGAGTAGGAAAATCTCCCAATGCTATTCATGGGATTCTTAAGAGGAAAAGAAAATCAGTGTTAGAGAAATTCTTGCATATATGCACTGAGGAGATAAAAGACAAGAATGTTTAAAGCACTAGTTTCTGTAAGAATAGCAAACAGAGACTCTAGAAACCACTTAGTACCCACTGACAGGGTAAGTAATTGCATTATATTCACACAATGGAGTAGTAGGCAGTAGATAAAAATGAATAATATAAAAATATAGACACTCATTATGAATGAATCTTAGAAATAGTGTTGAATGAGAAAAGCATAAAACCACCAAACAAAACTAAAGTTTTAGTAATATGTATACATAGAGCAAAATTGCTTTTAAAAAATGTATGAAATGATATAAATAGAAAGCTCAAGATAGAAATTAGTTCAGAAGATAGAGTGGGGCACATTGGAAGAGTTGTAGTTTTAAATTGGGTGGAAATTCATGCTGTTATTTTAATATTATGCTTTGTAACTCTAATGTTACAGATACTCTTTTGGAGAGGAGGGAGAGTGCATACCAGGTATTGAACTCAGGGGCACTCCACCACTGACCCACATCCCTAGCCCTATTTTGTATTTTATTTGGAGACAGTGTCTCACTGAGTTGTTTAGTGCCTCGCTTTTTCTGAGGATGGCTTTGAACTCATGATCTTCTTGCCTCGGCTGCTGGGATTACAGGTGTGCTTCACCACTCCCGGCACAGATACTTCTTATTACATAACAATAAAAATGTTTGAAAGAATTGTTATCTTCTGCTCCCTTAAAAAATTACATCATGTGAAGTCCAAGTACCAAATATATCCCTTTTTCTATAGAAATTAGAGAGGAAATGTTACTAATTTTAAATTGTGGTATTTTTTGGCTCATTATTGACAATATCAATGTGAAGAACTAAAGGATAAAAAAATAATTTTATTGAAAAAGTATGTTGATTAAAATATAACAATTCACTTTTATATATTTATAATTTATTCCACAAAGATGGGAGATATTTCTCTTTGCAACATTTAAGTAGTCCTCTCAGTGAGTTGGGAGTATCTCATGGTTTATATCTGAGAAGCAGATTTATCTTTTGGGAAATAGCAGAAAAAGCTATTTCCATCCAACCTGCCCCACGCTTGAGCCTATTGAGCTGAAGAAAGAATTACTCCCTGCGCTGTTCCTTAAGCATGTTCCTTAAGAAAACAATATGAGTGTAAGAGTTGGAGAGAGCACTGTTCCTGCCACTCTTACAAATATATATGTGTGTTATATTATATATAAACATATATATAATATATATTTCTTTTTAGCAACATTTACCAATATAAAAAGGCAGTTGAGTGGCCTAATTGCTATAAGATGTCCAGCAAAGTTTGGGAGTCAGTGGGAGAGGGGAGATTAATTTTCTGTGTCTTGCTTTCCTTGTCTGGCCATTTCTGCTTTCCTGTACCAATAGCATGTGTCATAAAGGAAGTGCCCGGTACATCTTTTCAAGTCAAGTTTTTTGTGGAACCCATTTCAAAGAAGATAGATATATTAAAATAAATAATTTATTTGAAGGCCAAAAGTGAAATTCACAATAATATAACAATGACTCACAGAAGAAAAATTTGGTTTCTTAAATCTCTGCCATAAGTGAAAAAAACACTCCTTTGAAGCAAACCAGGGACTAATGATGCTCTTGATTTTTTTTCCCTAACATGTGGGTTGAAGTTAGTATTTTGAGAAATGCAGCTCATGAGGAAAAAATGTCCACAAAAATGTAAAAGGGGTTCAAAATATTTCTTTGATTTCTTTTTTTAAAAGCCAAAGAATTCTTATCTTTTAGAGCTTCCTATTGAAATGTCTGCAGATATGCTAAGTTAAATGATGCTTAGATTTGCTTCAAAACAGTCCAGGGTGGGCAGTGAGCAGGAATATAGATGGATCACCATTGGCCCTGAGTGAGAGATGATACTAGTTGAAGATGGAAGATAAGTATATGTGAGATTACTACATTATTTGATCTCTTATCTATTTAATTTCTGTAATAAAAATTAAAATCTGTTCAGATTTATTAAAATCTTACTTGAAACTATTTCATTCAATTGCCCTAGTCGATCTTTCATTCTGTCTCCTTGGGTTAGAAAAAAAAAGTTGGATTTTCATTCTGCCCACTGATACCTCTGGGGGGGAAAAACTCATCTGTGTATTTTCAAACGACATTGGGTGGTAGCAAACAGGTGCCATTCAGAGATGCCAGTTGAAACGGAACTGTCAGCCTTCAATAGGAGTTTGCATTTCTCTCAGTGTTGATGGGATTTTCCTCACCTTGGAGTTATTGGAAGGATCTGGCTGGGGTGGGAGGTTGCAAAGAGAGGGGATTATTGTTTAAATGGGACCCTGTTTCTAGCCTTAAGTCAGAGGAGAGCCATTCTGGTTGCATTCAACGTTTCAAAGAGAAGTAACAATGCTCTCAGAGCACTGCTCTCTACAAAGCAGCTCATTATTGTAAATGTGGGGCATGTTTAGACTGCTAAGGAGAATCATAAAAGTACAGCCTCTGCCGCAAGCTCCTCTGGCAGTAAACATTGTCCTCAGGCCAGATATACTTCCGGGCAGCCCCAGCACCCACAGCCTGAGTGGAATGCTCACCCGATGATGCCGGAACGAGGAAAGTAGAGTTAGGAAGTATAAATGTGCATGGTGAACATTATCTGCAAGGTCTTTTATGTTAAGGAAATCATGACACCTGCCAATCTTTCAAATTCCAAAGGGTAAAGCAGGAGGCCTAGTAGGCTGTCATTGAACATGACAAGCTTAATGCCAAGTTTATAACAGAAAAAGGGCAATCTTATTGTGGTTTATTCAGTTTTATGTTGCTGGTTCAGTAGGAAAGCTCTCTCTTTTTCTCTCTCTCCTTTTCTCCCTTTCTTTTCAAATCTAATTTATAAAATTTGAAATACCAAACAGATTCTTTACATATCTCTTGAGCCCCCACTCCTCTTCACTACCCCCGCCTCTCCTTTAGGGAGCAACCCCTAAATCCTTCCAATTTAGCATCTTTGTGAGGCCAGACAATAGTTTGAGTTGAGCCTTTCCTTCCCTTCCATTGTTATAGAGCTGTTTCTAACTCCAAACATTTCTGTTTAATTACTGCTCAGACTGTTGCGCTATTTCCATCCAACCTGCCCCGGCGCTTGAGCCCATTGGGCTGAAGAAAGAATTACTCCCTGCGCTGTTCCTTAGCCCTTCTTGTTCAGATCTGTAATTGGCCCTGTGTTTTTGACTTTTTGCTAATAAGCAGCTTACTTTCTCTCCCCCTAGACTCAACCCACCACTTTTGTTTCATGAATTTTACAAAGGATTTTAATAGATGCTTTAGGCTATGCAAAATGTTATATGAAGGGGAGCGCTAATGCCGCAGCCTTGACACAAAGGACGTGTGAATGGCTGCTTATCATTACAGTCAGGTCTCAAAATTTTCATTAGGAGTTCTGGAGGACAAAAGAAGAAAAAAGTGCAGCTATATGAAGGAATATTAACCTATACTGTGTAACCAACTATAATTGCTTAGCATTTTACATTAACTCTCTTCAGACATGGCCTCTCATTATTTTTACACATACATAATAACTGCTTATTACAGCGGTATAGTTCATGCCGATACATAGTGGATAGGGCTGTGTCAGCACTTCTAATATAAGACCCACTTTCATGGGTTTAAAACAGCTGTAAAACTTACCTCCAGACCAAAGATTGGCAATCAACTTTCCACCTGGAGAGGGAATTTTGTTTAAAGTTAAAACAAGAAAATATCCCTAAAAATACCACTTTCATTAAGGAAAAAAAACTTTGCTTGTTTTAAATTATGCATGTAACAAAGTGAATGAGCATGCTAAAGACACTTTTGAATTTCTAAATATGGAGATTTATTGAAACCCACTCTAAAATGTGCTTTCAATGATAAATTAATTTTAAACAGCACTGAAATGAAATAACACATCCACAGTGGGCTTTATTGAAAGTATTTACATCTCCAGAAGATGGCACTTTATGCAGTGGCGCTAGGAACACTGTGTGTATTTTCAAGATGTTTAGTTTTCTCTGGAAAATGAAATATCAGTTTTATGTGTTAGTGAAAAGTCATACGCTTATATATAACAACATACGGACTTGCAGAATTATTTTGGCATTCTGTTTTCTGAAAGTTCCACAGCAACTAGTTTTGGCTAATGGAAGAAAAGTAGGAATTCGGCAAAATACTGAAGTCCTTAAATTGGGAACTTGGGAAGACAAAGTGGTAGATCTGTCACACAAATGAGTCAACTTATGAAGGTCTGGGCTTCTGGCAGTAATAATTCCAAAGAAGATGTTACTAATTTTCACAGACTGTGAAATTCTCCAAAGTTCTCTCAATAGCCAAAATATAAAAGTATTTTGAAATCATGTTCAAATAATAATCATGAGTTATATCAGTATTATACACACAATGTTTCCAATTCAAGTGTCCTGAGTTAGATGCATTTGCTTCTAAAGAATATAGAAACTACAAGATAGAATATCATTTTTTGAAGTCATAAGAGAAATGCTTCTAATGTGTAAGAGAGAACTTACATGGAAATTTTCTCCTATGTTGACAAAGTCTTAGAAAAATATCTTGGAACTTATTTCAAGTGGGGTGGTTCTATAGCAAAAAATCAGAACTATATTCTTAAATACACTATGTTTACAAACAATAGATCAAATATATCAAACACCAACGGGATAAAGTAGAGTGCATGCCTTTAATTCCCATTAAGCTTCTGGTCTTTCCATCAGCTTCTCTCACACTTTAGCTCAAATGACAAACTCATCTTAGCTGTATTTCCCAGAGTTAGCTGATTCCTTGACATAGCCCCAGAAGTGCTAAAAAAGAAAAAGAGGCATTCGTTTAAAAATGCAAGCCCGTTCAGATTAATATCAGATTCTATAAAGCAACTTATTCTACTACTATTTCTTGAAGTGACAGTTTACAGAAGGTGGAAACATGGACTTGAAATGGCTCTTGGCACACAGGCATTGATGTTTCATGGTATTAGTGCAGTAAGGAAGGAGCAACTCTGTTCCTAAACTGTTAGAGTGAAGGGTTCCTGGCTGGCATTTGTGCAATGACTCTTCAGCAATGAAAAAAAGCTGCAACTTGTTAATACAGTTACAGTAAACAGTGCTGGCCTCACATAGCTAATTAGCTGTGGCCCTGGCTCGCCTGTGCTTTGTGGTGACACTCTAATCAGAGATGATTGTCATCAGATATCACAGATGTCTCTCTCTTGCTGCTCAGCCCAGTCAGGAGCTGGCGCAGCTTAGAGCAGGCAGCGCTGGGAGCTGTTCAGAGACACCAGGTCTCTGGGTGCCTCAGCTGCCGGTTGCAGGCAGCTCGTCACTCTGCCTGCTGAGAGAAAGGAAGCAGGGTTAGGCAAGGGGGGGATCCTACCTGTCGGGTGTTCCAGGAGGCAGTGATGCAATCAGTTTGAAAGGAGAGGTTTCAGAACAAAAACCTGTAACTGAAGCTACTCAGGACTTTGTCGAGCCACCTGGGATTCTTGGAGATGACAAATGCTAATTCTTTCAATTCATTACATATTTCTTTCAATTCATTACATATTTTTGAACTGAGTGTCTGAGAGGGCTAAAGGAACAAGCTTAAAGATTTACAAGCCACAATCAAGGATGTGGTAAGGAAAATAAAGCAGCATGCCAGGAGGTGTGACTTGAGCCCTAAAGTGGGAACTTGATAACCCTATAATCCTCCACCTCTCACTCACAGCTAGTCCTTCTCACTCCACCCCATAAAGTTAGAAACTCTCTCCTGCATTCTCTGACCCTCCACCTATCATCCTGTTATCCCACAGGAGTTACTGAACTCCTGCCCCTGGGGTTGCTGGTACTCCTCTATTCTGAAGGGCTCTCAGCTTACTTGACTTCTCACAGAAGTAACAATTGCCACCCTTGCATTTTGCCATTATGTTCAAATATTCATCCCCTTCACTCCCCAGGACTCCCTCTCCTTCCCCAATTGCCACTTGGGCTCTTTGTTCTTGTACTGGAGTTTCAGGGGCTCCATCTCCTTATCTAGAATTTTCCTCAGCTGCCATCTCCTGTTCAATCTCATCTACCATGGCTCTACCCACTGAGCCCACTCTCGACATCCAGCTCTTCTCCAGGCCTCACACTGGGGCTCCACGTTTTTACTGAATATTTTCACTAAATGTTTCATCTCCTATTTGACTCGCCTCAAACTATAAACCCATCTGTCCTGCGTCCCAGCCCTTCTTTCCCTTTAGGTGCTTCCCCTAAATCAGGTCCTATTTCGTTCTTGCCAACTCATCGATGACTCCACATTCCACTTGAGTCACTTGAGTCAGAAACTGGAAACCACCCTGGAGCCCTGCTTTCCTTAGTTCCCAAAGCCACACTGCCAGGAAACCTGTTGTGTCCTCCCTCTCACTTCTCCATTTCTTCCATGCCGTTTCCTCTCTTTCTCTGCCTTACTCAAGCTTTTGTTATCTCTACCTTCTGAGCTAAGTCCTAATTCAAGAATAACCTTCATTCAGTTTTTCTAGAATGCAAAGCTGATCTTTTTATTCCCTTTCTTGAACCTTCCACAGATCCCTAAACTTTGAGGAAGGCCTAGAGTACAGGGCTTTCTTGAATGGACCCCAGCCAATTTCTGGACCTGCCTGAGACCATTCCTTACAGCCCTGTGGACTGTGGTTTCCCCACTGCCCCTGCTCTAGTCACACCCAAGGCTTTGCGTATGCATTAAATGCCCTTCCCTGTTCTGCCAAAGCCAGCTCAAAGTTCTTATTTTCTCAGACACCTTTCCTGACATTTTTAGCAGAAGGAGATGCTGCTTCCCAGCATCCCATTTTTATGTTTGTGTTGTAGATCTAATTATACTCCTATGAATGTTAACATACCTATCTACTCCACTTGGCTAGGAATCGTGGAGACCACATAATGTTCATCTCTGTAGCTCTTCACCTGGCCTTGCCTGGCACAGAGTAGACCCTTAAATATTTATTACATGAATGAATAAATAAATTCAAGGATGAATGAATGGACGAATGAGTGAGAATATACCATCACATAGGAAAAGGTAAGAAGAAGACTAACATCTTTTCACAAACTCAGAGCTTAGGTCAGAAGAAGAGTGCAAGCAGAAGGAAGAGTAATAACAATAACTACTATTCACTAGGCATGTACTTTGTGCCAGGCACCATGCCAAATTTATAAATTATCCCATTTAAACCTTTTGATTTTATTTGTCATGCAGAGGAGAAAATTGAGGCTTAAGAACCAGTATACGAACCCAGGAATATTTGCTGTATTTCAAAGTCACTCTGCCTGTACTATCCATAGGTATGGTCTCAGAGGTTTCATGTTTTGCAATTTAGGCCAAGGTGGACTTGAAAAGGAGGTATGAGAAACATCCTTATTACTTGATGGTTAAAAATAAGATGGAGATTTTGATTATAAGACAACCAGTCTATTTCCTTAGCTAATTATGGTGCAAAGCTAAAGGAGGAGGTTTTATCTCTCCCTTTTCTTAGACCTAGTTCCACAGAATCCCTTACCTATGACAGTCTCCTTGCAAAATGCAGGCCTTCATTCGAGGTGGGGCTCGGGAGACAGTCAAGTTTGAAAAGGCATTTCTATTGCTGATGCAGAATGGAATCCTTGCCCAGGAAGTTCAGCAAAACTGTGGTCAGAACACTTGGTTTGCAAATAAACATTTTCACAACCCACTTATTATTTGTTAGATGTGATGCTTTCACCAAATTAGTTGAATAATTGAACCTCTGGTCATTGTGGTACTGAGTAGACAGCCTCAGCGGCGCATAGAATAAAGAATGTGTGTTAGAGCAAACGAGAGCGTGGGGGAGCTGGTTGAATTTAAAACCTTCAAATGCTTGTAAATAATATTGAAAGGCTGTTTTCCAGCATTTAATTGGGTGGAATATAAGGGTCTTTTTATTTTGAAAAATTTTTTTTGGAATGGGGAGGAAGTTTAGGAAAAAATATGTCTTTGGCTTTGGCACTGAAAACATAAAGTTCTTGTATCTCCTCTCTGGCCCCCCACCTTTTCCAGTATATTTGCTACATATTTTTCTGTCTCTGGTTTGAACTTTATTTTGTCAGGTTTCTGGAATTATAGGGAATACAAAACTATCTGGAAATTGAGATAGATACTGACTCATGTTAATTCAAACTATTTTATTGGGCTTATGAAAAAACAACAATGATCTAAAAAGCCACACATTCTTACAGTCATAATGAGGACCAGAGAAGACCACTAAAGGCTCCTGACCTGAGTGTGAGTTCATAAGTTTAATCAAAATATAATCTTTCATTTTTATTGTGGGGCATTTTTTTTTTCAGCTCTGTAGTTATGTGCTAAACCAAAGCAAAGTATGTATGGCCAAGAAAATAAGAATAAGTAAAATAGGCTCAGTAATCAGGTGATTATTTAAATTCATATATAACCATATAGAATACTACTTATGATCACAACTTGCACTTGTGACATTTTTCACTTTATAATGTGTGTGTGCATGTATACATATACACACACACGTGTGTGTGTATGTGTGTGTGTTTATGTATTCAGTCACATTTGGACCATAAATCAAACCTATAAGGTTGGCAGATAAATATCATTATCTCCAATTTAGAGACAAGATAACCAAAGTTCAGCAAGATAGATGCAATGACTTTCCCATGAAGCAAGTACATTTCCGGAAGCCTAGTGTTTTCTCTCCCCTGTAGCCACATAGCACTACACATGCATGTGCCTGTGTGGGCTGAAGGCCGTGCTCAGAATGCAGACTCAAGTTTAATTCCATAGCAGGTTAGAATAGTAAGCAAATTTAAGATTGTGCAAAAGTTGCATTTCTGGTCCCAAAGCCTGGTTTAATAAAAGCAAATCAGCCTTGACTATTAGCTAAGTAAATGAAAGTGTTAATTAAGCTCAGCTCCCTCGTCAGAAATAAAAGCCTGTAAATTTCAAACATACCTGAGGAATGTGAGCAGGCAACTGTGAATTTGTGTACAGGGTGTCATTACATTCATTTGTTTGCCTGGTGTCCAGTCTGGGGACTGCCAGATAGTGAACCTTTAATAAATGGGAAAAGGAGTAGTAAAGGAGGGAAAAGGAGAGGAGGGAGTGCAGGGGTGAATGAAAACTGGGGAGAGGGAGAGCAGGAAGGAGGGAGTGAACTTCATTCACTAATTGGCTCTGTTGAAGGTGAATGTTAACTAAGGCATGGTTTGGACAGTTGCCAATTTGTTCTTCCTGCCTGGGCTATTAGCTGACGACTGCCTTCCATTAGGTATGAATATATGTCCACAAACATTCACAGATAAGTCAACAGTTCTGCACATACACCCACCAGCACACATGCCTGCACACACAGACACACGCACACATGGTCGAACTGAGCCTCGCATTGAACACAAAGGGCCGGAGCAGAGAGATGATCAAAAGGAGGAAGAAACCCCATAGATGAGGAAGAGGTAAAGGAAAACATTTCTGGTGGGCCTTACATATCCTTAAACAATTAGGACACTGAAACTGAAATACACATGCATACACACCTGCACACAGAGTTTCCATAAACTTGGAAAGTATGGGGAGGTAGCTCTATTGCTGAAATGAGGCTAAATGTATTCACTAAAATATAAAAGCTGCTCAAAGTAAGGGGCTTTCTAAAAACGCAGAACAAGAAATAAAAGAGCACAACTGCTGATGCTGCTAGCCAAATTATGATTTGTTTCTAACAGAGAGATCCACCTTAAGAAAGGTCCAGAGAGCTCAACAGAAACCAAATAGAGTAAGAGGAAGTTGGGAGTGTGGTGTCAGGCTGTCAGTAATCTGACAGCTATGGTAACTACCCTCTAATCCAGCCAGCTCCAGCCACGCTCTCGCTGACACCACCAGGACTGACTGACAGCTGAGAAGCAGGCACTTTTTACAGGCTCAAGTGACATCCAGTCTATTAAGGCTGACAAGCACAAAGCAGAGATTTGCCCTGAATGGTTTGGTACTGAAGTCTAGTAAAGGGGTTATTTGAAAGGTCTTAGAGAAAGTGTCAGACTCCAGCTCAGATGATAACAATATTGTAATGATGGTACTGGACAATGAAGTGTGATGATTGCCCATCTGGGCCAGGAAGACTGGAGGCAAATGGGGAGCACTGAGAATGAGCACACAGAATCCAATCCTCCAAGGCCAGTGTGCAACTGTTCAAGAAATTTCCTTGGTGGCATGTTTGCTTGCACCTTGGGGAGCTTCCCATAGTTGCAGATTAACTGTATCATTTGCATGGGGACTAGAGGTGGCAGTGAGCAGAGCAGAGGACTGGGTATAAAGTAGGTGACACCTGAAAAGAACATTTGCCTACCCTTGGTTCACTCTTCAGTTCATCAGCGGGCCTTGGAAGTATTTTCCAGAAGAAAATGAATTGTAATTTTTAGAATTACAATTCTAAAAATTGCTTTGCTTATAACTGTGGCTGAAAAGTAAAAGTGACTCTAAAAGATATGACCATGACTGTCTTTGTTGCTATTATTGAATGCATTGGCTCTCACAGGGTGCCAGGTACTGTGTCAACAATACGTGTCGTCTTTTTGGTGGGACTGGGAATTGAACCTAGGACCTTGCACATGCTAAGGAACCAAGCTACATCTCCAGCTCCTTTTTTTTTTTGGTACTGGGGATTGAATTCAGGGGTACTCAACCACTGAGCCATACCCCCAGACCTATTTTGTGTTTTATGTAGAGACAGGGTCTCACTGAGTTGCTTAGCACCTCACCATTGCTGAGGCTGGCTTTGAACCTGCAATTCTCCTGTCTCACTTCCCAAAGTGCTGGGATTATAAGCGTGAGCCACCCCGCCTGGCTTCAAGCTCCCTTTTTTATTTCAAGACATGGTCTCATGAAATTGCCTAGGCTGGCCTCAAATGTGTGATCCTCCTGCCTCAGCCTCCTGTGTAGCTGAGATTACAGGTATGTGCCACCATATCCAGCCCTGTCTTCTCATGGTTTTCTCTATGAAATAAAGAAAGGGCAAGTATCATAATCCTACTTAACTGATAGAAAAATGTCTGTTGTCACTATGTACTCCCATTTGAGTTAGGCATGTCCTTGTGTGTATATTTATTGCCCTTGTGTGTATATTTGTTTATTTAGTTCATATATATTATGTATTTAGTATAAGACCGAAACTTCATTAGTTCCTAGGAAGACCTCAGTAAGCAAAAGAGTGTGGTCCCCATGCACACAGTGATTAGACTCCAGGGCTAAAGGCTGATGCTCAGCTACCAGCACACCACCTGTTAATACACTGACATAACTTCCATTTTGGCAAATAGCCACCACTCTGAGTACCAAGTGCATCCCTACCTCTCCCCAACATCTGCCTCTCTGGCCTCCTCTCTCCCATGACTCCTCTCAACTCCCCATGATCCAGCAACCAAAGAATGGATGCCTGGCGTGGCAGATCCCTCTCCTAGCCTTATGTCCAGTATTCATTCTGAATGGTCCTTCTAATTTTCACATCTACCAGTTGAGAAAATATTTAAACCCTACTGCTAGTGAAGCTCATAATTTTAAAATTCACACAGAAAAATTTCAAACTCTTTTTCCAGAGATCCAATTTCCTTGAGAGTGATGTCCATGTGGAGAGTTGGAGTTTGAGGGTGTATAGATAATAAGAAGACAGAGGCAACAAGGAGTTTATATCCCAGAGAAAGCAGAGTTAGTCTCACTGTGGAGATAATGCCAAGTCATAAAAGAAAGATCAACAAGGAAGATAAGAGGAAAAAGACAGGCAGATGGGACCTGGGTCAACCCTCCTTTATGGAGGTATCTATATTGCCTTGATACTGCTATGGAATAGAAACATTGAGTCTATAGTATCAGATCATGTTCTAGACTTTAAGAACTAGAGAACCAAATGCAGGTAACAGAGAAGAATACTTATGGGTAAGTATTCAAGATGGGAGAAGCTAGGGATAAAAGGAAGAAGGAAGAAGATATTTAAACTCAGATTACAAAATACATGAAGATTAGTAAACCAATTAAGAAAGAGAACATCAAAATTTCCCATTTTCAACTCAATAGCAGACTTAAAAATCAATAGCTCACAATCATAATGAAAATCATCAGCTAGTCAGCCACTGGAGTTAGTTTCTTGTCCCATCCCACAGTGTTGTTATTATTTGAACTTCTAAATGGTACTCTGGAAAACAATACTTGCAAGGTTGTCTTTATTTAACCTGAATCAGAATTTTCCCAAGTACAAAGTGTTTTCACTGGAGATGACTATTGAAAATAGTTGCAGGCATTTGTTTAGCTTTATCAGTGCTTAAGGAAGTATGTTACAATTGGTAGAAATAATAGACCAAAAAACTTAAAAGGAAAAACTGGTAAATGAAATGCCAGTAGGGATTTAAATGTTCTAATATATTCCTGGGAATTTTTTAAGTCCATATGCATACATAGGACTGTGCACATGCTCACAAATGACCTGAGAAGACTCTAACCTCTTACTGCAGGCTGCCATTGAGGTCTGCAGAATCAAGAAATGAAGGCTAAGACAGAGTTTGTCAACTGCCTACCTTAGTGTTGAAGATATGGTCACAAATATACTTAGAGCTTCTTGGCAAAGACTGTCAAGCTTATTATAATTAGATGACTGCTGAGCTAAACGAGCAGATTTCAGTTGTCACACATGACAAATAATACGGACTTTACAGAATTAATTCAGGTGTTACTGAACAGGTAACAACAACTATAACACATAGTAACATCAATAGGCCCTGGATAGAGGGAAAACTGATTTGTAGAGTTGTCACATTATTGTTTTTAAAATGTCTAGTATTCAAAAATTTTAAGACATGCCAAAAAAAAAAAGTAAGACTATACATAGCAAACAACCACCACAACAAAAATAGAACAAAACAAAACAAACCCCAATCAATAGAAACTTCCCTGAGGAAATGCATGTGTAGGACTTACTAGAAAAAAAACTTTTAATCAGGTGTTTTAAATATATGAAGTGAACTAAAGAATGTCACACCCTAATAACTAAAGAAAAATATGAGAACAATGTCTCACCAGATACAGAATATTAATAAAGAAGTAGAAATTATTAAAAGGCACAAAACAAATAGAAATTCTAAGTTCAAAAAATACCAACTGAAATGAAAACTTCACTTGAAGTTCTCAAAACCAGATCTGAGCAAACATTAAGAGAGAATCAGCAAACCTAAAAGTAAATCAGTGAAGATTATGTAGTCTAAAGAATAGAAAGAAAAATCAATAGCCTCAAAAGTATGGGATATCACCAAGCCCAGAAACATATACATGCTGAGAGTACCAAAATATGACAGAGAAAAAGGGACAGAAAGACTATATGAGGAAATAATGCCCCCCCACCAAAAAAACAAAACAACTTCCCCTGTAATACCAGCAGCTAAAGAGGCTGAGGCAAGTTTGAGGCAAATTTGAGGCCAGCCTCAATAATTTAACAAGGCCTTAAGCAACTTAGCAAGACTGTCTCAAAATAAAAAATAGAAAGAGCTGGGGATGTGGCTCAGTGGTTTAGAGCCCCTGAGTTCAATCCCTAGTACCAAGAAGAAAAAAAAAACTTGCCAAATTTGATGAAAACATTAAATCTATATACCCAAGAAACTCAACCAACTCCAAATAGAATAAACTCAAAGAATTTACATCTTCAACATTATAATCAAATCGTCGAAAGGTAGAAACAAAGGCACAATCCTGAGAGCAGCAAGAGAAAATCAACTCACCATGTGCGAGGGATTGTTCATATGTTTAAGTACTGATTCCTTATCGGAAACCACAGAATCTAGAAGGCAGTGGGATTACATATACAGTATTGAAGGAAAACAGCTATTGATCAAAAACTTCAGATCCAGTAAAACTATTTTAAAAATGAAGGAGAAAATAAGACAGAAAAGATAAACGAAATAGGTGGGCATGGTGGTGCAGACTTGCAGTCCCAACTACTCAGGAGACTGAGGCAGGAGAATCACTTTAGTCCAGAAGTTTGAGACCAACTTGGGCAACATAGTGAGGCTCTGTCTCAAAAGGAAACCAACCACAAAAATCAGACAAACCAAAACAGACAGTTTCCATAAAAACGAATAACTGAGAGAATCTGTTGCTACAGCCAAAACACCGAGTGAGTGTGCTAGCGGACTTCCCTTAAGTGAAGTACTAAAGGAAATTCTTCAGCCTAAAGTGAACACAGTAGATAGTAACTCAAATCAACATAAGAAGAAATAGAGAGTACTAATAAAAGTAACTACATAGGTAAACATAAAAAACAGTTAAGTTGTTTTGTGTTACTAACTTCTTTTTTTTCTATATTATTTAAAAGATAACATCAGAAAGCAGTAATTATAAATCTGTATTGGTGGGCACCAATACAGATAGAAAGATATAATTTGTGACAAAAATAACATAAAGGAGAGAGGTAATGAAACTACATAGGAAGAAAGTGTTCATATGCTATTAAATCAAAATGATATTAATCTGAACTCCACTGTTATACATTAAGATGTTAATGATAATTCCCAGGGCAATCTCCCTCACACACTCACATACACACAAACACACACACACACACCTCTCAAAAATATATAGTAACAAACAAAAGGTAGCTAAAATGGCACAAAATAAAATGTCTATTTAACACAAAAGAAGTCAATAATGGAGGAATAGAGAAAGAAAAAGAGAAATAGAGAAAGGAATAGAGGAATAGAGAAAGAAAAATAATGAGACCTATCTTACTGAAAATTATATTAACTATAAACTATCCAATTAAAGGCAGATATCATCAAAATCAATTTAAAACAATATTACCCAATAGCATTTTGTCTAAAAGAAGCTTGATTTAGTTTCAAAGTCATCAATAGGTTGAAAATGAAAAGATGGAAAGAGATATACTATGTAAACAGTAACAAAAAAGAGCTGGAATGGCTATTTATACTATACAATATAGACTTTAAGGCAAAAATTATTAGTGGAGATAAAGAAGAATATTTTATAATGTAAAGGATCAACTCATTGACATTATATAGTAAATACAACATTATGTACCTTAAGAGAGAACCAAAATTCATGAAGCAAAAACTGACAGAATTGAAGGGAAAAATAGACAATTGAACAATAATAGTTGGAGACTTCAATACCTCACTTTCAATAATAGAACAACTAGACAGAAAATCAGCAAGGAAGAAAAAAAACAGACTTATACAACACTATACGCCAACTAGACCAGATATTGATAGAATACTCCACCCAACTGTAGCAAAATACATATTCTTCATTCTTCATAAGTGCACATGAACATTTACCAGAGTAAATTATATATTAGTTTTTTTAAAGATTCAGTACATTTAAAAATGTTTAAATCATACAAAATGTGTTATATGACTACAATAGAATGAAATTAGAAATCAACAACAAAGGGAAATTTAGTAAATTCAGAAATATGTGAAAATTAAACAACATATTTTCAAAAAATCACTAAGTCAAACAAGAAACCATAATAGAAATTAGAAAATATTTTGAGGTGAATGAAAATAAAAACACAACATACCAAGATTTGTTCTGCAGAGAAAGAGGGACATTTATAATCATATATGCCTAGATTTAAAAAAGAAAAAAAATTAATAGCCTAAATTTCACCTTTAAAAAAACTAGGAAAATGGCAGCAAATTAAAAGTCAAAGCAAACAAAATTAAGAAAATAATAAAATTATAACAAAAATAAATGAATTAAGAATAGGAAACAAAAGAGTCAATGAAACCAAAAGTTGTTTCTTTGAAAAGATATAGACCAAGGAAAAAGGGAGAAGGGCCAAAATTAATAAAATCAGGAATTTTGTTCCTCTTTTGAGGAAACACTACTACTGACATTAGAGAAATAAAAAAAATTATAAAGGAATGCTATGACATTATACATTAACAATGTAAGTAACCAAGACTAAGTGGATAAACTGGAAAGACAAAAACTTAGAAAACAAATTCAAGAAGGAATAGAAAATCGTAATAAGCTGATAACAAAGAATAAAATTTAATTAGCAATAGAAAATCTTCCCAAAAAGAAAATCCCAGAATCAAATGGCTTCCCTGGAGAATTCTACTGAACATTAAAGAATTAGCACAAATTCTTTACAAACTCTTACAGAAACAGAAAGGAAGAAGATACTTCTCAAAATTCATTCTATGAGGCCAAACACATCACAAGAAACAGAAACTATAGATCAAAATCCATTATAAATATAGAAAACAAAAATCCTCAAGAAAACACTAGCAAATTAATTCATAACATAAAAAGGAATGTACACCATGGCCAGGTGGGATTTACACCAAGAATGCAAGGTTGGTTCGAATATTAAAAGTTGATCAATGTGATACTCTATATTAGTAGGATAAAGGTTAAAAACCACATGATAATCTCAATAGACACACCAAAATCATTTGACAAATATCTAACACACTTCATAACAAAAACAATAATTAAGTGATAAAATATATCCACAAAACTCCACAGCTATCAACATACTTAAGGAAGAAAGATTGTCTTCTCATTTATGTCAAGAACACAGAAAGGATGTCCACTATTGCCACTTCCATTCAATATTGTACTAGAGGTTCTAGCAAGGGCAGCTAGGCAAGAAAAGGAATTAAAAGGCATTCAGATTAGAAAGGAAGAAGTACCATCTCTATTTGCAGATGATACAATGTTGTACATAGAAAATTCTAAGAAATCAATAAAACTATTAGAGTTAATAAACAAGTTCATCAAGGTTATAGAATAAAAGATAACTATGAAAAAATTACTTATTTCCATTTGCCAATAATGAATAATCTAAAAATGAAATTAAGAAAACAATTTAATAATAGCATCAAACAGAATAAAACAGATAGAAATATATTTTTTAAATGATTCAAGACTTGAACACTGTCATACATCATGAAAAAATTAAATAAGACCTAAATAAGTGGAAAGACATTCCATATTCATGGATTAGAACATTAATAATGTTGGGAAGACAATACTCCTCGTTTGATCCATAGATTCAATACAATCTCTACTAAAATTCTAGCTGTCTTTCTTTGAGCAGAAATTTAAAAACTGATCCTAATATTCATATGGAAATGCAGGAGATCCAGAGTAGCCAAAACAATCATGAAAAAGAACAAAATTAATGTATCACAATTCCTGACTTCCAAACTTACTAGCAATCAAGACTGTATAATATTGACATAAGGATATACATAACTCAAGGCCTAGAATTGGTAGCCCAGAATATACTTGTGGACTTGAACTCTGCACATGCAAAGAAAAAAAAAGAAAGAAAAAAAAAATGAACTTGAACCTCTGTCTCACACCATATATAAACATTAAAATAGATTAAATACCTAAATCAAACTTTTAGAACAAAAAACAGGTATAATTCTTCATGACCTTGGATTATACAATAGTTTCTTCTATATGACACCTAAGATACAAAAAGAAAATAATAGGTAAATTTTGACTTAAAAAAATTGTCTGCTTCAAAAGTAACGATCACTTGAAAAGATCCTCAAACATCATTAGTCAGTAGGGAAATGCAAACCAAAACCACCATGAGATACCACCTCACATCATCCAGAATAACCATAATTAAAACTCAGACAATAACAAATATGGGAAAGGATGTGGGGAATTGTAACCCTTCTGCATTGCTAATGAGGATGAAATCATGTTGCTGCTGTGGGAAACAATTGGTGATTCCTCAAAAAGTTAAATATAGAATTACCATTTGACCCATCTATTCCTTTCCTAAGTGTATACTCAAGAGAGTGTACATATAAAAATATGTACACAAATATCCTAAGCAGCATTTTTAATAACAATCAAAAAGTAGAAACAATCAAAATGTTTAATGAGTGGATAAACAAAATGTGGTATATCCATAAAATGGAATATTACTCAGTCCTAAAAAGAATGAACTATTAATACATGCTTTAATGTGAATGAACCTTGACAATATTATGCTAAGTGCGATGTCAGCCAACAAATGCCACATTTCTGTAATTCTGTTTATATAAAATGAATTTGTTATGGCAGGAATCAAAAATTAATGTGACTACTTAAGCCAGAGTGTTTATTTAAAGCTCAGTATGTTACAATGGAGAAAAATTCATTTTGTAGTAGTACACACTCTTTTCGGATAATTTCAAATTTGCACTTACATTTGATACAAATCACAATTAAAATATGGCAAGCTTCCCATCACAAGAACATAGCAGCAGCCATCGGCATGTCTGCCAGCAGCCAAGGCCCCCAGAGTTTAGCTCTGACCCACAACCTAAGAATGGCTCTGGTTAACATCAAGTAAGTTTAATTTCCCACTTTGTCTATACTATATATCAATAACTTAATTAACACATTTGTCAAGTATCTTCTAGTAAGGCCTAGAATATTTTGTCAGATCCTAGGGAGATTCAAAATTAATAAGGCCCCCGGCTTCAAGGAAACCACCATAGTGGTAGAGATGGATATAGATTTCCCATCACATGATAAAGTCCAACCATTAAAATTTCAGCAGATATTTCCTTTGAGACCCTATAATAGGAATGACAGGAAAATTATGTATGCCTAAAATTATTCTTTCTGATTGAGCCTTAAATGTGTGGATTGTGCATGATTCCTTAATCCCTATTGAGAAACATCTGGAAGGAAGAAGAAAGATATGGGGAAGTGAAGGTGGAAGGAGGGTACTAGACACCACTTAACCAGGCACTTTTACAGGGACAATTGGAATGTAACCCCAACTTTGATTCTTATAGGCTGTATAATTTGGAGCAATTCATGAATCCATACTTCAGTTTCTTTTTACCTATAAAATGTGGATAAATATAGCCATTAAGGAAAACAGTATAAAGGTTTCTCAGAAAACTAAAAATAGAACTACCCTGTCATCCACAATCTCACTATGGATATCTATACACAAAATGAAATCAAAATATCAAAGAGATACCTGTACTTCCATGTCCACTGCAGCTTTATTCAGTGGATGACTGGATAAAGAAAATGTTGCATGTGAACACACGGAATACTATGCAGCTATGAAAGGGGGGGGAAATCCTGATGTGTCCAACAACACAGATGCATCTGGAGGACATTATGCTGAAGGAAATAAGCCAAACACAGAAAAAAAAGATCACACAATCTCACTTCCTTGTGGACGCTAATGGAAAGATAGTGTTCAGAGGCTGGAGCAGTGGGGGGATTGTTGATCCAAGATCCCAAGTTTCAGATAGACAGGAAGAGTAAGTTTTGAGATTTATTGTACAATGAGGTCAATATATAGTCAATAATGATCTGTTCTATATCTCAAAATAACTAAGTAAATTTCAAATGCCTCACCATAAAAAAATTATAGGTAAGCAAGGTGATGGATACATCGGCACCTGATGTAATCGTTCTGCACTATGTACATATATCAGAACACCACATTGTACCTCATGCATGTATATAATTATGACTCATCTATTAAAAATAATATTAGTAATTTTAATGAGTATAATAATAACACCTATTAATACTAATCATGTGATTACTGTGGAGATTTTTAAAAAATGAAGTGTTTAGCAGAGTCCCTGTTATAATTTTATAATTATTCAAACCCATTACATCCCTCCTTACCCATTCTGGAGGCATTCTGATGAGCTAAAATTTGTCATGTCTCTTACTTGGAGCAAACAACTTCAGGCCTTTTGGAAATTTTTAATTTAGTGGGTTCTTTTTTTTTCCTGTAGAAGTCTGGAATGGATTTCTAAAACTATAACTCTAAATATTTCATTGTTACTAGAATCCTAAACATTTAATATTATCAATATTACCAATTAAGCCAAACACCAAGTAAGCCATCAAATCTGCCCTGCTGTTCGTCTTTCACTCTCTTCTTTATTTACTGTATACTTTTAGAATAATAATATTGACTCTCCAATTCTGTGATTCTGAATGGTCCAAGGTTTACAGATAATAATAAAATAATGCAAATGTCATTAGCATTAAGGCCAAAGCTTCCTTCCCACACAATGCCAGGAGGTTAATACTATCTTTGCTTCTAGCCCATATGAATATTTATTGGCACATAAAGTCAGATTGAATAACATAGAATAAAAATAACATAATACAGACTTTCCCAATGATGCACTCCTTCTCTTGTGTAATTTTTTTTTTATTCCAGAGACTCTACCATTGAGGGAAAAATTCAACATAAAGGGAGCCTTTGAAATATGAGTTAATTGAGTGTACTCTAAACCTAAATAGATTATTATATTTCAAGAACAATCCTGGTTAAGCACATTTTGATCATCTCGGTTTTTGTCTTATTAACCCTAGTACTTGTGCAGCTGTTTTATGACCTATTTCACCAGTTTAGGAGACAAATTTGAAAATATTTCACACTCTTCAAATGAAAATTTCTTGATTCCTCATTCATCAGAATAACAGGAATCCAGGATTTTTTAAGGCTCTTTCTCTATTATCTAAGTGTCCATGTATTCCCTCATTCTAGAGAGGCCCAGATGTGCTTCCAGATGCCTCTCAGAGATCAAATTGGAGAGCCAGGACACAAGGCGTCCTGGTTTGCAAATGACTTCCTATTGTTGTTGGCCCTGGATGCTCTGATGCATTTTTTGACTGTACAGTGGTCCTCTTACTAGTTCAGCTTTGTACACCTTATCAGTGCTTATAAATATAATGAAAATTGGTTTGAATATAATGAACATTAATATATTCAGCCATCATTCTGAAAGCACGCCCACACTGTTCTGGAGCCAACCCTTCTCTAAGTGTAAGTACCTAGTCAGTCTAGGTATTGCTGCTGAGCCAGGGGGCCCACTCAAAACTGGTTTCCCAAGTGAGGAATCCCATTTGGGGTCATCTTTACTTTCCAGTTGAGATTATTTGAGACCAGCAGAGGCATCTAAAGATGTTGAATCTCAAAGGGGCCTTGGGAGAGCGGTGGAGTTGACAGCCATTGGTTCTTCCCAGAAGGATTCTTCATGTCTATAAAAACTTCCTCATTTTCCCCACAATATCAGACCTACACACCAGGTTGTTATCTGGAGGGCTGCTCTTGTCAAGCCACAGAAAGGGCCCATTACTCTTTCCCCAGGGCAACCAAGGCCCGATTGTCTGATAGATACATAATTGAGAAAGGTCTTTTCAGTGACCCGTCCTGAACAACTTATGTCACAAAGCCATCTCCCATATCTACCAAGACAGCTATGCTGCAGCAGACATCAGGAGCTCTCTCCTCATGAAAGAAAGGGAAAGCATGAATGTCCCAACTAGAGACCACTCTATGCAAGGGATTCACAGCTGAAATTCAGTGGAGGCAAATTTTGGAGTTAACCTATTAATTAGGTGAATGTCAGATTGAATCCTGGTTCTGCCATTTATGAGTTATATGTGCTTAAGCAAGTAACTTAATTACTGTGAGTCCATGTAATAACTCAGAAAATATCGATGCCTTTGAGTAATAAAGATACCAACAATAGCTTAAATAAAGGAGGGTTTTGTTTTCCTCCAAAAGGAGAAGTCAGAAGTCAACAATTGCAAACACTGGATCCACAGGTCAGTATGGCTGGGCCGTGGACTCCACGGTTCTCTTAGCATTACTCTCATAGTCTCAGGGGGACAGCTGCAGATCTAGCTGGATCATGGCCTTTCAGGCAGCTGAAAGAAGGAAAGATGGGAAGCAGGAAGGATCCAGACTTGTTTTGGGAAAGCAGGAACATCCCAGAAATCCTCAGCCAGCCTTGGTTTCCATACCAAGAGCCAGACTATGCCATGTGTCCACTCCTGCCTTTCAGAGAGTCTGAGATTCTAAATCTACTAGAAAATCTAGATTCTAAAGTATAAGGAGACACTGAAAAAAGGAAGTAGAAATAGGTGTTGAATAAATCATCCTACATATGTGACATACAGGTAAAGACTGGAATAAAGGCAATAGCCACAAAGATGGACAAAAGTGGGTGCGATTGAATCATCATGCTCTTTTGAGCAATGGAGAGAGGGCAGTGATGGGGAGGACACAGGTCAGGAACCATGTCTTTTCTTTTTAGTAGCCTCCTAAAATGTCTAATAAACTTCTCAAGACAAAATAGACCAACTGTCGAGAAAGATTGGTCTCCAAATGATGTTCAGAGTTGTGATTCTGTGAAAGTATACTATGACCCCAGACTCCTTTTTAGGGAGCCATGACTTGTAGAGTGAAAGAAACTATCTATCAGTCTTTGCTTGATTTTTGCCAAAATATTTTATTAGAAACTTTTTCCCGTTTTGGTTTCTTGCCCTTTTTTTTCACTAGTGACTGAGTCAAACAAAAATTCCATCACTTCATATTAAAAGGCACTTTCATGGCATAAACAGGGTCTAGATACAGGACACGCTAACCTCTGAAATCCTATCGGAGGCGTTGGTGAGTGAGCTTGATTTCCATGAGAGCTATTCAGTCAGTCCTTCACAGCCCCTTTTACGTGGGGATCCTATTATTTAACAGGCACTTTAAATTGAGACCAGCATCCTGATTCTCAAGCAGCATGGCTTTTATTGGAAGTCTCTGCCACGTTTAAACATCTTTAATACATTTTAAAAATAGAATTGTAAAAGGCAGCAACCAGACTTCAAAGCATAGACATGTTGGCCAGAATTGTGAAGCTGGCGACAATTTTCACTGGTTGTAAAGCCTGTGCCTCTTTCAATCCTCAGAACAATTGCTGGGGAAGGGGTTTGGCACACATTCCTCTTGAGTGTCCCCTGGACAGGCCTAAAGTGCCCAGGTAGAGGAGTAAGGAACCAACACACTGCGGGGCACATGTAGAAAGTACCACCAACCAGAGCCACAGGGCCATAAGCAGAGCCCAAAGAAACCAGGCCAAACCAGAAACAAATGAGGACTTGGAAAAGGGTTGGCCACCCTCTCTAAATTTGGGTCCCTTGTGTCTCTCATCTCCTGTCCAGGTCTTCCTTCCCCTGGGGAGACTTCAGATGTCCTCTGTTCCCAGTAAACCTGGTTGCTCTCTCTTTTTTCTTTTCTCCCTCTGAACTCTGTACAGACATTTATTACGCTTCAGCAAAATTACGTTTTTATACTTTGGATTCTGTCTCCTACTCCCAGCTGCAGCCTGTGAACACCTTGGAAGAAAGAGCTGCATCTTATTCATCCCATGCACACAGCAAATTAAATGAATATTTAAACAAAGTTGAGTCTCTTGGGAGAAGCTAAGCAGCAAGATCTGGTTCAGGGAAATTATTAAGAAGGATTTTT
>CM053402.1:108782000-108848243 GCA_028644305.1 Xerus rutilus | reverse complement strand
ATCTGCTTATAATTTTGTGCAAAGTTAGAAAAATTATGATTGTAACAATTTTTTTCTATTTGCCTCAACAAATGTTTTCAGTGAATAGTGTGTACAGCTTCTGATAATTTGTTTTTTTCTGTTATGTTTGCCAACATGTATTAAAATGCAACTTTTGGGAAAAAAAATAAAATAATAAAAAAATAAAAAAATAAAAAAATAAAAAAAAAAAGAAGGATTTTTTTTTTTTTTTTTTTTTTGGTTTCCTTTACTCTAAGGCAGTGGTTCACCAAATGTGATCCCCAAACCAGCAACATTAACATCAATGGGGAACTTGCAGGAAATGCACATTCCTGGGCCTGGACACAGGCCTGCAGGGTAAGTGGGCAAGCTTGAGAACCAGGAGAGCAGATGCTGTTGCTCCAGTATAAAGGCTGGCAGACTGGGGCCCCAGGAGGAGCTAACATTTCAGCTAGGTCGGAATACATGATATCCCAGTTGGAAGGCAGTCAGGCTGGAAAGAATTTCAGCAATCTGTGTTTTCACAAGCTTTCCAGGTGGTTCTGATGTACACTAAGTCTCAAGAATCATAACTTTTCCAAACCACAGTTTCCTCATCTGTAAAATAAAGCTTATCGTAGCAACCTCAAAGAACTGATCCCGATATGTAATTGGATAAAATATGTATCATTTAATCCAGAGACTCATACACATTAATCACTCAGTGACATTATTGAAGGGTGAACATATTCTGGTTTGCTTTGCTTTGCTGGATTAGTGACTTTGGGAAAACATTTCCATTACTGGCCTCATCCCATGTGCATGTGGGTTACTCATACAACAGATTCCTTTGGTTTATCTGAGTTCCCACATTCTCCCAGCAAAAGCCTATCCTTTTCAGTATCCTTGTAATTCAGCCAGAGCTAAGCATGAGTCCTGGGATCTTGTTTACTCCATTGGCCTTGGCCTTGGCCCTCACCTTATAGGGCCCATGGATTTCAGGCAGCAGTCACTGTTTGTGTAATAGAGGAAACAATCATATGGACCAGAGCTAGCCCAGGTGGGGAAGGAGAGGGCCTCAGAGAATTGCTGATCAAAAGCAAGCTGAAGCAGGGAAGGACCCTCTGCCTTCTCTGACAGGACATAGAGGAAATCATATGGCTCTGGAGGCGCAGCATTCAAAGGGCCAATTAAATCATTTAAAGTTTTCCAATTGATTTCCTCATAACTGAGTCACCATAGTTTAAAATTTGTCAACAAACCACATCCCTCCTTAAGAGCAACAAGCAGCCCCCCTACTGCTTTACTTAATTCTTCCAGACTGCTAGCATAACCCCCTCCCCACTCCAGCAAAATCTGGTTTAACTGCTCTGTGTTTGCTGCTCCAGGCAAGCCTCTTTTCCAAGACAGAAAAATTTCTTTTTCAAGTGGCACCCTCAAATAGACTTTACACACACACACACACACACACACACACACACACACACACAGAAAACTAGAGCACATTTTCCCCTTTTGACTTTAAGCAATAGCAAATGCAGAATTGCAATATTCCAGGGCTGTTTTGCTCAACACAGGGCACACTAGGCAAAGCATACCAAAGATCCAAAGTACTTCTCTCTGCACCCAAAGCTGCTACCAACTAATACTCCAGGTGGGTTCTGCTCAGTCACCACAGGGGTGGTTGAAAGCAACCAAGCTCTGGCATTTCAAGCCAATGAAAACCTTGTCCTTTCACTCTCAAATAAATAACGCTTTGAAAATTATTGCTATTACTGTTGCTTTAATAAGTCTGCATTGCCTCAGTGCCCCCCCACCTCCTACTGGTTTCCAATTTGTTTTCCTGTGGGAGCCAGGTCTTTGAAGCTGGTGTCTCCCAGAGCAGAGTGAAGATGTAGCACCCTTCTCTGCCTGGCTGACCCTCCCTGGAGAGGCCCAGTGGGGGTGAGTCACCCCTGGTGGGACTTTTCTCATTAGCCCTGCAGGCAGCATGCATTCAGCCTGGCTGGTCTTGGACTCTAAACACAGAACCCCAAATATGTTGTGAGAAATATTGAAGGTGTTCAGAGCATGACAGCTAGTTTATTACCACCAGCATCAGTTCTGATGCCAGCAGAAGTGGGATAGGGGAGCCCACTGCCCTCCAATGACCGGAAAGAAAGAATTAGCCTGGGAGAACACAGTGACTGAATCTTTGCTTTCCCTATAATGTGACCTTTCCTGGCTGAATAGCCACATAAAATGAATATTGAGAGCAAGTTTGAAATGGCACAAGCCAAACAAATGAAAGGAGGACAATAAATGCCAGAACGCCATTCTTAGAACAAAATATTCTTATTCAACTTACAGTATATACAAAGATGATTGAGCCATGGCCCCTGGCCTCTAAGGAGCTTATAATTAAATATAAGGGGGAAAAGACACACAGAAAGATAACAACAAAAAGCAGAAACACACAATGAACAATGGGAAATACAAACAAAAAGTACCATAGGAATATAGAGAGAGAAAACATCTACCTGGTGTCACTGTGGCAAGAATTCCTGGAGAGGATACCTGAATGGACTTTAGGAAGAAAGTATTGTATTTCAAGAAATCAAATGTGAGAGAGTCTGTTGGTTGCCTCTCCATGGTATTTGCCCTCCCAACTCACTCTGCTTTCCTGGGAGAGCCAGCCTCTCAGCTTAGAGATTGCCAATGCCACATATTCACCTTTCAGCCTTCCTCAAAGAAAGAATGTGGTCTTCTGAGCCAGGCATGGTGGTGGACACCTGTAATCCCAGCAGCTCAGGAGCCTGGAGCATGAAGATTGCAAGTTTAAGGCCAGCCTCCACAACTTAGCGAGACCATGTCTCAAAAATAAAAAGGGCTGGAGATATAACTCAGAAATAGAGCACCCCTGGGTCTAATCCCCAGTACAATGTGATCTTCTGATTCCATGCTGGCTAATGGCATTCAGGGAGAGCTACCCAAGGACAGTTGGAAAAAGTTTCCTTCCTGATTCAGGGCTTGGGATGGGGTGGGGGGTTGTGGAGCAGGGAGCAAGTGGATAAAAAAAGCTTTTTCCTGGCTTAAACCTGATTAACCAATATGTGATACTTGGAGTTGTGCTTACCATCTTAGTGTCTGAGCGAAAGCAGGAAAATCAGAAAGAAACTAGTTTTCATCCCAGATGTAACAAGCAGTCGTAGGACTCTGTATGTGTGTGACCTGTAGCTGAACGCAACCTGAGTCACAAACATAAATTAGGGAGACCCAGCTGGGCAGGGTGGCACATGCCTATAATCCTAGTTGCTCGGGAGGCTGAAGGAAAAAGATTACAAGTTCAAAGTCAGCCTGAGGAACTTAGTGAGGCAAGACTCTGTCTCAAAATTTAAAAAAGGGAGGGCTAAGGATGTGGCTCAGTGATAAAGAACTTCCTGGATTCAATCTCTGGTACCAAAAAAAAAAAATTAGGGAAATCCATTCAGACAGGGAAACAGAATGAACAATCATGCGCTAAGACCAAGTAGGTGTGCTTATTTTGGTAAATTTTTATAGTGTACAGAGAATTCTACCATGAAATGAGCTGGGAAGTTGGGGCCAAGTTCCAGAAGAACTCAGGACTAGGATACGGAACATGAATTTATCCTGAAGGCAATGGTGGAGAGACGATGAAGTCATTTGAACATGTTGCTGCCCTTATTGGAGCAGTGTCATAGAAAAGCCAATAATATGGCAGAGATGTACAGGAAAGATTGGACTGGAGGGGAGATAGGAGGTGAGACTTCTGTTACAAATTATCTATCTCAGGGGAGCAAGCATGTCTTTGCACTATAGTGCCCTGGGGACATTTTAAAAATTCTTAAGTCCAGGTTTCTTACTCAGTTGGTCTGGCCTGGGTACGTAGAATGGTTTTGGTTCCTTTTTGTTTTTTTTTTTATCCCTAAAGCATGCCATATGATCTCTGATCTAGCATGCAGCCATTGCTGAAACCCCTGATGCAGTCAACTTGGAGCTGTGGCAAAGAAAAGAAGGGACAGACATGGGAGAGATTATGGAAGCAGATCAGGCAGCACACAGTGGCTAATGGGAGGAAGCGAGCAGAGGAGGTAAGAGAGTCAGTGATCTCCAAAGCCTCTTCCAAGACAGGTGGCAGGGGAATGGCAGGGCCATTCACAGAAATGGAGAAGTCAGGAGGGGGAACAAGTTTAAGGAAGAAAAGTTCAATTTGGGAAATATGGAGTTGAAGTACTGGGATGAACTTAATTAAGCATTTAAAATGAGAGTGTGGGATCTCTTATATTGGGGGATTGCTCATCTTTGAGCAATGCTGATGCAACAAGAAGGGGACACAGGAAGACAAAAAGAGGGGGACTAACAGTAAAACCTGGAAGAAGACTAAGAAGAAAGAGAAAGGAAGGAGGAGTCCGTCTGGGAAGTTAAAATCTAATTCCTCATTTACTTAATCTAATATGTGGATAAACAGTTATTTGGTGGAGATTAGACATCAGACTGGTACTGTAGTGAGTAATTGAGGAAAGCTCTCCACCCCTTCTACCCAGGGGTATGGCTGAACTGTCACCTGAAGCCATTTGTCCTCCACATCTGATATAGAATAAATAAAAACACAACCTTGAACAGTGAGCTTGATATTAAACTGTTAAAAACCAGTGAACAAAGTTTGCAAATGCTTGTCTTGAATAAATGTCATGCTTTTGAAGAAAAATTAGAATTGTTCATATGACCCACCATTGAGATCCCATGGTCTAAAAAACAGATGACTGAGATCTGGGAAAGTGATGCTTCCTCCTTGTAAAAACTCAGATATACCTAAAACTCTCCTCTCATCTTTTCCTCAGCTTTCTTTATGAAGAATTGGACAAACAAAAATCCCAGACCTCTCCAGTTGGTTCTGATATTAAATGTGGTACATTTAGAACTATTTAGAAATAATATCATTGTGCAGATTATTGTTATTTAATACATTTATATCTACCCATCACTTGTTAATATATCCCTGCCATGCATAGAGAGCCTAGATTTTCTTTTATAAAATCCTCCTTGACCCTGTAACCCTACACACCAGACTGATTTCAAGGAAGTAGAATGAACCTACTCCTGAAGGTTGTATGGAAATTGTTTCTGTTAGTTTTCTTTCTCTTAACAAACCATAAAATGGGTATAAAAGGTAACAACCAAGTTTGTGGAATAATAGAGAATCATTAGCATATTTGTCAAAATAGTTTCAGGTGGTATCTCTGTTGGAATTAAAAGAAAAGAAACTGATAGTTATTAAATAAATTCATACTTAAATTTTGTATGAAATCAAATGTCCCTCACTTGGAAGGAAAAGTCTAATGAAAAATAACCCATGGACTCTCTTTTACTGTTTTATAGTAATTGCTTCAATGTAAAATGTTCACAAACATGAGTTTCTTAAGGTAGAATTTCAAATTAGGTTTCTGTCTGGGATAAATGTACATCTGCTAAGAACCAACCATCCATCATCCAAATACAGGAAGAGTTATGGCAATAGCTAGGGTTAATTACCTGTAGTTCTCAAATAAAGTTCGTTGCTATAATGGTTATACTACTGAGAAAAAGATAACGAAATTCATGCATTCCTCCGAGTCTTCTCATGTTCATGCATGACCTTGGAGGTCCTTTCCAACTCCATGAGTCTAGCATTCCACAGTGAATCGTACCTGGTATATTTTCACTGCTGTCTTAAGGAAAGAGAAGTTTGGCTGAATTCCAGCTTCTTTATACTTTTAAATATACTCAAGTAGTTTCATACAGTGGAATATTTTCAGTCATTAAAAATTATAAGGGTCTTTTTAAAGAAAACAAGGACAAAGAGAAATATGAGACACACACATACACAAACATCATATATACTATATTATTATAACTTTTTCTAAATTATACTAAATAAATGTACCAAGATTCTTAATAATGTATAGTGGTTAACTCTGAGAATGAACTAATGGTAATTTTTCAATGTATTTTTTCTATTTACCAGTAATTACATGGAGCATGTAAAACGTGATAAAATATTATCAAAGTTTGTTGAAATATTGATGTAGTTTACCCAATTCTTATTTGTAATCAATAATTGTGTTAGCTTTTTATCACTGTGACCAAAATACTTGACAAGGACAACTTAGAAGAGGAAAAATTTATTTTGGGTTTACAGTTTCAGAGGTTCAGTTCATGGTTGGCTGATTCCATTGCTCTGGCCCAAGGTGAGGCAAAACATCATGGCAGAAGGGAGTGGGAGAGGAAAGTTGCTCAGTTCATGACAGCTGGAAAGCAGAGACACTGAATGAGGAGCCAGGGACAAGATATATAATTCCCAAATAGGTCACCCCTATTGATCTATTTCCTCCAGTCATACCCTTCCTGTCTACAGTTACCACCCAGTAATCCATTCAGATGATCAACCCATCAAATGGATTAGTGTACTGATTAGGTTACAGCTCTCATAGTCTAACCACCTCATCTCTGAACATTCCTTCATTGTCTATAACATGAGCTTCTTGGGGACCACCTCATATCCAAACCATAAAATTCCACTCTTGTCCCTCACAAACCATGTCCATCTCACAATGCAAAATGCAATCAGTCCATCTCTGAGAGTCCCACACTCTTAATGGTCTCAGCACTGCCCAAAAATCCAAGTTCAGAGTCTCACCTGAAACTCAAGGCAAACGATTAGTGAGCTTCTATAAAGATCAAAACAAGTTATATACATCCAATATATAATGGCGCAGAGTAAACATTTCTATTCCAAAAAGGAGAAATAGGGGTATACAAATAAGGAATGAGATCAAAGCAAGATTGAAATGCAACTCGGCAAACAAATCCTGTAGCTCCACATTCAGCATCTAGGGCACATGGCAGAGAGATTTGATCTCTAGAGGGCTTGGGCTTCCCTGCCCCTATAGCCTTTTTGGTTGCAGCCTACATGGCCTCTCTTTCTTGGCTTATCTCTGCTCCATTCCTGCATCTTTCCTCAGGAGATGTTCCACATTATTGGCATCTCTTAATCTGGAGGTTCTCTGCAGCTTCAGCTGCCTTTTCACATCTTCTTGGATCACCCCCTCAGGGATGGCCTTTAAGGATGCTAACCCTGCTACATTTTGCCTGGCCTCACAGGCCTTCCTTTGAAATCTTCCATGATCCCCTAAGTCCAGTATCCTGCATTCCCACAGAACCAGCACCATGTGATTGACAACCAGGTCTGCCACCATCTTGAGCAGTGGCCAAGCCTCCTGGGACCATGGCTACAGCAGCTTCTGAGTTCCTGGGCAGCTGAGCATGGTGAAAAAACTTCCTATGCCTTCCTATGTAAGCAGGGTGCCTCCAAGGTCTCTTCTGGAAGGAATTTTTATGTTTACACCCTTGATCCTGAAATGGGTGTGCTCTTGCCAATTCCTGAGATGCCCTCAAGTCATTTTTCCTATTGTCTCTATGCAACATACTTTAGCATCTCTTTAGTGGCTATAATGTCTTCACAATCACAACTTCCTTAGCCCCAGTTTTACTTGCACTTTTCTGGCCAAACTACAATTTCTCAAGCCTTTCTGCTTTGCTTTCCAAACCTGATTATCACAGTAAACTTGATTAAAAGTCAGCCACAATATCCATGCCACCATCAGATTTACTAGTACATAACCTTTAAATTCAACCTCACAAAACTCAGAATACGAGCAAAATGTAGACAACTTCTTTGCCAGAATGTAACATGAATGGCCTCTAGTCCAATTGCCAATATAGTTCTCCTCCTCTGAAACCTCACGAGCCCAATCTTTATTGTCCAATCCTGTTAGCATTCTGGTCTTCTGAGCTCTACCAGAAGCACCCATTAAACTCCACTTACAACATTCTAAAGCTTTTCTACCTTGCTTCTCTAAACTTTTAAAAATTCCTCCCTCCACAAACCAGCTCCAAAAGCATCTGAACCACATGAGCAGGTTAATTACAGCAATGGCCCCACTCCCAGTACTAATTTCTATTTTATTCAGTTTTGTGTTGCTGTAACCAAAAAACCTGACAAGAAAAACTTTAAAGGAAGAAAAGTTTATTCTGGCTCATCAGTCCATAGATGACCAACTCCATAACTTTGGGCCCCAGGTAGGAAGAAGGGCCTTGCAGAGGAGAGCAACTCAGGAAATGACAACCAGAAAGGAGAGAGAGCTCCATTCACCAGGGACAAAATGTAAGCTCCAAAGTCACACGTCCAGTGGTTTACTTCTTCCAGCCACACCCAGTTAATCCATCAGTGGATTAATCCACCAATTAGGTTAAATCTCTCATGATCTAATCATTTCACTTCTGAACCTTCTTACATATTTCACACATGATCTTTTGGGGGACCATAACAGACCCCAAAGCCTGTGTGCTTAACCATAGTACTGTACTCTCTATTAATTGGATTTGCTTTAAGTATCATGCACTATCAAAGATTTTACATTTATTTATCTATTTGAAAAACTTTTACCAAATATCTACTATGTGTCAGGAATTAGCCACTAAAAGTATCGAGATAAAGGTGATCCTTAGGAAGCTCACAAGTCATGGTAGGAGAGTCTACAACTGTAAAGAAATAATTGCAATTCTGTTAGATCTATTATGCCAGGTACGTAAACCATACAGAAAGAGCACAATCTGTTGGTCAGAAGGAGTTTCCCAGAGGATACAATTATTCAAATAAGTCTGGAAAAACAAGTAGGATTTGGGCATGCAGAAAACAAAGGGGAAGAAAATTTTCATGATTTGGATCTTAAATGTCCCCTAAAGACCTGTATACTATAGACTTGACTGCTAACCTACAGTGCTATTAGGAAGTGGTAGAACATTTACGAGGTGGGACCCAGTAGCAGGAATTTAGATCAACAGGGGCATGCCCTTGAAGGGGATGTTGGGACCCTAGTCTCTTCCTCTTTCTCTTTTGTTTCCCAGCTTCCATCAAGTGAGCAGTCCCTTCCACTATGTGCTCCTGCCACCATGTACTGAGTTATCACAGGCCCAAAGGCAACAGGGCTAAGTGACGATGGCCTGAAACCTCTGAAACTGTTAGCCCAAATAAACCTTTTCTCCTTCAAGTTGATTTTCTCAGGTATTTTGTCAAAGCAATGGAAAACTGGCTAACCCAGTAATCAAAGCAAGCCAGGAGTGTGGGATTGCTTAGGAGCAGCAAATATTTGTTGTGGCTGTATTCAAGGGTACAAGGATGGGAGGAAGGGGAAACCCAGAAACAGTATCCTCTAAATCAGTGATTTCCAAAGTATGGTACCTGGATCAACAGCATCAATATCACCTGGGAACTGCAAAGAAATACGAATACTTGATCCCTATCTAGACCTACTGATTCAGAAACTTGGGGATGGGGCCCAGTGATCTGTATTTTAACAAGCCCTACAACTGAGTCTGACTGAGAACTGCTGGTCTAGCTCATAATAGTTCATCAGAAAGCTCTACAGTTTTTCTTCCTATATTGTTGCCTAGTTAGAGCAAATCATCTTAGATGGTCAGGGGAGTGGAATTTTCTTAAAGACAATTTCAGAAGCCTTTTAACTAGATTGTTAGTCTTCTGAATTTGTTTTTGAAAGTAGAAATTCAATAACCATTTATAAGGCACCGCAGAATAAATGGTTTCCAAACTTCTGTTTGTGACCTTCATGAGACCTAAAAAAAAACACCCTCTCGTTGTGAGACATTATGGGAGCAGAATGAATTTGCAAGATGCATAAATGCTCGAACGGTTTTATTACTCTGTATATGACAAGTTTGTGGAAAATGGCAAATAATACTTTTAGTTTATATTCAGCTATAACAACAACTGATTATTTCTAAAGATTAAATTACAGTCTAGCAAAATGAAATGGGCTACATGGTCACTTCCTTATGGAATCATCTTCTAGTAGCAATTTTTAATGTGCAAGCTCAGCTAATAGAAAACAGAAAAAAAAAAAACCTCTTTCTACATAATCTTTGTAATAGCGTCTGATGGATTACAATACTCACGGAACAGAGCTATCAGTTTGAGTGTGTCTTCATTTGGGCTGTTGACCTCTCAAGGATGACCTGATGTACAAGGAAACCTAGGACAATAAACTCTGTCTTGGTAGACTGCCAGATAAAGATGAACAAATGGCAGGTGAAAACAAAAGAAACAACATGCTGATTAAGCCTTGGATTCTTAAAAAAGAAGGCTGATTACTCAAACTGATTACAGCGGACATCCATTACCAAAACATGGAAATCCTGGGGCTGGAGTTGCGGCTCACCGATAGAACCCTCACCTAGTGTGGGTGAGGCGCTGGGTTCCATCCTCAGCAAAACATACAAATTAATAAATAAAAAAAAATAAAGTTGTGATAAAAAAGTCAACCTTAAAAAAAAAAGGAAATCCTGCTGGGTTTGGTGGCACGTGTCCATAATCCCAGCTACTTGGGAGGCTGAGGATAGGAGAGTCACAAATTTAAGGCCATCCCGGGAAACTCAGCAATACCCTGTCTCAAATAAAATAAATACCTGTCTCAATACCCTGTCTCAAAATAAAAAATAAAAAAAAGGGCTAGGGATATAGCTTAGTGGTAAAACACCCCTAGGTTCAATCCCCAGTACCAAAAAATAAAAATATTAAATTGGAACATAATAAATATATATACTTAACTAGGAAAAGTATGGCTTTAATTATCTTGATAATCATCAGTTGTCACACAATAAGTTGAAAGTGAATTCTAAAAAAATATGATGCAGTCTGAGTTTTTAAAATATGGGCCTTGGACCAGGAGCATTGGCATCATATGAAAACTTGTTAAAAAGGCAAATTCTCAGACCTACTCCAAGTGTACTGAATCAGAAACTCAACGCAAAGGGCTCAGCAATCTAGGTTTTAATAAGTCCTCCAAATGACTGATGTGTACAAAGGTTTGAGAACTGCTGGGTTAAGAAATAGAGTGCATTAGAGAAATTCAGAGCCTAAAGAGCAACAAGAAGAAGCATCAGTTCCCCTTTATTCCCATCATGAGAGAGAGAGAGAGAGAAAGAGAGAGAGAGAGAGAGAGAGAGAGAGGGAGGGAGAGGGAGAGGGAGAGGGAGGGAGAGGGAGGGAGAGGGAGGGAGAGGGAGGGAGAGGGAGGGAGATACAGGGCTGGCTGCTGTGGATACACAATGGGTCTCCAACTAGTGGAGAGAACTGCCACTCTTTTTGCTCTTTATTCTTAAAAGGCAGGCATGAAAACAAACCTGTCAGTGGGGAGACAAGGTGATTTGGGTTTGAGTGCCAGCTATTTCCACAGGTTGTCTTAGAAAAACAGCTGCCCAGCACATGTGGGAAGTTGTACCTACTTCTGCCAGGGAGAAGGGCCATCACATCCATGTGAAGCTAAGAAGTTCGGGTGTAGCCTCTTCCATGGGGAGAAGGGGGACTCTGCAGTCCCAGCTGGCTCACTGGACATTCAAAGGTGGCTCCCAGAGCCACTTCCAGATGTCCTAATACCAAAGACACATATTGCAAGCTTTGGGAAACACCAGCTTCCATACATTTACACAGATTTCTCTGTGGTTTTATGCTCAGGCTGTTCAGTAGCTCTTCTATTGGTATTTAATTTTCAAAACTTTCTTGCATTTTGTCCCCAAACTCCCTTGTGTTTCCCTTTGTCTTCTCCATGGCACTGAGGTGGGTGATACACAGATGCCTAGTGACTGTTTAGCACTTTACACTTTAGAAATGGGAGGGAATTAAGAGATCATTTAATTCAACCATTTATTTTCAAATGAGATGCAGGGGAGTGACGTGACTTGCTCAAGTTCACACATTTAATTAGTGGTGACAGAATGAAAACTCACACCTTGATTCCTAGTGAGGCATTCTTTCAATATTAAATGATAATCAATGTGATTACTTTATCAAACATGTGACACATTACGCCCTTATGCACATGCAGGAGTTTATTACATGGGAGGTTTCTTTAAACTGAATTTACTACAAAGCTCCCTCCTCTAGAAGTATTTACTAAGTGTTTATACTGTCTATGGAGGAAAGTTATTTATAAGTAACTTATAAAGAGGACTTACTTGACCAGCCAGGATGATTTTTCTTCTGAATTACATCCTAATATGTATAGCTTTCTTGCTCTCTGCTTATTCCACTTGGAGCTATGCCCAGCACAATTTACGTCTATGAACTGCTGAACATTTAAGCAAATTAAGTGTCCAAAAAATCAAACACAAATTGTATCTTGGTGATTTATACCTTCATAAAGCAAAACACATACAGTGTGCCGAGCACAGGACAGATTTATAGCTCCACTGGTTAGGGAAAATGAATAGCTATCTCCTAGAGAACATGTCAAGAACTGTGTGTATGCATTTAATCCTTGACCATGGGGGTTTTCCCCCAATGATATTTATCTTACAAATTATCTTTGATGCTAAAATGCAATGTGAGCCAAAAATGGGAAAGACATACAAGAATTCTGGATGGAGATTCAGGAGCCAGCTAACTTTCACCAGAAGCCCAACAAAAGGCAGGCATCTGAACAGCTCTGGGCCTTCCAACTCTAACCTTCCACCTTCAGGTTACTTTACCTTCCCTTATTAGTGCAGGCTAAGCAATTGCACTTATACACCTGAAGCTGTGAGGAAGTGAGACCTAAGTTAGTAGTGTCAAAGTGAACCAGAGGCTAAAAATTGAGTCAGATTTCTACTATTTCTAGTACCCTATAGATTTTATAGATACAGTATCCCACTAAAAGCATAGGATAGTAGCATCTATGCACTAAAGTCAGAAGAAAAGTTTGAATCCCAACTTTTCTACTTGCTGACTTAAGCACCTGTTTCCTTATCTGTAAATGGAAATTAATGATATCTACTTCCAAGGGGTGTTGTTTGAATCAACGAGATAATTAGTTCTATCTGTAGTGGGCAGACTCTACGGTAGTTCCTAATGGTCCCCGTCTCTTGGTTCCCAGGCATTTATCTTGAGTATGGGCTTAAATTAAGGACTCACTTCTAGTGCAAAAAAAAGAAAAAAGAAAAAGAAAACAAAAACAGTAAAAGTGATGAGAGTCACTCCCAAGACTGTTTTACAAAGACTCTGACTTCTGTCTCACTCACTCTCTCTTGCTTATCTCTTGCTTCAATGAAAGCCAGCTTAAATGTTGCAAGCTATCCTGTGGAGAGACACAGGAGGCAAGGAACAAGGGAGGGCTCCAGCCAACAACCTCCAAGGAACCAAGGTCCTTGGTCTAACAGTCCAGGAGAAAACAATCTTGCTAATACCACGAGTGAGCTTGGATGTGAAACTTGCTAGCTGGGCCTTAAGAAACTTGCAGTGGATACCTTGAATTTTGCCTTACAAGAGACAGAGTCTGAGGATTCAGCTGACCCATGCAAGATTCCTGACTCATAGAAACTGTGACGTAATGAATGTCTTAAGCTGTTAAATTTGGGGGTATTTTGTTACACAGCAATAGAGAACTACTACAGGTTATAAAGTGTTCAGCATAGTACCTGGCACATAGTCCATTCTCTGTGAATGATGGTTATTATTGTAATTATTAATGGTTTTATACTCATGTACAGTACTCAGTGATAATTTTATCACTCTACTTTTACTTAGGCTTCCAAATAAAGGAGACTTTAGAACACAGAGAGTCTTTGGTTGTTTTGCTAATTTATGGACAATGTCCCAGCCTAAAATAATCAGCATTATGCCTCCTAGAAGAGCAAAGTTTATGGATGTGGCACAAGATAGAATGTCACCTCTTGAGTTGACAGTTACTATCTCGCAACATGTCCCAGTCCTTAGGTATTGTGGGGTAAATTTGTCATATCTGATTATAAAGCACAAATATTTCTATCACTATTCACTTTTGCTAAAGTTTCAGGTAATTGCGAAAGAGGCAATCTTATGGAAGTTGCTTAATTAAAAGCCTGATCTTCAAACTCTACAATGTGTTTTGTTTGCAAAAAAGCCACAATAAAATTGATCACTGGACAGATATTTCAATCAAAGGTCAGTTTTTTTATATTTTCAAGGTCAAGTAAAATTTATCCTGAAAAAAAAGATATGGATTTGCATAAAAGGATGTTCTTTGCAGCAATATTTACAAACATAAAAGTGAGTTATTTACAAAAACAAAAGTGAGACAACCTAAGTGTACAACAGAGGGGAATCATCTGTGGTGTGTTCATACAATGGAATACTATGAGGCTATTCAACCTGCTTTATAGGACTATTTACTGACCTGGGAAAATTATCACAGACTATTAAGAAAAAAGGTGAATATAAGTGATTTGACTGGTAAGATCTGTTCTAAAGAAAAAGAGGGTAATTGTATATACACATGCATGTGAATGTGCATGTTGTGTGAGAATGAGTTTTCCACCTTCCTCTTTCCAACCTTTCCAACCTTCCTGCCTCAGTCTCATGTGTCTCATACAGTTTATTTCCTTTTGTTGTTGTTGTTGTTTTAGTGCTGGAGATTGAATCCAGGGCCTCACACACATGCTAGGCAAGTGCTATACCACTGAGCTACTTGCCAGAACTAAGTTTGTGCATTTGCTACTGTCGTGGGGGTGAGGAAGTACAAGAAAGAACAAAAGAAGAGGGGAAGTAATTAACTAAGAGAGTAATTTAATTTACTTCACCAAGGTGGTGAGCTAGAAAATGTGAAGAGGGCCGAAGGTAGACATGGAGCTGTTGAATTGTGCTTCTTAATTGCAAAACCTTTGATAAAGTGAACCACACTGGGTTATAGGTGCATAAATGTGACATAAAAACAAAAGGCTGAATACTCATTCCCCATTATTCATCTCTAGAGGGTGCCCAAGACATCCTCCATATGCCAATGCCATTTCTCCCCAAAATTAGTCTAAATTCAAGACAGGATGATAAACATGGGGCCATGGTGCCAGGAGGTTGTTCTTCAACGTAAGAAAGAGTTTGAAACAATTACTGTGGACCATGATTTAATTTTTTTTTTATTCTACTTAGGTATACATGAGAGCAGAATGCATTTTGATTCATTGTACATAGAAGGCATGATTTAATCTTGAATTCATTTTTCCATTTTCCAACATGTATTTTGTGCCCTTGGACTGGAAATGCCTCCTACAAGGTAATACTCTGTCCAGGAAGGCCCAGGCCAGAACCACTTGGAATGGCTTAGCTAGGCCTTGTGAAAAACTGCCTCTTTGCTATTTCTTCCTTGTCCTCTTCTTGTTTGCTACTTCCTTTTCTCACCAGCCAGTTCATAAGCTCTCGTATGCATCTCAATGGAGCAGCAGTACCAATGGACCAGAATTTGGTAGCACCAAGAGATCGCAGTAAAATGCACATTCTGATTCTGTAGGACTGGGTTGTCTGAAATTCTAATGTGCTTCCAGCTGATGCCCATGCAGCTGGTCTGTGGACAACACCCAGAGGAACACTGAGTGGAAAGGCAGAGGTTAGAGTGTGCACAGAGGGAGTGGACTGCAGAGGCTGCTTCACTTAGTCCAATATAGGCCTCGAACTAAAGGCACAGATAAGGCCCTTGTAGTTTCCATGTGATTCTAACTATATCATCAGGTCTAAGTGTTCTACGTGAGGGTGTAGCTCTGAAGCTACCAAGTAGTGCTTCTGCCTGAGGAAGGCTCTCCATAGTTCCTCCAGGACCTGAGAGCTGTAATGAAATCTCGACAATTCAGGCATACAATTGTTACCTCTGCTGGCTGGAATCATAGATGCTTTCAGTTTTTTCCTTTATGCATTTTAAAATATTTTCTATAATGAACACATTGCTTCTTAATTAGAAAAATGTAAAAAATATTTAATTGGACTTTTATTGTATAATCACTTTGGTTTTTATGGCTAAAATGCAGATCATTTTATTTCTTAGGAAATTTCATATTTTTCATGCTTTTTGATGATATTTGATTTCTGGGAGAACTAATGATTGGCCAGGAAATAAGGACAACAAATAGAATTGCACTGGTTCTGCTTGAAATAGAAAAATCTCAAGAGTTTTTAGCATTATCAGTTAAAGTCCACAGAGGACAGGGCTTGTTTATTTATTTATTTTCCCCATTGAGAAAAGAAGGAAAGAATGGTTTGTATGTCAGCAGGAAGATTGAAATGAGCATTGGATATTATTTCCCAGTTGTAAATGTTCTTAAAGAAATGAGTTATCAAGGGAGATTTGTAATCTCTATCTTTGAAGACCTTTAAAAAATCTATAAATTTGAATTATCAAATTTGTACATGATATGTAGGATATATAAAACCCCCAAATGATATATCCCTTGCACTTAGCATATTTGGGCCACTTCTCTTTGCCAAAATTAGTGTGAAGTCGGAGGGTAAAATTAATGCTAGTAATCACAAAAGAAAAATGTAGTTAGAAACCCGACTGTTATAAATAGCTTAAATAATGCAATCCAAAAGCAAATATAAGTGATTTTGGTTAACCACAGTCAGGGATTACCCATACCACTGCTCTATTAGTACAGGTAATTGAAAATTGACTCTGTAATCAATCCCCATTTCTTTGATTTAATTCAGGTACATGCCTCATGGGGGTAGGGGGGCAGGCAAAGGGTGTGCTCTATGGTCTTAGGAAAGCCCTTGTGGTCTGAAGAACCTATGGCCATGACCTGAAAGGGTGATAAACTATTGACACAGTAAAATTATTCAAGGCAAATCAGTTAAATTTTCCCTTTGATACCAATATACTTCCATTAAAATTTAAATAAACTTTTAATTTTATTGAATCAGTATGAAAACTGTATACATGTTGCTTTGGTCTTTCTGGGATCTTATGAAAGACTGGGAAAATAATACAGTCTTCCTCTTTTCCTAAGGACCTGTGTCACCATGATTATGATCAGCAGATGCCAGCCACATAAAGGCAGTGGTAGATCATCATAACACTTTTTGTCATCTCTGCCTCATCACAGACTGATCCCTTGTGGGGGATCCCACTTCAGCAACAAGCACCACCCTCTACCCACTGCCACGATGACACTTGAGAGCCATCTTTCTCTGTCACTCCCCCTCATCTATTAGTCATGCATTGTCCCCCATCCAAGACTACCTCTGAACTACCTCTTTAACCCATCCTCCTCTCTCCAATCCATGACCTTCACCCCAGTCCAGACTACTGGATTTCCCTGACTGCTTCTACAGCACCCTAATGGGTTTCTCTGTTCCTAGACTCACCTATCCAGGTTACATATGTCATCCAGATTGATCTTTCCATAATGCAAATCAAATGATACCTTTCCTTGGCTTGCAATTCTTCGATGAAAGACCATGTATCGTGCAATTCCACTAATAGAAACAGAACATAGATGAGCAACTGCCTAGAGCTGGGAGAGGTTGGGGGAAATAGGGATTATTAATGGATATGGGATTTTTTTGGGGGGCAGTGGTTGCACAACTCTGATTATACTAAAAACTATTAAACTATGCACTTATAAATAGGTGAATCATGGTTGTGTGAATTATATCTTTATAAAGCTATACCATAAGAACTCTTCAATGGTTTTTCATACAGAATCTAAGATTTTTGACATAGTCTATGATACTCTTAATAATCCATCCTTATTTCTGATATGAACCACCGTGCCCCTATACCCATATACTTTAACTCTCTTGAGTTTCTTTGGGCTCCTTAACCTTGGAACTTTCTGTTCTGTCTCTGAGTTATTGCATTTGCTGTTTCCTCTAGAATTCTCCCCACCCACTCCACACTTTCACCTGGATAATCCTACCTATCTTCAATGTTGAATTTAATTGCCACCCTAGAAGTTTCCTTAAATCTTGATATTTGGGATGTTTCTTCAATGATCACCTCCATCTCTATACTTAGATATGAATTTGCTTATTTTCTTTTCTAAATCCCTGTTAAGTTCAATGAAATAACAGAAAGGGTATCTAACATGACAGCTCAGAGTCTAACACAGTGCCTAGCTTACATTGGATATTAGGTAGGTTGAAGGAACAAATGAATGACATATTCAAACTTTGTTCAAAGGATAATATTTTTTATTTTCCACTAGGATTATGTAACTCAAGTGAAACTGACTTGTTGAGCAAAGCTATATATATGTTGCTTCTATTTCTTCACAAACTACATATTTGAAGCCCTTTGTAATTTTAAAAAATTCTAGTAAATTCCACCTCAAAAGATTCCAAAAGGCAATGACTAAAGCCAATGTGTGATTCTTTCTTAGTCTTCATTCTCCCTGACTTCTTTGCAGGCATCGATATTGTCTCCTTCTTCTGCCTAAACCAGTGGTTCTCAAAATGTGATCTCAGGACCAGCAGTAGCACCTAGGAACTTGTTAGAAATGCAAATTCACTCCACACCTACTGAATTAAAAATCCTAGTGGCTGGGGCCCAGCAACCTGTGTCTTAACAAACCCACCAGGTGATTTTGGTGCAGACTAAAATTTGAGAACTACTGTCCTAAGCTAGTTTGTTTTGATAAGCTTGATGCTCTGTCACAGCAAGAGGTAGAGAAGATAACAAGTCCCTACAGCTGCTCCCAAGCCAAGCTAACTCACTCAAACTTACCATTTCCTTCTTAGAGATCCCCTTTTATGAAGCACTGACTCTCAAATGGTACTGGTTAGGCAGTGTAGATTCTTGTGTACATCACATAAAGCTTATTTGCCATGACCAAACCACAATGTTGGCAGAAACAATAGGTGTGCATTAAGAAATTCTCAAGAGGAGGGGAGGAAGGAGGAAGTTCTGGGGAGAGATATTGGTCAAATTATATTGTTGTATTGTGTGCATGTATGAATATGTAACAGTAATATGTCCCATTAATATGTACAACTGTAAGGCACCAATAAAAGTGTGGGGAAAAAATTCTCAAGAAGAAAAATCAGTGGAGTAGATGAAGGGGATTGAGAGGGAAAGAGGAGGAATGGGATAAGGGAAGAGTGGGATTAATCTGACTTAACTTTCCTATGTACATATATGAACGTACCATCATGTATATCCACGAGACAGTAATTTTAAAAAACTAAGTAAATAGCAGAAAGATGAGTAAAGTAAAGGGAAGGGAACAGGGAGAGGGGGAGGGGAAGGAATGAAGAAGTACTGGGGACTGAATTAGAGCAAATTATATTTCATGCTTTTATAATTATGGCAAACTAAAACCTGATGTTATGTATGACTAAAAAGAAGCAATAAAAAGAAAATATTTTAAAAAGAAATTCTCAAGTTCTCATACTAAACATAATCCATTTTATCATAACCCAAATCCATCTTTTTAAAAAGATCTTATCCTTTATGGTCTGCATAACCCCTCTCAAATCTTTCCCCAGAAGAGCTCCACAGAAAGTGGGGCTGGCTAGATCACACTGCTCCATCCCTAATTAGGGTTTTCTTTATTTGTACTTGGTTTTTCTCATCAGGGTAAGAGCAAGAGTCTCTGCAAGTGGCATCCACGAGAGGCTCTGGCACAGTGGACGGAATTCCGCTGGACTCTCCTCCATCTCACCAGACTAAAATAGAGTTCCTGATAAGCAGGATAACACATTGCAGGCCCTTCTCTACTTTCCATAGCTTCTTGTGGACTTAAATGACAATATCAACAATTTCTAAAATAAAACTTGTTATTCTCCCACCCTATTACCCATATGAGTGTCCTTTGAGTTAACCAGACTTGGAAAACTTAGTGTTATCTTTGAACATTGTCTCAATTTCCAATTTCACTGTTCTTGTCCATTGCAATCTTACAGTGATATCTGAACAGTCTTCTTTGCCTTTGTTCCTTTTACATTCCCCTAATCCCAATCCATTCTGTTCAATGTGCCGTATTACTACCCTGTTTAAAAAAACCTCCAGGGTTGTCCTTTGCCTAAAGATAGAATGCAGAGTCCTTGCCTTGACATTGACGAGACTCCATGAATCTGGTCAAGACTCCATTTCCAACTTGAGCTCCCATAATTGTCAACAGTCTTTCTGCCCTTGCTCAATGGTCTGCTACTATTACTACCACTACCATCAGCACCACTTGTGTCACTGCTAACATTCATTGAGAGTTTACTATGTGCAAGACTCTAGGTCAAATGCTTCAAATCCATCATCTCATTTAATCCTCACAATAACCTTTAGGGTTATTATCCTATTCTGCAGATGGGAAAGGCAACATATTACAAAAAGTTACGTGACTTGCGCATGCGCAGATACAAGTTGAATCTAGTTCTTTCTGTGTCAGTTGACTCTAAATTCTTTGAAAGGAACTACTGCTTTTATTTTCCAGTATTTAGATCAATGCCAGAACCATATGATCATTAAATACTTTTAAATGGATACTGAACGAATTTCAAATTTCTTCCTCTTAACTGTTTCAATCCCTTAATCCTTTAGCATTCTAAATATATTTTTGTTCATTCCCACTTCATGCATTTTTTTTCACCATTTGCCCCAGTTTGAAAGTCCTTAATGTCATCTCTTTCCAAATCCTATCCAATTTTTAAGGTATTCATACAATCCTAGCATTCTTCACAAATTTTTTTCCAATAAAATCAATCCTTCATTGAATTGCTGCAGGAATTATTTTCTACTCATTTGATTTTCTTTATATTGTGCATTTCATCATTATTTAACTTTTTATATTTTTTTCACCCAAGTGAGATTGTGAGTTCCTCTAGAACAGAGACTTTGAGCTAACTTTGAATAATTGGCACAGGATTAAATGAATGGAACGTTTAATGTCAAACAAGGTTAACCAAATGTTTCTAAAGAGAGAAAGTAATTTGCTCACAACTGTCAGTGATTCTCTGACATTTGAATCAGTCTTTATGACTATTAGTGTATAGTTAGAGTACTGCTAATGGTCTAAAAGAAAACCTAGAATTTCAATGATTTAACACAATGGAAATGTATTTCTCATTTATTTAACAGTCCAGTGCAGATGAATGGCTTTCCTCTGCTTACTGATTCCATTCTCTGGCTCTGTATCCAGACAGCAGAGGTGGAGGTGGGAGGTACGTGATCAGGGCTGGGAGGAAGTGGGCAAAGAAGGTCCAGCTTCTTCTCTGCTTTAAAATGATAAGTTAGTTTTAAAAATAGCACAGACTTGATTTCTGAATCTCAGACTATGACACTCTAGAAATTCCTAATTTAATCTACAAATAGTGATTGGGAAACACTACACAAATAAATGGGCACAATCACAGATTTATTTTATTGATGTTACTCTAAAGTTGATATACGCTTGCCCACTGTCTCTAAGTCATACCCAAAAGGTAGTAGCTTCAGAGATGTTGATGCAATAGAACATGCCTCTAATTTCTAGGCATTTTTATTTCCTTCTAGATCTTTGAAAGTAAGCTGAAAACACAGAACTTTAGAGCTTAAACATATCTTACAGACCAAGTCTTAGTGAGTCTCAAACTTTCAATACCAAAGAACCCCTTTATTGTTCTATGAATACCCCCTTCAAGTTTCATGCTGTAAAATATGTTTCCTTTCAGATTTCACTTTCTAATACAAATGACTTTACATTGTAAATGGCTTTACATTGTTATGTTTAATTCCAACAGGAACCAAATGAAATGTGTATTATATTCACAAAGGAAGAAGTTAAGATTCAGAGAGGTAAAGTGTACTTTCCCAAGGTAAATATAAGACTGAGCATTTGGTAGGAAAGATGGAGATTATTAGCAAAAGGCAGTGTTGGGATCTGAACCCAGGGCTAGCACTTGAACTTGAGCTCTTTATTATCACACTGTGTTCCCTCTTTGCTTAGGTAATGACTATTTTTTTCAGTTTTTATTGATATGATTCAATGCATTCCCACCAAACTGAAAGAAATTGCATGGAAACAACACAAGTTTCCATCAGCAGAAGAGTGGATAAACAAAATGTGATATACACATACAATGAAATATTATTTCGTCAAAAAGGAAATGAAGTTCTGACACATGCTATATGGTGAATCTTGAAAACATTATGCTGAGTGATATAAGCCAGATATAAAAGGACAGAATGATATGATTCCCCATATATGAAATACCTAGAATAGGCAGATTCATAGAGACAGAATGGAGATTAGAAGTTACCAGAAGCTAGGAAAAAAGAAAGGGAAGTTATTACTCAATAGGTACAAGATTTCTGTTTGAGATGATGAAAGTTTTAGAAATAAATGGCGGTAACAATTGCACAACATGGTGAATGTTATTAATGGCACTGAATTGTATACTTAAAAATGGTTAAAATTTTTATGTTGTATATACTTACCACAGTTAAAAATAAAGGAAGTAATTCGATTTTTAGTTATCTAAGTAATTTATTATATGTACAAATGATCTCAATTTATCTGTTTATGAAAGGTTTTTGAAATGGAATACAGGGATCATATGAGTGTTAGATTGTGTTCTCCAAGTGCCCAGAAAGTCCAATGTGAGCAGCTATGATCAGCCTCTCACAGTCAGACCATTAGGTATGGCACTACAATACTGGCCTCCTCACTTCCAGTTCTGTATCATCCTGCATACAGGAATAGCAAATGGCACATTCTAATTCTTATCTTTGTAACCCGAACAATCTCTTCAGAATCTTGGAACCACAGAAATGAATGGCTCCCTAGCTTTCTCCCCTGGCTGGCAGAACAGAGATAAAGACAAAGTCACAGCCTGTGGTGCCCATCCCACCAGGCCCTTCCCATCCCAGACAAGTGTGAAGGGAAATGCAGAGGACAGAAAACTAGAAACCTTGAAAAACAAAAACAAAATAAAGATAATCACGGATACCAGAAAAGACTCAGGGGAGGTGAAATGTGCATACCCTGAGGCAGAGCAGGAAGTGGATGGTTTCCTATATCAGGCCCTCCTCCTATCCTGGTGGGCACCATGTAAGAGTGGGCAACGAGCCTGTGGTGGGGAAAGCCTCTGGTCACTGTATAGACAAGGGATTTTCAGACATTTGATTTAGAAGCTTTGGAGAATGGAGAGCTGGGGATCCTCCAAGAGTCTCTCTCCTTCCCTCTCTCTTTGCCTCTGTTGTTGCTCTTCCTCATCTTCATCTTTCCTGCCTTCTTCCTTCCCTCTCTTCTCCTCCTCCCTCTCTCCTCCTTCCCCTCTCTTCCTCCCCCTCTCCTTCTCCCCCTCTCCTCCTACTCCCTCCTCTCCTCCTCCTCCCCCTCTCCTCCTCCTCCTCCTTCTCTCTCCTCTCTTTCTCCTTCTGTTCCATGCTTGAGTATTTTGATACTTTGGAGGCTCTTTTCTCCTATTAGTACTGAGAGAAAGGAGCAAAAGGGTGTGGTTTAGGGGCTGGGGCTGTAGCTCAGTGGTAGAGCGCTTGCCTAGCATGCGTGAGGCACTGGGTTTGATCCTCAGCACCACATATAAATAATACATGAACAAAATAAAGATCTATCAACAACTAAAAAAAATATTTTTTAAAAAAAGGGTGTGGTTTAGGCTCAGCTCTAGGTGAGCTTGTCCAGCCAGGTGTGTGGGCCTGCATACAAATGGGCTTCACCAGAACACCTGTACTGCACTGGGGGGCCTCCCACAAAGGAAGCGACCAGCTGAAAGTATACCAGCATGCCTCTGCCATCTTTCATGCCAAATTATAAAGCCCTGGATGTGCCCTTTATGCCCCCAGCACCTATTTGTTGAGTTCTCACAGTCTCTGTTTATGGGCTAGAAGAAATCTTCTGAATGGTGCATGTGTGTTCTCAGCCTACTGATCTGGAGAGGGAGGTGGGGAACTGGGTCTTGGGAGACTGTAGGGGAAGACAATGGAAAAATGATGTTCTCAACCTAAATTATGCCAGAACTCAATTTTTAGAAACTTTTGTATTAGAAAAGAAAAGAGAAGATAAAAGGAGAAAAATGAAATTGTGAGAACTATTTTATTTAGTAATATCGTAAAATATGAAACATCTAAAACCAGTTAGTGACCCTCAGTAACATGACATTTTAATTCTACTTAAGGTTCAAGATTTCAACAGTGCTGAATGTCATAGAAGGCTACTTTTTCTCTCTTATTTCCTTCTAATTTTTAGTATTTTAATTCTGTTTATGCCAGGATAACTACTTGCAGAGTTTTGGCCTCTTTTTCCTAATGGTTGTAACAAGAAGCAGAGGTCCTAGCCTTTCATTACTGCTCTGGTGATCATGTCAGATGCCCCAAACATGAATAAGCTCAAATTTTTATAATAAACAGATATAATGGGGGAAGAAAAAGCACATTTGGCTGGAAAGAAGAATAGAGAATAAGAGACGGTTAAAATAACAAACTGTGAAGAGTCCTCCGAGAACTGCATAGAGCTGCTCTTCAGATCCACATTGCATCCCCCCACCACACACACACACACACACACACACACACACACACACACACATACATTTGAATGTAAACAGGCAAGCACCAAGACTCCAGGAAGCTTTTTCCTTTTAAAGCACTCTTTACTATTTAAACAGATACAGGATAGATATTTCAACACAGAGCCCACATAAAATCCCATATTAGGGATGATACCAAACTTAAAGAATGTTGTAAAATGAGAATGGAAAAAAAATGTACAAAATGAATTCCTGCCCATTTACATGCTTTCAGTCAGGCTACTAGATAACCAAGCCTCTGTCTTTGTGTTAACACTGTAGATTAGGTCAAGTTTTTACCCCTCTGAGCTCTTTTCCTGTAAATGACGGGTTTTGATGTGAAACAAGCAACATGTCAAAGCGAGTTGAAAGATGTAGGCATTTTATGCCATGTCACAATGACAGGCCGGTGAATATTTGGGCCATTAGGGGCTTATTAGTGAATAAATGACCAGATGGTTCAGTGATGCACGGAGTTGGACAGAGCTGGATGCTCCTAATCAGCACTGTCTGTACTTGATGTCAAATCACATGACACAGTAACCCATGGATACCAAGTAAGAGTTACCATTAGCAAGTCAATTTGATATCTGGGTGGTGTAAACAGACTCATAACTGCGCTTTGGAGCTGCCTCTGTTTTGAGGAAGGAAAATACAGTAGAGTTGTAAAAGGCAGCAGCACAATAAGCCCTAATTGTTATTTGATAATTACACAAAAAATTTCTAACTGGTTCTTCTTTTATATTCTTGAGAAAGAAATGGGGCTAGGTACGCAAGAAAAGAGACCATCAAAGATAAAGAGGTCAAATCGAAAATACATTTAAAATCGGAGGAAAGAACATAAAATAATAACATTTGGTAGAGTGAGGCATCAGTGAAAAGATCCAGGGCCACCCTCCAGCACTGTGCTGCAGTAGGTGAAAGGCGAAGTTGGGGCACACATCAGAGACTGGAAACACTTGTCATTTACCTTTGCACACTGCCCACTTATACTTTCCCTCCTTGTCTCTAAAAATGTTGATAGTGTTAACAGCCACCTCAGATTTTCCCCAAAGGAGTTTAGAAAAGTGTTTTTGAAGAAGAGTGCCTGTTTCTTTTTTCCTCATCATTTTCAGTATTTTCAGACTGACAAGTATTCCTTGTATTGTAAGCACCCACAACTACCAAAGAAAACAAGTGCTCTTAAAGCCTAAAGAAGAAACACATTGCAAATAACTCTTACTTTGGTGTTCTGTCAGAAACTAGCTGTTGGACACCAGACGCACCATGCATCTGCAATGGAGAGTGTCGAAAGGCATTTCCTCACAACGCCACCATTACGGCCATTTAGTCTTGAGGGAGTGAGAACCAAATAACTTCATGGAAAAATTTCTCTCTTAATAATAACACCTATTATTCATATGGCATTTTTCATGTGAAGCACTTCATGAATATTGTATCATTTTTATCTTTTTAGCCAACAATTGATTTATGTGATAAACTTTCCTGAGCATTTTCTGTACATGTCTACTTCTGGACCAGACGCTAGAGAGAGGGTGAGCAAGGAGTGGAATTCCTCAGGAAATTTATTTGCATTAAAGAGGGCACTTTAATGAGCACCATGTAATATTTGATGCTTATGTAAAGATTATGTGTAACATTAACTGTTTAAAATGTGACATATGTGACCCAATATAAGAACTAGACCATTAATAAAGTTAAAGTTCCCCCCAACACACGCACAATCTATACCTGACCCCACACAAAGTAAGCACATTCTGAATTTTGTGTTCTTAATTTAGCCTCGCATGGCTCTATTTTTAAACATGATATTTTAAAATTTGCTTGTTTTATTCCTTTGCAAAAACCATGTTGTATTATTTGTATTCTCCTGAGACTTCCTTTTTTTTCACTCAACAATGGATTTAAAATTTAATCACATTGTTGTGTGTGACTAAAATTCATTCACTTGCACCATTTTATTCTATTCCATGGTATGAATATCCCACCATTGATGAGTCCATTTGGTTTGTTTCCATTTTTGGGTTATTACAAATAACCCTAATGCAGTAAAGGACACTCGTGCATATACATACTGGTGTATGTATGCACAAATTTCTTTAGGTATGGAATTCTAGGTTATAGGGTAAATATGTATTCCACTTAACAAAATAATTCCAAGCTAGGTGCAGTGGCATATGCCTGTAATCCCAGCACTTTGGGAGGCTGAGACCGGAGAATGGAGATGTCACTCAGTGGCCTGGTATCCCTGAGTTCAACTCCGGTACCAATAATAATAATAATAATAATAATTCCAAGATATTCTCCAAGGTTGTACCAATTTACACTCCCACCAATACTGCAGGAGGAACATTACTATTATTCTACATTCAGATTAACTCTTACTATTTTCAGATTTATGATTTTGTCAATCTATTGGAAGTCTATTCAGCCTTAACAGCAACCCTGAGAAGTAGAAATTATTGTCTGTACTATACAGGTAAAGCTCAAAATCACGTTTAACAAGTAAGATGAGATTTTGAACCCAGTTCTGTCTCCTATAAACCCAGAGTTGTCCTTTCCACTATGCTGCACTGTATCCCCCATTTCAATCCCCATTGACTCAGGCCCACATGTTTTAAGTGGTTAGAATACAGGGGCAGTATGGTGTTCGGTGCAATTGGGGCAGCTCATGTGACCTCCCCATCAACTATCTGTACAGTGGCAATAATAATAATAATAATAATAACAACAACAACACCTATTTTATAAGACTGTTTCAAGGGTTAAAAAAATTTATTTCTCTCTCTCTCCTCCACCCCTCCTAGATATTTAAATAAACATGCACACCAAATTCCAAACAAGCCAGGTAAAATTCAATTGATTTTCTTTAACCTAAATGTCCTTTTCCTTTCAAGCAAATGGCTTTTTCATTAATTACTTCACACTCACATGTTCTAAGTTGCCATGTGTCCTGGTTTCAAATGTAGCTTTGTGGAAGCACTAGAGGAATCTTCTAGCTGTACCACCAGGTGATTTGCCACCAGTAGTATCAGAACACTGTTGTGTTCCTTAAAATCTGTATTTTATAGTCTGGGTGATATCGAAAAAACCTCTAGAGTACTTTACTTAGATTGTCTATATATATTCATTTGGGTGACAATTTAATGTTTTATCTTCCCTATAAGATTGTTTCTAGTTTTAATCACGATTATATCCATAACCTTAATACTGAATAAACTCTTGTTTAAATGAATCAACGAATGAGTTTTTAAAAGTAAGTTGAGTGACATGTTTTGCTGAAGTTATTTGTCAATCTAATACTCCTTTTTTAAAAAAAGTCTAAAATCCTTTGTCTAAATCCTTAAAGCCTGATTTCAGATTTTAGAATTTTTCAGAATTTAGAAATTTTTTTGCACAGTGGCACATGCCTATAATCCCAGCATCTCGGGAGGCTGAGGCAGGAGGATCTCTCAAAGCCAGCCTCAGCAAAAGCAAGGCGGTAAGCAATTCAGTTAGACCCTGTCTCTAAATAAAATACAAAATAGGCTGGGGATGTGGTTCAATGGTTGAGTGCCCCTGAGTTCAGTCCCTCGTACCTCACCTCCTGCAAAAAAAAGTTGATACTACGTACATACCAAATTTTATGTGACATGTACAGCAGGACCTGGGCACTGCCCAAGAATCAAACACATTACAATTTCTGCAGCAAAATGCAAGGCTACTGTTCATGGGTAAAGCTTCCAGGGACCACAAATAACATCCTATGGATACAGGTCAAGTGTGCCACCAAAAGAGTTTTGAAAATGTTTATGGTTTTCAGAGATTTGGGATTATAGGATTGTGGATGAAAATTGTAGAGCTACATATTTTTTCAGTGCTAGGGATTAAACCCAGGGCCATGTGCATGCTAGGCAATCACTCTACCACTGAGTTATATCCCCAGCCCTACAATTTTTTTAAGTGTAGACATTTGAATCCGTGGCTCATTGGCCCCTAATTTATTTTATTCATACTGTGGTGCATCTCACTTACCATCTTTCCTTAATCTCCAGAAAAACTATTTTAGTTTATGGGACTTATTTTAATGGACCACTGATTACCATATTACCCTGAGGCTATGGAAGTATATAAACTATTCTTTGAAAAGGTATAGCTAACATTCACAAATAATAAAAACTCCTGTCCCAAAATTAGAACTGGGATTCATCACTCAGGAAACATAGTTATTTGCAATTCATTTGGGGTAAAATTGCTAATACTTTCAAAATATGATTATTATTCATGTTAAAGGCTGATCATCTGATCATTCATTTTCTAAAAGAGAGGTGTTCTTTTCTAAGGGGAAAGTAGGTCTTAAAGTTGACTTTGGAAATTCATAAAGGGCAAGTTTCACAGCATCTTATAAAGATGGAAATTGAAAAAAAGTCAGTTGTTTTCAAGACTCTGAGAAGGTCTAGACTCTGGGGACTCTTCTAACATGGCCCTGAGGCTCCAAGTAAGACTAGCGATGGGAAAATCAGACAAGCACGGCTTTAAAAAAAAAAAAAAAAACAAAAAAAAAAAAAACGAAGTCCAGTCCTTCAGGACACTTAAATTTAAATGTACCAAATGCCCAACTACTCTTATCTTTCTCTCTCTCTTTCTCTCTCTCTCTCTCTTTCTCTCTCTGTCTCTCTCTGTCTCTCTCTCTCTCTCTCTCTCTCACACACACACACACACACACACACACACACTGTAGCTCCCTCTAATAGTGTCATCATTAGGAATTGCCATGGCCAAGCCATTGTCCCATTTTCTATCTTTAGTTGTAACATATGACTGTAATGGCCTTTCATGTTGGCTCGGAGGTCACATTGCCCCATAAAAACTACAGTTTAGACATTTGTGAGCTTGATGCCATACTGTCAGAAAGTTATTTAATGTCTCCATGTTTCAGTTTTCCCATCTGTAAAGTGTGAGCAATAATAGTCTAGTTCATGCAGTTGTCATAGGATTAAATTATATTTAGTATATGTCTGATCCATAGTAAAGGTTCTGTTTTGGGGAACTATTGTTATTTTAAACTTATGCAAATTCTAAGGACAAGGCACCTCAGACCTTGGCAATTGTTAAGATTGTAAGTAACAGCTTTTGCTAGAACTCAGTAACATCACCAATTATGCTTATAGTAGACCTTCTCATACTTTCCAGCACCTTCGGTTTATTGGGAATATTATTTATTGTGTAAGGGTAAGATGCTGGATTAATTCATGTTATGAGTTCTTTCCTTTGAATAATATTTATTATGAGTATCACTTGTCTCCAACTTACAAAAAGGTTGAGTACCACAGGTTTATTTGCATTTAAATTGTTTAAATTTGATATATTTTTTTCCATAGAGGTAATGTTTTAAAAGAGGTTTGATGTCCAGGCTGACACAAGAAAAGGTGGTGAAGTAAGTGTCCATGCCCTAAGCAGGAGGGCCACAGACCAAATAACTCACTTAGAACCAGGGTCCACCTCTTACTCTGCCTGATGCCTCAGCAGGCAGAAGAGAGCAATTTTGGTGGCTGAAAATTGTCATATCCTTCACATAAGAGGAAAAGAAATTCAAAGTCAGGTTCACCAGCTCAGAGAGGAGGGACATGAGCTATAGAACAGACTATCACTAACAAGATCACTAGAAACTTCCAGAACCTTAGTAGTCTCCCTACATTTGTATTACCTTATGCCCATTTCCTCACACTGGTTAGTAGGATGCTCCTTAAAATCAAATGCTCTTGGTAGCCTACAAGGAAGGAAGACGAGTAGAGAAGTACATTCCACTCAAAAGCTAATAGAGAGCTAGGATAAGGGACAAGGGATAAGAGAACCCCAAAACATAAAGTGAGAAGTGTCTCTATAAAGAGAAAAGGAAAGCAGACTATGCAAATCCATATCACCAACCCGCAGATGTGGTGTTTAAAAGAAAATCACACTGACTTTCATGAAGGATGGAACATGTCTCCCTTTGTTGGCAATTTAAGAGATGAAAATAATTTAAGATCTGGTCACTTGAGACTTATCAGTAATGTTAAATATCTGTATCTGTATAAAAGAAGTCTGATTTTATTTTCAACCTTGGGCTACACATTAAAATCATTTGGGTAGATAAAAATTTCCAATACCCAAACTGCATGTCACACCAATTCCTTCAGAATCCTGGGACCAAGGCATCAGAATTTTTAAAGTTCTGTGATGAATCCAATGAGCAGCCACATTGAGGACCAGGTGTCCTAAACTGAGGAACAAGGTGGTATGACCACCACAGAGCTCTGGCACAGTCCAGTCCTAAAGCCTCTTATCCAAATTCCTGTTGCAAGAGAGTCTGAGACAAAATTTGAGAACAGATTGGGTGAAGCTCATCATTCATATTAAGACTTCAGTTGTTAAGAAATAACAAATAACTTCAATGACCACATTCATTGAAACTGATGGCAAACATTTTAAGTGCAAATTCAAAGATGATCCTAGAGATGAACTTGTCCCTCTGTGTGCCAGGCACTGTGCTGGATGCTGGGGATAAAACAGTTACAACCATAGATTCAGCTCCTCACAAAATGTAGTAGGTGATGACAGAGAGTTAACACAGAATCTCCTCAGTGTAGACTGAGCTCCCAGGCAGCCCTGGCTACCAATAAGCAAAGAGCTGAACATGTGAGGGCTGGGTCATCTATTTTAAATCCTTTGTTTTGGCTTATAAATGTCTGTCCTGTGGGTGTAATATGGCTCCATGGGTGTAGCAGCATCCTAACAGATGAATTGTAGTTACTAATTAACATACTCTGAAGGGGTTTCGTCAGCTATTCCTCTGATACGCCTGTTAATGCTTAGGAGCATCCGCATGAGACGCAACTGGGTGCGGACCCATGCACACAGCTACTTGCTTGCCCCCACCCCTAAGATAATTGCCACTATTACCTGTTGTTTCATTAAATTACTTGAAATTAGTCCTCTGTTGATCTGCATGTTTAGGGGAGAGGATTGGTAGATGCTGCCCTCAGAGAAATACAGCTCTGTGATTAGCGCGTCCACATCAAATCTCTTGCTTCCCAGTTGCTTTAGGGGCTTAGGAACTGAGTGTCTCGCTGTACTGTAAGTATGTCGTCTTTTTCTGCTTTGACAAGGGTAGTGTCTCTGGTGTCTACTGGCACAATCCCCAAGCTTCCTGGAACTTGTGTCATTAACCATGCAGTGGGGTCTGACTGCAGAAAATGCAGAGCACATTAAGTAGGCAAAAACAGCGCAGGTCTTGAAAAATCTCTGCCCAGAAAACAAGTCGCCCTAAATAATTCTGTTAACATGTCTGACATCCGGTGCCTCTCTGCCCCGCTCATTGCTGCAGAGGATTCTAGCCACGTGAAGTCTATTTTCCCCTTCTGCCTGTCCCCTCCCCACAAAGGGCTCCACAAACATTCTATGATCAGTCCTGATGCTGCTGGGAGACACAGATTTCTCTTGAAGAACTGCAGATGAGAGGAGAAAATATGCAAAAGACAGGTAGCAAGTGAACCAAGCAGTTGTCAGGTAAGTCATATTTTTACAGTCTGAAAGCTGCTTACAAGCATTGGCTCATTTAGAGAACAATCTCATGGGCTAAGCACATCCAAACAATGCTACAAAACAAACCAAGTCTATCAGTGCAAAATGGGGTGGGGAGGTCTGGCTTTACCCAAGCCAAGAACTCACATCCTGGCTTTAAACTAGGTATAAACAACTCAGATTTTACTGTTCCACAGATCTTAAAGGGACTTAACTGATAATGTTAAAGGCCCACAAAACTACTAGTCAGAAATACCCTGTCCACATGGTGAAATAAACTCTACCTGGCAAGTTGCGTTGGTGGTCGGTTGTTACCTCTCAGAGCCCCCTTTCCTTTTACCTGCTCTGCTCTTTTTTAGAGAGAAGGAGGGGCACCTCTTTTCTGAGGTGCCGGGCCCTCCAGTCTTGGGGGAGGTTCAGTCCCAGGTCGGCAGTGCAGGAGAGGTCAAGGTGTCAGTCCTCCTCTCTTTCGGATGGCAATCTGCAGCACCCATTTCCTACGTGGCTCCATCTCTTGATCAACAGCCTGGCCCTCTATAGCCTGAGCTCCTGCAGGGCAGACTACAACACTTCATATCCACTGGGTGGTCCTAGATCCAGGCTGCGCTGATGATACCATCACCTATTTCCCTTCTTGTCACCAGCCCAGGGGAAGGAACATCTTCTTGCCCTTATTCATCTCTAGGTTCTCCTTGTTGGGCTTCTCAGTTCTTTCATCACCTGTGGAACATTTCCTTGTGATAGATTTCATATGTTGAAGGACCTAAAGTGGTTTCTGTTTCATTGGCCAATACAATAATTTATCATTATAACTTAATTCTGTTATGTATATAATCTATATGTAAAAAATCAAAAAGAATTGTTCTTATGGCCTGATTGTTCTTCTGTCCCCCCAAAATTCATATGTTGAATTCCTAGTCCTCATACCTCAGAATGTGACTATATTTAGGTCTTTTTTTTAAAATGTTTATTTTTTAGTTGTAGGTGACAGAATATCTTTATTTTATTTGTATGTGGTGCTGAGGATCGAACCCAGTGCCTTATGCGTGCTAGAGCACGCTACCACTGCGCCACAATCCCAGCCCCTATATTTAGGTCTTTAAAAGGATATGTAAGTTAAAATGAGGTTATTCTGAAGGGCTCTAATTCCACCCTTAAGTATCCTTATAAGAAGAGATTAGGACATATATACACAAAGGGAAGACCATGTGAGGGAACAGGGAGAAGACAGCCAACTACAAGTTCAGGAGAAAGACCTCAGGACAAACCAATCCAGCTGACACCTTGATCTTGGAATTCTAGCTTCTACACCCTGAGGAAATGAACTTTTGTTGTTTAAGTCACTGGGTCTGTGGCTCACTGATACTAATAAACAAATACAATTGCTCATCTCTGAAATTTGGGGTAAACTACTTAATTCTAAGCTTCAGTGTCCTCATATGTAAAATGAAGATAGTCATACTACTCAGGTTATTATTGAAAATCAACTGAAAAAGCTTATTATACAGCTTACTGAAATGTTTGCAATTGTTTGGATTTGGAGTGTCTCCTAAAGGCCCACATATTAAACACTTGATCCTCAGCCAAGTGCCGTGAAAGGTGGTAGAGCCGATAAAGGGCCTAGTGGATGGAAGGAAGTTGGCCCATGGGGGCATGCCATGAAGGGGATATTGGGACCTGTGGCCCCTTCCTTTTTCTCTCTTTGCTTCCTGGCCACCAAGAGGTGAAATCTCCTCAGCTACATGCTGCACCCATGATGTACTACGCCACAACAGGGCCAAGCAACCATGAACTGAAATCTCTCAAACCATGAGTGCAAAAATAAACAAAAATGGGTTTGTCTTAGGTATTCTGTCATGGCAATGCAAAGCTAACACAAAAGTGCTAGAAAAATGTTGGGCATCATTGTATAACTACAATGTGTTTATAGTGTTGTTGACTTGGAAGCCCACTTCTCTGAGCAAGAGGAAGAACTTTAGATTGGTCTGACTGGTAATGTTTTAGCCTGAATTCTTATTGCTTATTATCTTCAGTTACTAAATTACAAAGAACTCCTTAGGTCTTATATCAAAGTTTCATTTTTAAAGCATACATATTTTGCTCAGCTACAAATTCAATAATTCTGTTGCTCTTGCTGCTGCAATTTCTATCCGAATTCCTGTTGCCTCCACCAAAATAAATCCATTCAAAGAAGGAATTGGTTTCGTGACTCTTCTGGAATACTCATGACTACCCACCGGTTCAGCTTTAGGCCAGCGAGGAAAAGCCTGGTTGCTTCCTGAAAGACCTCTCCAGGACTCTAGTGCAGATCCTGTAGAATGGTGGCCTACAAATAGTCACACTATGGAAATAAGAAGAATCACCTTTCCTGGAAATGTCTACAGCAGAGCTTAGCCAGACCTCATGGGTTGCCTCTGATCTGTTGACAGCTGCAGCTTTCCAATTTTGCCACTTTTTAACAAAGATTTTTCTACTTCTGCAGTGGTATACTTAGCAAGTTGGAGCAATCCATTTCTTTTCCCATATCAGATCCTTAAATATCAGTATGGTGCAATCCCTTCTCATGCTAATCCCTTCTCATGTGGATTTAATAAGCATTTAGGCTTCAGCTAAAGGAATAAAGCTCTAACAATGTAACTTGTAGCACTTTGTGATAAGGAAGCTATCTGGAGCACCAATAAATAAAAATGTTACTTTTTTATCAAATGATGGGAAACATAATAAAGTCCAAAGAAAGTGAATGTTTGGTTTTCCTTAGCTGAAGTTTGGGGAGTATGAGAAAAAAAATAATGGATTACCTCTTAAATAAAGAAGTATTTTCCATGATGGACCTTTTCTTTCCACCAGTAAACCCAAGCATGTATCTTACATGTGCATATAATATTTATCATCACCAATTTATCATTCAATTGTGTCTAGGTGATTGATACTGTATTGTGAACTTGTCCAGGAAAGAAAAGGGAAAAAGGAAGAGGTGATAAAATAAAAACAAAGAGAAGCCAAAAGCATTTTTTGGATCTACTTTATATTTTAAAAGCAGAAATTTATCCTGTGATTTTTAACCTCCCAACAGTCTGTTGCCATATGGTACTAATTCCGCCCATGGAATGTGAAAAATAAAATAAATGTCAACTCTTGACTCACAATCACTAATCCTGTAGCTGCACAGAATGCAATAGTTTTCTCTGTACATCAGTCTGTTTTTAAGAGCCAGGTAGTTTTTGCTAAATCTCTAGACTTCTACTATAATCTTCCTATTGGTAGGAAAGAAATATCTGAGACTTTTGTTTCTGTATTGTCTTTTCTGCTTCCTCATTGGACAGAATTCATTCTACTCCTCGCTATCTTGGTATGACTCTTCAGGGGCCCCTGTGGCCCAGGTCCCTTCTAAAGAATTCCAGGCTGATCAGAATACTTTGCTATTGGATTTCAGACTATATTAATAATTCTAGCAGATTTTTGAAAAGTAATTCTAAAAAAATAATAGAGATTCCACTGCATGGTTTTACTAAGCAAATTTGGTAAAATAATGAGAAAAAAATACGTCTACTTGTCAGCTCTGGGAAAAATCCCATTCCCAAAGATAATTTTATTTAAAATGCACATTTCAAATATGCATAGTATGAATAAAATTTCAACGATCAATAGGTTATGTTTTGTGTCATTGTGTGTGAGGTGGGGGAGGGGACAGTAGGGATAGAATCCAGGGCCTCACACATCCTAAGCAAGGGCTCTACTGCTGAGCTATATTCCCAGCCCTTTTGTGTCACTTTTTATTGACATAAAGTTCTCTGTAGTCTAAAGAAAACATGTTACATTGCACAATCCAAAAAATCATGTCTTTTGGTGGTTGTTCCTCTCCTCTCCCTCTACCCCTCCCCCAATTCTTCTCTCCCTCACTGCTTCTTCATTTTACCAAGAATGTGGTTTGATATGTTTGCAACAAGGAGCAAAATTTTAAAGATAGATGAAATCTGAAGAGAGTATTCAATTTGAGGAAGAAATGCATTTACATAGTTTAGAGACAAGAGGCTAGGAAAAAATGTCTGAAGTTTTTCCCAATAGCCATGGAAGCTAACATGTGGTCCACGATTCCAATAATTTGTGTAAGAACATAAATTGCCCTTTATTGATAGGCATGGTGATTTATTGATGGCCACATGGGTCTTACTATAGTTGATCATTTAACAATTCAATATCAATTCAATTATCAACATGTTATAAAAAAATCAGATACCAAAAGTACAAACTGTAGACTCTTGAGGGACAAAGAGATAATGTTGAGCTTCTAATATATGCCAGACACTGATCTAGGTTTTTTATTTCTAATATCCCGTCTAAATCCCCTGGCAATCCTTAAGATACATACTCTTGTCCTCATTTCAAAGTGGAGAAAAAGCTTAGAAAAATCCAAATAAATCAATGTCTTAAGGTGGCCTCTTTACCTCCAGTCTGGTGAACCACCTTCAATCTCTTTTCTGGCTTTAAAACTTTTGTGTATTCTCCTGAGCTCTAGAACAAAGTCTAAACTCCTCATTACCAAGTTTCTTAAGGTACTTCATATTTGGACCCTGTGGTCCTTTCATACAGCACAGCTTCCACTCCTCACCTCAAACTCCACTCTTGGCCTCCTCACCTTCTATTAGCTCCTTAAATGTGCCATGCTTTCTGTTGCCCCTGACACTGTGCTCATGCTATTCCATAACTACAGCACCCTGGAGCACCCCTCTCCTTCCCTCCCTAATGCTCTGGCTAATTCCTCAAATCTGAATGTAGCTTACACTTCCTTCAGGGAGCTTCCACTGAGCCCTGAAAACCTGTTAGGTGACAGATCCTATAGCCATGATGTCATCTCACATACTACTTACTACTTTGTAATTAACAGACTATTTACTTGTATGTCTCCTTTTGTGTGTGTGTGTATTCTTTTGATTTGGTGATTGAACCCATGTGCATTCTACCACTGAGCTATATCTCTAGCCCTTTTAATTTTTATTTTGAGACAGAGTCTCACTAAGTTGCCCAGGCTGGCCTTGAACTTGTGATCCTCCTTCTTCAGCTTCCCTAGTAGCTGGGATTTCAGATAAGAGTCACTTTGCCCCACTGTCTCCCTCTCTTGACAGTAACTTCTGAGATGGCAGGACCTAAGATTATAAGAGTTTCAAGAACCAGTATCCTGGTTCCTCAGATGCAGTAGAGAATGTGTATTGAATTACCGAATGATTAAATCAATAGCATTGAACTTCATTTTCAGGACAACATACCCAAAATTCCATGGCAACTGCTTCTGAAAACATACCATTTAGGGTGGCATTGTGTCAATTTGTCAGGAATATTCAGGGCCAAGGCACAATATGGTTTTCTGACTCACCAAACTACTTGATATGTAGTTCAAGATATTAATTTTAATACAAAATATAGATATACCTATGAATATGAAATACCTATTTTTCTTTGTGGGAAAATATAAGACTTCCAGAAAATTTCTCATTTTGAATTAGATCCTCAAATATGTTCTGTTCTTCATGATAGTCAACCCTTATTTTGAAGATGGTAATCATTTGGAACAGATTTTAAGATAAGCAATGTCAAATTTCTAAGCCTCTAAAAGAAATTATGTGCTTTGAAGAATATTTGAAAGTCACATTTCCATGTAATCTAGGGAAAATTCAAGAGAACTATAAAAGTTACCTTTTCCTGGCTCAAATGCTGTCACCTTGAACTGAGGGAGCAGATATGTTCTTCCAAATAGATCTTAAAAAAAAAAAAGAACCACAGCCACTGGGAGCAAAAGCCCAGATTGTGCTCAATTTGGGAAAAAATCTTTTGGTTATTTCTGGATTGTAGGAATGTGGGAGGGTTTTTTTATTTGGTCCTCTTCTATATTCTAAGTGTTCTACCATAAATGGTATTAAGGCACCATATAGAATTATTAAAAAGAGTCCATATTCATTAGGAGTATTGCAGAAAGAAAGAATTCCTAATTTGTGCAGAACACCAGAATCTCTCTTGCCTTCTAGTGTTAAGATTATACAAATCTGCAAGAAAAAAATTTGAATAAACAGTGTTTTTTTCTATCTGTTTCAGTTTACCATGGGTCCATCTGTGCAAAGCTTTGCTCCTTTTTCAAAATAGGATATATTAGTTGTTTTAGACTTGCAGTAATCCTTACTTGGTGCAAAAATAAATAAATAAATAAATAAATAAATAAATAAATAGTGCATTCCCAAGGAAAATAAAATTTTGCCAAATCCAAATCTATACAAAGCTTTTAAAACATTTTTTAACAAATATATTGATGAGATTACACTATAATACCATTCTGTGACTTTTTGCCTTGACACAACATTATGAGTATTATTTGCATACAGTATAGTAGATTTATTTATCCTTTTAAACAGTTGCATTGGACTGTCTAGATGTAACATAATGGAAATTTTACCTGTTCACTATTGATGGACATTTGCTTTGCAGCTTTGTTTGTAATTGCAAACATTTAATAATTAGTTTAGTCTGTTTTATCAAAAGACTTACTATGACATAGAAGAGGCCTCCATTCTGAAGATCAGTACTCCTGAGAGCACTGAACGGTGTGTTAGGGAATGTTCAGCATAGCTTGTCTTCCTGGACCATTCATTTTACTCAATGATAAACAATTTAAAATAAGATCAGGAAAAAAAATAAGCCAATCAGTAAATGGGCAAAAGATCTAAATAGACATTTCTGTAACGAAGAAATACAAATGGTCAACAAATAAACACGCACAAAAATGTTCAAACTCCTTAGCAATCAGGGAAACGCAAATCAAAACTACACTGAGATTTCATCTTACTCTAGTCAGAATGGTAGTCATCAAGAATACAAAGAACAATAATTGCTAGTGAGGATGTGGGGGGAAAAGTATACTTACATATTGTTTGTAAGAATTCAAATTAGTACAACCACTTTGGAAAAGCAGTATGGAGATCCCTCAAAAGACAGAATGGAAACACTATATGACCCAGCTATCCCACTCCTTGGTATTTATCCAAATGATCTAAAATCAGCATACATAGTGATACGTGCATACCAGTGCTTGTAGCAGCATAATTCACAATAGCCAACTTACAGAACCAGAACCAGCATAAGTACCCATTATCAGAAGAATGGGTAAATAAAATGTGATATGCACACACAATGGAGTTTTACTCAGCCATAAAGAAGGATGAAATCATGCCATTTGCAAGTAAATGGATGGAATTGGAGAACATCATGCTAAGTAAGTTAAATAAGCCAGACTCAGAAACTGAAGGGTCAAATATTCTCTCTCATATGTGGAAGTTAGAGAGAGAAAGAGGGAGAAAAATAGGAATATTAAAAAAGTTGGAAGGGAGGTCTCATTAAAATAGAAGGAAGACCAATAGACTAGAGTAAGGATATCAAGAGGAAGGGAGGAGGGAAGGGCATGAGGAAATACTGGGGAATTAAATCTACCATATTATGCTACCTCTATGTAGGCATATACCAAAATAAACCCAACAAGTGTGTGTGCATAATTATAAGGTATTAATTAAAATAATGGTAATAATAATAATAGAAGGGAGACCAATAGAGTAGAGAAAGCAGATGGAGAAGGGAAAGGGAAGGTACTGGAGAATGAGAGTCATCAAATTATGTGCATATACCAATGTGGCATAATGAGTCCCACTATTACGTATAATTCTAATGCACCAATAAAAATTTTTTAAAGAAAATATAAAAGTGCCTTACCTATCTGTATTCAGAGCTAATCAAGAGGCTAAGGCAGGGGGCTGGGATTGTGGCTCAGTGGAAGAGCACTTGCCTTGCACTTGCCTTGAGCACTGGGTTCAATCCTCAGCAGCACATAAAAATAAATAAATAAAATAAAGGTATTGTGCCCATCTACAACTAAAAATATTTTTTAAAAAAGGCTGAAGCAGGAGGATTGTGTCGACACTTTAATGAGACCCTGCCTCAAAATAAAATTTTTTTTAAAAAGGTCTGAGTGTGCAGCTCAGTGATAAAGTGCTTACCTAGAATATGCAAGACCCTAGGTTCCATCTCCAGTATCACAAAAAATAAATAAAATATTAAGGTTGTTTTTTTTCAAAAAAAATCAGAGGGCTGGAGATGCAGCTCAGTATTAGGGCCCTTGCCTGGCATGTTCAAGGCCCTGAGTTCAATCCCCAGCACCATAAACAAAAATAAAAAATAATTTAGATTTATGATACAGAGAAATAGAGTATGTATGAAACTTTACATCAAAAACAAAGACTTCAAATATATTATCTTCTTTGAGTCAGGGTCCCAGGCCTCCAAAGTTAAGTCAACTTTTTTTTGCCTTAAGAGATTTTTCAGTGGAAATTTTTGAGGAGTACTTGTTTAGGATCTTGGGAGTCTTCTAAATGCCTGAGAGGATTTCAGACAAACTGGGGACTAATTATAATGGCTGAACTCGGTTCTTAAAGTAGAAATCAGCCAAGAGCTCTCAAGATGGATCCCTCAAAGTTAATGGGAAAACGAAGAAGAGGGGGGTGGGCAGAGAGAGACACAAAGAGAGGCATAAGAGCTGCCTTAGCCTCACAGCTGGAGCTAGTCCAGGTACAAAAATTGGTTTGTGTGACAACTCAGAATAGAGTAATTTTCTATGCTCACAACCTAGGAAACATAAGGTTATTTTTACTCTGGACTGTGTGTATGCGTGCGTGCGCATGAGCGTATGTGTGTGTGTGTGTGTGTGTTTATGTGTGTGTGTGTGTGTGTGTGTGTTTAAAGCAAGTCTCATTTTTGTAAGACTGATCAACTTTCCAAACAGTGAATTTGTAACTGGCAAGTCAAAGTTCAATCATAGCCTATTTGTTTATGTTGTTTCACTTGAACAAAAAACTCAAATGCTGTAACAAAAGAATATTTGAGAAGCAGGTGAACTATTGTTAATAATTCTAGCAGGTGAGAAGAATTATCTAAACCTTATTTCCCTCCCTTGATTTCATTTTGTGCTCTTGGGCCAATAGCACAATATTACAGGGTCCCCCAGCTTCTTAAGAACCTTGCTGTATATGCCTGTATATGCCTAAAATAGTTGTTTGTTTTATTATGCATAGATGTTTTTGTTCTCCTCAGTAAGCCTGCAGAGCAGGGTGAATTTTGTTTAAAAAGGAATTATCTTGCCTGTCAGAACACTTTATATAAAACAGCTCTTGAATTCTGAAGGATTTTTAAATTGAACTCTGAAATCCTACAATGTGCATCTTAAATAATCTTCTAGCTAAAAGCAAAGGAACTGGTCAACTGACATCCAGTTCTTGCTACTTGGATATATTCTTCAGTGTTTAACAATATTTGGCCTATGTGCCTTTATTTTCAACTGTGTTCATTTTTAAATCATCACTCTAGGCCAGGTAAATGGATTCAATAGAGATGAACGCACCATCCATCATATTTTGTGGATTTACATAGCTGAATGCAATAATATTCAGCATAATTATGCTGTCTAATATGTGCTTGAAATGTTTGTCATACATTATCATATGCTAATTGTGCATAATTAATGTTAACTATTCATGGACACAAGATCAATTAATGAGTTGTAAAGAAAAACTTACATGCTAAAAAAAGAAGAAAACCTACACAAACAAAACATGATAATAGTCCCTTTATTCTCTAAGGCACATTATAAAGATTATAAATGAATTGACCGTTTTGATATTAGAATGTGTACAGTAAATAACACGTGTAAAAATGTGGCCGTGTTAGATCTCCTGGGGAAGACAGCAGTAACTCTTCCTCATGTGAGAAGCATGGAAAGAATGCCATTGAAAAGGTTCAATCAATATATTATCTTCAGAACAAACAAGGGAGCTCTAGATGAGGGTTGTGGATGGATATTACAGATGAGGGATTCTGTTGTCATAACCACTTGGAAACCCGGCAGGATGCACATCCAGCTCATAAAATAAATGGTCAACTTATTATTCAGGTTTAGCTCAAATTTTGGTGAGCTTGGCAAAATTTGTCACTGTGGAAATGTACTGTGGACTCAAAGAAAAAGGCTCATTTTGTTTAACAGGCAGCTCTCTTCAGAATTGAATAGAAAAGAGGGAGTTAAGTGCCTCATCCCCCAACTTTCATTAACCCTCAGACTAACAGGAAGACAGTATACATTACCATCGCTGTGTCTCTTTTCCCCTTAGAGGTACTGAAGCGAAGCCAGAATAAGTATCTTGCTTAATGTGAACGCACAGCTCAATGCAAGGACTGCTAAGAGATCCCTAAACTTCAGCTCTCTGTTAGTCCAATGTGTCTCCCAGCTTGCTTTCCCCAGGCACCCAATTTCAGATAATCTATGCACTCCTTCACACTTTATCTATATTCGCAGCCATATGTTTCTGGTTTTCTATTTTTAAAAGAACCTTGCGTGACTCTCTGTTTCCTATTGAAGTTGTCATTACTACTCTTGACCTGATAATTCTCGTTCTTGATCTTCCAGAATACAGCTGTTTTTTCCCATCCCTTTCGAAAGTAGGTGTGGCCATGTGAATTGTTTCGGTCTGTGCACATGAGTGGAAGTGACAAAGGACAGAATCTTTAGGAAGCAGGGTGACTTGCCACAAGCCAGTGGCATAATCATTATAGAGACACATCAAGATGAAGTATCCCGACCCAGGTTGCTTAAATGATGAAAAGAGACAGAGCCCTTCTTTTGACTTTTACTGGACATGTGATGTGGGCAGGAAATAAACTTGGTGGGCAACAAATAAGTCACTAAAATTTGGGAATTACTTGTTACTGCAGCATAATGCAGCATAACCTCAATGGTACACATGCAAAATAAAGTCAACATCACCCACTTGATGTTGAAGACATTCCATCCTCTGACCTCAACTTTTGTACATTCACTTGACTAATAGCTAAAATATAATAATAATTATGTCAGTTCTTAGGTTTACAAAGATAAGAGGCTCCTTCCCTAAATAGAGAGACATAAATACATTGGAATTATTGCAAGACACCACAATAGTTGTAATAGCTAACCTAACCTAACAGTCTAGTAAGAACAACACAAAGACTGCTTTTTCTTTCTGGGATGATGTCAGGAGCAGAATAGAATATTACGTGCAAGAGGTGGTCAGTATATGAAAGGGCACAAAAATGGTAAAAAGCAAAGCTTGTTCACACATTACTGAGCATAGCTCAGTACAGTTTGCACTTCTCCCGGGACATTCCCATACTGTCACACATCCATGCCTCTGCCCATGCCATTTTCCTTGCCTGTATTTCTCCAAACCATTGTAGGGTCAGCAAAGAGGAGGACTGGTGACAGGTATCAGGGGACTCAAAGTTTTTCTTTCATATTGGTCTCACTTCCATATGCACCCTGAAACTTAAATATTTATCTCATCACCAAATAGTGAATATATACAGTCAGAGGTAACTGATAGGATTCAAAGATGATGCTCACTATACCGCCTTAAACCAGATCCTCCTCCTAAAGATGACTAGGTAAAAACATTTTTTTTGGCAATTCATCAGTTGTCTTTTAGCCACAGTTTTATTCCATTGCATTGTCTATGCAAAAAACATTTGAAGTAAACACTGAAATATACCTGAATTTTTGGAATCCTGTTTTGAAATTTCTCCTGTTTTTCTTCTCTTTATATATTAGTATCCTTTAAAAAAAAATAAAGTCAGGGCTTCTCTGACCAGTAAAAAGCTTTGGGTAGCATCTCTACCTTCTTCACATGAAGATTTCAACACTCTTCAACTGAGTCACCTCAAACACCACCTGCTCTGTGCAGTTTCCCTTACTGTGTGTTATTCTTCCTTTTAGATCCCTCAGCATTTTGGAACTCTTTCCTTTATGAAGTTTAACTTTCCATAAATATTCTTTACATGTCTACATCAGTCACCAGGTTGCTCTCGGTGGGTCATAATACATCACTCATTCCTGCATTCCTCGTGGCACCTATCACAGGGCCTGGCAGAATAGCCAAGCAATATACTCTGAACTGAATTGAGGCTGTAGGTAAATCACCCAATAGTTACAAAGATGAGAGGAATTGGTAAGAAAAAAAAGGTGCCAGGCACATTCACACATACTGCATAGACTTCCCTAGGTCATTGAAGGGGTGCTCTGTGATAATGCATCAGGCTGACCACACATACTCTTTCTCTCACTCTTAAATTTGCATATGCCTTGTTATAAACATACCTTTAGCAGGAAAAAAAAATGAGTGTTACAAATGAAGTACCCTCAGCAAACCTATTTTAAAGATACACAGTCCTGACAATATTCTGCTGCTCATCCCAATCATAGTAACCAATGTTGGCATGGAGCACTTCTGTAAGCAAGGGCATGAGCTACTCCAAGAAGAATGCCAGAAAAACTGAAATTTAAAAAAAAAAAAAATGTCTCATGTCCATTTTGATTTCTCGTAGGCCTAATTCTTTTAGGTCCCACATTTGGGGAGTCAGGCTAATTGGTAGGACTTCTTTATAAAAGTCTTAATCTGTGAAATGTGGCTTTTCAGAATTCTCAAGGGAATGAATAGGGGTGGCCAGGGTTTTGAACTGAGTGTAGCAATCGCAGACAGTTCTTTTTATGAAACTCTGCAAATGGCTAAATTAGCTCAGGGTGAAAATGTGGAAAGCCTTTGGCAAGCAACACTTCTGAATGTATAATTTGTATAAAAAAGATATAGTAGTCCCCCTTATGCACAGGGCATATATTACAACACCTAAGGTTGATGCCTGAAACTCTGGATAGTACTGAACATTTTCATTTAATGCCTTTTCCATCCTAACTGAGTACTTTTGCACTATGACTGTAACTTTTATAGTTTGAGATATGACAGCAAAACTGGCATGCATTTCTCTTCTTCACAATTTTACAGATTTGTTCTTACTGTAGATCTTAGCGACCTTAGAATGCAATTGTTTTCATTATTAAGTCAAGAACTTTCAGTTCACTTAAAAGAAGTATTTTACAGCTTCTCTTTGGCAAATCTGAGTTGCCAGCATTGCTACTCTTGCAATCTGGGACCAATATTGAACAAAATAAGAGTTACTTGAATACAAGCACTGTGATACTGTGACAGTTGATCTAACAACCAAGAAGATTAGTAAGTGACTAACGGGCAGATAGCACATACAGTATGGATATGCTGGACAGAGGAATGATTCACATCTTAGTCAGGATGGAGCAGGACAATGAGATTTCATCCTGCCAGTCAGAAAGGCACAGAATTTAAAACTTTTGCCTTATTTATGTATTTTTCTATTTAATATTTTCAGACCATGATTGACCATGGTTAACTAAAAGCATGGAAAGTAAAACTATGAATAAGGAGGAAATACTGTATATACATCTGTATTTTATCACCAAAGGGTAAGGTCATGGATAACAATTTTCTATCTACTCATTATAAGCTCCTTAAGGCTAAAGAATCCAGATCTTTGCAGAAGATCAATAAATACTTGCTAACAGGACTTAATTTCACCAGACTTGTGAATTAGAAAACTCAGTGCAGTTCTCTTGGGATAAGAAGCAGGCTAATTTAGGTCCTAAAAGGAAGACTATGAGATGGGTTGGATGGGGACAGAGATTCTCAGAAGCACGGCCCTTCATGGAAACTTCCTTGTCCGCTATCTAATTTGGGAACTCTCAGCAGCTCAGTCTAGTGTAATGCCATTGCCTGTGGTTAAGGAAGGCTCAAAGTGCCCACACAGGACACCAGAGTCACAGGCTAGGTGAGGAACTTGCAGGCTGCCATGCCTTTGGAGCAGTGTGAAGCTCTTTTGCCTTCAGAGGGGGTGAAAGCCCAGAGCTGGTGTCTCGAGCAAAACTGACTCGTTTTTTTAACTAAGAACCAGTCAGGAATGCCAGGCATTTTTCTTTCCTAACTTTCAGTAGGAGGGGACTCAGTGTCCAAGTTCAAGTGAGATGAAATGGAAAAGAAAACACAAATGGAGTATAGTTATGCCACTGGTGGGAGCTGGTGGTGTTGTCTCCAGCTCTGCCGCATAAGTTGTTCTGGCCTTGAGCCCGCAGCGTTTGATCTTGAGTTTGTCCTTCAAGTGGTTCAGGAGTTAGGGAGCCTCTCCTAGCTGGTCCTCCTTGAGGTGGCTCCATGGAGAACAGGGCACAGCCAGGCTCTCCCCAGGACAGCCTGAGCTCTGGGTGGTAATGGTTTGCCTGCGGTTATAGTTGTTGATCTTATAACTGAAATATAAAAGGGCTCACAGCTGTCAGGAATGGATTTAACAGGGTGTCTCTGTTCCAATATTGCGAGCTGCTGTGACTTTGTAATTGTGTGGTGTGTTTACAGGCATCGCAAGGAAGGGTAAGGGAAGGAAGCAAATAAAGAAATCCCTGGAAACCGTCTGTAGGGTCTGGGCCCCCAGGGCAGGAGGATATGTTAGCTAAGGGTCTGAAATAGTGCTGCTAAAGCAGCAGGGTCTGTGGTTTTGGAGGTGGAGCTAGACTATAATTTGCTTTGTGCCTTTGATAAGCCAGATTTCAAAGATGGTGTATTAATGTCCTTTGGTACTGTTGTGCATAAATGTTTCCCTCATTCTATCTTCACTAGAGACTGTGCTAAGGTTTTGTTTTTCCTTTGATTTCTATAGTGGTTGATGCAAATGGTGCGAGGTCCTTGGCCTTCTTTTATTTGTCTTTTTAAGACGAGCCCTTGCTCTACCTTTTCCAGCTAGCCTGTCTCTGTCACTGTGGCCATACTTAAGTTAAATGATGAGGAGCACACTTGTCCTCTCTCTCTCCACTTTCAGGACCAGTTTGAGCCCACTCAACTCATCTCCTTTCATGTTTTCTGAGTTTTATTCATTCCTGCTGTTTAAATCGTTCTCCTTCTTTCGCTAATTTTGCACAGCATTTTCTTGGCCTCTTGACGCTTTCAGTGCTGTAATCATAACCTTGGCAGTGACTTTAAAAAACAACAAAAAATCTAAGTGTGAATTTCTTAACTCCTTATTCATTGTGACCATTATTTCAGAGAAAGTGAATTTGTTTCAGCCTCAGCCATTCTCTTTATTTACACACACCCTTTTATGGCCCATGTTGGTTCATTCTTTAATGTTGAAACTGTAATGTTTAGAGGGGATGATTGGAGAGAAACTTCTAGACAGAAGGGGTCAAAGACTGGGTACTCCTCACCTGCTGTATGTCTTTGGAATCATCAATTTTTATGTCTCTTTCATCCTCATTTTATCATCTGGAAGATGAGTAAAATAATAGTATGTCCCCTTGAGCTCCTGTGAAGACAGAATAAAATGACATGTGTACAAACCCAGAGCAGGATCTAGTGTTCTAGCAATGTTGGTTGCTACTGTTATCATCAGAATATTTATTCAGAAAGCCCACTCGTACTATATAGGCTTGGTCTTTCCAAATGCATTTTGTCTTAATTGTTAAGCAACATGTACTGAACTGTTACAAGGACACTTGGTTCATGAAGCCCTGAGGTTCACAGAAACACTCCCTCATGAACTGAGAAAAGGTGATTTCAGCTGCCTGCTTTCCTATGACCACAACAGAGGAGGCAACGTTCCTCAGCAGCTCTAGTCAACAGATTTATTTCTACTGAAATCTCTGCTCACTGTGCAACAGCTGTCCCTTCCCCCAGAATCCCACTCCAGCCTGAACCCAGGGTTGCTTTGAATTCTCCTTAGACAAAGGTCTCTGGCTTGGGTGCCCTTCCTGGAGAGAAGCACAAGCTGGTTCCTCACACCTGGATGCTCTTGAGCAGGGAAGGTGCAGGAGCCACCTGTGCCTCCACACATCCATGTCATCTCACGACACCAACTTCCCCCAGGGCCTCACTTTCCTCTCCACCAAAGAACCATAATATTTAAAAACAGTTGTCACTGGTTTTTCCATCAGCCTATCAGAAAGCCCTGACCAAGCCTGAGTATATAGCAAGATAGCCTAAAACAGATCCAATTTCAGTTCAATCTGAGAATGGTTTGCTGTGTGCCAGGAACTGGGGAGCTACAAAGTGAGGACTCAAGAACCTTAAAATTTCACAACTCGCTGTAACAGGAAGTGCAAAGAGAGCCCAGAGGCAATGTGAAGGCCATGCTAAAGATATGTGGACACCGACACTCTTTAAAAACTCGCCATCTGGAATTACACATGGAAGAGGACATTTAACAGGATACACAGCAATAGGACAGTTCATGCAGCACACAGTCGGTCCTTTGTATCCACAGATTCTGTATCCATGGATTCCACCAAAGTCTGATCAAAAATATTCACACAAAAAAAGTTGTGCCTGTACTGAACACGTAGACTTTTCTTCTTGCCACTACTGTCTAAAGAGTGCATTATAACAACTATTTATATAACATTTACATTGTACTGGGTATTCCAAGTAATGTAGAGATGATTTCAAGTATGTGGGAAGATGTGAGTAGGTTATGTGCAAATACTGCACTGTTTTATATCAAGGCCTTGGAGCATCTATGGATTTTGGTATCTGAGGATTCTGAGGGGTGACTATTTATGAATATGCCCCAGTGCAGCACCCCAGTGACAACACTGAGAACACTTAGATGGTATTTCAAATATACAAAGCCCTGCTTTTAAAAGCTTTAAGTAGCTTAATTCTAGCCTCACGGCAACCTTATAGAGTGGATAATATAATTTTCCCATTTTAAAGATGAGGAAACTGAGGCACTTACCCAAGTGCTCACAACTAGCAAGTGGCAAGGCCAGATCCATGGATGCAGGAAGCCTGGCTCTAGAGCCCTAAGGTGCATGCATGCAGCTTCAATTTCAGCCATCCCAAAGGGGTCCTTCCTTGTCTTAGGATCTCACAACAGTCTGAAAACACAGGGAAAGAACTGATCTTCAATTCACCTTGTCTGGGCAAGTTGGCTCCAATGCATTGTCACCTCAGAGTTCATTCCCCAAAACCAATCCAAGGTTCTGCTACCCCTTCTAATGAGAGACAGCATGGCATTCCACCGTGAGCAGACCACCCTCCCACACGTGCATCTTCCTTCCAATTTTAGACAATCTTTCCTCCTAGGGACTAAACCACCTCTTCCACCTATTCTTCCTCAGTGCTTCCCGCTCACAGAATATGCACAGACCCAGGCTCTGGAAATAAAACGTCTTAGCTCTTACATGGTACAAGAGGGAACATTTTCATTCTTTCTTAAGATTCTTGCCAGTTAAGTAAGCAGGGTAATTTATCACTCAGTTTACATTGCTTCCCGAATATTCTTAGATGGGAATAGAATTTCATTTTTGCTCTTGCAGTGCCCTTTGGAACAAGTCCTTAAATGAAGAATCCATATTTGGGCTACATTGCAAATCAGGGATTTCTTTATGGTTTCCATACTTGAAATGATGCAATCAATTTGTGGAGCTAGTGCAGGAAGAAAGAAAAAAAGAGAGAGAGAGAGAGCGCAAGAGAGAGATTGCCAGAAAGCCCTCAGCCACGAGGTGAGTGCCTGACCCTGTGATGTTGCCTTGTCTATATAATTTGCTGCATGGCGCATCATACAGAATATGCCAACCTTTTTCCGCCTGCTCAAAAAAGGTGATGCTAATTAGATCAGGCAAATAGCTGCTGTTGTTGATTCATTTGAAAATGATTATTCCAAGGCAGTGTGTTATTACCCAGCAAGTCACAGCTTTCCCTATTAATGCTCTGAGGTGGCTGCCAGACTTCAAAGTCGGAGGTGGAATTTGAGGCTAGCAAAGCTTTCTGGGGCAATATTAGAATGAGGGTCACTACCAGAACCTTTATCTAACAATAAGAAAAATCTATTTCCATTTAGAAATTTAATCCTTTCTCGTGAGTGTAGACTCCACTATCGATCCAGCACCAATAAATATCAGATGGGACACTTACCATGTACAAAACATGATACTAAGAATTTAAGAAAAACAAGTAGGATATTGGGCCTCCCTATCTTGCATTACAGTCAAAGAGCTAAGATGCAGATCCAAATAATAATGCAAAATGTTGCAAATGCTATAATTAAATGAAATAACAAGAGTAAAATACATTTGATAAAAAGGCAAGTTTCCGTATATTGGTTATTTATTAGTATACTAGAAGTATACATAATGTACTATGGGAACACAAAGGATTTAAAGATTCATGTTGCAGAGGGTAGATGTAGGAAAAAAGATATGGCTTCAGGAAGAAAGTAGCATTTGAGCTGTTGATAGACTTCTGATGAAGTTTTGAAAATCAGTAACACATAAGCAAGAGCCCCAAACCAAGAACACTGAAGTTGTGTCTGGTGGTCCAATTTGGACACTGAATGTAATTGGATCATGGAGACTCTTAAATCTGGCTGTAAAGAGTTTGGATCTTCTTTCTACTAAAATAAATTCAGAATGATGCAGAACATAATTGCTTCTCAGAAAAGTCTGTATGTTAAAAAAAAAAAAAAAAAAACCAACAACTCAATACATATAAAACCAGCCACAGGTAGGCAACTTTTATACCCTGATTGAAGTTAATCTAAAAAATGTGTGAAAATTTTTATTTATCTTTGAAGGCTGTGTTTCCAGAGGCACAGATTCTAGATAAAAATTGGCCCATTATAATCCAATAACATTGAACAGATTTCATTGCTACCAAATAAAGAACATGTTTTCCCTTTTTGTCTTCTGTTTAAATTCCCCTTCCTCCTTGTGAAACGGTTAATATGCTGAGGTGGAGTGCTCAGCCCACCTCCAAACCTTTAAAATGTAGTTAATTACAAGATAGTCCAATTTAAACTTTACGACATTCCTGATACCAGAATGTACAGCGGTTGTTTCTGTTAATCAGCAGAAGGGAGGCGGGCGGCCTGGTGCCAGCGGGGCGGCCTGGGAAGAGCACAGGCGGCTCTAGTTGGGGCAGCTCCTAATCCCTGGTCTGCCTCCCACTGGCTAGGGGAGAGATCATGTGACTCCATTCTCAACCTGGACTGTCTCCCACTTCCCTTCTACCTCCAACATTCCAGGAAACCAAAGAAAAGTCGAGAAGTGTAGGCAGCTTGAAAACATGTACTGAGCTTTCAGGTACATGTTGAGTACTTGGAAAAGTGATACTACGTTGTCCTCAGTCTTACAAAGTTCAGCTCTTGGGATTACACAGCAGAAGCAATGGGTCTACTCAGGCGCACCAACAGGCAAGTGACACAGGCTGCCTGAAATAGGAAGAGGCTTCATTTTCAAACAAAAGAAAGGACATATTCTTCTCCCTGTCACTCACCTTACCAATAGCATTGCAGAAACAACAGTGGAATGTGTACTGTACATATTATTTCCCACTTTTGTATCACCCAGCAGTATACTATTAACAATTCTTTTCCTATACCTAGATTATTTACTATGGAATGGTAAACCTGCAGCTGAAAACACTAGGAGAATATAGGAAGAATATTTTGACCGAAAAAAGGCAGTAAATTATTTTATGTCTTTTAAATTGGTTGCCATCTTTATAAAATTGAAGTCATAGGTCCTATCTAAAGAATCGTATCCGAATGGTAGGTCCCTGCCTTGTTCTATTACATTTCTCAAAAATACAGAAGTAGCAGGTATTTTGTTTCCTTTACCTTTCTGGGTTTTTGAGAAATATCATAATTCAATTTTTTAAAAAACTCAAGTATTTTATTGCCCAGAAATTAATTTATCTCCTGAGGATTTCAGGAAACAAAGTCAACCTCCTTCACAGTAGAAGTTTGTATTGTGTCAGTACCCTGTGAAGTGAATATAGTATAATTAGATATTATAAAAACTATTAGTGTGATTTTTCTGTTGCCTCTCTTGGCTTATGATCTCTCCATTCAGATGGCCATATCCTCCTGTTGTTTGGATATGTGATGTCCCCCTAAAGCTCATGTATGACACAACACAGGAATGTTCAGAAGTGAAATGATTAGATTACGAAGTTGTAACCTAATCAGTGGATTAATCCACTGATATGGATTGACCAGGTAATAGCTCTAGGAAGGTAGGGTGTGGCTGGAGGAGGTAGGTCCCTGGGGGTATGCCTTTGGGGTGTTTATTTTGTGCCTGGTGAACACAGCTCTCTCTGCTTCCTGATTGCCCTGTTCTCAGCTGTTTTCCTCTGCCACACCCCTCGGCCCTGAGTTCTGCCTCACTTGGGGCCCAGAGCTACGGAGTCAACAACTATGGACTAAGCCTCTGAAATTGTGAGTCAAAATACACTTTTCCTACTCTGCATTGTTCTTGTCAGATCCTTTTGGTTACAGCATGAAAAAGCTGACTAAAACACCTCCTATCTGAGAGGAGAACAGGATTCATAGAGGGAAGAACAAGAAAAAAGAAAAAAAATCAATATCTGACATTCAATATAGGACTTTATAGCAAGAGAACAATCATATGAGCCAGGTCATTACCTTGAGAAAGGGTTTTCCACATTCCTTTATTTCGGTCTTTAACATAAGCAGAACTAAGGCTGGAGAATGCAGGTCACTAAGTTCCCCTGTCATGCAAAGAAAATATTCTTTCTGTTATGGCAGCCAGGCATGAGGCTGGCTGACCTATAGGAGGATATAACATAGGAGGAATACAAGAGAAACTGCTTTTATAAAAAAAAAAAAAATACTTTTTTTTTTTTTTTTAAATTTTGCCTGGTCAGTTGAACAAAGAGGAAGGGGACAAGGGCAGAAGGTGAGGAAATGAAGGTATTGGTGAGGGAGGTTACAACAGGGGCAGGCAGGTCTCCTGCCCATGTCCCCCAGGGCTTAGGAGAAGGCTCTCCCAGCCTCTCAGCCCCAACGTGGGATGGCCACATCAGGGGAGAAGTGGCAGCTTAGCAGAGTTGTTTAACAAGAAAAGTCCTGAGCTCAGTTCTTGCAAGGACTCCGTGACTCCTCAGGGCACAGAAGGTACCCAGATGAGAGCCTGGGCCCCACAGGGACACAGCAGGTTCCTGTTGAATGTGGTTGGTGAGTCTGCAGAAAGGCTTCCCTTAACAGGAGCTACTGTCTTTGTCGCCTAGGGCACTGGATTTAGGATGAGAGTGACTGGATGAAATATAAGACATCCACTTAAACCTGAATTTCAGATAAACAAAAAAATCATATTAAATGCAATATTTAAATTAATAATTATTCATTGTTTATCTCACATTCAGATTTAAGTAAGTGCCCTATATTTTTATTTGCTAAATCTGACAACTCCACCAGGGCTTGACCAAGAGCTGCTGCCAGACTTCAGGGGCCCTGATAAAAACTAGAATCAAGGAGACTCAGGGTCAGCAGTCAGGGCTCTACCCTGCTTGTATCATCTGGGGAATATGACCAGACCATAAGCTACATGAGCCAAGGAGCTCACCTGCAAATGCCAATAAGATGACCTTTGACCAGGCAAAAATGGATGACCTTGGAAAGGCCAAACCAATGGTCAGGGTGAGGATGCCACTTGGATCTGAGACTGTCTCCCCAATGCCCTGAGGTCACATGTACCCCATACATCTAGAAGTGTGTCAGGCAGAGAAGCAAAGGCAGGGAGGCATCTGTAAGTGTCTGTGTTACTAAAACAAAATACCTGAGCTGGGTAATTTATAAAGAACAGAAATTCATTTTTTTTTTCACAGTTCTGGAGGCTGAAAGTCCAAGATCAAGGCACTGGTAGGTTCAGTGTCTGTGAGGGTCCACTCTTTCTTCCCAGAGTGGCATCTTATTGTTGCGTTCTCTTCAGACAAATGCTGTGTCCTCACATGGTGAAAAGGACAGAAGGGCAAAACAGGGACCTTAACAGATTCCCTTTAGCACTTTTATAAAGTTGCTGATTCGATTCATGAAAGCTCCACCCTCATGACTTAGTTACTTCCTAAAAGCCCTACCTATCAATACTATCATATTGGAGTTTAAGTTCCAACATGAATTTTTGAAGGGACACATATATTTAAACCATAGCAGAAAGACAGAACAATTTATCTGCAAATGATTGTAACAGACTAAGCTTTAAACTGAAGTGCGCTAAAAATATACATATTTCCCTGATACTCTGAGCAGGTGTTCATGGATAAGCGGAATCACTTGTAATGCCAAATTTTAAAAATGCCTTTTCTCTGCACATCTGAGTAGCAATGTAAGCCAAGCTGGAATCCCCCATTTAATGCCTAGCTACAGTGATTTTTCCAAAAAAATGGGGGAAGAGACTGAGAGTTTATCAAGAGAAACCCAAACTGTGCCCCTTCCAATGAAGTCGCACCCTCACCTCACTAAGTCCTCAGTCCCAAGAGTTCCTTAGATTCATGGCTCTGATTCTATGACTGTCAGTGGTGGTGTTCTTTCCTGGCTGTACCAATCTAAAGCTTTCCAAACAAGCACGATGTGACTCCAGGAACCCCCACATTGGCATGGGTCCCAAGTACAGACCAGACAGGTCCCCTGCAGCTCCCCAGTGCTGTGAACACTGGAAGATCCCCCCCACCCAGCATGCCAAATGCTGCTCCCCACCAGCACACAGTGTGAGCAGCCCGCCACCCCCATGTCTTGGAGAGGGTCCAAGTCTCCATTCCTTCCTCCCAAATAATGAGAACACAATTAGCATAAGCTGGAACAGATTAACATAGAACTGTGGAAAGGGCTAAATATACATTCTTTAGAAAAAGCCACAGACATTTGGAATATTTTAAACTTCTCTGAAAGTTTAAAGTTCTCCCTCAAGTAACAGGAGCTCAACATTTAAAGACCTCAAGAACTGTCTGCCCAGTTTCTACCACAACATAAGAGTCCCCTGCACACCTTCAGGCCAGCTAGTCACTCAGGCCCAGTAGTGGGGAATCCCACTACTCCCAAGGGACAATTGCCATCCTGTCCCTGCAACAACCATCAGGGGGAGAAAAGGTGGGAAATGAGGGCTTAGTGGAACAAACTTAAGAAGTTATTATTATTACAATTTATACCTCCCCAGCATTCTGTGTGACCCAATTTATTTTTCAAAGTCCAAGTTCTGTGTCGGGTTTTTTTTTTTTTTTTTTAATTTTTTTGGTACCAGGGATTGAACTCAGGGGTGCTCAACCTGAGACAGGGTCTCTCTGAGTTGCTGAGCGCCTCGCCATTGCTGGCTTTGAACTCGCGATTCTCCTGTCTCAGCCTCCCAAAGTGCTGGGATTACAAGCGTAAGCCACCACGCCCAGCTTGTGTCGGTTTTTATAATCAGAGAAAATTTATTGAAGAAAAGACATACAAAAACCTAATCAGAGCATCCGTGGGTTAGAAAATGTCAGTGATCAATGGTTACCATTCACTACAGAGTTTATGGAAGCCAGGTCTCAGCTGAGGTTACCCTGTACATTAAAATGTAATGAAATTCTCCCTAGCTTTCTATTCCACATCCTGTGGAAACTCCAGGTCTTTCCCATAATTTCTGAAAATTGCCAGGAGCTTACGCTCTTGTCACTTTTGACTTCTCTTGACTCACTTCTTGCCTTTTGGGCTTGACTCTTCTCTCTGCTTCCCTGCCTGTTCCCCCAGGCCCAGGGGATCCACTCTTTTTCCTTACTTTCCTGTTGAACTCCTCAAACAAGTGATTTATAAAACTTTGGGGAGATGAGCTATGCAAGCAATTTAAAACTGAGTGTTAAACGTTCTTAAAAATTCTCTGGTTGCTCTGCTGTAGAAAACTTCTCAACAATCATCTTTCTGAGTGGGTTCCAGCTTGGGCGAGAGGTCCAGTGTCTGGCTTTCCTCCACTCTCCTTTCTCCTTTTCTCTCTGCCCCTTTTCTTCCCCCTCGGATTCCTTTTCATTTCTTTTTTCTTTTCTTTTTTTTTTTTGTACCAGAGATTGAACTCAGGAATACTCGACCACTGAGTCACATCCCTAGCCCTATTTTGTGTCTTATTTAGAGACAGGGTCTCACTGAGTTGCTTAGCCACATCCCCAGCCCTATTTTGTATCACTGAGTTGCTTAGCGCCTTGCTGTTACTGAGGCTGGCTCTGAACTCGCCATTCTCCTGTTTCAGCCTCCCAGAGTGCTGGGATTACAGGCGGGCGCCACTGCGCCTGGCTCCTTTTCATTTCTGAATTGAACAGTATAGCCATCAATGTTGCTGAATTCTTCCAAGCCCTGCCCTCGAATCTTATTTAGAGATTTATTTAGAGATTATTCCCTTAAAAATATTTCCTTCCTAAGAACAACTCTGGTGCCAACAGTGTGTGTGTGTGTGTGTGTGTGTGTGTGTGTGTAGAGAACATGAGAACACAACTTAAACTGTGGTAGCAGAAAAACGGAACTAAAGCCCTCCTGGTGGAGCTACCAGGAGAGTCCCTTGGCTGACCTTTCCAGGACGTCCTTTCTGTAGATGGGTTCTATGTCCCTCCCCATTGTTCAGGTTCAACCTACTCATGGATAAACACCATAGACCTAGGGATGGAGACAATGGCAACCTTCATTGCAGATACTTGCCGGTGGCAGTGGGAACAGGAGATAGCAAGTATCTAATGTTCAGATTCTAAAAGGTCACACTCATGAACCCCAGATGGCAGGTGAAGTAGAAGCAGCCAGAGCTCTTGAAAGTGGACAGGAGGACTGTTCCAGTCCTCCTCAGGCCTTGTTGTGCCAGTGTGTATCCCTTTCTCGAGGAACATAGAGAGGGCACAACTCAGGAAGCTGGCAAATCAAAACAACCTGAGAATCAAAACAACACCTGCCTGGCTGAAATCTGCGCAGCCTTGTTTGTGCCTTGGGTTTGTGCTTGTACCCAGGTGTTTGTGTTCTTCTAGGGAAACAATAGGCTCATTAGAGCACAAGTGAAGAAGTTACTTAATAGGTTCGTAAGTCACCCCGTTCCTACAAGACAACAGCCAGGCGGGCTGCAGATGAGTGAGAATCACTGATGAAGCTTTAAATTGATACACTCACTGAAGCGTGAGCTATCAATACTGACCTTGTTTGCGGCTTCCCGAGCAGGCAAGTGGCGTTCTTTGGAACCTTTGAGTAACAATCCATGCATTTAAGCTGATTTCAAAGAAATGCACTTAGTTTAACCAAATATTTCCATTAAATTGATTCTGGGTTTCTGAGGATTAAACTCTTATTAAAATAGTGGTTTAAAACTTTTATTTTAGTTATCCAGTCTTCTATTAGTTCAGTTTGGGCAGAAAACTTCCAAGTAGTTCTTTCTAGAATGGAAACATAGCTAAAACTTGGGGAGACTGCAGCTAGAGTAAACCCAAAGCGCTCTATGGTAGCAGCCAACATTAATTTACTGCTTGCTGATTACCAGGCCCTCTGATGTGCAGTTTAACAGGCATCATTTTGTTGAATCCTCACCCATGACCTTGGGAGATATAGCCAAGGAAATGAAGGTTTAAAGAAGTTAAGTGAATTACCCAACATCTTAGAGTTAAATTAAAACTCAGATCCTAGGCCTGAGTCCTAAGCCACTACCCTATGTGGGCCCCAGTGTAATTCCAGAAATACGTAAACCCATGAATTTTTCTTAATTAAGAATATAGCCAAAGAAATAAAAGTTGCCCATAAGTATTGTTTCTCTTGTTTGCCTGTCAGAAAATGGTATCTCATTTGCCCAAGGTGCTCAGCTTTATCTAAATACCCAAATCCAAAATCCAGCCTCTTAGCTACCTCCCTAACCCACATTCCCACCCGCCCAGCTGCAGGTGGGCTCTCAGTCTCTCCTTCTAATCCAGAGGCCATAGGATCCACTTCTTAACACCACCCACAGGCTCTCATGTGTCTGCATCAAACCCAGACTCCTTAACACAGCACCAGAGTGTGTCCTGATCCAATCTGCCCCCACTTTTATAGATTCATTTTTTGTTTCTCCTTTATGTGTCCACTTCAAATGATCATCTTACTCTTTATTTCCCAAACTTGGGTTCTGGAAATTTATTACTTACCTACCAGCATTTTGTAGCAGTTCTACTCATGGTGGGGCAGAATTTTGTGTTTCCTAGGAGAAGCAGAAATCCTAGTTTGGGAAATGGAAAAGGACTTAGTGATTATCTATTGAACATTTTCCTTATTTTTCAATTAAATATAAAAGTCTAAAGTTAGGAAGTGCCCTGCCTAAAATCACATTGCTGGCTACTGCGTTAGCAGCATGGTAACCAGTTCATGCAAAATCTCTCTACAAGTTTCTGCACTTTGATTTCTAAATTTAGTAGGTGGCAACATCATCCATCTGCCTTTTATTTTAAGCCTCAAATTTCCCAATTTAATTGTACAGCCAGCTAGTGCCTTTAAGAGGTGAAGTAATTACCACTTTTAGAGGGTTTTCATACATTAAAAAAGAATTGTTAGAGACTTTCCAACCCAAACGTTTCCTGGCCAATTTTTCATTCTCTAATTCATCAAATATTTACTGATAATATGATACTACCACATACTAAATATTCTACATAACAGACACTGTGAAGATAAAGATGAGAACTTTTTTTTTTTTCCTGCCAGGCGTTTACCATCTAGCATGAGCAAAAATGTGTATAAAATTATTATCCAATACAAAGGACAGATGTGCACTGCTCTGTGGAAGCACAGAAAAGAGAACAGATTCAAGAATAGTTTGGCAGGAAAGACAGATCCTGATGCTGGCCTGAAGACTCTCAGTGTTTGGGCAGGAACTAAGCTGAGCTGAGTACACATAGCCCTCTGCTCTGAGGAGGAGGCTCCTAGAACTTCAGAAATAACAATGGTTGGCCAGGTACAGTGGCACGTGACTGTAATCCCAGCTACTCAGGAGGATGAGGCAGGAGGATCACAAATCCCAGGCCAACGTCAGCAACTTAGTGACACCTTGTCTCAAAATAAGAATAAGGACTAGAGATACAGCTCTACAGCACCTCTGGATTCAATCCCCAGTACTGCAGTAATAAAAATAATAATGGCTAATACTAGCTCAGTACTGACACTGTTCAAAGCACTCTTCAAAATATTTTTCATGTAAAAACCCACATAGTCCTCAAAACAATCCCATTTTACAGATAAGAAAAGTGAGATGCAGAGAAAAACTACGTCACTTGCCTACAGTCACACAGCTAGCAAGTGGTAGAACTGGATGGGATCCAGGCAATCCAGTTCCTGAGTTCATGAACTCAACCACTGTGCAGACAATATGTTTCAAAATGTAATGTTAAATCAGTACTCACATGGTAGAAGACCATTTTATTCTGAGCTGCTATGAGGTTTAATGTGTGTACCTTGAGTTGGATCATTGAGCCTCTTAACTCTCTCAGTGATAAGCAGGGCAAAATAAATCTTCTTGGGTCCAGATCAGAGGTCTGCAAACCTTTCTGCAAAAGGCCAGATAGTAGGATTTCAGGTATTATAAGCCGTGCAGTCTCTGTCACAACTACTCATCTCTGGTGTTGTAGCAGGAAAGCACCAATGATCAGTATGTAAACAAAGAGGAGTGGCTGTTTTAATAAAACTCCATTTATAGAGGCTAAAATTTCATATCATTTTCATCTGTTACAAAATATTCTTCTTTTGAATTTTTTCAACCATTTAAAAAGGCGAAACACTTTCTTAGCTCACAGGCCATACAAAAACATGCAGCAATCTCATTGGCCTGTGGCCAGTTTGCCAACTCTTGGTTTAGAGTCTAGAGCACAGCTTCTCTTCTTGAAGGAAACCACAGGAACTGGTTTATACCCAGAGCTGTACACCCAGTGGATACTCAATAAATGTTACCCAACACTCCAGGGTGCCTCATAGGTGTGTGGTAGAGGGAACACCTGACCTGGAAAGAGTATGCAACTAGGGATTAGCAGACCAACCTCCAGTCCCAGATCATTATTTACTAACAGTAACCTTGAGACAGTCATTAATCTCCAACTGGGCTTAGATTTTCTGCTCATTTGTCATTGCCAATGACAGGCCATGGTATCCTTATAATAGCTACATTTGCTTATTTTCTGTTTGCAAGCTTGGCACTTTGCATATATTAACTTAATCCTTAGGATAGCCCTATGAGATAAGGTTATCCTAAGGTACTAATCATATCCTCATTTTACAGATAAAGAACAGAGAAACTAAGAAACATGCTCAAGGTCACCCAGCTGGCAAGTGGCAAGGCCAGAAACCCATTCTGGCTTCAGAATCACTCTTAACCCTTAGGCTCTACTGTCTTCTTATAAACAAATGATAAAGGTCCTCTTTCTAAACAAAGAAATGCTTGCACACACACACCCTTGAATGGGGCTTAGGGCTATTAGCAATGAAGTTCTGAGAAACATAGCTAAAAAATAAAATATGTAAATGATCCCATTATTCCTGCTTGGCATTTATTGAGCATTGACTCAATATCAGATCAGACATTTCTGTCTTGTGTCTTTTAATCCTTCTAACAATAATTTCATGAGGTATATACTATTATCCCTTTCATAGATGGAAAAATTGAGGCTTAGATGAATTGCTTGTACAGGGTCCCAGACTGGTAAGAAGCAAAGGGGGCATTTGGACACAAGCCACCTGATTTCAGAGCCCAAACATTGCCAAATATTGGCACTCTTTCAGCTACACATGTAGCTGTGTTGTTAGCCATCTATTCAGCTATGTTACAGGTTAAATACAGTGTTGACAGCTGGCCTGAGAACCTAAACACCATTTAAAACTTTGCTTTCATGGGAAAATGCATTGTGAATTTGAAACAACAGATTCACGAGCAGATTTTGGAAAACAACCAGTTGGTAAATTTGAGGCTGCATATGTACCTAGGCACAGCTCATGCTAGGTTCGTGCTTTTTGATTTGTTTGTTCACAGGCATCTCTCTCTCCTATGTATAAATGTTAGGTGCTTTTGCCTTTGGGATAAGCTTGTCTCAATCCTCTTACCTCCCTAAAGTGCCTACTCATTGCTTTGCCCCTGGAGGACAGTCAGTGACCCACTGGGTAACTCGTGACCACTAGAGGAGGAGGCTTTGTTACAATAGCTCTCATCAGATACCCTAAATTTTGTCTCGAAACATACAGGAGGAAGGAGAATGATCTATGATCATGTCTATAGGTGCACACTGCACAGTTATTGAGTTAAATTGAACTGAAAGGCTATTGATCAAGGTCAATGTGAGGACCAAAGAGAAGCATAAAGAGGCTGAGGAGTAGCTCTTGTAATTTCAGAAATGGGCTCCTTGACAGGACCTCTGTGTGAACTGTGCAGACTCTGGGTAGATTACCTGGTAGTAACAACAGTCCTGATTATGCTTGTCTTGTTCCTTTGCTTTTAAGGTATGTGCTATATTTATTAGCAATGCTTATGAAGGAGTCTCCTTAACATTGGATTAGCAATATGTTTCCCTGGAGTATTTCCTGTGTCTAGAGTTGTAGAGAGGGGTGAAAATGAGTTCAAGGCAGAGATCTGGGCCTGGCATACAGTGTGACCTTGCACAAGTCACTTTATCACCATGCTTCTATTTCCACCTCTGCAAAAATAACAGTGCTAATACCTTCCCTCTTTCTAACTCTCTAAGATAAATCAATGTCTGAAAAGTGCCTTGATATTTTGGCTGTGAAGGCAAGCCTTCCTTACCATCCTTAATTAACATTTATTAATAGAAAAAGAAGTACAGGCAACCCAAAGGTGATCCAAAATAGTGATGAACAAACCTGTTTTCTTATATTAGCAACTGTCACAGAGTAGACAGAGGAAATGAACAGTTTCTCTGCTTATGCTGCGGGGTTTCCCTTCCTACAAACTGACTCATGAAATTGTTATTAAAAATAAAAAAAGAAAAAGAAAAATCATCTTGGGTACCAAGTCTCATTCACTTGGAAATTTCTTAGCATATGATACCATTTTCTGAAAAGATGTGCAGAAGGGAAATCTCCCCTTTCTTCCTAATTTAACAACTGCTGGATGTACATGAACCTATAATAGGTAGGAGAGCACCCATTGACCGCCATTATAGCCAGGGTTTAAATATGAAGACTCATTAATTTTTTTTTAAATGCATTATCTCCTTTCTCCTTCATTGGACTACTTTGGCTGAAATAATTTGACAGCAGCCTTTGGTCTTGTCTGAGAGGTCTTGCTGGCTCTCTCTGTGCACCTGTGTCTGTCCGTACAGTAAACCTGACTGTAGGACTCTCGTCACAAATGAACTGTCAGATCATTACTACGGTTGATGCAGTATAATCTGTCTTGAAATTAAAATCAGTCTGGCCAGGCTGGGCGCTCACTTGCCATAGAGGCTAATTCACTCCTTGAATATGCATTCATGGAGATGTGCCTCGATTTGGAATCCAGGGGGAGTACACGTTAAGAGCAGATTTTCTGAATTAGCATTGCGAGAGGAAAGGGTCCTTCATTTAGACGGCTGCAGATGCCGCTCCCTCTTGTTCATTACAATTGCATTTCATCAGCTTTATGATGTCCACATGTCAATTGAGTGTGAGGATTTTGCACACAAAAGAGCCTCAGGGAAAACGACTCCACCAGCTAATCAGCTGATTATCATACCTCAAATGGGCTGCAGTACTTGCTGCTCCCAACCTGTATGGGCGAGAGCAGAATTGAAGATTAAGACTGCAAAGAAAGAGGGCTCTGCAGCCAGTTTAGGGAAATTAAAGAGGAATTTGTCAGCGAGAAGAAAGGACTCCAAGAGCCAAAGTGAAAACCTTTGAAATAGATGGACATTTGAAATGAAATGACTAATGTTTTTCTTTACAAAAGGGGTTAGTGGAGAAAGGGTGAAAGGTTAATTAACTATATGATCCTCCCGTTTATGCCCAGCTGTGTAAAGCTCTGTCCTTCCCTGCCCTGGATTCTAAAACCTAGATTCAAGAACCCAGCCCAGTGTCAAAAAAGAGCATCTTAGAGTAATTGAATTAGTTCCTGATGAGAACAGGACTCAACACTGCCCCTGGGCACCTCCTTACAGATTTTCTTGGATTGTTTGGGAATTAATCGATTAATAACAAGGAAATAATGATGATAAGAAAAACATCCACATGACTCCATAAAGAGTGCTAGCTTGAGGAACTGTTTATGAAAGTCATTAATTGAGATTTTGTCATCAGAGGTCTATTTTTATATCCTTAGAGGAGAGGAAATTAATGGGTGGTCTTTTTTCCCTTTATGTCTGAAATTTACCAAAGTTTTCTCCCAGCTCCCTAGGGTCCTCCTCAAGTCTATCTAAAATGCAGTTAGAGCCGAGGCTGTCTTTTGCTTCACGGCGCGTCTGCCTTATGCTTTCATCAGAGGAGTCTAACTCACACAGATGCACTATTTAACAATGCCATCCCCTGCTTTCATCAGAAGGGGGAAGGTTGCAGAGCCGAGCCCTGCAGAATAAGGGGGGCAGGTCCCCTGTGATCGGCGAAAGCTGAACATCGGTGCCAGTTTCCATCTGTCATGATAGCCTATCTCCGAACCTTCAATCTGTCAAAAGCTCGCTGCCTGGCTGAAGGCTCCAGGAGATTTGGTGCACTAAACACATTTGACAACAGCATTATCACTGCAAGGAGCCAGCAAAATGCCATCAATGTGTTAATTGTAACTGGCTATGTAAAGTGTCACTTCCCATATCATTTAACACCAGCTTCGCCTCTTTTGCAGTTCCTAATTTTCTACAGTTTATAAACATATGGATTGCTCTTGTAACAACAATGTGATCTTCTTAGCAGAGGTTTAATTTTGCTTGGATGCACTGCACCCAAGCTTCTATCAGGGAAACAGTGACACGGTGGGGCTGGGGAGAGGGAGGGGGAAGAGAAAATAAAGGGAAGCTTGGGGGAGAGGAGCCAGGGGGGAGATGGGAGAGGCCAGCAGAAGTCAGAGCGTTTCTCTCCAAGGCAGCCGTGATAGTTTTTAGATGCATGGAATTGTGGTGCTTTTTTTAAGGGTGTGTTCTTGCTAATGGGTAAATAATTCCTTTTCTCTGGCAAAGAATGAAAAACACAGATCCAGGCTGTCTTCAGGCAGGGAGTTTTCTCCCATCGTAATATGAACAGTTTTGTAATGGTAAACAGGAGAGCAGCACATAAATAAATGAAAAATCCCTCTTGAAGATCTGAATGGGTTTTTAGCACCCAAGTACCTAATATTCAATTTCTAGTACAACCAGGGCCAGGTGTTAAATTTCTCTAGTTACTGTCACTAATGCAAATTAGATTCTTTTTCTGCTCGTAAAAAATCAAATCCACATTAGAAATTAGCTATAAAATGTAATGACTTAAATGCTATAGTGTTTTACAAATCTCCCTGCATTTCTATGGTAGATAATGCTGTAAAACTGAGAGAAGATAATAAAATATGGTAGGAAGTTGAGTTATTTAAAGGTCTTTTGTGACTGCTTACTTAAAAATATGATATATTCCTTTGCTCTTCTCACTCTCTGTCCCCCTTCAATGTGGGAAATGAGTACATTTATGATTCTATTTTTTTACAAGCTTAGAAGTAATCAAAATCCATTTTTAAATGATGCTGCAAGAGTAGGAAAGATCATTTGCATTATTGAAAAAAAATACCACCCAGTGAAGTTTATGGTACCTTTGCAACTTTTAATCATCCGATTGTAACTACCATGAGGAAAGTTTGGAGTGGTTAAATAAGGATCCTAATTAGCATTTTTACATTCTTTATTAACAGTATCACCAAATTTACCTAGGGGATTTCTCATAGCCGGCACTCCCCACAAAACCCCATTCCCTGCACAAGAATATCCAAAAGCAAAAGGGAAACTGCCCTTTAAAATGGAACATTTTTAAAAATCCTACAATACACAGCAGAGCCAAACTGAACCAGCAAGAACATAAAAGCCATATATTTATCAAAATTTAAAGCCTCAGTAGTATTTCATTCTCTCAGCTGTGGAATGCATATTTCCTACCACCTCTGCCAAGTACCCAATTTAAATCCTTAAATTAAAATCATAATGAAACTTTAGGCCTCCGATGAATCAGGACTTTCTTACAAAGCAAACAATGTTAGAATTAAGATTAACATTTCTGAGCTCACATTCTTTTGAGATTTTGTTAAAAACCATCAGTCAAGTTCACCATCTGATGTTATGGATTGTACCACCCACCCCCTTCCTCAAAGATAATGAAGTTTTAAGCCAATACTTGGGAATGTTATCTGATTTGGAAATTGATTATTTGCAGTTGGTTAAGTTCAGATGAAGTAATTAGGGTGGGTCCTAACTCAGTGGTCTGTGTTTTTATAAAAAAAAAAAAACAGATTAAAATAAAAAAAAAAAAAAAAAAAAACATTTCTGAGCTCAGCTGGAAAAAAAAAAAACCTGGTATCATGGCTTATCTAAAGAATAAGCTTCATGATTCAAGAATGCTTAATAAGAGAACAATTTTTTAGCACATCTGTGTGCCCAGAATGGCAATATTACATGAATATTTTCATTTATCTTTTTCAATGGGAATTCAGAAAGTGTAAGTGACTCACCAAGGCCACACAGCACGTCTGACTCCTGACCCACGTTCCGCTGTCAGTTCCTGATATCTCTAGAGGTGGCTTGGAGATGTCTGCAGAGACCACCAACCAAGAGAAGGTGATCTCCAGCCTCTAGCACAGGGTCAGCCATGCCTTCCTCTCCCTGCCACAGGACCGTGCACCATGGCACTGGCTTCAGGCTGTAGTAACTAAACCTAGGATCTTTAACTCCAGCTGGGAGAGCTCTGGGCAGAGCCATGTCACCTCCCTCTTTGATTTCCCTGGCACAGTAGTGTCTGATCTACCAAGGATGCTGACCCTCCAGTGAGTGCCCATTATCAGAACAGAGATAAATAGGAAAACAGTTGTTCACAAGTCGGCAGCCTCTTTCCCTTATGGAACTTCACGCATTTTTGAAGACTCACCTTCTCCTGCCTTGAGTCCCTGACTGTACTATATTCCTTCTAAGTGGCTTTTTGCTCTTTTCTGTGACATCTCCAGTGGTCTTCCCTCAGGAACATCTGTTGGCCTGTGGCAGGTCTTGATCAGACACCTCTACCAAGGCCCAACAGAAAGCTCTCTTCTTTCAGCTGCCTTTGGTCCTCGGGTTATTGCCTCTTTGCCTTTGCGCAGATCCACCTAGGCTCTCTGAATTTGGCAAATTTCCCTTGGCAAGTGCCACCTCCCTACAACCTCCTGCTTCTTTGCTTTAACTTTTGTGCTTTTTCTCCACATTCCTCATGCAAATTGGCTCTCAGAGAAGGGAAATTCATTCACGAAGAGAATACAGGTGATAGGGCCTACTAGGTTCTGCCATCCTTAATGTTTGGACTTAAAGCCTATGCCAAAAGGAGTTTGGGCTTTGTTTCATTAGAGCTGGAGATGCCCTTGTCAGCCTTGAAGAGGTGTTCTCTGTCCTGTCTCCTCTTATGTTTGGCTCCATTAATAACAACATCCTTAAAAGATCTGTACTGAGTAATATTCCATTGTGTAGATATACCACAGTTTCTTTATCCAGTCATCTATCGAAGGGCATCTT
>CM053402.1:108757359-108781900 GCA_028644305.1 Xerus rutilus | reverse complement strand
GGCGTGAGATGGAATCTTAGGGTAGTTTTGATTTGCATTCTCTGATTGCTAGAGATGTTGAACATTTTTTCATATGTCTGTTGATGGATTGTATATCTTCTTCTGTGAAGTTTGTGTTTAGCTCTTTGGCCCATTTATTGATTGGGTTGTTAGTTTTTTAGGTGTTAAGCTTTTTGAGTTCTTTATATATCCTGGAGATGAGTGCTCTATCGGATGTGTGTGTGGCAAAGATTTGTTCCCAGAATGTCGGCTCTCTGTTCACTTCATTGATTATTTCTTTTGCTGAGAAGAAGCTTTTTAGTTTGAATCCATCCCATTTGAATCCATCCCATCTCTCAATAAGAGAGAATAAAATTATGGCATTTGCAGGTAAATGGATGGAGTTGGAGAATATCATGCTAAGTGAAGTAAGCCAATCTCAGAAAACCAAATGCCGAATGTACTCATTGATAAGTGGATGTTGACCATAATGTGGGGAAGGACATGGGAACAATGGTGGATCTCTGTTCACAGGGGTGTAAGGGAGGAGGGGGCATGGGGACATCAAGGGTGATGGAATATGATGGTCAAAATAACCCTAACTTTATGTATGACTGCATATATGTTGTGATTCTATACAACTTACAACTAGAGAATTGATATGTTATCCTCTATGTACAATGAATCAATTTACACTGTTAACATGTAAGCCTAAATAATTTTTTAAAAATGTTAAAAAAAATAATAAAATGTAAAAAAAAAAAAAAAAAAAAAAGATCTGTACTGAATTAAACTATTTCCCTCCAAAAAAAATGTATGTCCACCTTGGACCTGTGAATGTGACCTTATTTGGAAATAGGATCTTTGCCAATGTAATCAAGTTAAAATGAGGTCATAATGGATTAGAATTTCATACAGCAAATATTAATTGAGCTACTGTGTTCTGGAACCATACTCTATGAAAGAGTTTCAACCCCAGGAACAAAACAGGACCAACCTCATTGGGAATATATTCTAGTGGTTCTTGCTTTCTTTAAGTAGTGGCTGGTTGCCCTTCATTTCAGAATTCCAGAATACTTGCAGCTGTTATACTAATGATTTCAAAATATAACAAAATTATTTCAGAAGAAACATAAAAATGAGGATGTATGGTTTAATAGAAAGAGTTTGGGTTTTGACATATTCTAACTTCAATATCTGCTTCTTTCTATATTTATTACACAATCTTGGGCAAATTGCTTAATTTCTATGCTTCAGTTTCATTATTTTGAAAATGAACATGATAAATACATCCGCCTAATAGAGGTTTTGTGAAAATTAAATTATGTATTATATGTAAAGTGCTTAGAGCTTTGTTAGTGTATATACCCTGAACAATTAGCATATATGTTCTCAAGAATTGCCAGCTATTATTTTTAAATAAAAAATACATGTTATATAACAGGGGCACAGCACAAATTATTACTGTCGCTAATGATAAAAGCACTGCATTTTTGCTAAGGCTACATAGCCACTGGAATCAGGTTTGAAATCTGTATCTATAAAATAAAACCTTACTAGCTACTGTGTACCCTTGACCAAGTTACTTAACCTTTCAGAACCCCAGTTTCATAGGGGGTTGTAAAGATTAAAGGCAGCAAATAGTGAGCGCCCGATCAACACCCACTCTATTCTACCCCAACTCTGTAATTACACTCCAATTTTGTGTAGGTCACACTTTTTAAAATTGCTATATCAAGATTCAGCACAAAAACATACTAAAAGTTTCAGAGCAGCACTTTAGAAAATAACCAATGTTTACTTTTAATATATTTTCCTAAAAATGCTAAGGAAGGCTTAAGGGCCTTAAACAAAGGCAAACTTAGACATCTAACGTGTGTGTTTTCTCTATGTTAAAATGATATACTGCATAGTCCCTATATTTGCTTGACTTCATTCTTCAGCTTTCAGAGGCTAGAAAGTTGCACTGGATTTTTTTTTTTATTATAATGAGGATATTGTGATATAATGTCAGTATGGTGAATTCTCTCCTTTACTCCATGTAAGTCTTGCCAATAGCTTGGCTTTCACCACCTTATTTCTTCCTCCTCTGCCTCCTTCTCAGATCTGGAGAGGGGCTATTATTGATGCTCTTCCCCTTTCAAGCACTTCCCCAACTTCTCATTGCAGCTCTCTCATGTAAAAAAGCTTCTGCTTTGTTGAAGTTAATATTAGTAGTGCACAGGTAAGTCAGAGGGAGAGGAGGGTTGATATTAAGACTTTCCTAGTCTAGCCTTGTTGGAAAACACCACCACTCTGGGGGAAAAAAATGTGTATCAGTTAGTTTTTGCTACATAACAAGCTATCCCAAAGCTTAACTTGCAATTGCATAGGCCAACAATAAGAGACCTGGCTCAACCCAGCTGACCTTTTGCTGGGCTCACTTGAGTTTCCCAATACAACTGAAGCCATAGGGCAGGTCACCTGGGGGCTGATCAGTCTAAGCTGACCTCACTCACTCAGATGCATCTGATTGCATCATATTTGTCATTAAACATTGGTCAAAACAAGTCACATGGCCTACCAACCTGCAGAGGACCACCCAAAACTATGGATAAAGAGAGGGAAATAATCTGTGGTCATTTTCACAATCTGCCACCATTAGTATTTCCTATTCCTACTGTTGTCAGAAAGCAGCAGAGTATTTTTTCTAAATGGGCATTTTATTTTATTTGTTTATTTTTAAATGGGCATTTTAAAGAAACCTCTGCTATTTTCACATTTCAGAAAAAGAGAGTCATGAATCCCAGAAAAATTAAATATTAAGGAATCCCCATGTCAGCAGAGAAAACTTTAAAAGACCACTCAGAAATAAATGGCAGGTCTGCTTTACGGTGGATAAAGCAGTAGCTCTCGTTTCAACTCTCCAGAAAGAATTTTGGATAACAAGACTAATCTCTGGACATGTACACTCATTTTTATGTGACTCATTCAAATGTCTTTATTTCTGCAAATATTTATTCAACGAATGCATGCCAGACACTGAGGTAGGTACTGTGGATACAGATGAAGTTCTCTGTCCTCATGGAGCTTAGAGTCTAGTAGAGAACACAGTAACAATTACATGTTCGCAATTGTGACAGCATTGCAAAAGAGAAGTCCAGAGGACCCATGATCTCAGCCCAGTCAGAGGGATGATGGAAGTCATCTCTGAGCCCTAAAGGAAGAGCTGAGCCTGCCAGATAAAGAAAGGAAGACAATACAGAGACCTGTAAATGGGCTGTGTAGAAAGCTCTGTATATTTCTAATCATATTAGATGGTATGAAACAAAAGAAAGTGGGCTATTAGGTAAGCTAAGCTATATACAGGTAAGCCCCATCAACCATGGGCTGCTCAGTATCAAACAACATCTACTCTAATGAATGGTTCTTAACTATTTATTACACAACCATAATGCATTAGGTCCAGAGTGCATGACCCCAGCCCCACTCCTCACCTCTACCCAGTTCTCTCCCCTATACTCAGAACACCCACCCAGGTTTGGGGCTTGTGAGGCCACAGGGACTCATAATCTCTCAGAATTTGGATTAAAGGCAAGAGATCTGGCAAAACTTGGTTTTTGTTTGCACATGGCAATGATTAGTAGAAGCTGCTGTCTTTAATATGGATACATTCCAGTATGCCACACCCCACCATCCCCATTACCTGGCTCCTAAGAATAGCTGAGTGTGCAGCTCTTCAGCCTTTCTGCCACAAATTTTTAGTTTTAATATAACTAATAATTACACCCAGGAAACATGTCCAGATCCTGAATGGCAAATTATGAAGACTACATACAAGACTACCTTTTTCCCTTTTTTTTTTTTTTAATTTCCTGGCTTTTTTCTCTCCCTCCAGATTTTTCATCTATCATTGTTCCAAAATTAGAGTTAATGAATAAAATGTGTATCCATTACATTCAAAGCAATTAGTTCTAGATAGATCATTATAAATACACACTTTTATGATTTTATTCATAAGATAATACTCTTAGGACAATAATAGGTCTGTATTTTTTCCCTTTATTTCAACTTTAAAGTTTTCCATCCTTTAGGGCAATCAAATAACAGCTGGCTTCTTTCTTTTTTTTTTTTAAGATTATGCCCTTGATTTTAAGTTATGTATTACATTTATGAGGAGAGATAGAAATATAAACAATTGTATGACTACATAACGTATTTGTAGTACATATATTTGATTTAAAACCCCTCTTAAAAGATGGTTTCTGGGCTGGGGATAGCTCAGTTGGTGGAGTGCTTGCCTCACATGCACAAGGCCCTGGGTTCAATCTCCAGCACCACACACACACAAAAAAGATGGTTTCTATAGATAATCTACATGCAATAGGGATGAGCTTTTCAGGCTTCTACCACCTGCTTTATTTTCAGGCCCTCCTTCCATATCTCAACTCAATCTTATTTTTGTGAATGAGTGGTAGAGATTTGGGGAGTCTAATATCATTGCTACCTTTTGAGGAACAGCTTTCAGATGAACTTTATGTTATACCTAAAATTAGACACTGTATCAATCTTTGTCATACTTTGTTTTAGGACAAATGGCACCTCTGTATGAAATACCAACCCGGCATTATATGGCTTTGAACTCTTCCATGCATTAGATTTCTTTAAAAATGTGGAGGAAGAATAAAGGTAATTTATATCTTTAGTGAGCTTGACTAACAAGCATTTTATGGAGTTTTTTCAATACTTTGTAAAATACTTATAGGTCAATGTCCATCTCTTCTAAATAAAATCCTGCTTATTATAGATTAATGTGATCAGGAAATTTTGCTTTTGTTTAATAACTCTAATTGTCTGAGTATAACGGATAGATCATTGTCGTTCTGCAGAGGTGCAAACAGAACAAAAGGTTTGTTTCATTATCCCTCCGCTTTTGCTAGTGTGTCACTATATCATACCCAAATCTGGAAGAACCAATGGATCATCTGAATGTTTTTGAAATATGACAAACTACTTTTTTTTCTTTTTTGTACTTGAGATGGAACCCAGGGGTGCCTTACCACTGAGCTACATCCTAGTTCTTTTTATTTTTTATTTTGAGACAGGATTTCCCTAAATTGCTGAGGCTGGCCTTGAATCTAGGATCCTCCTGCCTCAGCTTCCTGATCCCTGGGATTACAGGTTTCAGGTACATGCCACCTCAGGTTTGCAAACTTCTTTTTTTAAGTACAGAATAACTCCAGCTCATCAGAGCCCTCTAGAAACTTAATTGTTTTACTGCACATTACTTTCAAGGAGAAGGATGTGATTGGTACAATAGATATAGGTTTATTAGTTTGTATATCTCCTCAGGGAAGGAGGTGGGGGTGCATCAGCACAGGGCTCAGGGTACATTCAGCCCAAACTCCTGCACCTCTTTCTCCTGAATGGCCACCATGGTTCTCGATGACAATTAGTGTACAGAACAGTATCTCTGAAACCATTAAGAATCATTTGAATAGCCAGGTGTGGTGGTGCATGCCTATAATCCCAGGGACTCAAGAGGATCAGGAGTTCAAAGCCAGCCTCAACAATTTAGGGAAGCCCTTAGCAATTTAGTGAGACCCTATCTCAGTAAAAAAAAAATAAAAAGGGCTGGAGATGTGGTCCAGTGGTTAAGCATCCCTGGGTTCAAACTCTGGTAAAGAAAGAAAGAAATAGAGAGAGAGAGAGAGAGAGAGAGGGGAGAAAGGAAGAAAAGGAAGGAAGAAAGAAAGAAAAGGAAGGAAGGAAGGAACGAAGGAAGGAAGGAACGAAGGAAGGAAGGAACGAAGGAAGGATGGATCATTTGAGATAGAAAAAAAAAGAGTGGGCTGAAGTACTTGAGAAAGTCCTTCAGCTATGTGCTGAAATGAGAGGGGTTTTCCTCTTTATCTTCAGCTAAGAAGACAATTTAAGGAGTCAGAATTTCAGAAACCAAGGTTTTGCCATCACACTGCCTATGTCTTATGTTTTTTTTGGGGTTACTTTGTGTGAATTTGATGTACAGGCACAGGAGCAGAAAAATGGGACAATCTTCACTTTATCAAAACAAAAGGGAGCTGGGCGCGGTGGCGCATGCTTGTAATTCTAGCACTTTAGGAGGCTGAGACAGGAGAATCACGAGTTCAAAGCCAGCCTCAGCAACGGCGAGGCACTAAGCAACTCAGTGAGACCCTGTCTCTACATAAAACACAAAATAGGGCTGGGGATGTGGCTCAGTGGTCGAGTACTCCTGAGTTCAATCCCTGGTACCAAAAAAAAAAGTGAATGCAGAGCCAACACACAGGGTCCCTGACCTCAAAACAAGCTGGTGCACTGCACTCTGCCAAGCCATTTGCTCCCAAACAGGTGGGTCACTGTGTCCACTCAAAAGCAAGTAAGAGTGCAGGTTTCCACAGCTGCACCCACCACCCTCCTCTACCTTCTGTGACCCTACTGCTGGGACCACAGGAGACCACCTGCTTCCCCTACTTGCTTAGCAAAGATCTGTAAGCAGTCCCTTTAGATTGCTCTCTGTATTATAGAAACTGTGGCAGAGATTCCACAATAACAGAATAGCTTTGTTAGTCTAGTAATTAAGACAGGAGTGACATTCAAACACAGCCTGGACAGGACGTGGCAAATTACTGTATTCTTTGTGTGAAAAGCTGTTCCCAGTCTGCTTTGTCTGCCCTCCTGGGATCTCATCATCTCCACTAAAAGTCAAAATGGGATTTTGTACCCTCTATTCCCTTATCTTTTTCCCCCTAATATATATCTGCTTTGTGGGAGCTATGTTTGTCAAAATGTGCTAATTTATGGCATTATGGGGAAAAATGAAACCTTAGCTTTCCATTCTTATTCCTCCAGGCAGCTTTACCAGGCATCTCCTCCTTCCTCCCTCCCTTCCCGCTATTTCTGGGGAGGTTATTTGCTAAACAGAACATGTTCTCCCCTCCCCATCCCCCCGCAACATAGGAGGCAGGCAAATGGCCACTCGTCATCCCTTTTTCAAGTATGTTATACATACAATTGTCTCACAGCTAATAGCTCCTTCTATTGTCCATAATTTATCATTGTCAAGGTTCTTTACATTTTATTTCCTCCTTATGTGTTTCATGAAAAATCTATGCTTCTACTATTGTGGCCCTGGATTTCATTAGCATAAACTGCATGATGTCAAATAAATATATATTCTGTATCACACTAGAGTCTGTGTTCTTTGCAAAAAGCAAGGTGTTACTTTTATTGGTACATTTTCTCTCATTTCCTTATGGTCTTTTTCTTTTCCACTAAACCATTATGAAGTGAGTACCAAAGGTATCCTGGGTAATTAGCCATTACAGTACTGTCACAGAGGGTTCCACAGTCAATACAAAGATAATTTGGGCAATGGTGAATGACAGTGCTGTCCAGACTTTTGGGATAATCAAGGACACATCCAGCTGTACCAGACATCTGTCAGACCCATGAATCATTTCAACTGGCTCGACAATAGCCAGGCAGCCCCAGCGAAGGTAAACACGACAGCAGGCAGCCACCATCACAGGCAGCAACACTTGTTCCTGCAGAAAGCCTGCCTCTGTGCAAGAGCAGAGCCTGTGCGGAGGAGGGCGGGTGCGTTGTTTTTGTATTGGTTAAAAAAATAAGAAAGAAAGAACAATGAAAATCAATGTTTGGAGGAAGTGTAGTATGCACATTGGGAGAATATTTGTTTTTGTCCTAGCCAAAAATAAAATGATTAGTCAAAAATAGTTTGGGATACATTGTTCATAATTGCTTTTATGTAATTAACTCTCTTCAAACCTGTCAAGACTTTTTAATGCACCCAATTTCTATGCTGTTGAGGGTTTTCTTTTTTTGTTTTGTAAGTTAACGTTGTTTTTATAGCTTTCACTTGCAAAGTTCCTCAGCAAGGGTGGCTAGCTGCTTGTAGAGCAGTTTTGGCTACAAAGTCTTGGGATAGTATTGAAAATTACCTAACGTGGGAAAAAGAATGACTTGGTAGTATAAACTGACTCAGAAACGATGTAATGGCTTGCCATTTATTTTTCAAAATGGCCTCTGAGACTGACGTTCAGATGTGGCAGATAGAACAGATTTTAAACTACAATTGATCACCTGATCATGACTTTTCTACAAAGGGGCGTGAGTATGATTCTATCCTGGTTAGGTTTGACGTATTTTCTAGCTTTCCTAAGCTACTCCCAAAATCCCAGTTGAGACCTAAAGCAAGAAACTTCTCAATTTGCTGCCTCCACCCGCTGTCTCACAAGAAAGTGTTCCTGCAGAAATCACTTTTATGAGTCACTTAACAGGCTATTCATGCAGCATTCCTTATTAATCCTTTAAATGTTAGAAAAGCGAGTACAGAGGGCACTGAACTGAGGCAGGACTCCAGGACCTGTGGTGAGGCAGGGGAACAGGGCTTTGTGTGAGGTTGACAACTTGGAGTCCCAGGTCACCCAGATGTCTATCATGGAAATCAGCCTCAAAGGTGCATTTGTCTTCATTCTTTCATTAATTCTACCAACTTTGTGAGCACTTTTTAAAAACAATTTTATTGATGTATAATTGAAGTACAGTAAGCTGCACTATTTAAAGTACACAGTTTGGTAAGTTTGACATATGTATACAACTGTAAAACCAAATTAACAATCAAAATAGTGAATGTATCCAACATCCCTCAAATTTCCTTTTGCCCATTTCTAATTCCTCTCACCTACCCTGCCCATGCAGTCACTCAAATGCTTTCTGGCACTACAGATGAATTTGTATTTGCTGGAATTTTATATAAATTAACCCATTTAGGACATTACACACTTTTTTAAGGGGCTGTCTAGTTTCTTTTTTCATCCAGCATAATTTTGAGATTCATCCATGTTCTTACATGTATCAGTAACTCATTCCTTTTTACTATCAAATAACATTTAATTGTGTATATTACACCACAGTTTACTAATTCAATTCACCTACTGATGGACATTCAGCTTATTTTCAGTTTTTGACTATTACAAATAAAACTGTCATGTACTAGTCTTAGAATGATATATGTTTTCTTTCTGTTGGATAAATACCTAGGAGTACAATGACTGAATTACACTGCCACACTCTTTGCAAAATGAGTGGACTTTCTACATCACCACTAGCAGCAGTGTGTTATAATTCCTGTTTCTCCACGTCCTGGCCAACACTGAATATGGTCAGTTCTTTTCATTTTAGCCATTTTAATAGATATGTAGTGATATCTCACTGTGGTTTTAATTTTCACCTGCCTAATGACTAATGATGATGAACATCTTTTCATGTGTTTATTGCCATCTACATACTTTCTTTGGTGAAATGTCTGTTCAAATAATTTGTTCATTTGTCAAAAATAGGTTTTCTGTGTATCACTAGCTCTGTTTCTGGACTCCATATTGTGTTCCATTAATATTTCTTTATGCCAATGCCACATTGTTTTGATTACTGTAGCTTTGTAATAGGTTTTAACAAAAGATAGCACTGGTCCTCTAGCCATGTTTTCCTTTTTTCAATTTTATTGTGGCTGTTCCAGGTCATTACTTTTTCCACATGAATGCTAGACTTTTTTGTTTAAGTCTATAGTTCAATTTATAAAGGAGTAACACTTTAGCAACACTGACTCTTCCATTGATTTTTCCAATCCATGTACAAGGCATATCTCTCCATTTATTTAGGCCTCTATTTCTCTCAGCAGTATTTTGTAGTTTTCAGCACATTTTACAACTGTGTCAGATTTATCCCTAAGTATATCATGCTTTATTCTATTAAAAGTATTTATTTAATTTATTTATGTATTTATTTTTTGCGGGGTTGGTGATGTCTATAATGCTAGCTACTGGGGAGGCTAAGGCCAGAGGTTAACTAGTTTAAGGCCAGCCTCAGCAACTAAAGGAGACCCTGTCTCAAAATTAAATTTTTTTAAAGGGATGTAGGTGTAGGTCAGTAGTAGAGCACTTCTGGGTTAAATCTCTAGTGGTGAAAGAAAAAAATAATGGAGGGGAGTGCTAATTTAAGTTTCAGTGAATTAAATTATTGTTATTGCTTTTTATTTCAATTTCTGCATGTTTGTTGTTAACGTATAAAAATACAATTGGTTTTTATATATTGATCTTGTATCCAGCAATCTTGCTAAATTATTAGTTCTAATAGCTTTCTTATAGAGTACATCAGATTTTCTAGTCAGACAATTACATTATGAAAAAAGATAATTTTACTTTTTTCTTTCAATCAGGATGCTTTTTATTTCTTTGTTTCACCTGATTGCACTTGCTACAGAGGTAGCAAAAGCAAACATCCTGTTTTTTTTCCTAATCTTAGGTGGAAAGATTTGGTCTTTTACCATTCAGAGTAATGTAAACTGTAGGGATTTTTTTGTAGATGCCCTTTATCAAATTAAGGAATTTCTCTTCCCTTCCTAGGTTGCTTAGATTTTTTTATGAGGAATGGATTGGATTTTATCAGATGACTTTTAAAATTTCTACTTAGATGGGCATATAGTTTTTCTTCTTTAGTTTGTTAAAATGGTAATAGATATTCTAATGGTAAATCAACCCTGCTCTGCATTCCTGGAACAAACCCAATTTATCATGGTATATTAGCTTTTTAATATATTATTGAGTTGGTTTGCTAAAAACTTGTTCACAACTTTTATATCTATGTTTATGAAGGGTAATGTTCTCATGTTTTCATTTCTCATACAGTGTTTATCTGGATTTGCTATCTGATAAGTGTTCTTTCTTCTTCAATTTTTCATAAGAGCTTGTGTAGAATTAGTCTTATTTCTTCTTTGAATCTTTTTGTAACTCTCTCTGAGATCTAATTCATATATCATACAATTTACCCATTTGGAGTGTACAACTCAATGGCTTTTAGTGTATCCAATACAAAGGTACACTTCTGTTCTTTCCCTCCTGATCTTTATGTGGTTGTTGCTATATGCTTCATCTATACAGATATTATAAATTCCTCAATGTATCTTTAATTTAAGAAATCAATCATATTTTAAAGGCATTTAAAGATATTTAAATAAATAAAATAATTTAGATCATAAGCATATTATATACTTATCCGCATTGTGACATTTTCTGGCACTCTTCATCTCTTTATATAGATTGATACTTCCATCTGGTAAAATTTTCTTTCTTCCTGAATTATTTCCTTTAATTTTTTTAATTGATCTGTTGGTGAACTACTTGACTTTGCATGTCTGAACATGTCTTTCTTAAATCTTTTATATACGAAAGCTTTTTCACTGGATATAGTTCTAGCTGCTTTTTGTCTGTCTGTTAGTACTTGAATGATATTGCGCCAATGTCTCCTTACTTGCCTTGTTTCTGAGAAGAAATCTTCTGTCATTCCTATATTTGTTCCTCTATCCAAAAAATGTCTTCAATTTTTTTTTCTGTCTGCTTTTAAGTTTTCTCTTTATCACTGATCTTGGACAATTTGATTGTGGTACACCTTGGTGGTGTTTTCTTTATGTTTCTTGTGCTTGTGTTTGTTGAGCTTCTTAGATCTGTGGATCCACCATCTTCATCAAATTTGGAAAATTGTCAGCCATTTTTTTCTTCAAATGTTTTCTGTTTTCCCCTTTTTCCTTCCTTCCTGTAGAGACACCAATTTTATATTTATTGTGCTCCTTGAGTAGTCCCACAGCTTACTGATGTTCTTAAAATTTTTTTAAAAATTCTCTTTGTTCTACATGTTTTGTTTGGGATTATGTTTATTCCTACACCTTCAAGTTCACTCATCTTTTTTTTGGATAATGTTTATTCTTCTGTTGATTGCTTCCAATGTACTTTTCATTTCAGACTTTATAGTCTTTATCTCTAGAAGTTCAATTTAGGTCCTTTTTATCTCTTTCATGTCTCCACTTGCTTTCTGAATACATAAAATACAGCTGCAAATGACTATTTTAATTTACTCTGATGCTAATTCTAACATCTATAAAAATTATAAGTTTTAATAGGTTGACAAGTCTCCTTATTAAGGCCATGTCATCCTGCCTATTTATATTCATGGTAATCATTGATTGAACAGCAAACATTATTCATTTTACTTTGAACTATACTTTGGTATACAGTTAGGTTATTTGAAAACAGTTTGATCTTTTTGGGCTTTGCTTTTGTAATTTGTTAGGAGGCACTGGAGCAGAGCTCAGCCTGGAACAAATCAATCCCTACTAATGAGGCAAATTCTTTCTTAGTATTCTATCCAAGGCCAATGAATTGTGAGTACTTCTTTTTTGACTGATCATAACAGATACTATTCCTGGCCCTGTGTGAGTTCACATACTGTTCCCTTTTGGATGCATTTTCCCTCAGCCTTAGATAGTTCCTTCATGTACGTGTACTAATCTTTGCCGAATACTTGAGGGGACCCTCTGCAGCTTCCTGGGAATCTCTCTTTGTCCAACAATCTTCTTGGTACTCTGCACTGGGAACATTGTGCACCTTAGTCTTCTTGGACTCTGCTGTGTCCCTCAACTCAAGGTATCCACAACTCAGCTTGAGTTCCTCCTGCCTGAGAAAAAGGTGGAGAAATTATAGGGCTCCATTCATTTGTTTCCCTTCTCTCAGGGGTTACTATTCTTCATTCCCTGATGTTTAATATCTTAAAAACTGTTGTTTCATGTATTTCATCTTTTTTGTTGTTCTTCTTTCAAATGGAAAAATAAATCTTGTTCATGTTACTTCATCTTTGGTGCTGAATGTTTTCTGTTACTTTCCCTTTCATCCATTTATCTATTCATTAAAGAATTATGTCCCATTACTATGTTACAAAGGACCAACAAGACTCAAATAAAGAAGTCTATTCCATGAGAGTAGAGACTTGTCTGTTCTGCTCATCAGTGTAGCCCCAGAGGATAAACAAAAAGTCCATTCATTCCAGTGCTCAGGAGTAGCAAGCGTGAGAAACAATTCCAATTCATTTTGCAGCTCCACATGCACACAAGGCCTGGAAAAAGCCTTCACAGAGGAGGTAACTCAGGCCTATCCATAAGGCAGAAATCAGAGTTTGCCAAAGAGACAGAATAAGGAAGGCATTTTAGGCAAGTAGACTAATCTAAACAAAGCTATAGAGAGATGATATGGGATATGTACAGGAATTAAAATTTACTTGGAATGTCATATGTGTGAGCACAGGAGTAGGAGCTGGAAAGAAGTAAAGTGGTAAAAGATGAGGCTGAATGAGTAGTTAGGAGCTAGATCATCTTAATATCTTGGATGCCATGCTAAGATTGTAAATATTATTTTAAACATCATTTGCTAAAAAGATAATAACCTTTGAAGAAAGGCAAACCAGAGAAAGGATGAAATCACCATATGAGAGAAGCACAGAGAGCTTGAACACCACACTGTGAGACAATGGGAAGTTGATTGCATGGGAAACCAAAAAAGCAAGTTTTAAGATTAGGGTAAGGCAAGTAGGCACTTAGGACTAAACTTAAGGAGGTGGTCACTCTCAGGATCAGGGAGAGGCCTACCCTACACATCCATGAAATCAAGCAGCTTCTTAAATTTGTACCCAAGGCACCATGCTTGCCTTCCTTTAGTCCTGGCCCTTGCAGAAGACACTTCATGTCCTATAAGTAATCAATGGCATAGAGGCCCACACAGAACTGAGGTGGAGACTACAAATTAATGGGCAACATATAAACATAAACACTACACAGAGAAAATATTTATTTACACAAGATTTTCAACTAAATCTCTCCACCATCCGGAATTTTAACCATCATCAAAAATCAGTCACATACACCAGTTTTCTACCAAGAAGATAAACAACTTACATGAGGTTTCTGTGGAAGTAAATCTTCCACTCATGCTCATAACAAATAGCCATTTTACCTGGGCTACTCAACACAAGCCCTAGGCAAGGCTTACAGAAAGAATAGTCATATGGGCTCCCAAATTCTGACAGAAAGAACAGTTATACAGGCTCCTCAAATCCTCACCTCACCCCCAGGATACAGCCCTTGATCAGGTGAAGCTTGTTCAAGGAAGGCCTGTACTCTAAAGCCTGGCCACCCAAAGTGTGGTCACTCTCCTGTAGCATGGTAGTATCTGGGTGTTTGTTGGAAATGCAGAACCTCAGGCCTCACAATGTGTTTCCCCGAGCTCCACAGTGATAGATATGCATGTCACAGTTCAAAGATTACTGCTCAAAGGTGACTTTCTCAGGTGGTTCCAGAGGACTTTGCTTCACAGAATACGTTATTAAAAATGGCCTTCGGAACCTACACTTTATTTAATGGTGGTCCTCAAAAGATGCCCATATTCTTATCTTCAGAAGCTGTGAATATGACCTTATTTGGGAAAAGGGTCTTTGCAGATGTGATCATGTGAAGGATCATAAGGTGAGAACATCCTGGATGACCCAAGTGGGCTTGAAACCCAGTGACAAGTGTCCTTGTAAGACTAGGGCAGGGAGTCTTGACAGAGATAACAGCCAAAAGGCAATGTGACCCTGAGGCAGAGAAGCCGAGGAATACCAGGGGGCAGCAGAAACTGGAAGAGACAGGACAAAGAATCTCTCCCTCTTCTCCAGAGAGGGTGGCCCCGCTGATATCTTGGCCTCAGATTTCTGGCCTCCAGAACCACGAAGGAACACATTTCTGTTGTTTTAAGCCCCAACCAGTTGAGTCAATGGGTCAACTGGTGAGCAACATTTATTAGTCATGTTCTATGTGCCATTTCAAAGATGAAGAATGTGAGGCCTATAGAGATGAGATGTACTCATTGTCATACTCAATAAGTCACAGAACCAGGGTTCAAGGTCAGATCATGTCTATTTGAAACTCAGCTTGTCTTCTACCACACAAACCTCTACCAGCAAAAATTAGAGTCCAAATATAATTTTCACAAGTGTAATTCTTGCAAAATCAAGACCTTCACAGTTGTGTATACATAAAACTCTTCTCCCTATAACTCATGTTTTTAGATGAACATTAGTAACCTCATTTTTTATAAAGCCCATTATGTCTTTTCCAAATTCATAACCCCAGTGATGCTCTCCACTTGTATCAGAACAGGAAAGGAGGTGAAACCAGTTCACTTCTAATATTTACCTCTACCAGGCTATTTGCTTTTTATGCTCTTCACAGTTCCTGAGAACTCTATCTGCCATGGAGCAGAAAGGCAGTTGGAAAAACCAAGGGGATTTTAAAACTTCGGCTAATGCATGATCATTTCAGGGGCTTGGGATGACAAGGTGAGGAGGATATAGATCTACCTTCCTCATCCATTCATTGTTCATTCACCCAACGTGAAGATATTCAGTCCTTTCTACATGCTAATTACTCTGCTGGCCTTGGGGGAGGGGTTCTGAACAAGAATGCTCCAGAACCTGCTCTCACAGGGCTTAAGAGCTCTTGGAGGCTAGAGGGAGAGGCCCATGGGTGAAGCAGGCAGGGTGGAGATGGTCTGGTGTCCATGCAGTGCTGTGGGGCAGTTAGGGCTCATCACTGACATCAGGAAACAATTGGGCACTAAGGAGACCATGACAAAATACAGGATTTCCCCTTTTAGCTCTAAACAATTCACTTTCACCTAAAGCACTTCATTTAACCTGGTAAGCTGGTGGTGTTCAGTCTAGAGTGCAGGCTGTGGCAGGCTGAGGCACAGGAAAAGCATGGAAGCTCTTAAAGGGGCATCTAAATCAGACATTGGTTGAGTTACCGTGGAGAACATAAACCACGGGACCCTGCTAGTCTCTTCATTCCCTGGCAGTCAGCATTCCCTGCTCTATTTTGGTTTTTGTTTGTTTGTTTGTTTTGCAACTGGGGCCTAAATTGAGAACAAAGTATCCTAGACTAAGCTCATACCTTTCAGTAATTTTTACACATATCTTTTATGTTCAGCCTTCATGATTGACATGGCACAGCCCAGTAATATTCACAAATCAGAGACTCCAGAGTGAACATTCACCCTGGATAAGCCTTCCACAGAGAAGAGGAAAGAGCAGAGATCCAGCCAGGCTTCAATGGGAAGAGATATGAAGGTATGAGGCCACCCTGCAAGGGCAGAGCAACTGGATGCAGAAATACTCCAAAGCAGAAGGTGGGCCAATCAGTCACCTGTGTCCTTTTAAAGGGAAGAACTTGAGTTGAACTCTCTAGCCTTCATTTTACCCTGATTTTCATGTGTCCTTGGGAACAAGGTATAGAAAGTTATAGTTATTTGTTGATCCATTCCACATTTTCATTCACCTTCTTTCAATGCCAGCAGCAACTTTTAAAAATAAAATCAATTTTGTCTTGGACAGGAATTGGGGTCATGAAGACCATGCCTCTTTGAAAGGCACAACCATAATAGCTCTGAAGAAAGCCTCCCTCTCTGACCTCAGAGTTCAATGTCCAGGAGTGAGGGTACAAAGTACTATTTCAGTCTTCCTAAAGAGCCCTTTTTTGGGAAACCCATGAGTACCCTCTGAAGGATGTCAAATCTAGAGTAACTGATTTGAAGCATCTCAGCTATTGAGAGGTTATGCTGGGTATTGCCAAGATAGCTTATTCATTTGTGCAATATCAACAACAAATTGTGGAAGCTGGTGTGAAATTATTTTGGTGCACATTTACAAATCCATTAAAGGAACAGAGCATGGTGGCACACACTTGTAATCCCAGCTATTCAGGAGGTTGAGGCAGGAGAATCACAAGTTTGAGGCCTGTCAGGGTAACTTAGACCCAGTCTCAAAAGCACTAGAGATGCAACTCAGAGCCAGAGCACTTGTCTAGCATGTACAAGGTCCTGGGTTCAATCCCTAGCACTGCAGGAAAGATAAGTACACTAAAGGAGTCCTTGGGAATCAGGGAAAATAGTGGGCACTAACTGAATAGTAAAATGAACCATCTGGAAAGAACAGATTACTAGAAATTAAAATTGAAGTCCCAAACAGATAGATTGAGATGATTTAGCCCAGTAGTTAAGAAGAATACAAGAAAACCTGAGTTCAAATCCCAGCCAGGCTACTTGACTAGCTTCGTAATTATGGGCTCATGGTTGACTTCTGTAAGCCTCAGTTTTCTCATCTGTTAACGGGTGTGATACGTAGTCTTTCCACTGAAGATTCCTGAGGAGATCTGATGAGATAAGATAGCACTTTGCACTGTGTCATGTCCATAGTAAGCACTCAGTGAAATGAGACCTAGAAACACTGGTGAAGGTGGTCCCAAGTCCTGGAGGAACACAGAGGATACAGCTGATAGCAGCTCAAGTGGAAATGAGTAAAAAGGAGTGAGGCAGCTAGACACAGGCTAAGGGCTGGAGAAAAGCACAACCCCAATAAAGCACCAGAGTTCAACTCTGGCTGCATATGGGAATCTGTTTCAGTCACGTTTAAGATGCTTTTAATCTTTGTGTTCTTTAATACCCATGCTCGGACTCTAATCTCAGATTTAATTGGTCGGGGATGATGCTGGAGCATCAGTGTTCTCTTTTAAATTTCCCAAGAGTTGCTAATGTGCAACTGGAGTTGAGAACCACTGGTTTAGACGATATGCATCTGCATGACTTTGGATGACCTTGGTCTGAAATCTGCATGACCAAGGTCTGAAAGCATCATAGAGAGAAAGAATGTGATCTAGAATGACTCCTGGGTGCTTGGCCTGGCTAACTGGAAGGACCACTGCCATTTCCCCTAATGGAAATGATTGTGGGGGTGGAACAACTATTTTGTGTGTACAGCACTGGGCTGCAGATCTGACGGAGGCCATTCCTGTCTTTCTGGAGCTCACCAGCAGGTGAGGAAAGCAAATGTGTATACAGACTGCAGTGTCTGAAGGATTCTAGGAACAGTATGCTCCCCTGGGAGCCTCAGTTACCCAGAGGCAGAAGAGAGACCTGCTTGAAGGTATTTTGTGGAGAGAACATGAGGTCAGCAGTGTGTGGGATAAACTGAGAAGTACATAAACCTGGAGGGAGAAAGAGAGATGGAGCAAGATGATGGAGGCCCAAAGTAAGACAGAGGCTGTAGGGATGGAGAAGAGGAGTGCAGGAGGGCTGGGTGGGGCCATTGAACAGAAAGGGAAACCATGACCTTGGGCGAGCCCTGGGTGTTAACCACTGTTCAGCGAAGGCTTCAGAGACAATCTGCCTCTCCCAGGAGTGCACAATCATGCTGCCCTTCACTTCCTTGGCCTTTCAAGTTCCTGTTTCTGACAAGCAGAACAAGTTAATGGAATTTGATGGACCTTTCACCTTTTTAACTGCCTTGGTTTCCTCGGCCTTTAACTTTCCTCCACAGGCAGCTTCTGCCACCTGGCTTTCCAGACTCCCATTAGTCCAGACACTGATTTACTGGGTCCTTTTGTTCACTTCCACCTTGACTACCTCCCATGATGAATTGGTTTCCCCAGGGTTGTGAAAGTTACAAAGTACCAAAAAACTGGAATTTGCATAAACTTTGGGAAAGAGCCTTTATGTGGTGTCGGTGCATAGTGGTACATCTCAGACTCTGTTGCAGGGCATCAGGCCAGATAAGTAACACCTGTTTTTGTTGTTGTTGTTGTTTTGGGGGTGGGAGGGTTTTTGTTTGTTTCCCTGAGACTTTCTAAGATCTGCCATTTTCTTTGAGTTCCAGCTCCAGTTATCTCCAAGGACCTAACAATAAATTATCACAAGCTGGGTGGGCAGGAAGGAGCACAACAGCACCCTGAGAAACAGAACAAAGTTCATCTTATTATGCTGATTTCTTGTGTGTGTGTGTTATGCACATATTTATCACAATTCTCATATACCGTAAATATACACACATATATGTATACATGTATGTTCATTATACGTATAATCAAGTATTGGCTATAGTTCCAACCTTTCTCCATCTACAGCCCTAAATTATCCTCTCTGGCAAGCTTCAAACCTTCTCTATGGAGTAAATTTTCATGTGTAAGCAACTTACCCTAATTTAAATCAAGTGCAAAGCTTTAGCTGTCTAGTATTGCCTTTTCATAATCTGCTTTAATTGTTATTGATTTGTATGTTAGGATGTGCCTGGAGATGATCAGAGCCTTCTGTCTATTTTGCTGCTGACCATTTTCTAGTCTGTAGTTCATCTACGGTTCCCCAGTGGTCTCTCTTTAGCATTTCCACACATGATTCTACCTCCTGCCCTACAGAGATCCCTCCTCCTGTAACAAAATGAATTATCAATAAAAAACAAATTAGCAAATAGGTGATTAAAAATAACTTGTTCAAAAGAAAATTTAATATAGAATGACAATTGGAGTTGTATTCAACACTGAAGGTATATAAATATATATGCATATATAGTATTTATCAAATTGTAAATCTTTAATCCATATACATATGCACACACGTATCTCAAATCAGGACATCTATATGATCTCTGACAAGTCCTATTTCCTCCATATTGGCTAGATTTAGACTTTCAGGTGTTTAGTAGGGGATCGAATAATTCTTAGTTATCTTGTGGTCTTTGAATAACTGGCAATAGCAGAGGGGAAAAAAAAACAATGGTAGTCATACTGTCAGGAGAAAATTGGTATTTTGATGATGGATGAAGTTAAAATTTTCTAGAACTTGCTAAATCTGCTAACTAGTTTGTAATTATCATCAATAACTTTTCCTTACAGCATCATCATTTGTAGTTGTCCATGTGAAGAAGATAAAGTTGAAAACCTATCTACACCACTTCTTGGGACTGAATAAAAGAAACCTAATGTTGCTCTTTCCTTCTAAAATAGAATAACCTGGCTTCTCTGAGAAAGAGGAATAGCAGAGTTTGAGCTTTACAGATCACTATGAAGCTATGAAAATAAAGAATAGTGGGATTTAGAAATATGTGACAATAAAATCTCCCTTTTTCAATAAATTGTAGGAACCATTCCATATCTGAGTTCTAAAGCTGTTCTAGTTTAAGTATAATTTAAAATGTAGGTTCAAGTGGGAGAGGAACAAAGAGTGATTTCTCTTTCTAGAAATAAAACTAGAGATATGCTTACATGATAAAATGAAAACACTGGGTGAATTAATTAAAATTAGCTTCCTCCTCCCTCAGCTTTCAGGTGAGCAGATCCATAGGAGAGCAAGTGCATAGTGCTGTGTGCCACGGAATCCTCCTGGCCTAGAGGGAAGTCTTGGGGCCACTGGATGTGCACACATTAGGAGCAAGAGATTGTGTGGATAAATGCAATTCATCAAACCACATGTAGCAAAGAGCTTGCTTCAAGGCAAGAATGATTCATTGGAGGATGCAGGGATGAGAGATTCAAGAAGTGAGTTTAGGATTCAGTCCAAAATACCCAGAGCAGCCATCAAACCCAACAAGCAAACAAACAACAACAAAAAAAACAAGTAAACAGATGCAGCTTTCTTTCTTATAATGAGAGAGGAAAGCCCCCCATAAGAGCATTTGATATAAATCTAATCTGAATCCCTGAAGTGCTTCAATCACCTCTGATTCTGCCCTAGAAATGCCAGCAATCTAAAGGAACTTCCACTATGAATTTTCCATTTGAGAAAGAATCAACTTACATTTTTAAACATTTTCTTTAAATTGTAAGTTCATTTTAGATTTTATGTATGAACTTTTAGTTTTTTGACACTTTAAAGAAGTAAGCAGAAACCAATGATTTTCAATTCTAAGTTATTAAAATTGCTACATTTGATAACTAAGCTACTTTGTGATGGCCTAGGACGATAAAATCAAGAGACAAAAAACAAATTTTTTTTAAAGCAGCTTAAGTAACTTCACCTATTTGTTGCTTTTGGCTCTAGGATTTGTGTGCTTTATCTGATTGGTCCCTAAATTTAGAAGGAAAAATTTTAGTTCCAATACAAAAACCCCAAATGGCCTTTTCTTATATTCTTTTTCTTTTATCTGTAGTCTATTTAATGAATTTGCAACATGTTTGAAAAACACTCGATATGAATACCACTGTTCCTAGCCAGGCGCGGTGGCACATGCCTGTAATCCCAGCACTTTGGGAGGCGGAGACAGAAGAATCGCAAGTTCAAAGCCAGCCTCAGCAACGGTGAGGCACTAAGCAACTCAGTGAGACCCTGTCTCTACATAAAACACAAAATAGGGCTGTGGATGTGACTCAGTGGTTGAGTACCCCTGAAGTTCAATGCCTGCTGCCAAAAAAACCCCACAAAACAGAGCTGGGAATGTGGCTCAGTGGTGGAGTATCCCTGAATTCAATCCCGGGTGCTAAAAATAAAAAAGAATACCACTATTCCTTATTCCTATGCCTAGATAGGTACTAGTTGATCATGCGCTCTTCCCACTGAATTTGGACAAAACCACACAATTGTCCTTGCTTTATCTCAAGAATCCAATTAAGTCGCTTGGAATTAGTATATTAAAGAATACTATGTTATGTCTTGGGACCAGTATCTCTGCTGTTGAAATTTTTAAATGCCTAAGATAGGGTGAGAATATTGCCAAAATGGTTTTTCATAGCTCACATATACCAGAAAATAGAAACAATAAAGGAAGTGGCTACATCTATAATCTAATATCTATTTTGTTGCCATTCACTAAATGGATTTGTTCTTATGTCTGTTGCTATTTAAGTACAACATAATTACATATTATGGAGTGTATGTACTGCTTTAATAGAGGTTATTATTTAGGCTTTGTCATAACTATTTTTATTTGTTTCATTATAGTGCGTAAATACTTAGGGGAGGGATGCTTTTTTAAGATGAAAAGATGGTTTTTAATTATTATGGCTTTCTATGCTTGGAGCTGATTTTCATAATTAACACATATTAGAGTCAAATGCAACCATGTATTTTATGCTCACTGGAGTATACAAAATTTAACTTCTCTCAATGGACTGTCTATAAAGTAGCATTTTCACAATGGCCTCTGCACACTCTGGGTAATGGTAACATTATGTTAATGTGCTAATGTGCCAATCTATACAATCAACAAGTATTAGATCAACTTTTTGCAGAGTTTACACAATGTCACATTTGCTTGATGAAAATGTCCATAATAAAATGTCAAGTTAGCAATTGAAGAGTCAGAGCAGACGTGGTCAGAGGACTTAATCTTTGCTAAATTTCTTAAATGTGGTGAATTCTGAATTGTCTGATCAGCAGATGATGCCTGAGGGACTGGATCACAATGGAAGAGGCAGAGAACTTTGTCATTGACTTTTTGAGAACAATACTGTCTTAGTCCATTTTCTGTTGCTCTAACTGAATATCATAGACTAAGAAAAATATAAAGAAAAGATAATTTCATGAATCTGAAGCCTGGAAAGTCCAAGAATATGGCCTGATGAGGCCTGGTGAGGGCCTTGCTGCATCATAAAATGGTGGATGACATCCCCTGGCAAGACAGAGCAAGCATGCTAGTCCAAGTCTCTCTTCCTCTTCTTACAAAGATATTAGTGCCATTACGGAAGCCACCTTCATGACTTCCTCTAACCCCAATTACCTCATAGAGACCTCATCTCCAAATGCTATCCAAAGATCAAATTTCTAACACATAAACTTTTAGGGGACACATCACACCTTAACAAATACAAAATATAAGTCTGAAGTTCTGATTTTTACTTTTTTCTCTAAATGTCTTAACTTTGTTACTGCAGTTCATAGCAGAGACTAGTTAACTCTTCACTAGACCCATTTTATCCTCTGCTTGGATGCACAAACTGGACTATATCTCTCAATCTTTCCCACACTTAAGTATGGCCACGTGACTCAGCTTCATCTATAGAACATGAGTAGCAGTATTTCAAGCTACTTCCAAGCCTAGCTCATAAAACCTTTCAAATGCATCATCTGTGTTCCTCCCCCTTCTATCAGCTTGATCGAGACAAGCACTATGAACTTGGAAGTCAGGACTAAAGATGATGAAGCCACAAGTTGAAGGGAGCTGGACTCCCTACATTACCACCAATTAGGAATACTCATTTGGGCTTTTCAGGGACAAAAGGTAAGCATGTATCATGTTTGAGCCATTATACATTGCCAGATGTGTTGACTGTTGCAGCTAGCATTATAATTAATATAAATTTTTCCAAAAAATTCCTTATATCAGTATTTCTGCATCAGGTGAAGGGTGGTGGGGAAAAAGTGAATGGAGTTGGGGGATTAATAAACTGCTAGGTAACTTTTCGATGATGCACATCTCAACCATCCCTTTCCCAGATACTTACACAAACTCCTTTTCTGACACATCAAGAAGGGAGGGGGAGGTGCAGATAGAAAGAGTAATGCAAGGAACTGGAGATGAGGAAAGGTTACGTAACTTGCTCAAGGTCACAGAGAAAGGACCTATCAAATCCAGCATTCAGACATGGGTGGTCTAACTCCAGAGTTCATGTTTTTGACTACCATATTAGCCTGCCTCCTGATTCCTGTCAGACATGATCAGAGGACTTGATCTTTGCTAAATTTCTTAAGTGTGGTGAACTCTGAATTGTCTATAAGTATACTTTCTATTTGGAATGCTATCTACAACATCTTAATACCAATTTGCTATTTCATTTCCAACTAACAACTTTATAACTTTTTTCTCTCAGTCAACAGGAATATTACTGTCAGGAGCATATTTAAGAGGCACTATCTACTAGGGAAAATATCACTGTACTCAAAAGTGGTATCCATGATTTGTGAGCTCTCTTGCTGCTGCTGCATTAATTTACCTGGTAAGTTGAAAGTTGAATATACATGAAGGGGGCTCATTCCAGCACTAGAAGCATCTTGTCACAATAAACACAGGAAGATCTAAGGAAGCCATTGGATTACTAGTAGTAGTACCTACATATCTTTGAATAGATCGTGGTGGAACATCATGGTTGTAATTGTAGTCTTAAAGCCACACTCCCATGTTCCAATCTGAGTTCTGCCACTAACAGGTATTTTTCCTTTGGTCAAATTATTTAACTTGTTCCAAGCCTGTTTTCTCATTTACAAATGGGAACATACTGATGATGATAGTTGTTTCATAGAACTCTCAGAGGCTTAATAATATACTACATATGCACACATGGAAAACTTTCTAGAAGGATTAGTTATTGTTATTGTTCCAAAGACCACAGAGCCAAATAGCTTTAAAAAAAAAAAAAAAAAAAAAAAGAAGGCCCACTTCAACAAAATTCAACACCCATTCATACCAAAAACACTGAAGAAATTAGGGGTAGAAAGAAACTACCTCAACATCATAAAGGCTATAAATGAAAACCTCAAAGCCAGCCTTATAGTAAATGGGAGAAAACTGAAAGCATTTTCTTTAAAATCTGGGACAAGACAAGGAAGTCCCCTCTCACCACTCCTATTCAATACAGTGCTATAAATTATAGCCAGAGCAATCAGGCAAGAGAAGAAAATAAAAGGGATAAAATAGGAAAGAAAGAAGCCAAATTATCACTGTTTGTATATTATATGATCCTGTACCTAGAAGATCCAAAAATCCCTAACAAAAGACTGCAAAAGCTAATAAACAAATGTGGCAAAATAGTCGGTTACAAAATCAACATACAAACATCAATAACTTTCCTTAAAAAACAATAAATCTGTTGAGAAAGAAATCAAGAAAACAATTCCATTCACAATAGCCTCAAAAAATACCTAAAAAT
>CM053402.1:108636529-108757259 GCA_028644305.1 Xerus rutilus | reverse complement strand
ACGCTTGTAATCCCAGCACTTTGGGAGGCTGAGACAGGAGAATCGCGAGTTCAAAGACAGCCTCAGCAACGACGAGGCACTAAGCAACTCAGTGAGACCCTGTCTCTACATAAAACACAAAATAGGGCTGGGGATGTGGCTCAGTGGTCGAGTGCCTCTAAGTTCAATCCCTGGTACCAAAAAAAAAAAAAAAAAAAAATACCTAAAAATAAATCTAACCAAGAAGTTGAAAGACCTCTATAATGAAAAACTATAGAACACTGAAGGAAGAAATTAAAGAAGACCTCTGGAGATGAAAAGACCTCCCATGTTCATGAATAGGCAGAATTAATATTGGCCAAACTACCAAAAGCAATGAAAAGATTCAATGCAACTTCCATCAAAATATCAATGGCATTCTTCACATAATTAGAAAAAATACAGTCTAAAATTTTTTGGAAGAATAAAAGACCCAGAATAGCCAAAGCAGTTTTAAGCCAAAAGAGCAATGCTAGAGATCACAATACCTGACTTCAAATTATACTACAGAGCTATAGTAGCAAAAGCAGCATGGTACTGGCACAAAACCAGACACATAGACCAATGGTACAGAATAGAAGACACTGAGTTAAACACAGACACGGCCATCAGATCCTTGACGAAGGTGCCAAAAACATGCATTGGAGAAAAGACAGTTTTTTTTAATAAATAGTGCTGGGACAACTGGTTGTCCACATGCAAAAGAATGAAATTAGATCCTTATCTCTCACCCTGCACAAAAAACAACTCAAAAATGGATCAAAACCTCAAAATTAGACCAGAAACTATGCAACTCTTAAAAGAAAACATAGGGTCAGCACTCCAGCTTTTAGCCACACGCAACAACTAATAGGTCTCCTAAAGCTCTGGAAATAATTCCAAGAATTAATAAATGGGACAGTATTGAATTTAAAACTTCTGCACAGCAAAGGAAACAATTATAAATATCAAGAGAGAACCACAGAATGGAAGAAAATCTTGTCTAGCTACTCTTGTAACAGAGGATTAGTATCTAGAATATATAAAGGACTCAAAAACTTTACACTAAAAAAAATCAAATAATCCAATTACTAAATGGGCAAGTGAATTAAATAGACACTTTTCAAAAGAAATACAAGTTGCCAACAAATATATGAAAAAGTGTTCAACATCCTTAGCAAATCAAAATTATACTGAGATTTTATCTCACACAGTCAAAATGGCAGTGATCAAGAATACAAATAATAATAAATGCTGGAGAAGATATGGAGAAAAAGAAACACTTTTACACCATTGGTGGAACTGTAAATTTGTACAACCACTATGGAAATCAGTATGGATACTTCTCAAAAGACTAGGCATAGAACCACCTTATGCTCCAACTATTCCACTCCATGGTATTCATCCTAAAGAATTAAAGTCATCTTACTACAGTGATACACACATACATGTTTATAGAAGCACCATTCACAATAGACAAACTATGGAACTGCCTAGACATTTAATGGAAAGAAATATATATATATAATGGAGTTTCATTCAGCCATGAAGAAAAGTGAAATGAATGAAACTAAAGACCATCATGTTAAGCAAAATAAGTCAAACTCAGAAGGTTAAGGGTAGTTACATTTGCTCTCATATGCAGAAGCTAGAGAGGAAAAATGAAAACAAAATTGGAGGTGGATCTCCTCAAAATCAAAGGAAGATCAGTAGAGGAAAGAGACCAAGGAAAGGGAGGGTCAGGGGGGAAGTACTGGGGAGTGACATTGGCCAAATTATATTGTTATATAGTATGCACGTACAAATATGTAACAACAAATTCCATCAATATGTACAACCATAATGCCTCAATTTAAAAATGTGAAAAAAAGGAAGGCCCAAAATACCAATTAAAATTTGGAAGGCCCTTAGAAATATATCTAGAAAAATCAGTACTTTATTTAATGTGGAAGACAAATTGGGCAGGCAGGTTAATAAAAGAACTTAGGAATTGGCAAAACTGGATGCAAATCCTGTCTTTCAGACCAGCTGTTTGATCTTCAGCAAATTATATAATTCCTTTGAACCACAGCACCTTTTCCCTTTATTGGTGCATTGTAATTTTACATAGTAGTGGGATTTGTTATGGACCTCAGTATCTTTACATGTGAGATGAATTAGTAAATGTAGATGTTTGCCTTATATGCCAGTCCTTCATATCATGTGAAAATTACTATTTTCTTCTTGACAAATAATAAACACCAAGACTTTTAGACTTTCAACTTTCACCCTCATCCACATCAACCCTACCCCCAGCATAGAGTTTGCTGCCTAACTGACTCCATCTTAGGGGTGTGCATTTAAAGCAGTATCTGTAACTTTCCATAATACTTCCAACAAATATAACCTTTTTAGGGAAAAATAATTACACAAAGAGTCACATTCATTATTTATTATTAATTTAAAATAACACATATGCTCAGAGCTTATTACAAACTAATATTTCACATTACGGAATGGAGACATTCCTTAGAGAAATGTCTGGGGTAAAGAATAAACAAGATAAGCCTGTAATATTTGGAGGGTCAGAAAGAAAGGAAGTGCTAAAAATATAATGCAGATTGTCAGAAAAGATACAAGAACCAGCTTTAAGGGGTTCCAGATGGTCAAACCTGGGACAACATGAGCATTAAAATAAATAATGATAATAAATAATAGAATCTGTGAGTATCTAGATTTCATACTGAGACAAATAAACAAATGAATGAAAAGTCAGTGAGGGAGAAGGGAAGCTCAATTTTATAGAATGCAAACTTATATAGAAAAATTGAGTTAAAAATCATTTACATCATAGTAATGATATATCTGCTCAAGAATTATCAATGCTAAAATTAGTGATTAAAAACATGAAGAACAGGTTATTTAGTCTTAAGGTATCTCCCTCACAAACTATGAATAAATTACTGAAGAAAAAATAGCAATTGTATAATGGGGAAACTTGGCAGGCACCACCTTTCCCAAATTACTGAAATTTACATCATCAATTTGGGATCTAAATTCATGGTTCAGGGACATGAAATGTTTTGAAATATTTTGCCTCAGTCTTGCAGACAAGGCCCCTACTGAGTGGTGGGTAAGCTCGCTCTGCTGAGACCACACTCTTTCCACTGTACCCCATCACCTGTTCCATTAAACCAGGTTATCCTCCCTGAAACTTGCCCCACAGGCTTTGAGACCTTGAAAGGATGAGAAGTTGGGGAAAATGGGGGGCATTATTATCTCAAAAATACAAGCAATTTCTGTTAATGAGAGAAAAAGAACTTGAAAAATATCCCTTAGAATATACTACTGGTGTTGTTTAAGCTGCCAGAATGGATACTCTGCATGGAAAAAGAGATATCATAGTTATAATAAATGGAGTTCTCTGAGAAGTAGAGGCCATAATGGGCTCATATTTTGAGATTCACTTCATGGGTTTAGGGTGGTATGGTCTGCTGGGTATGATCTGCAGATATGATATGTCCATTTGTAATGGAGACAAAGTTGCTTTCTTCCCCCCCCCCCCACACCAGAGATTGAACCCAGGGGTGCTTAACCACTGAGGGATATCCCCAGTCTCCCCACCCTTTTTTTTAAATTTTTTTTTTTTGAGACAGGGTCTCACTAAGTTGCTTAGGGCCTTACTAAGTAGCTGAGACTGGCTTTGAACTTGTGATCCTCCTGCCTCAGCCTCACGAATTGCTGGGATTACAAGGGTGTGCCATGGCATCCAGCCAGAAAGTTGCATTTTAAAGACTAAGTACCAAGGATTTAGAACAAAGTATATGCTGTACAAATATTTGGTAGATGAAAGAATATGGATTTAGCTTGTTCTGGGCCTTTTAAATAGTGCTAGGTTCTTATAGGCATAAATCATTCTTGGTTGACCAGTTGTTCATAAGATCTAAGGAGCTGAGACCAAGGAGGTTTCAAGCATTTGCTTACCTGCTCTCCAGTTCTCAGTAGACAAAAGTCTGTAACATGCACAGAGTGGACTCAGAGTTTAACCTGGACTGGTTTGACATTATTGTTCTCAAATACTGAGAATTTGAAAATGAAAGAAACCATCTTTCTTTTTGTAACTTGGAAGAATGAAAGGAAAGAAAGCTTCTGTCTATGCATTTTTTCTACTGATAAAAGGGAAGAAATATTTCCACTATCAACCATGTTGGGAAAAGGAAAGTCCTTGGACCAAAAATAAATAAATCTAGTAAGACCAGCCTAAAGTAAAGGAAGGGGTTCTTTCCCTGACAAGTGAAGAGTGGATGGACTAGGAGATTTAGCCCTATGGGAGGCCAAACATACCTCAAACACTCTTAAATGTTGGCAATAATAGGGCTTCTGTCTCAGGAGGCATCCAGGTATGGGCTGAGCCTAGAAATTGTGCCTTGACTGTTCAGAGAAATATTTCTCCAACTGAGAAGGGAGGAAGTCCTACAGCTAGGCTCAGATAAGGCAACTTTTATAGGGTATCCATGAATATAGGCCAGTCTGTAAGCATTGGAGCAGCCATGTCTAGGAACAAATTGTAAAGGGTTATGATTCCTTTTCATTATTCCAAAGCCTTCAGAAATGTCTTGTTTCATGATCCAGCCTATTTTCAGCTATGAATTTGTGTGGGAGAGTCAAGAAAGGGCTTTCTTTCCATGCTTAGGCCTGAGCAAACTAAGTAAAAGAATAGAGTTGTTACCTTTCTAAGGTGGTAGGCTGAGGACTGGGAGCCCAGAAAAGAAGGCTCTCAACTTGAGTGGGTGTAATGGTCTGCAGATGGATGGCCTAGAGCCAGAATGTTCTACTGGAAGCCCAGTTGAGTGAGCACAAGTTGAATGGGAGATGAGATGCCACAACACTGGGACACCTGTGAAAACCTGGGCAAGTCTTGGAGGAGAGGGCCTGATGTTCAGCAAATTAAAATTTAAAAATATATATTAAAAGAAATAATTCCATTCTAGTTATAGTTCAGCATTTGGAGATGAAAGCATCAAAATTTGGGGGAAGTTATATAAATTTGTCTACACTGAGACATTCTCTCTCTCTCTCTCTCTTTCTCTCTCTCTCACACAGACACACACAAACATACTTGTTATTCTAATTTGGCCCAAAAGAAAACAATTCTGATTCAATAAATTGTTTCAACTGTGCAAATACCTCATTTTTCAATAATGTTTTATAAGAAACTAGAGACTTAGTAATATTTACATCCCTATTGAAATCTGTCACTCAAATAGCTTCATGGAACTTGTTATTAACAAATGGAATTATTGCACTTGAGATTTAGCTTGTTTTGATTGTCTCTGCCTAGGTAACTGTTGGTGAGTTCTGCAGCCAATTATCATATGCGACATGGTAGCAATAGATCTCGGTCTTGGATTTGGGGGAGTACCAGCCCTTTTGGAACTCTAATGAGGAAGGCATGGCTAAAAGAAGAAAAGAAGGTTTCTGGCTTTAAAATAGACTCTCAAATGTTGTTTACTTTGTATAAACACATGAATTTCCACTGTGCCCACCAACAATAGTTGGGACCTGCCACAAATCAATAATGTTTATCTTCTCCTCTTTCTGCCTATCCCCTTCTCCTCTCATGACTTCCTGCTTTTTTTAAAAAAAAATATTTTTTTAGTTGTAGATGGACACAATGTCTTTATTTTATTGCTTTGTACGTGGTGCTGAGGATCGAACCCAGGGCCTCACTCATGCAAGGCAAGCGCTCTACCACTGAGCTACAATCCCAGCCCCGACTTCCTGCTTTTGTGCATTATTCTCAATTGTCTGGAATAGTCCTCAGAACATTCTTCAATTTGTAAGTCTCTTGTCTCCAAGTTCTTCTCTCAATACCTGGAAATCTGAAAAGAGAATTCTTGTCTTCTCACTCCTAGGCATGACACCCTTCAATATGTTATCATGCCCCTAAACATCCTCAGACTCCATTGCCCACAAATAAACCCTGGAGTCCATGGTCAGCCATTACTGAGCCCAGCTGAGTATTGCTGATTTTAATATTCATTTCTGTTTAGAAAAATGCTGGGGGTAGGGAAACAGATCACATAGTGAAGCAAAAGAATATTGGTCTGGGGTTGTGGCTCAGTGGTAGAGCACTTGCCTGGCACGTGTGAGGCCCTGGGTTCAAATCTCAGCACCACATATAAATAAATACAATAAAGGTCCATTGACAACTAAAAACATTATTTAAAAAAAGCATATTGGTGTGGAGAACACCCCACAGTCCTGAGTTAAGAGAAATTGATTCTCTGATGGCCTCTTAGCTTAACTCTGTCCATTAGCTACTATGGTGTATTACCAATGGTTAGTAGAATGAGAGAGAAAGATTGTGGATCCACCTCAACCCTACGCACTGGGCAGACAGTCTCCTGTCCGGTGAGAATGTATGCCTCTGTTGCTTGTAACTCCTGGAGCTCTCATGAAGCAGAATTCTGTCAGAGGGATCTGATCTCTTGAACTGGCAAATTACATCCTGGCTTCTCCTTGGTGACTTGGTAGTAGAGTGAAGATACTTCTAATCTTGGGATATAATCAGTATTAATAAATAAATTTATTTGTGCAACATGGTTGTCTAGAGTCTTGCACATAACACTGCTCTGAGGAGTAGACTTTCATTTTGCTGGTAGGCTGATCTTAGGAACCCCACCCAGCCAGCCACTTCACTTTCCCACCTTTCCCAGGGAAGCGGTCCTATCTACAAGATTATGCTGACTTGACATGGCTTTGGATGCTGAGAGCACTTTCAATAGAAAGAGGAATGAATAGAATACCAATAGACCAGCTATAGGCTGAAACCCAGTACAGCCCAGGGTTTTTATCTTTGAAGTGTGTTTCTGTGGCTAAACATGCTACTTACTCCTGTCAAAGAGGAAAAGTATGTCATAAATCTGCCCAAAGCTGACTTTTATTTGTATTATATATTCCCTTTGGATGCCATGTCATGAACTTGCCTCAAGGTTGTATAGATTCCTGAAATACTACTTCCGGAGAAGAACATATCCACTTCCTCTTTTAAATTTCCTTTTAATGAATGGAAATTTTAAAGGCATTAAAGAGAAGCATAGCAACTTTAATTTGTAATGCCTTTTGCTTCTGTCAGTTTAAATTAAGCCCATGATATCTGAGCACAATTTCCTATATTTAATAATACATAAAGCAAGATAATTAAAAGGTATGCACACATGCTGGGAGAGAAACACTATTTAGTAAAGCACCAACTTTAATCTCTGCCTCCGTTGATAAAATGTAGTGAAACCAAGTAACTAAAAGTGAAGAAACACAAAGGACAATGGTAGGAACTAGTCTTTGCTCCGAGCCCCAGACTTCCATACCCATTTACTGGACATTTTCACACCAAGTTCTTAAAGTAGACTTCACAGTCAAACCAATCACCGAACCCCCAAAACCTAGTCGCATCAGCCCTGTAACTTGGTAGTCAGCCTTGACTTTTTCCTCTGCTTCAACACGATCACTCCTTCACACACAGCCACATATTGAAGCAAGTTCCAAGTCCAATCATTCCTTCTTCCTTCATGGTCCTCCAGCTCACTGCTACCACCTCTCCCTAGCCATCTAGACCATGCGAATAGCATCCTCACTGCTCTCCCAACCTCCAGTTTTGACCATTCCCAAGTCATACTCTAGAAAAATCCAGAGTGATCATTTTAAAACATAAATTTGATCATGGCATTCTCTGTTTTAGAATACCAGCAGTTTTTATTGGGAAATTATTGAGATAAATCTTAACTTTTTTATCTGTCACTGACATACCCCATTTCCCCATCACAAGACTTCATTACTCCCACCCCCTTGCATACTATAGACTAGTCATATTGAAATTCATGTGACTCCTCCAGTACAACATGCTGGAATCCCCTTCCCCAAACTCTCACTGCTCGTAGCTAATATTTTAAATCCCAGTTAACCTATGAGTAGTTCTCATTGCATGGAAAATACACTCCTATCAGAGGACACACATATTAGAAATGTCCACCTACTTATCTATATTCTCCACTGGACAAAACATTCTATGTAGGATCATACATTTCATGGTTATCTTCAAATCCCCAGGAGCTAGCATATAACAAACACTGAATAAGTATGGAAGGATGAAAGGGAGGGAGGGAATAGGGAAGAAAGGAAGAGAAGAGGAGAGATGCATATCTGTGGATGTGTCTTAATACATCCTGCACTCAGAGGTAGTAGGGCAAGTCTTCTTAGGTGTTCTATAACTGCAGGATCAAAGAGTTACCCAGATCCATTCAAAGTCTCTCATTCTGTCCTCTTAGGATCAGAGGTTCACAAAGCTAAGATGATTATCACATACTAAACTATAAGTTCTTCAAAGGCAAGATTTATATCTGATTTACCTTTGTATTCCCACAGCACCTACTGCAATGCTTTCCACAAGGAAAGTGTTTAATATACATATTTGTTGAATTAATGAATGAATTAGAAGCCAGAATTAAGAGAGCTACCTACCAATGGATCTTCCAAGGCTTGTAACTTGGGCTTCCCTAACATAGCATTGCTAATCAACTGGATTATTTACAAAGCCAACACATGTGCCCATCATCTGAATCCTCACCATTCTTGCATTGGGATGGTCCTAATTATTGGCAACCACAGATTGGGTAGTAAATTTTCTGGGCAGTAAAGAAAATCAGATCAGTAAGTAATATAAGAATTGACCTCTAAATTCTCTAATGATTTCTGTCTTATGCAGAACAGGCAAAATGCACAAATCCTATTTCCCTATTTAGAAGAGTTCCTGGAGCGACTGAGGATGTGGGGTGAGAAAAGATTTGGGGCACATTGTAAGAAGGTAGCTAGAGTCTATATGTTTAACTTAGCATTGCAGAACATTTTATTTTAAGCCAGTGTATAATTAGAAAGCCTGCCATGAAAATGAGCGGTTTTGTTTATTTATTATGTAAGTATGCCTTTTATTAAAATGACTTTGTGAAAATCTAATTGCCACTACAGTAATATAGCATAGCAGTCCCTTACATAAATACATGATTATTATGTACAGTCACTTATCTGTGAACGAGTTCTGCTACTACTTTCCTTAATTAAGGATACAAAAGGGCTCCTTCATCTTTGCATATTCCCTTGCTAGGACATTGATACTCATTATTTCCTAAGTCCAAACACTGAAACTGTGTCAAGAATGCATCCATCACTAGATGGGTACTTAGAGTCAGCGGAATTTTCAACCCTGTCAGCAATTTCAGCAATTTGCAATTTCTGTATGTCTGACATGTGTTTTTATTGGTGAAGATCACTTTCAAATACCAAGATCATGAGAATGATTCTTTGGGTAGTCTCTGCAGCAGCCTAATGTAATGACAGTAATTAACAGCCTGTGATTAGCAGCCACTCCAGAAAGTGTTTGAATGTTAATTTGCTTCAACTAATATGCAGCACTTCTGTGTAATGAGATCTAAGCTATAGGTTCATAGGGAAAGCAAATTATTTTCCAGCATTTAATCATACAAATGATTCTTAGTTAATCACTTGAACAGTAAACCTCAATGTTCTAATAAGTGACATTTGTTTTTCTGTCATTCCATTTATTGTATAGGCCAGGGCAAAGATACTATTTCATAACGGTCAAACTCCCACTTGCCAACATTATCACTCCAAAATGAGGGCTCACTCAAAGCAGAATGAAACATGGCTTATTCATGAGTAGAAAAGTGAGAGAAGATTTATAGTACTCCAAATTTTACTCTGCTTACTTCAAAAACACCACTTGGGACCTCATTACCTCAGTTTATTTATCTGTAGGATGGAATGAATGACCCTTTGCTCCTTAACACAAATGTCCAGATGCCTAATGTGCACCCAGAAATTGAGAACAAGAGTTGCTCATTAACCAACCATAAATTATTTGAATCCCTGCAGGTATAAGGTTGGATAGAAAAGCCAAAGTCATGTGAACATGGACATATTTGCTAATGAACTGACTTCTTGGAAAATAAGTGTCCTCTCAACATTTGCCTGGAACTGTTCAAATCATGAAACAAAAATCATTGACAAATGAGGACTGGGCCAAAGTAGACTAGCTAAGAATTGACAATATAATAGCCACTTCCAAAGACAATGATTTAGGTATCAAAGAATAGAAAGAGGCCTTTGGGAAAATGGATGAAACTCAAGAATATTTTTCATATACTCACTGACTTCACATTTATACTGAAAAAGGTCAAACATAACATAAAGGACATTGAGTCATGTTGTCATAATGTCAATGGAAAAAATATACCCCAAAAGATCTACTCTTGATTGGTCCTTGGTTTTCGGATATGGCATGTAGTTGCAATTATTATCTAAATATGGCCCAACTTAAAAGAAAATACATTTGTTCTTATTTTTTGTTTAATTTTTAACCTAGAGTTTCCCTGTATTTATTATGAAATGAATTCCTCATTTTATATAAATTCAGGTGGACTTTTTCCATTAGTGATTATCCTTGGGTAAGAAAAGCTTCCTCTGCTGGTTCAAAGCTCAATGTCAGGAGTTATTACTCTGAACAAGAGTATTCATTTGCTACACACCTAAGCTATTCCTAAAAACCAGCATTAAATGAGAAACCTTTACCATGTGAGTTAGGTATAGGTTCTACAACATCATATGGAAATAGTCACAGGGGACAAACACTAAACAGATCCACAATGAGATATATAAACAGTGATTTCCTGAGTAGAAGGAGAGCAAAAGCTGCCTCTGCCCAAGGTGGATGTTTGCCTGTGAGGTATGACATCCGGGCATTCAGAAGGCTTTTTATGTTAACGTCTCCAGTAGATGTCCCAGTCCTTTACTTGGATGTACATCTTGTCTTGTTCCTGCATTTCCTTTTGGAGCATACAGTGAGGAAGCCAAACAACTTGAACAGATGATAAATATGCCAGGACATTCCTCATACAAACCCTCTGCACAAGCATTCTGTTCCTTTACCCTTGACCCAGGCACTTGCTTGACGAACATTTACTGAAGACCTATTCTTTATGCCATCTCTTGTGCAGGGATCTGAGGACAACTGTTAAGGGGCTGGCGGTGCTACAGGGTTTACTTCTCTCTGGTCTCCACTAAGCATTGCGTTTGCCATGTTGCTTCTGAAGTTGAGAGATAAGAGAAGGCTGAGGTTCCACGTGGAAAATCGGAAGCTGCTGTTTCACATAGATCTTCTTTTGTCCCTTCCTTCCTATCTTCTTTCCTTCCTTTCTTGAATAATTTACCTACAAGAGCCCATGACAACAAGGGAACAATGTTCAAAGTCAGTGTTCCTACAGCTAGGAAAAATGATATGGATTCCAAAGCAGTTATAAATGTACTGAGTTTATTTTTTTCCACTTGTCATTTCTTGCATTGAACTTTAAAAAAAAAAAATCTCATCACTTTACAAAAAGAAGACTTTACAGTTCCTTGTGACACCAAAAAGGAATTTTCCAAGATCTAGAACTAGGAATATATATACACATACCTCAGAGAATATGGAGAAGAGAATTTAAATCTGCATAAAAGAAATGAACAGAACAAATTTAGAAGCATTTTTAAGTTGGCAGGGGAGGAGGTAAAGGTGGAGGTGGAGGGACAGCTGCCTCTTCGTTAAGACACTTGAGATACTATAGTGTCTCCTGGCTGACCATCCCAAATTTGGTCTGATTTGAAGTCAGCCAGGATTTTCTAGCTAAATGGGTAGCATTTCTTATTAGCATTCCTTGCAGCCATTATTTTCTATTAGCCATTATGTATTATTATCTTGCTTGTTAATTTTATGTGCTAATCAAAGTCTAACTCCTTCAACTATTTTCTAAATTTTTCTTGATTTTTAAAAAGAATCTACTCTTTTCAAACATTCATAGACTACCAAATTATTCTCAAAGTTAAATAGCAAAATATGTTATCGGATATGTATTAGCTCTAATTATGCAATCCAGCAAAACGGCTGTCTTCAAGCCAACTGGTGTTCCACCCTCTTTCAAAGTTGCTTTTTAACTTCTAGACTGCTATCTTGTTCTTTCATCCTCCTTCTTGCAACGTTTTATAGACCTGCAGTTCCTTCCACTTGTAGCAGCTCTGACACTACCATGAGAATCACTAGTGATATTCTGTAAATGCCAGCCAAAATCTATCTGCAAGAACATCTGCTCAACAGTGCAAAACTGATGTAATTACCAACCATCATCTTTTCTCCTCCTGCTGGGGTAACTGCTCCAAAGCATGACTTTTTGCCCTGAGCTAACATGATCCAGAAACTCCCTGTTATGTACAAAACCTGCCGCTGAAAACCCATGTAGCTTCAACACAAATTATAACCCAGTCTTTCAACTACAAGAGCAGCTAACACCCCTGTGCCATAGGGTCTCAGAGACTCTTGTTCAAAACCTTGTGAGTCGAAGACCTCATCCTCCACACCCTACCTGTTTTTGTCTAGTATAAATGTTCTTCAAAAGAATATGATAGGGAAAAGGAGGCTACATCTACTGTTCCAATAAGGCTGTTTTGAAAGTACAACTACTGAAACGAATAATTAAATGTCAAATATTTGATTTTGAACTGAGGCAAAAAGGCGAATTTTAAAACATCTTTATTGAGCATCTGCTACTTGCCAAGTGCTGTCCTAGATGCATTGCCTATGTTATCTCACTTAATTGAAGTTTTAAAATTCTGATAACAAGAAATTCCCAGTTTGAATCCATCAAGTTGGGGATGTGCACTGAGGCTGCAGATCTGCCTCCTAAGGATGTGGAGAAGTTTAACCAATGATGATAAAAATAGAAAAAAATATCTAAGTATTCATTTCAAATTACGTTAAAAGAATGAGATGTAGAGACCATGTGGCTTAGAGGATGAAGCCACCAAGCTGTGGAATATCCAACAGTTTTCCCAATCTGAGTTTCAGTTTCCACATCTACCAAATGAAGGCATTAGAGTAGATGATTCCTTGGGTCGCTAGCAAATTTAAAATGTAATGATTTGGGGCTAGGGTTGTAGCTCAGTGGCAGAGTGCTTGCCTAGCATGTGTGAGGCACTGGGTTCAATCCTCAGCACCACATTAAAATAAACAAATAAAATAAAGGCATTCTGTTCATCTACAACTACAAAAAAGTTTTTTTTAAATGTAATGATACATTTATCAATTCTACAAGCCAAATTTCACTTCATTTCAAAACACTTTTTGAACTAGATATTTATTGCTTTAATTTTTGGTTCCTCTTAAATTCATGGTAAGACTGGGAAAAACTAACCCGATATCAGAAGGAAAAGAAATTTAAAGTGAGATGTTAACAAATTATTTTGTTGATTTGTGTGATGTTTTAGAGTTTTTTGTTTTGCTGTGTTTTTAAAATAACATATTAGACATAAACTTCCTAAATAAAAAATCCAATTAGCCTGAACTGAGGTAATAAGAGTACACATAATTCCAAGTGGAATCATGAGGAGCCATTATGCACAGAAAATATTTGTAGATAGAGAAAAACAAGTACCAAGAATACTGCCTCTGACTGATCTTTTTAGGAGAAATTTGCTGGGAAAATAATGTTAGGCATGTGTGTGGAGTTTGTATATAGAGGTATTTGATATCAATAGATGGAACATTGTCTTTCTGTCATGAGTCATCATGAAAGAAGTCTCTGTCATTCTGCCATGGATATATGAGGCCACTTTCTAGCTCTCAACCCATAAAAATCTCTAAAAAACAAGATCAATGAATAAATCATGAAATAGTTGCCAAGTTTACCTTTTGTGTCCCAGCACTATCAGGAGCTTGAATGACCAGCAAGAAAACTCAAAGTAACATGAAGAGTTTCATCCATTAAGATACAGATAAAGCAGGCTTTAGAAATAAAGAGTGAAACAAACTGAATGTAGACACAAGGGAAGGAGAAGCATAAAGGTCAAGGGCAGGACATGCATCTCAGTAATAGAATCTTCTGAAGATGCTGGAGAGATTGGTGAAGGCAATGTCTAGGTATCATTCACAGCATCACAACCATAGTGCACATTTACAGTGAATGAGACTCCCTAAATACATGTATGACATATAAAATGAGGATGTGGGGTTTTTTAGTAAGCTCCAGTTTCCTAATATGTGAATATTTTCATTTTCCTGACCTTCGTGGAATTGTGCTTTAATCAATAATTAAAATCACAAGCTTATTCTAAAAAATGCTAACAGTCATGGAAAGCCTCTGTATTTTGAGAAAGTCTCAAAAACTAAAAATAATGCTCTATACTAATGGTTCCAAATTATTATCAATAAAAATAGGAAGAACACATCCCCACAAAGGAACTTTCTCAGGGGATCAAAGGAAAGATAGGTAGAAAATATCCAGCTGAGCACAGTGGGATTTTTCAGAGCTTTGTCATTTATGAAGTCCCAGTTCTGGCATTATCTAATATCTAATTACATTCTGAAAGGCTAAGATGACCACATCCCTAAGAACATCAGTAGTTGTGCCCTTCTGACCTGGAAATCATCTTCCCAAACAGAATGGGGGATTGAAAGGCCAAAAGCATCCAGATAGATACTAGAATGGCTCCCCAGCGTTTTATTTAGATATTAATTCAGTGGCACACCAAAACTAGGCTATCTTTTTAAAAATTTCTTCTGGTTGTAGATGAACACAGTATCTTTATTTTATTTATTTTTATGTGGTGCTGAGGATCAAACCCAGTGCCTCAAATGTGCTAGGCAAGCTCTCTGCTACTGAGACACAAACCCAGACCCAAGACAAGGATATCTTAAGAGTTTTCCCTAACAGAGAAGGAAGAAATAATGCACACTAAATTGTTAGAGACCAAGAGGCCACAGTGTCTCCTCAAGCCCTTACAACAGGGGCCAGGATTGAGAGCCTGTGATCTAGAATAAGAAAACAAATTGGTTTGACCCATGCCAAATCCTATGAATGAGTGGTAACTTCTCCAAGTATTGAGGAGGCTGAGACAATATCTGGACTCTAGGAAACAGTGGTGGAATGGATTCAGATGTCTGCCATGGATGTGGTAGGAGAGAGCTGCAGTATTCTGGTCTCACATCCAGCATTTCTGATCTAAAATAAGCCCATATGCATCCACATGCACAGCTTGATCTTTAGAAATTAGTGATTTGTAGACAGAAAAATATCAGATCATTTAAGCTAGGTGTCTGGATCTATACCCAGCAGTGTTTGTCAAAGTCAAGACAGAAGATTATTGTCTAAGAATCTGTTGGGGTGAGGTGGGGCCAAATGTCTGCATTTTTAACAAGCTCCCCAGAGATTGTTATGAACATGAATGTTTAGAACCAGCATAAAGACCCTTAAAGAGTTGTCCAGAAATATTTCTTGGCCTGGAAGTCTGTGGTCTTCCTGGGCTGGGAGTTTATCTTGAGATCAGGATTTCATTTCACTCTCATAAGTGTTATTTTCTTACATTATCTAAGGTTAATCATTTCTAACCCTACCTTGACTCTGATCCTAATCTTTTAAGTACACTTGCTCATTGACAGAAGTGGCCTATGCCCAAATATGTGTTTTTCCCAAACCAACAAATGAAGCTTCAGTTGAAAATAAATAATTGGTTCCCAGGTCATAATGAGGCTCATTCTTTTAGTTAGCATAAAAGTATGTGGCATAGTCAGAATGAGAGCAAAGGGAACTACATATTCTTGAGGGCTGTTTCTACCTCTGTCCTAACATCCCCCTAGTCCAGACTCTAGATGAATATGTAACAGCCTATACCAGCCATGTTGATTCAGAGCATCAAAAATATAATTCATTGGCAATCTAGTTTTCCACTTAAATATTCTGTTCCATATTACCAATCTGTCTCTATGCTATCTCATGTCATACTATACATTATAAGATTACATTGTAGTTTATTTTTATTCCATTGTCAAAATATCTTTAGGAAATATTCCAATCTTATTGGTAATATTTGCAATTCTCCTTATAGGATAAATATTCAAGATGATTTTCAAAGACTGCTAAATACTATGTTATGTGACTTCTTCATTCTAGTTGTCCTACATGATCTTACTTCCTAATTCTATAAGTGCATCTTATTAGTACATTTAAATATTATGTAATATAGAATGACTCACAGCCCATTTATGAAGGCCAAAAGTAATACCTATTTAGTAGTTTTGAAGATGTTGAGATACTCAATTAGCAGGGACATTTAGACTAAGAAGTTTAGGTGTTTTATTACAGGCCAAGAAAGCAACTATTTTATAATAGTGCTGTGATACAATGATGTTTGAGGTTGAGATGGAGGTAAAAGATAGCAATCTGGAGATCAGATGCAGTTCTCACTGACCAACTGAATTACCAATGTAGTAATTTCCAGAGTTGAGATAATCTAGACAGAGGAAAGGAAATGGGAAGGGACAAATGAAAGAAATGAAGCTTCAGTAGACAGGTTGATTCAAATTAGAAGCTAAAGAAAATTCTTGGAAATGGTACAAATCATGTTGATCTTAGAGAATAGCTACTGTGTTGATGTCAGTGGAGAATTTGGTGAAGCAGAAGCCTTCAATACACCTTGAAAGACAATTTTGTGACAAGTCTCCTGTGAACTTTCTTTGAATTTTCTCCACCTTGCTTTTATCAGGGAGTTCAAATTGAATGCAATACCTCCACAAGGGCCTCACCAATGCCAAAGAAAGAAAAATTAATTAATTATAAATTAGAATATTGTTCTCCTCCTTTCTGCTCTTCTGTCCTTACTCGGGTATAGACCCTTGACCTAGGAGCAAGTCATTACCTGGCTGCATACACTCATTCTGTAATTCATGTGGTTCTAGGGCACTGCAGTCCCTTGTATTCATGCTTTGGAAGAAAGAACAAAGCTGGGCCGTGTTAAGGAGATAATGCAATAAAATATGCTTCTGGAAGGGAAATTTCAAACCCCAAAGCTTCCTACATATAATAACAATAGGACCTGCTTAGCATCTGGGCTAATTTAGCTGTCTGATTTCTGGAGTCGCTCCTCCACGCTGATGTGCTGTGCCAGCATTCATTAGGTGTAATATGCTGGCTGACATCTTCGTGGTGCCTGGAAGGCCCACTTAAGGATTTCAGGGTGAACCCACACAAAGGAGGCCTTTCCAAGATGAAAACTTTCTTCCTGGAACTCAGTGGCTTGGCTTAAAAGGTTTCTGAACACACAGTATCTTTACCTTACCTTCTTCCTCATAGCATCTCTTCCCTCTCATTTGAGAGAGCCATTTTTACAAAGTAGCACCTCACTTACTACAGGTGAGCTGTATGGAGGAAGCTAGATGTTTAACCACTGTGTTTGGGGTTCTGAACTGCAGGAGTAGAAGAAAATAACAAGAATTCAAGAAATATTCAGCTGAAAGACAATTATCACCTAGGAAAACACTTTGACCTCTTGACCTCTTGCAGACGCTCTGTATTCTGTAATCTTTTCCTATCTCAGTTTCAATTTGTGCATTCAATATTTTTTGGATCAGTGTCCTCCTGACTCAAGGCATGATCACTTGGGATGTACAGTTCAGGATTTTCCATTCATAACAAATGAGATCTTGATATTGATTCTAGACCACTACCGCTCAATCCGTTTACTACTGGCCACACGACCTCCATGGGCAGAGCAAATCAAGGAAATGGATAGCACTAACAAAATTACTGCCAAAAGATATAATGGTTTGCTATCCAGGGTGCTCTGAGTTTTCCCTCTTCAATGTTGTATCTGATTCTCATGCAACCTTCCAAATCTCGTTTATGTCCCACCACCTGTTTTAAAGTGGAGGGGTTTGGTTAATGGTAGAAGCAAAGAAAATGGAATATCTCAGAGACAAAAATTAGATGGCATTGTTCATGGCAGGGGAGCTCCAAGTCAATGATTTTAGATTTTTTTAGAAATCTTGGACAAGGCCATTTCTTTTATAAACTTATTTATCAAATTGCATTAATATTTAGACATAAGCAAATGCTTGTTTAGATGAACTCCGTTTGTTTTGATTTAACACTCAGCAAGCACCTGCTGATTACGATTTGACTTTCTAAAAGGAAAAAAGTAAACATATCTTCTAGATAGACTTCAAGTAAATTTATGCTAGGAACAGATACATTTTCACCACCAATAAAACTGGCAAATTGGCAGTTACGGTTTTTACATATCAGTTACGCGAGGTGGTTTCCATGAACTCAGTCCTGAGAGATGAATCTGCTCTTGGTGTGCCAATAAAAATCAAAATTTTAAGCTTGCAAAATCAAGGATCAGCCTCAGGGCCATGTAAATCTACCAAGATAGTGAATGCTACATTGTGAGACTTCTTGGAAGTCAACTAGCCAACCATTCCCTAGGCCAGCACATATGCCTTCTGTTTGGCAGAGCCACTAAGCCCTGGCCCTTATAGTTGCTTTTCTGAAACTCAGCTACCCAGGCAGGAACTTGGCAACATTAGATTACTCACAACTTTGCTGAATAAAATCTTTCCTGAACTTATAGATCCATTCCCAGGTAAGCATTCCTCAGCTAATATCAATGTAGCCTGGCTGTGTTAAACATGTTTTACAACCCCAGACCACTGACAGCAGCCTTCCACTCCCCATTTGTTTGGTGGCTCCCATAAATGAATGACTTCTGTCATATCTCCTCATCCCCAGTAAGCCACTATTAAACTCCTGATGCCACTCCTTCAGTTCATTGACTGGAGTCTGGTTGTCCATTTTTCAAAATAAGTGATGTCATGTATTTCTCAATCCTGTGTATTTTTTGACATGATGGAGAAAAAAGGCTATAAAATTACACCTAAGTACTGCTGCTGACACATGATCAACCATTTGACCAGTGACCCAACATAACACATCTTTGTGAGAACAGCACCTCTGACTATCTTGAGGTCATGCATGAAGCTGAAAAGAATTCCCTCTAAGGAAGACATATGAGTCAAGATACTCAAAGCTGGTCATTGCCAACTGTGTCTGCTTCAGATAAGTATCATTGTCCATCAAGGAGCTCAAGACAACAATCCACATTTAATTTCCTTGGCTTTTTCATTTCTGGATTCCTCAGTAACAATATTTGGCATTTAACTGGCATTGAGTGCAATAAATATTTGCTGATCAAATTAATTGAATGAGAAATTATTTTGAATTTAAGTTTTCTGTTCTGATTTTATTTTACTCCTCTATATTCTTTTTCTCTTTCCATCTTTATGTTTCTTGCATCACCTTCATGTCATAACTTTATACCTTTCTTTCTCTCGGTGATATATGATGGAAGTTACAATAATCAGAAATGTAAAATTCATTTCCATTGAAAAGATAAAAATTAAAAGTTCCTTCAGAACACTGAAAGATCAGCCTAAGACAGATCCTAGATGCTATGTGAGTGAAGTACACCTCATTCACAAGACATTAGAGTGTTTTCTCTTTCTTATCTTAAAATATAATAATATAATTATGCATTTGTGTCATGCTTTATAGTTTATGAAAACTTTGATAAACATTCTCCAATCTGATGCTTTTAAGAACTGAATGGGTATATTTCTACAGACTGAACATAGTTTTTTAAAGAGATTCTGAGAGTGTACAGCCTCTTGTTTTACTCTCCAATCTGCTTTGTTCTCATCCCACTTTCTCTGCTTTAAGCAGCAAGTCATCATTTCATCTGTACTTCTTCAGGTGTTAGTTACCACCTTTCCTTCCTTTGCTTTGAGATCTACATCTTTATATAGTCTCTATGTTTATCATTGTGTTGTCATATTTCTAGAATTAAAACAACATTGCTTAGCAAAGAATAAATTAGAACTCATCATGGTTTAATGCTATGAATAAATTTCAGAAGACACATATTTCATTCACTATTAAAGCATAGAGAAGTGTTTCATTACACATATGTATTTGCTTAAGTATCTCTCTCTCTCTCTCTCTCACACACACACACACACACACACACACACACACACACACACAGCACTACCCTATAATATAGCTCTGCTGTTTCCAGAGGTTACAAACCTCAGGGAAAATTCAAGTACACTAAAAGTTTTTTTTAATTCCTTCCCTGGGTGACAAGTAAACTCGGATAAAAAGTATCTTAATTCCAAAGCCATTGTCCCAGCATGGGGACAAAGATGTCCCCTGACAAGGAATTTAAGGTTCCAGGAAAAGGGATCAAACCGAGTGTCATTTTTACAAACCAGTTGCACTGATATTCTTCTCTTTCCCATCATTCACATTGAGACTTGTCCCGATCCCCAAATAGGCAGTTCCTCATATTACATATAACTCCAGTCCACAGATTCTCTTTTATTTAACTTCCTTTTTTTTTGGAAGGTGAGACATTTCTACCATTGAAACAGAATTAAGTTTGTAAGCAAGTCCAATAAAGAATTCCCTTCTTCCCAGGTCCTGGGGCTACATCCAACACAGAGTTCCAGGTCCTTGAATCAGGGTGGTACAGGTGCCACTGTTATGCTTTCAACACAATGAACACTTACAAGGGCCACATCTATGCTCTCTGAGACCATCCTCAGAGTGTTTTTATAGTGCATGTTGCTTATTAAAATAATTGCACTTATATTTCTTCTGTTTGCTTCCTACCTCACAGAATAAAGATTAAGAAAAAGTTTAAACTCCTAAATACCTTAACACTATCTTAAATACTACCAGTCTACATCTTGCAAATATATTTGTTTATATCCAACCTATGGTCTACTTACTGACTTTTAATTGTGAGTTGCCTATTCTACTTTCTAAAGCTTCCCTGCCAAACTTAACAGATGAAAGGAAAAAGACAGGAACTATCTATCTGCAGACTTTTCTCAGTTGCCCTGGTGGTTCCTTGGCCATGTGGAAAACCTCTCTGAAGCTCTCTGGCCCAAAACTCCATGACCTTGACAAAGACTGTAACTGTTAAACTGCAAGGGATAATACACAAAGAAAAAAAAATTCTATCTCCTTGGAAATATGCACTCCGGAAGAAAAATAAGGACTATCATTACAATTATAGATTTGAGTTTATTTTACTGCACACTGTGAAGAGAAAATATTTGGTGTCTAGAGATCCTATCAGATGACTCTGCATAAGCAGTTAGCAGAAGAATATCCCATCTAGTTGCTCAACAAGTCATGAATTCTTGCTCCTAATTGTTTCTCATTTAGTCCAGGCTTGCATTTTCTCTTACCTGGACCTATAATATGTCCATATAGCTACTCTCCTTCACTCTGGTCTGCTATCATAGTATCTTCTCTATGCTTTAACAGTGTTTCTTGGGGCTGGGATTGTGGCGCAGTGGTAGCGTGCTCGCCTAGCACGCGTGAGGCACTGGGTTCGATCCTTAGCACCACATAAAAACAAAGATATTCTGTCCACCTAAAACTAAAAAATAAATAAATAAATATTTAAAAAAAAAAAAAAAACAGTGTTTCTTTGCTTGAAAACCTTTCACAGCATCTCAAACTAGCAAGTCCCAAATTATTCCGAATAGTAAGCCAGTCCTTTAACAGATGGGTTTGAAGCACTGAGCCATCCTGTCTTCTTGCTGACCCAGACAATCCGTGCACTGAACTGTTCCAACAACCCCAAGTATTTGAGCTACATGTGCTGCCTTCTCTGCTTTGAGGATCCTCTCCTCTACCTGATCATTTCCTTCTTTTTGTTGTTGTTGACTTTTGTTTTGTTTTGTTTTGTTGGTTGTTGTTTTTCTCTTTCCACATTTTTATTGGTGCATTATATTTATACATAATGATGGAATTTGTCTTTACTTATTCATACATGCACACCATTTCCTTCATTTTGAAATGCACACTTTATTGTCTCTGAGGTGAGAAGAAACTTACAGTTGATGTCAGGAGAAAACCGCTGGTTTCTGAGCGAAGGATTTTATCACAGTGGCATACATGAAATCAGGCTTATTTAGGAAGCTCTGTTTATCTGATTATCATCTCAATTAAGTTATTTGCATTGATAGCACCACAAGTGGATGAAATTTATTTAAATGTGTGTCCTTAATTGTCCTGAAAATATCTTCCAAAAGATTATATTACAACAAAGCATTGAATTAAAAATTTATTGGGAACTTGGAAAAAGGCCTCATGGCTGTGTGATTGAAAACAACAGAACTTGCCAGCTCTAGCAGATTACATTTTAGAATTACCAAAATTATGAGGGGCTGGTGTGGTAACTCGAGCATCGTGAAGGTTTGACTCTGAAGCACCAAGTGTCTGTCTGTCTGGAGTTTCCACCTGAATCTCAAGAAAAACTACTTAATTTCCTTTAGCTTAGGGAAAAAAAGTGTGGCGGCACAGTTTAACCAAACAGGAAATGCAGATGAAAACCTAGTTCTTTTCCATCAAAACACTGGAAGATTATATTTTCAGTTCTAACAAGACCAAGATCACAAGTGTCAGCTACAGAAAGCCATGTCACAATCTTGCTATACACACCAGACTATTGATTATCATGTATAACCTTATGATTCAGAAGAATTCATCTCAATATAGAAAAAGCTAAGTTGCAAACTTACAGTATATGAAGAAAGTACACGAATTTACACAATTAGCAGGTTTTATTCAATACCTGTGCTTAAAATAACATTCCTTTTGTTTTCTCCAAAGCTGTTATTTGACCATTATGATGTCCAACTGATGACATCTTAAACTCAAGGAAATTTTACATTTATGTCCTAGGCATTTTCATGTACAACTCCTTGAATACTTACAGCAGTGCTCTGAGACAGATGTCCCATTTTACAGATGGAAAAAATGTGGCTTGGGATGTTTAAGTGACTTGCCCAAGGCATGTAGCAAGGAAAGTACAGGGGCACTTGAGCTTGGTCCTGTCTAATTCCAGGGGCAAAGCTCTTGACCATTGTGCTATATGCCTCCTCACTGTTTCCTAGCATTAATGCCATAACTGACCTGTTCAGAGTGTATTAGCCATGTCTTCTGAATGCCTATCTGAGCTAACAGGCTCAAATCATCAATAGGATGCTCCCAGTGACCCTAAGAACACATATACCTCATAAGCTAAGTGAATTCCTTTGGCAATATCAGTTTTAAAAGAAGGTTATCATTTTTTGCTCTCAGTTGGTCCTGTTCCATGAAGTCCCCAGATAGATTAAAACAACCGATTTGGCTGGGCACGGTGGCGCACGCCTGCAATCCCAGCACTTTTGGAAGCTGAGACAGGAGAATCGCAAGTTCAAAGCCAGCCTGAGCAATGACAAGGCACTAAGCAACTCAGTGAGACCCTGTCTCTAAATAAAAGACAAAACAGGGCTGGGGATGAGGCTTAGTGGTCGAATACCTCTGAGTTCAATCCCTGGTACCCAAAAAAAACACCCTATTTGCAGAAAGTATGGCTTATATGAGAAACTTTGGTTCATACCTTTTCTTATCACTGGTACATAGTTGGACACATAAGCAATCAATATATTTATTAATGAATTAATAGTCAGTTTTGATTAATATGATTTGTTACTTTAGAAAACACCAAAATAAGCCAGGCATAGTGACACATGTCTGTAATCCCAGCATCTCAGGAGGCTGAGCAGGAGGATCATGAGTTCAAAGCCAGCCTCAGCAACTTAGTGAGGCCCTAAGCAACTCAGCAAGACTCTGTCTCAAAATCAAATATAAAAAAGGGCTGGGGCTATCCCACTCCTTGGTCTATACCCAGAAGACTTTAAAACAGCATACTACAGTGACGCAGCCACTTCAGTGTTTATAGTAGCTCAATTCACAATAGCTAAACCGCGAAACCAACCTAGATGCCCTTCGATAGATGAATGGATAAAGAAACTGTGGTATATATATACACAATGGAATATTACTCAGCAGTAAAAGAGAATAAAATTGTGGCATTTGCAGGTAAATGGGTGGAGATTGAGAATATCATGCTAAGTGAAGTAAGCCAATCTCAAAAAGCCAAATGCCAAATGTTCTTTCTCTCTGGTAAGTGGATGCTGATCCATAATGTGCAGGAGGACACAGGAAGAATGGAGGAACTTCAGTCACAGGGATGGGAAGGGGGAGGGGGCAGGGGGACAGTAAAGATGGTGAAATATGATGGACATTATAGCCCTAGCTTTATGTATGACTGCTTGTATGTTGTGATTCTACATCACATATAACCAGAGAAATGAAAAGTTGTTCTCCATCTGTGTACAATGAATCAAAATTCATGCTGCTATCATGTATAACTAAGTAGAATAAATAAATAAATAATTTTTTTAAAAAAGGGGCTTGGGATGGGGCTCAGTAGTTAAGCACCCCTGGGTTCAATTCCTGGTACCAAAAATAAATAAATAAATACTCCCCCCACACACACACACACACACACACAAAATCTGGGTTTCTGTCCAATATATTCTGGGTCAGAATCCAATAATTAAAACTCCACCATTTGGGTCTACATAAAACTACTTCCTTCATTCTCTACTTTCCCTCACTCAGCCCCTCCTTTTTTGAACCACAAATGTCATTATGATTTAAACTTAATGATTGATAGATAATATCCCTATTTTGCCCCCTGGAACATTTATGACACTTACTGATATTCTAGGGTACAGCAGCTGGGACTCGGAGCCCCAAGAAAAGCAAAAAACTATGCTTCATGCCTCCCCATCCATCCTCCACCTCCCTAGCATGTCACGGTCTCCGTCATGGTCTCTCACACCCCTACAGATCTGATGGGTGGCTGTCATTGATCTCTGGGAGGTGCTCAGAGCCCATTGGAGGAAAGCAGGAAATGGCCAACCGAAGTTATTTTAATGGACTGAACCTTCAGAGCTGAGCTATTTGGTACTAAATTCCAACTCTGAATAAAAATATGTTAACTTTGGTTTGTTTTCACATTCCAAAGATCAGTTGTGACACTTTGGGTCTTCATCTCTATGCAACTCTGCCTTAGGAGGCTGAGACTGGCAAAAAGTAATTGTGACATTTGTAACTATTTGGGTGTGAAAAACAATGAACACAGTAAATAAACTCGTTCTTGTGGCCAGAGAGCTCTGACTTTTATAAGCTTCTAGAGTTAAAAGCTACTTAATATCCCCAAGTCTTTTTTTCCTCTGGGTAGCATTTATACTTCAACCTGGAAGTTAGAATAAAGCATTCCTTCAGAGATCACCCAAATTAGCCTTCCCTGAAAATCCTAAAATTTTATTTCAAAATTTGTTCAAATTTTAAACACCTAGCTTTCACCTTATATCCCCTCATTTTGAGCTTTAACCACTATTTGGTATTTATGGAAAACAGCTCTAAGTTAATGAAAGAGAATATATACCATTAAAAATCTATATGCCGATTAGATTTATAGAGCATAATTCAATAATTTTTTATAAAGCAATAAAAACACTTGCCAACTCTCATGAAAAACAGCCATATGTTTTGGTTTTAATAATGAAAATGTTTTATAAATAAGCTCCAATTATGGTCCATATTATTTAAAAAGCATTGAATCTTTTCCTCTTCCAACTATGTCTTTTTCCTTTTTTCCTCTTTTTGGAGGTACCCTTAATAATTTACATGCAAATTTATAGTATTTCCAGATTTATTATTTTTTAACCACAAAAGTGACTTTCAATTTTTTTCTGTTAGTTTCCAATATCCTTAAAAGGATATTTATCAAATTAAATGACCAATGTATCAATTATGAAAGCATTTTATCCTTATGAGAACTACTTTCATCCATGGATTTCAAAGAAAATTAAATCATAAGCATAGATTATTCTGTCAAATTTTTGGAAAGATTCATTCCATGAATTCAGATGCTCACTTACATTATATGAAAATAAAAATTTTAATGTACTTTATATATCCCCATATCATTTATGTGTTGGTATAAAATAAAGTCCAATTCTTTCTGGAAAGCAATTTGGTAATATGTATTAAGAGCCTTAAAAATGTTCTTGTCCTTTGACCCAAAGTCTATCATAAAGATATTTACCAAAATTTCAAAATGAGAGTATTTATTACACTGCTATTTATGATGGTGATGACTGAAAAATATCACTGATGTCCAACAACATAGGTTTGGTTAAGTGTCTTGTGGTTGATCTATTTGATGGCAACTATACAAACATTAAAATCTAAGGTTTAAAAAAATTAATTATATGAAGAAATGCTTATGATAAAATACTAAGTTAGAAAAGAACAAAACTGGGCTGGGTTGCAGCTCAGTGGTAGAGAACTTGCCTAGCACATGTGAGGAACTGGGTTTGATCCTCAGCACCACGGAAAAGTAAATAAATAAAATAAAGGTATTGTGTTCATCACAACTAAAAAAAAAATTTAAAAAATAAAAAGGACAAAACTACATGTGCTAGTTTTCAACAGTTTTGCAAAATTCGAATTATAATGTATATACTACAGGCAGACAAGAATGGGCACATGTGAGTAGTAGAAAACACACCAGACTATTAATCTTGATTTTGTTTTAGTGTTGGGATGATGAAGAATTTTAAAATTCTTTTTTTAATGCTTTCTACAATGTGCACATACTATTTTTGAAATCAGAAAGATGTTATTAAAAATAATATTGCAAAATGTCTAACAAAAAGTAACATTTAAATGGTAATGAAGAAAATAATTTATTGAGATTGAAAGTTGTTCATAGGTAAGTGAAAAACTTTATCCCAATATTTTACATATGCTTCAGTTTTTATTAAATATATCACATATGTGAATTTGTAAAAAAAATTTTTTTTGAAGGATAAATACAAAATATACATAAGAATTATTTTAAAGTTGTGGGAATATGAGTGACTTACATTACCTAAATGTTAATATTATCTTCAGACAACTTCTAAATTGCAAACTCACATATATATTTTTGCACACCCAAATGTATTTTTTACTAATATTTGTGTTCTGTTATACTAATAATCTACATTGTGCATTATACACAAAGATGGAAATATTAGGAGGATGAGATTTAAAATACAAATAGAAATTCTTATATTTTCTGTTTCCAAAAGACTGTCTTAGAACATGAATACTCAATTTCAGAGAACACAGAAAAGAACAAATATTTAGGGGTGTGATCTTTTTTTAAAATTATTAAATATTTCAAACATACTGAAAAGAACAAAAGATATTATTACATATCACTGTACCACTATCCAGATTTAATAAAACTTAGCATTTTGCCTCATTTGCTTCAGATCTTTTCTTATTAAAATAAAACCATGTAGTTTTAATTATTCTGCCTGCTTGCTCCCCAGAGAAAACCTCTATCTGGAAGATGTTATATTATTCTTCATAACCTTATCATTATACTTTTAGCATATGTAGGTTCCCACAACAAAATAAAAGAGTCTAGTGAATTTTTTAAATTACTGCAAATGCATGGTAGCACATGCCCGTAATTCTAGCTACTTGGGAGACTGAGGCAGGAGGATTGCAAGTTCTGGGCCTGCCTGGGAAATTTTGCAAGACCCTGTCTCAAAATAAAATTAAAAGAACTGGGGAGGTAACTCAGTGGTAAAATGCCCTTGGGTTCAATCCCTAGTACTGCAAAAAAAAAAAAAAATTAATAATTATTTCAAAGAGTATATATCTTTTTGAAAATTGCTTTTTTGAATCAACTATATGTTCTTGAGATGTATCTATGTAGACATGTAGATCTAAATCATTCATTTTAACCACTACATAGTATTATTCTATTTTATGATTTTGCTATTTCAATTTAATAATTGATAGAAATTTATACTGTTTCCACCTTTTCTATCCCCTCATTACTAAAGTGAACAGTCTTACACATGACTCCTTATACACATGCACAAATTTTTCTTTACTATATATGCCTAAAATAGAAATTTTATGTATGGAGTATGTGCAACTTCAATTATGTTAGATATTGCTAGATTCTCTCCAAAGGAGATGTACGATTTACAGTCCTAGCACAAATATTTATTTATGCATTTATACAAGAACACACAGAGTCTAATTTTTTAACAATTTTATGTATTGCAAATATCTTCCCCCAGTCTTCAGCTCATTTTCTAGTTTAATTTAGTCTAATTCATCTGTATTTCCCAATATGGTTTGTACTTTTTATTTAACAAATCCTTCTCCATCTCATTTTTGTATAGTCATTTTCTGTATTTAACTCCAAAAGTTCAACGTTTTTACTCACAAATCAGAAACATATTTTTGTTTATGAGACAGAAAATCTGCATTTTCACAGGACTATCAAATATTTTTCCAATCAATATTTTTAGAACTGTGATACTACTTAACTCTCATGCTCTCTCTACAAACCAAATGCCTGTAGGTCTGTTTCTGGGCTTTCTGCTCTTCTACTTGTCTGTTTTTCTCTTTTAGCCAATGTCTGAATTATTGTACCTTTTGAGAAGATTTTGTGTCTTCTACAATGAGTTTCTCACACTGCTCTTCTTCAAACCTGCCTTGACTAATTTTTAATTCTTTATCTTCCATGCAACCTTAGGATCAGCTTACCTAGTTCTGTCCACTCTTTTCTTCTTTTCTTTTTAGTTTTAGGTAGACCCAATACCTTTATTTTATTTATTTATTTTTATGTGATGCTGAGGACCAGTGCTTCACACATGGTAGGCAAGCACTCTACCACTGAGCAATAACTCCAGCCCTGTCCATTGTTTTTGTGAATGAACCATTCCTGCTTCCAGGTCACTCAGACTATGAGGGTAGCAGTGTGCCACTGCTTCAGCATGTTCCTCTCAGTACTTGTTGCAAGTTTAATCAACCAAATCCTAAGGAATTACCTAAGTGTGCATTATTTCTTTGACTTACTCTTTAAAATGGTATCTTTTCCATAAGGCAAATACAGATGCACAAATCAGTTTGAAGGCTTGCTTTGATTTTCTCTCTCCCCACATCACACTGACATTCCAACATACCCTCAACTTACTCAACAGATGATCGTCTACTCTCTGAAGAGCTTATTGGATGATTGGTTGAATGATCATAAATATTCTAAACCTCAAAGCAGTACACATGATTTAACCTGTGGTCTAAGGATTAGTAGAATATTTATAATCAAAATAGACCTGGAGAAGTTCAACACATGAATAATTTGCCAAATTCTATTTCTCTAACTCTTAGTAGGACTAATCATTGGGTCATGATCTCTTATTAAAGAAGGAGGAAAGGGAGGAGAGAAAAAGCCTGTCTCATTTTTTTTCTTTCTGATCACATAGAATTTTTCTCTAAAAGATTTTTCTCTCATGAAATGTCCAGTTTACAAATATACATTAGTAGTACATAACTTGTTAGCTGTGTATTTACAAATCACACATAATTTTGGAACTCATATTAGCTGAGTATAAACATACTAATCATTTCACCATTCACCTCACCAAAACAAAACAGACCCAAAGTATAAGCATTTGCTACTACTGTTATTATTATTCTAAGGCAATTAATTCTATCACAGATATCTGTTATACTATATGCCCTAAAAATTGCTAAGCAGTCATTTCTAGACCAAAAACATTGTGTCAGAAGGTAACAAGTTCCAGGAGAAAGGCAGCCTGGTTGCTACAATTTTATTGAAATGTCCTCCAGCAGTTTTCAGCTGGGCCAACCCTATGCCTGCAGAGTCTTCAGCCAAAAGACTCCAGGGCTGCAGTCCAGGATGTTGTTCAGGAGAACATCTAGTCTTTTTGACATTTTGTTAACCTGGCTTTTAACTCTGGGGACATTCATGTCTTGGACAATCACTGATGATTGCAGGAATCTTGTTTTGAACCTGACCCCTCTAACATGGCAGAACATCTTGAGAAACCAAAACCCACAGTCAAAGGAAGCCAACAAAAGATGAGGGGATCTAAGAGGGCAGTCATGATCACAGTGCAGAAGCCTGGGCCTGTCTGACATGTGTTCCATCAAAACACTGAACCTGGTATTTTTCTCTCTTTCCTTTCTTTTACCTAGTTTGTGTGTTTGTTGAGAGATGCGCCTGGAGGAAGTCTTGCCCAACTTAGGTCTAGGCCAAGGTACGTATAGGTAGGTGACATTTTGACTGGGTTCTGCAGCTGCAAGAGATGAAGACTCTACCAGACCTACACCCAGCAAGTGTGAGTGGGGTCATCATTCCAGGCAGTGCAGGGCCCAGAGCAGGTGCTGCAGGGTGGGGCAGGGCAAAACAGGAAGGCACCGTGCAAGTAAAGCCACACATGTCCTGTCCTTCACTTACTTCAGTACCTGGCAGGATGCTTCTTTGTCAACATTAACATCAAGCACTGCCACACAAATAGAAGCTGATTTCATGAAAAGTATTTAAATACATCCTAAAATGAATCTCTAGAAATCCAACTGTCCAGGCACACGTAGAAGCTCATTGTCTACAAGGTGGTTATGCGTGCCAGGAATTCTTCCTAAATTATTTAAAAAAAAAAAAAAAAGAATCCAGACAGCACCATTGCACAAATAAGAGGACCAAGAAAGCTTTCTCTTGTTCAAAACTACTAGCATTTTACAACTGCAAAAGGCTCTACCATAGTCTGTATGGAGCCGGGACGGCACATGAAATGCCCAGTTAAGCTTGGAGGTTTGGCCCACACTGTAATCTCACTACAGTACAGGCCACATATTATGGAATTCAGCTTTCAGGATTTCAGACTAATTAGAGAGGCACCCAGTAGCACTATGCGGGTTCTGTCAGCATTTCCACTATAAAACCCCCTTTTCTGGGGTTTATAACTTGACCAATAAAAGATAGCCCCAGGCTGGAATGTGAAAAGGTTCAACCCAGGAACAAGATTTTTTGTTTTAAACTAAATTTCATTAAAAATCAGTTCTTATAAGAACCAAGCAATAAAAATATGCTGGTTTCATTATTTCTGATGTTTTCAGCTCCTTGCTTTGTTTAAAAATAAAAAGGAAAACATAAATGCCTTTTGCAGGCATCAGGTCTACGTCTTTCTTGGTTGGTGTGTATTTTAATGAAAAATATGTGAGTTATTAGGACTTAGAAGAAACTTTTCCTGCCACACACTAGTTTTGTTTGGGTCTAGGATTTAGCCCAGCTCAAATCAATTCAGGAATAGAGTGTGCCCCTGGAATCAGGGATATTAATGGTTTTTCATGATTAGCACATGTTAACCACCATCACAATGGTAAGTACTAGCAGGGCTCACTGAAAGGAAAGCTTTGCAGTGATCCCAGTGTTTCACATTATCCACTAATGCATACAAAGGACAATTTTATCTTCTACATCTTAGAAAAAGGAAATGAGGAATGTACAAACTCCATTAACTTAGTATTACATACCCTTCGGTACAAATACAATTAAACATTATCTCTTTAGCTTTGGTGCTGTTTATGCTTACTCATTATAATTTTGTCTCATTTGAGATATTTTATCTTAAAATATTCAAATAGCAGGAGTATTTGAATTTACCATAAATCAGAAAGAAAGTAAAGGGATGGGAAGCCATTTGTCTGGAGCAGCTATTCTGGGGCCCACATGGGTTTTGGTACTTTCTTTTCACCTTCTCAATAAAAATTCATAGCAATCCCATGAAAATAAGTTTCCAGGAGGTTAAATAAGTTTACCCAGAGTCACAAAATTAATTGGCAAAGCGGAGGTTCAGAAGCAGCATGTCAGACTCCAAAGACTGTACTCTTCTTGCTGTCTTTTTTTTTTTTTTTTTTTTTTTTTACTGTACAGTCAATTTGGTTTTTACCCACAATAACTCTCAAATTACCCTTGCTTTTGGCTGGTGGAATTGTCTGATATTAAAGAAAATGGGAGACAGTGGGGCTTCATTTCCAAAGCATGAGATTCCTAGTATTCCCTACAATCATGGCAGCCCTAGCAGGATGAAGAATCCAAACGGCTCTTCCAGAGAAATACCAAGGGCCCTTCCAAGGGAATTGTCAAGTCAGAGTCACTCTCTTTAGAATTAAATGAGGGTTTCTGAATCTGCTTTCAAAAATCTTCATCCGAAAAGCCAAGTGAGCCCTTCTGAAGAGCAGAAGCTGAGACCGGGTCTGCATTTCCTGACAAGTATTGTACTGGCACTCCCTGTTTCACATCAGGTCCCTTGCCTTCAGAAAGTGTCACATTCTGTGTTTTTGCAATGTACTACTGTTAAGCAGCAACTATTTGTAGAACAAGCTATATTTGCTCCTTTGGAGTTCAATGTCCATGAGGCCTCTTTTTGTCCATTGATAAGATATACATTGGGAAGAATGACTGGGAGACAACTGGGAAACTCTTAATCCGCCAAATGATTGGCTCTTGGCCCCATTGTATGCTGCCCCGGTTTGGAAGGGGCTGTAAGGACCAAGAAGCTGAGGAGACTCCTCCCCTGCTACCAACCTCTTTTTCCATTCTAATATATGCCATTCTTCTATCCAGCCACAGCCCTTGCCACAGGGATGAAATTTGTACCATCTACACATAAACAAACGTAAGAGGCATCTCTGTCAAGAATATCCTCAATTTTGTCTATTTAAATTACAGCCTTCATGGAAAACCACATGCTTTTAATGGCCTTTAATTGGTGAAAGAGAACAGTAAATTCCCTCCTAGGAGCTTGAAAACAGAGCTCCTTTCCTTCCTATTTGTTTCTTGGTTAACCAGACTAGGGAACAAAAGAGTTGTAAAATATTTGTTAGGCTACTAAGCTTAACAAAGAAATGTTAAACAGTACTGATGATGATATTGATTTCCTTCTATCTACTCCTGCTCACTCCTAGCTGCTAACTCAGAAGGATTGTCCTCAGCTTGTGGCTTTTTGGCAGCATTGAAAATGTGCAAAATCCAAGAGAAAGTAGACTTTTTTTTTAATCCTCTTGCTTATTTGAATGTGAAAGGGAGCTGTTTGGATATTTTCTGGTTGGCTAGGAATGCTTGGCACACATACCTCACTTGGTAATAGTGAGCTTCCACCTGAGTCTGGACAGTTGGATTTCTAGAGGTACATTTTAGCATCTATTTAAATGCTTTTCATGAAACCAGCTTCCATGTGTTCTCAAGTGCTTGGAGCCGATGTTGGCCCTCATTGACTGCTAACTGTACAGTCAGTTTTGCTTAAAAATTCCCTGGCAGGGTAAACCCACATTTCCGGCTCTCTGGTTACTCAGACTCACTAAGGGGCCTTATTCATGTGTGTGCACATGTCTGTCCATTCAGGCTCACTCAGGAAACCCCTTGCCAAAATTCAGACTTGGAGGACAGAACATTTATAGTAATTTATCAATATTCAAAAGACCCTCTTCTGTTTAGTCCAAGGAATCATGGCAGTGTCCCTTTTGAAAATCATACATTTCAAATGATTCCACCTACAGCTAACAGTTCAGCAAAACATATATAAAGTAAAACAGGGAAATGAAGTCTAAATATACCTAAATATGTCATTAATTCTGATATATATGCATACATCTCATAAAATTTTAATCAGCTTATATTCTTGAGAAAAAACAAAATTATAGTGCTTGAAAGCTAAGTATCTTAAATTTCTTGACAATTGCCCAGAGTGTCTGCCACAGTGCTGCTCATGCAAAAAGAGCTCAGAAAGACCCCATTGCTGAAGACTGAAGGCCTATGGCATGTGACTTGATATCTAATAAGGTCATAAATTACTTGAGTAGTGCTAATTATTTTTTGCCTTCAGTGCTCATGATCAATATATTTTGGGTTTTTTGTTTTGTTTTGGTTTGGTTTTTACTTTCAATGTATTTCTTTGTTTATATTAAATCTCCCATCAGTGATCACAGGACCAAGGCCAGAGACCAAGCTTGTCACTTTGCATTGTTTCCTCTGTGCTGGGTGGATGAAGAGTGCACAGAAGGCACTCAATAAATATCTATTAAATGAGTAATTCAGAAATGGAAAATAGCTACCTTTAAGGCAGGGGTAACACCTCCATGTTTATTCTACAGCATTGCTTTATCTGAAAAACTAGTGAATCTCAGAGAAGTTACTACAGGTTCTTCTAACATAAGTGACCTCATAAGTTCCTGCCTATTCCATTGCTATCAGATTGCACTGAAGTATTTTCACTCCAGGAAGAAGGTGGCTGCAAAATAGCAAGCCAGAATGCCTTTAAATTGTAATTGTTTTAAGTTCATATGTATTCTATTGAGTAATAGTTTGTCACCTTACTTTAAGTGAGAAAACTGTATCATAAAATACTAATATGCTAAAGTAAATACCAACTAAACAAGAGCTCTACAAAACCCAGACGAGTATCAACTTAAATTCTAAACCTTCCTGTTTTGGTTAGCAATTTGTTCATGCATCATTTTTCAATACTTCCACCTATATCAGTGACACCGGGCCACTCACTTCCTGTGTCCTTACCTCCTTGCATCTCCTTTCCCTACAACTGTAAATCTTTCCATCAGGGGTGCAGGCTAAATGGTATGAAGTAAAATGGGCCAGTGCTTGTTCTGTGGAAAACAAGCTCCTATGTAAGGAAAAGAGAATAAACAAATGTCACCAAATGCTCAAAGCATGTGGAACTGGATCTACAGAAGACGTTTACATTTTCAGACCATTATCTTTCATTTACTCACACATCTGTGGGCCGCCGTCTTTATTAACAACTTTCCTGTCTAGCTGTCAGTCTACTTTTCTCTCTTTGTGAAAGAGAAAAAAAAGAAAAGGAAAAATATCTGGAATTTTATTTGAGGATACAGATGACACACAGAGTAATAAATGGTTTTGAGAATATTTTTCTAATTCACAGCTTTTTCTTCTTCTTTTTTTGTTTCCTCCGACTGCCTTTCCCCAATCCAGGAATTATTTCAAATCTTCACTTGGCTTGCTGGCTCTGCCCTGAGCTCTCACTTCCCAGCACTCACCAGTGAAGATTACAACCTTCATCCGCTGCAATCAAAGCAAATAAGGAAAAGATTTTTCTATGCCACCCTGACTACATATGCATGCAGTGAAAGTGGAGACAGCCTATGTGTCCCAGCCACACAAAAGCACACCCTCCTTCTTGCATAATATTTTCCCAATTTCATCCAGAGGGCTCATGTGCTTCAATTGCTCATTTATTCTTCAACCTTGGATAAAGAGATGAAGTGAGAGAGGGGGAGGGACAGACGGACCTATAGATGACAGATCTGTAGACAATGTTGTTAGCATGCCAGATCTTATTACCGAACCGTGGGAGGTCATGTATGCCACATCCCGACTCCATGGGGACCACCACATTTAAAACAAGATGAAAAAAATGTGATGTAGGGGGGAAAAGCTCTCATGGGCAGCCTTCAAAGGCAAAGACAGGTTGTGACTGGATTAACATTTATTGACTGTTTAAGCCTGCTTTTTTGCTTCAGGACAGAGATACACGAGTTTAATTGCGGACGCTGTTCTGCCAACTGATCACTGGAGTGGCAACCAAAGCTTAACTAATCGGTCCTTCATTAGTGAAAAGTCTCTATTACAAAACAAATTAAGCATGCTCTGATCCTCACCTACAGATCCAATGGCATTACAGCAAAGTTTAAGCTGTTAGAGCGGTGAGAAACTTATTAAGGGCTGGCGCTGAGATAGCACTTTGCTATTGATTTTACAATACACAGGTATTATGATTTATGGAGTGCTGGTGTCACTCTAACAAGCTGAAGGACACACAATATCATCTCCAGCATCATTAAAATTCAGAAGCCTCTAGAACTAACTCATCAACCACTGTGCATTGTCACAGACTATGGAGCTGGACTCCAGTTTCAAAGTGTCCTAAGCTTTGAGACAGTCATCTCTGCTATCTGGGCAATCAAAAATATAGGGCAGCCCTTCAAAATGCATACAGTGCCTTCAATTAATAAGCAGAACTTATTTCCACTCTGAGTTGTCAACTGTATTTATTATTTAATTATGCCCTTTAACATTCAGTATTTAGTATACACCTACTATATGTCCATAGAAGACTCTATGCCAGGGCAGTATATAAGCCAAGCAAGGCTCTAATGAAACCTGCCAAGAAAGAAAAAAGCTAAGGTAGCCTTATTTTTTTTTTTTCACATAAAAAGCTGTCAGGGCTAGCTATAGTAATCAATCAATAGATATTCAATGAGCACCAATTATGCTCAAGTCATAGTAATAAGAGATAATCATTATTAAGCATTCACACTACTGTTTTCCAGAATTGGTCTCAGCCCTATCAGTTTGTTAATATATTTAATCCTACAAAATCTTTTGCAATGGAAGGTATTTTTTATCTCTATCTACTTATTTTATCTCTATCTCTATATCTTAAAAATATAAAGGTCCAAAGAAGTTAAGCAACTTTGCTCAGAGAAGTTGAAGGCAGTTACCATGTGTAACAGACAAAATTTAAAGCCAGGCAGTCAGATTCCCAGGTCACATAGCTGATTACCACTGCTCTTAGCAAAGGCAGCATCCTTTCAACTACCCTCAATGTCTATAATTCTGTAATCTGAGGCTGTTTCTAGTTAAAAGGCTAATGAAATGAAAACCCAAAGAAAATTGATCTTAGTTTTCTCAAAAGCCTTCCTATAGAGGGTTTTGAGACATGCTTGATTTTCTTTCCTGAGTAATATAATCACAATGAGTATAATATTCTGTCAGAGGGCCTATCTTCTATGCCTTTACTAATTTCTCCTTTGAAAAATACATAAATCAAACACATAGTACTTTTTCTTTCTTTTTCCCCCCATTCCCCATTCCAAACCCCAAACTAAACATTGTGCTGTGTTTAAAAAGTATTTATACAGTCAATGTTGACTAAAACTAGTTGAATTAACAAACTTCTAATTTAGCTATATATCTGTGTTCTCATAATAGTGTTGCCCAAAGACTAGAAACTGGCAAATGGTGTGTCTATATTGTATCTGAAAGTAAAGAATTCAGAAATTGATGTAGCAAAAGAATCTTCTTTCAGAACTCTCACCTTTGGGTTCTAAAGCTCCAAAATATAGTCATTGAAACTTTGTTATAACTATATTGTTGATTCATGTAATGCTTTATAATTTCAGATCACTTCCTGAATAATGTTCACATTTTCTAAATTTCATTTGAGGTTTCTTTTCCCATGTATGTTACATATATTATATCCCCATTAAGAATTGGCCTAGCCTTCATTTGCAGGTAAATGGATGGAGGTGGAGAATATCATGCTAAGTGAAGTAAGCCAGTCCCAAAAAACCAAAGGCCAAATGTTTTCTCTGATTAGTGGATAGTGATCCATAATGGGTATGGAGTGGACAGCATGGGAGAAATGGAGGAACTCTGGATAGAGCAAAGGGGAGGGAGGAAAAAGGAGGGAAAATGGGGGTGGGAAAGATGGTGGAATGAGATGGACATCACTACCCTAGGTACATGTATGAAGACACAAATGGTGTTACTCTACCTTGTTTACAACAAGAGAAATGAAAACTTGTGCTCCATATGTGTACTATGATTTGAAATGCATTCTGCTGTTTTAAAAAAAAATTTAAAAAAAAAAAAAAAGAATTGGCCCAGCCTGGTGTGGTGGCACATGCCTGTGACCTCAGTGACTCAGAAGGCTGAGACAGGAAGATTGCAAGTTTGAGGCCAGCCTCAGCAACTTAGCAAGGTCCTCAGCAACTTAGTGAGACTCTGTCCCAAAATTTAAAAAAAAGAAAGAAAGAAAGAAAAGAAATGTCCCAACCCTTACCAGACATTTTTACAACTTGAGAGGGTATTAGATTTTAAATTCTTCTTGTCATTTCCTCTCACTATCTTGGTGCCTTTCATCATTTAAGTCCCCTGGAATTTCAGAGATATTATGATGTGAAAGCAGGCACCTGAGGAAGATCATCTGCCTAGCCACTGTTGCATTAGAAACATCTTTTCCTTTGTTTTCTCCCCAGTTGAGCAGGGGTTCCCTGTTTTTTCATGTAACTTGTGGGGACCAAGGAGTCTCCATGGCTGTGATCATCCACTGGTCATGCTGGTTCTTTAACTGAAAGTGCCCCTCACTCCCCTCATTACTGGTGGCAGGGTCTAGTGTTGTCCCTTGCAGGAAGCCTTCTGTGATTTCACAAGTTAGAATTAATCATCCTCATTTGTTGCCTGTGTTAGCTGCTTAATTTTGACTGAAATCTCGCTGAAAGAAACTGGTATATGAAATCACACTTTTACCCAAGTGCACTCAGTCGATCTCTGGAAGTTTAGAATCTTCAATAATACTCATTTCTAATGCCAGCCTCATTCTTACCACTCGCAAGTGTTTTTCTGAACTTCAGCACTTTTGGTCTTCATTTGGTCAAGTTTTTTCATTAATAGCTTTTATCTTTCTCACGCAAGCAGGGAGAGTTTCTCGTGTCCTTGTCCCTATTTCCCTTCACAGAGATCTTCTAAACTCCTCTGTCCTGCAAGATATGTGACCATGTGTCTTCAGCCCCACTTTGATGCATAGGCTCCTTAGAAGCAGGTGGAGACCTCAGCTATGAGCTAAAACAACCTCTCATTTTTTTAGGCAAGAAATTAATCTGATGAAGACTAAAGAGACCAACTCTATCGCCCTGCTAGTTAGGGTGACCCAGATGGATTAGAATCAGTGTCCTGTTTCTAAACCTGAGGGAAAAAAACGGTGAAAACCTGAGAGAAATAAAGGTGAAAAGTAAAATCAAGCTGGGCGTGGTGGCACACACCTGTAATCCCAGCACTTTGGGAGGCTGAGACAGGAGAATCGTGAGTTCAAAGCCAGCCTCAGCAATGGCAAGGCGCTAAGCAACTCAGTGAGACCCTGTCTCTACATAAAACACAAAATAGGGCTGGGGATGTGGCTCAGTGTTCGAGTACCCCTAAGTTCAATCCCTGGTACCAAAAAAAAAAAAAAAAAGTAAAATCAACATGGTCACATGGAGGTAGATTAAATAAATCTTCACATGGCCATGTGACTTTTTCCAATGGGGTCATCTTGATAATCCCCCTAACTCTGATTTCTGGAAGTTAGTATTCTACATTTACCCGGGTTTCTTTCCAACCCCTCACAACTCCCACAGCCTTGAACTCTAGATTCCATTCACCTTGACCGAGGCAGTTTTCACGCTGGTTAGCTTCACCTATCCTCCCTCTCATGAAGAATGAGTGGCCACAGCTTACAAAGTCGATTCCATTTCTGCTCATTAACTTGTCATTCCACTAATAACTTCCAGGTCTTCGCATGTGGCATAATACTTCTGCCCAGTGCTGCTTGTCAGAGTCCTAAACTTCATTCACAGATCATCTGAGAGATGATGCATGTTCTGATCATATTCAGCCCCTGCCCTCAGAAGTGTTCAATCCTCTTCCCTTCACAGTACCCTACTCTAGCCTCAGTGCTAGTTCCTACCTCAGTCTGTTTTCTATTACAGTTCTTTTTTTATTTATCATTTACTAGACTGTATTCCCCGAAGAGAGCTATTTTCCTTTAGGCACTGAGTAGCTTCTCAAGGAACGACTTAAATAAATGTTTGTTGAGTAAGTAAATGAATAATGAGAAAGGCATTGTGGAATATCTGTTGCCTTTTCCACACAAATAGATGTACCCTAAGACTCTAGAAATGTCTTACTGTTAGTCAAGGGATTTTTAAACCAATTTTTTTCTAGAACGAATTGTATAAAGGAATTCCATGATCACAAATGCAAAGTATGTTGTGACATGTTTCATGTATCATGAATCTGTAGTGCTCTTTCTAAACATGATCTAGACTTTATATTTAATTATGATAATTATAATTTCTCTTTTTGGTGTTCCTTACCCTCATCATCTGTAACAGTGAGGGAAAAGACATGTTTCAACATTTACCTACTCACTAAAAACTAAGTAACTTCATGAAATACTATTATGAGCCAGTTCAGATAGTTTCAAATCACACCCAAAATATTCAAGTGAGAACAGAAAAATTCACTCACTCTTCTGGATGTTCCATCTAAACAAAGGCACAAATTTAGTTATCTGGAAACACCCATATAGCCAGCACCCTGGATATTTCTTCTGCTTGGATCACAGACGGATTGTGTTTTCACCATTAGGTTAAAGGTATTCTCACACCAAACCTAGACACGTCTTTGCTTCTTCTCATCTCTTATAACTTGTGACGTCACCCTTTCACTCCTTGAATAAATCCAGGATCAGCCCCAGCCCATATAAATCTGTTCTGCCCCTTTGCTTCTGTCTTCATGTACAGCATACTGTAAATAATCATAATGGAGTGGCTTAAGTAGTTGTGTGGTACACTGGAGACCCCTATTGGTGAGACTTTGATGGTGAATTCCTAGCCCGACATCCTCGGGAACTGAAACCGGATGGGCTTCTGCTCAGCTCCTTTGGGTTCCAATACAGCAGAAAGCGACACCATTGGCAATTTTTGCATACTGATTGATCCATTTGTGAAACCAAATGTGTGTATGTTTCCTGTGCCTTGTGTTTGTATGAAGACATCACTAAATAAGAAGACAGCACAAATGACAAGAAAAACAATACATAACCTCCTATAATTTCAGGGCAATTCATTTTCGGTAGACAATTCACAATAAGAATAAATACAGCATTGCTGTTATGTAAGTACATATGGATCAAAATATGCCCAAGCATCCACGAAATTCCAATATAAGAGTTAGGTCATCAAATATATACTTCATATTTCTGACTTTAAAAACAATATTGTTTTGTTTTTCAATATTTCTGGGATTGAATTTAATAAATAACCAGGTTTTTGCAGGTCCCTTAAAAGGGAACTTACATTAAAAGTGCCTTGTTTAAAACATCTGAACGTCAAAAATTTATTTAAATTTTAAAGGGAAAATTAACTTCCAATAGAGAAATGATTCCCTCTTAAACACTTAGGTATATTCTTCAATGGGTATGTTGAAATTAGTTTGACAGCTTAAAAGATGAGAGAGCCAAAGTTTCTGATAATTAAAATGTAAAAGGTCGTATATGATGCCAACTGTACCATAAATCATTCCTTTGGGGTGGGAAGATTGTCTGACAATGTTATTTCATAAATGTCCAGAGCTTTTCCTCTTTATATTCCATACTACATTTACAATAAAAATTTTAAAAGAATAATGGCACCCTGAACATGATAGCTATTTATTTCAAATATTTGCTTTAAAAACAATAAAACTTCTACCCTATTTACACTTTTTGAAAAAGTAAAGCTCAGCACTTACCAGATGAAAAATGTCTTTGTGCCTAGACTTGAAATGTCCATATCCTTTAACTGGCATATTAACATAATACATCTTATTAGACAAAAAAAAATACTGGTAATGGAAAAAAATACTTAGAAAAATGTACAGGCACAGTCAGTTCTTGATTGCCTCTGCTGTTGGTTTTGTTAATATTTTCATATTTGTGTTCTTCTCCATGATTTTTATTTTCAACTTAAACAGCTATTTCTTCTGCCTTCTGCCTTTTCCTTCCTCCTCCAAAACACACACATGCACAGCCTCCTCTTCGGAACACAAGTCTCCCCTTGGCTTTGCTGAGCTCCTAGCACAGAGGACAGCATGAGCGCAGAACACTAAACTCTGGTACCTATCCGCTCAATATAAAATACAAATTCCTGTTCACACACTGTGATCATTTGATGAGCATTTATTTCCTTGGCACACAGACCAGCCTATCCTACATGCATGTGTAATTTATTCACGATGAGTTCCTACTCCTGTTTGAAATGGAAGAAAATATTTTTATTCTGCTACATGCAACTGCTGCTCATTGCCAGGCTCAGACTCGAACTTTCAGGCTGAAGCTGGAGAAGGGAGGTGTTTGGGAAGGCTGTGTGGCCTGTGGTCCTGTGACGTCCGTGCTCTCTCTTTAGGAAACACATTCACTCCCTCCCCTAAGGTTTCTAAGAGAAGCTGACCTCACAGAACCAGCAGGAAGCAAAGTTCTTGGTAGAAAGTTCTGGGTGTGTGACCAGGCTGGGAGTGGGTGGGGGATATTTTAAAGGTCAGAAAGCGATGAGACTAGTGACGTAGACATGAGAAGGGAAATTCCTGAGTTCTAATCCCAGTATTGGTGCCTCCAGCACCACCTTCCCAAATGAATTTTTTTAAAACTTATTTTTCTGAAATACACACACTGTCTCAACTGCTGGAGTTAATAGCTGACTGAGAGTTTTTAAATACAGAGTATACAAGGCCGCGTTTTGTGGCGCCTTCCTGAGCCCTCCAGCAACATCTAACAAAGAGCACTTCTGGAATGTACACTTGGAGCTAGGTAAGGATCCCACAGAGAACTGACATGAAGTCACACGTTGCCACCACATTCGCTTGGCCCTTGATGACTGTTCCATGGAACTCTGAGAGACGCAGGAGGGGTTACCCTGTGCTGGCAGCATTTCTGCAAACTTTCACTGTGAAAGGAAATGTTATCATAAAGAATAAAACAGGGGCTGGGGTTGTGGCTCAGTGGCAGAGCACTTGCCTTGCATGCATGGGGCACAGGGTTTGATCCTCAGCACCACATAAATAAATAAAATAAAGGTATTGTGTCCATCTATGACTAAAAAATTTTTTAAAAAAGAATAAAACTGCTTTGTTCAGAGGAAAGAACAAAACACAAATGTCAGGAAGTTCAAAGAACAAAATGATCCTGGCTGTGCTGAAGCTCATTCTATAACTTCCATCCCTATTCCCTTTCTCCTTAGCTATCGAAAGGGCATTATCATCCCTCCTCTGCTTGGGTCATGCGTGGGAATCAAGGAGGATGATATATGTAAAAGTGCTGTGAAAAGCTATAAGCCCCGTCACCATGTGTGGGTAGTATTATCCTTACTGCTGTCAAAAATTGCCAATGCTGCTCATTGCTATTAGCAAAATCCAATTCCTTTTGTTTGAGTTTTGCCTATAGAAAGCAATAAAGTGGAATAAATATCCATTAGTCAGTAGTCAACATATATTGGAACAGCTGATACACCAAATCTTTTTCATCTGAAAGCAGAATGCAAAACTAATGTTATTCCAGGGGTTGTGGGGGGCAGGCAGGGAACGTTGCAGAGTCCAATTGCGGAGCAGATTGGGGAGGTGCAGCTGGAGGCAGGGGGCAAAGAAAGCTCTTCCTTCCGCCAAGAAAGCCTCTTCAACTAAATTCCACTCAATCTAATTATGCCTAAAATAAAAGTCCGAAAGAAGGGCCAGCTTGAGTGGAGGCCTGTTATTGGTCAGCATTAAGACAATATTGATAGCAAACGTAATGCAATACATTTTCCTCTGCCACACATTTCTGAATAATAGCAATTTGCCCACCAGCTAACCACCTCAGCATAAACACGGGAGCGCTCCTGCTGAGTCTCGGAGAGCCTAGTTGTCTGTAAGCGCACAATGTACAAGGAACATCACCATAAAGCTCCGTGCCACCGTGCAGTGCAAACAGTCCTCAGGTCCTGCTGTGACTTGGCACACCCCGCTGGACAGCTGGAGACTGGAGAAGAGGGGCTGCTGCCAATAACACGTGACAAGGGATTCTCTAGCAATTTTGGGGGAATGAGCAGTCCTGTGCTTTATTATTTCACGGGCAGATATTGCCATGAGCTACATATAGATATATTATGGTGCAGCGGACTCTATTTGTACCTGATGTGGTATACAGTAAAACACTCCAGCGCTTTCCCAATCCCATTTGTGAGCTCGAGCAAGGAAAAATAGGGAGACAATTTGCCACAGCCTTATGTTATGCCTAATATAATTTTGGAAATCTGCTATTGCCCCAAACAACATTTTATTACATGCATCAAAAAGATTTAACTTGCTAAGGGTCGCAGAAGTGTACTCAGAATGTGTTTCAGAGCTGAGAGACACTAGAGATAGATGGTTTATTGTACATCTCATTCCCTCTCCCGCCCCCAAGATCGCTGGCAATGAAGTGCTACCAGGATCATTAAAAAAAGATTGCTCATTTTATGTAGCTTGAATATCTAAAATGGTAGTTCTCTAAATTCCAGTGACAAGAATGTTTGGAAGACAATGCCAAGAGATAAACAAGAGTGCGTTAAATCAGGAAGACAGTCTCCAGAGCAATTAGTCTAATGTAATATCATTTTTAATGTAAAGAAGCTACATTTTCTAATTTTCGCTAAAAGCCCTGGGTGCTGAATGGGTTATAATAAATGCATGCAATAAAAAACAGGTACACTCATCTTATAAAGCAGCCTGTTAACCAGACTGCTAGTGCTGCAAAATCCAGTACACAGTAAACAATGCTTTTTCTGTTGGAATAATGATGCATAGTTTACTCTTTTATACCATTTAGCACTTGGGGACCACATCCATTTACCAAAATAATACCAAATTAGTACTGTAAATATTGAAATCAGACCTTTCAGGCTAACCAGTGGCCTAATTTTCTCTTCAATCTGCTCTTAATCTCAATTCATCAATAACACTACCTTATTATCGGACTTTGACAGCAAGCTAAGGCTTTTGATAAATTATACATCTCAAGCCAGATTTAAAATTTGAAGCTCAAGTGCTAATTATCTGTACAGGCCTAGTTAATAACGAGATTTCTTGTTAAGTATCTGATCACAGCATGGGCATCATTTGTCAAGATCCTCAAGTCTACCTTAGAGACCAGCTCTTCGAATCCTCCCTTGCCTACCATATGTAAAATTGGGATCTTTGTTTCTATAATAACCTTTTATTAGGAAGCTGACATAATGATTAAGTTCGCTGTAGACACACACAATGAATTAGACAATTACCCTTGCTGCTTTAAACCACTCAGACTCCTAGCAAGACAAAATAATTAATATTGAATTTTAATTTGATGTGTTCCACATTTAAACCCCAATTTGCAAAGTACACCTGGAAAGCTGCCGCTGTTACCTTGCAGTTTGTGCTGATGAAATAAAGGCTCCTGCAGTTTGAATGTAAAAGCACAGAAGGCACGATGCACCACGATCACTTCTCAGTGGAGCACAGAATTTTCTAGCATTAATGGGAAAGGTAATTACCTAGGTCTAACTTTATAGCCTTTTCTCTAATGAAACTATAATCTCCCAGGCCTACACACTTTAAGCATTTGCATGATTTTAATGATTTCGGTGCCATAACTGTTGGTATACCCCGTCATTTTGAAATGAAATGTCTTAAACACAAAGGCGTTAATTATATTTCCAGGCTATTTCCAGCGCGAAGTAAGTCTGAGGCAAAGAGAAGCGCCATTATAAAAACAACTGAGGGCAGCATTTCTCACATGCTCCCCTGAAAAGATGAGCCCCGCATAAATACATGCATTTCCTCTTGTTCCTCCTCCCCCTGAGCTTAACCTATCCTACCTGGTTAGAGGGTATACTGGGGGAAGTCCTTCTGGCTGCTCCCATACAGAATGGGCACAACATAAGACCATCAACTATGGTCACTCTCTAAACCAAATTTCCTTTCAGAGAATGATTAACCCTCTTGGTTGAGGGCATTTCAGTCTCACGGGAGGCGTTAGGAATTAATGCGATTTTTCTTTCCTGAAAAGGTTGGGGTTTGGGAGAGGAAAGGTGACTTTCTTTGCTATAGCATTGCGCAGAGCCAAGACTGAGATGCCAAACTAAACTGGACGATCTGTTTTAAGACCTATTAAGGCAACTCGTGTTATTACAGGAACGAATAAAGATTCACAGTCCATTATTATTAACTCAAAAAGCCTCACTCATCCAAACCAAGCAGTCTGTGTGCCCTGAACAGGCAGCCACGGCCAGAAACTGTGTCTCCCTTCTTCGGGGTTTCCCCTCTCCTATCTCCTCCAAAAACTTGCTGCCCCTGGGCTGCCTCTGAGTTGGGTAGTAACCAAAGGAGGATCTAATCCTGCTGAGGTGTGTTGCGGGACATAGTCAAAGACCACCGAAAAATTTTAATAATCACAGCAGCCACGTGGGTCTGTCCGGTCTACCAGGGTCAGGAAAACTTCCTCCCATCTCCCATCAACGGCACAAAGGATACAGAGATTCTCACTTTGTTTTGCCCTGGGTAATAAACAGAAGGGACTTTTTTCCTCAGCACATCCCTCCAGCCAGTTCCCTGCAATACCCAGACAACTACAAAGTCCTGGGGAAGTGGTTTCTGAGCTTGAATTTGATTCTTTGATAAGAGAGATGAAGAGCACTTTTATTGATAGCTTACAATATAGACTAAACAGTCACTTACTTACAAGTCTCCAAAAGCCCACAACTATTTCCCCAAGCTATAAAGGAGGTCTATGTGAGGACAACAAAATGATAATCACTTTCTGAGATAAATATCCTGCGAAAAGGGGCAACTTCTCAGAGCTTTCAAATCTGTGGAATTAGCAACACTCCATGTATTTTTAAACGTTTCTTCTTTTTGATTATTCCCACTAAAATATTAAAGTACTTAATAAGTGCTTAATAAGGCTTTTATCTTATTTCATCTGTTATTTTAAAACTAAATGTGAATCCAGGCTCTACAGGGTACAAATTGTACAACCTTGAGCAAGTTAGGTAACTTCTCTGGGCCTCAATTTTATCAGAAGTAAAATTCTAGCAACAAGTATTTACTTCCTCAAGTTGTTTGGGGCATTAAATGAGATAATGTACATTATGCTTTGGGGAGCTTTAGCACATGGTGTAGATTTTAGCACACATTTCATTAAGTATTTGCTGCGACCAATGGTGGTGTTAGTTGTCGTATTTAGAAAGATGTATCAGACTTTTTCTTAGTGGCCCATAAATGGATCTTTTCCTTTTGGCCACCACACAATTTAAAAACCACAGCACCTCATTTCTAGAAATGACAAATAGACAATCAAAAATGCTTCTTTCCCTCAGACAGGATTTCCAGCTAGAGTCACAAGTTCAAATAAATACAATTGGTGGCTATTTAAAAAAAAAAAAAAAAAAAAAAAAAAGCTCAACATTCTAGCAATAAGAGAAATGCAAATTAAAACTACACTGAGATTTCATTTCACCCCAGCAAAAATGGCAGCTATTGAGAATACAAGTAACAATAAATGTTGGCAAGAATGTGGGGGGGGGACCACACTCATACACTGCTGGTGGGACTGCAAATTGGTACAACTCTGGAAAGCAGTATGGAGATTCCTCAGAAAACTTGGAATGGAACCACCATTTGACCCAGTTATTCCACTCCTTGGTATATATCCAAAGAATTTAAAATCAGCATACTACAGTAACGCAGCCGCTTCATAATATAGCAGCTCAATTCATAATAGCTAAACTATGGAACCAATCTAGATGCCCTTCAATAGATGAATGAATAAAGAAATTGTGGTTTATATACACAATGGAATATTACTCAGCCATAAATAAGAATGACTTTATGACATTTGCCAGTAAATGGAAGGATCTGGAGACTATCATGCTAAGTGAAATAGCCAGTCCCAAAAAACCAAAGGTCAAATATTTTTTGCTGATATGTGGAAGCTAAATCACAATAAGGGTGGGAGGTACGGGGAAGAAGAGAAGTTCAGTAGATTAGACAAAAGGGAATCAAGGGAAAGGAGGGGGCAGAAGAACAGGAAAGACACTGAAATAAATCTGACATAATTTTCCTAGGTACATATATGAAAATACCACAGTGAATCCCACCATTATGCCCACCCACAAAAATGGGGTCCTAATTAGAATAAGACATAATCCATGCTTATATAGTTTTATCAAAATGGATTCTACTGTCATGTACAACTAAAAAGAACCATAAAAATAAATTAAAAAATAAAAGACCTAATGCTTAAAAAAAAGACTAAAAGAAAATGCATTACATTTTTTAATTGTGGTAAATTCATAGATAAGATACAATTTACCCTCTAAACTATTTTATGTGTACAATAGAGTAGTAACTATATGCACATTTGTTGTATAACCAATCTCTGGACACTTCATCTTGCAAAACTGAAACTCTACCCACTGAATAAGCCCCTGGCACCCACCATTCTCCTTTCCATTTCTAAGAGTTTTACCATTTTAGATACTCTGTGTAAATGGAATCATGCAGTATTTGCCTTTGTGAGGCTGGCTTATTTTACACAGCACAATGTTCTCAAAGTTCAACCATGTGTAGCCATGACAGTATTTCATTTTGAAAGGCTGAATAATATTCCATTGTATGTATATACCACATTTTCCTTATTCATTCATCTGCCAATGGGCACAGGATTCTTCTACCTTGTGGGGTTTTTGTGAATAATATCCCAGTGGACATGGTGGGCAAATATCTCTTCAAGACTCTGTTTTCACATGTACAATCAGAAAAATGATAAATTATACTCCATTTATGTATGATATATCAAAGTACATAAATGCATCCTACTGTCATGTATAACTAATTAAAATGAATTTTAAAATAAAGTAAAAAATAGGTGAATAAATAAGAAAATAACCTGTTTTCACAATTTCAATTATATGTAATCAACAGTAGGATTACTGAAAGTTATGGATAATTATATTCTTATTTTTTAGGAACTTCCATACTGTTTTCTATAGTGACTGCCCCATTTTACGTTCCTATCCACGGGCACAAGAGTTCCACCTTCTCCACATCCTCATTAACACTTGTTATTTTGATAGCGGCCACCCCAACAGGTGTAAGGTGATATCTCATCATGGTTTTGATTTGTATTTCCCTCATTACTAATGGAGCATCTTTTCATATGCTTTTGACCATTCATATGTCCTCTTGGAGAAATGTCTATTCAACTGTTGGTCCATGTTTTAATTGGATCATTTGGGTTTTGTTGTTGAATAGCAGCAGTCCTTTACATATTCTGGATATTAATCTCTTATCAGATGCATGGTTTGCAAGTGTTTTCTCTCATTCTGTCAATTGCCTTTTCACACTGTTGATTGTTTTCTTTGCTATGAAGAAGGATTTTAGCTTGATGTCATCCTATTTGTTTATTTTGCTTTTGTTCCTGTGCTTTTAGCATCAGATCCAAGAAACTATGGCCAAATCCAGTGCCATAAAGCTTTTCCCCATACCTTTTTCTAGGAATTTATTGTTCCAAGTCTTTTTTATTTTTGTCTTTGATCCATTTTTTTTTTTAGTTTATGTATATGGCATAAGGTTGGGGCCTAATGTGTTCTTCTGCATGGTAAGTTTTTAAAATATCATTTGTTGAAGAGATGATCCTTTCCCCCTTGTACCTTTGTCAAAACTTATTTGACCATAAACTTGAGGATTTTCTTCTGGCTGTCTACGTTATTCCATTGACCTACATGTCTGTTTTTATACCCATACAGGCTGTTTTTATCACTGTAACTTTGTAATATGCTTTAAGATCAAAAATATGGAGTCTCCAGCTTTATTTTTCTTTTTCAAGATAGTTTTTGAGAAATAAATCACAGTTAATGTGGTTATCTTTGGCTGGTAGGACTATGGGGGATATCTGTCTTTTTGAAGACTATAGATCATATTTAATGATTAAATATTATAAATGGATATAAATTGGTATAACTGGGAAGGAAGATGAAACATTCTTTATTTCATAACTACATAATATTCATTCAAACTTCTTTCTGCTAATGGTATAAAACCCAACCCTGCTAATTTTAGATATGCAGTATGTGTGATAAAATTATTTTCAGCTAAAAATGATGTTATCAATCCAGTTTTAGTCCAGGACATAACACCTTCTCCAATCAGTTTGTCCTTCCCATCTCTCCCCTGGACAACAGATGATGCAGGGGTGGTGTGGTGACAGTTGGGAGAAAGAGAAAACAGGTTCTTTTTCTGATGTAGCTCCCAAGTAGCTGCTGGAGTCCACCCCTGGGCTGTTTCCTGGAGGCTAAGGCCTCTGCTTGCTCTAACTATTATCAGTATGATGGTCTGGTGGAATCTTCTGGCTTCCAGCCCAGCTTTAGTGGTGGGTGATATCCCAGAGATGCAGCCTACTTTCTGGTAAAAACATCCAGACCTATATTTTCAATGGCATCCCTGAGCTTTGCCAGCCATCCCAGGGGCAGTCACATTAGCACAGGCTCCTATCCCCCAACCTTGACATAATATAAGCTCACAATACGGAACAAGGCAAGAACCCCCAAAAAACTAGGAGAGGGGAGGCAGACTTTAATGCCCTTTGATTACTCCACTATCCCCCTTGGCCCAGTTGGCAACAGATCTGTCAGCAAGGTCTAATGCTCAAAACCAAATCCTGTTGGGCCTCAAGACACCAGACTTATCCCTGCCTGTTGCAGGTGTTCCCAATGCTGAAGGGAAATCAATAGATTGAGAAGAGAGTGGAGTCAGTTATAGGGATGAAAAATAAAACATAAAAATGTATATATTAAGGCTTTGGTAAACTATAAATTAAGAATTCACTTATAATCATGATCTCATTAAAAGAAAAATCATTTTTAAAATTTTGGTGGCTGGTTCTTCTGAGCAAACTCTAGCGAGAAGAAGGTCAGTAGGATGAGCTATAGCCCCACCCTTATGGCTGATCCTAGGACCATAGCTGACCCTCATCGTTTCCCTCCTTGACCACCACCTCAATGGCTTACCTGGTAGCATGACCCAAAACCTCATGCCTAAGGGTTTGGAGTCTTGGTCACTTGTGCTTCTCAAGCCAAGTTTGCTGCATTTGTCCATTTACAACTAAAACCAGTAGAGAGAGTACCAAGAGTCCCCAGCTGGATCACTTGGAGGGAAACATGTTACTCCCCACCCCATTGTATAACTGCAGCTTCCCAGCTCCTGGTGGGTAGGGTCAATAGACTCTGCCAGAATGATAACTCTTCCTTTTGCTTGCTTATTGCTGACACAAGATGCCCAAAGCACCCTGGTAGGAGCTATGGCTTATAGTCCAATGGGACTCTTCCTGGATCCCTGGGTACAAATGTTCTCCTTTTGGGGACTAGAAGTTTGACCCTGCAGAACCGGATATATGGCCATGAGAAGTATAAATTCCCCCAAGAAGGTCATTCAGAATGATAGTGAGACCTGCCACCATTCTCTCATTGCCAGAGCAATGCCCTTCTTCCTCCTGAGCACACAGCAACATAAAGGTCTTTGATTCCAGGGGCACGGCGTCCTTGAGGATGGCACCTCTCCTCCTCAAAATTCCCCTATAAGAGGGAAATTGGACACAGAGAAGAGACTGCCGTTGAAGATGGAGGCACCATGTGACAGCCGAGGTGGGGACTGGAGCAAGGCACGAGCAAGCCCAGGAGCCCAAGGGATGTCTGGCAACCCCGGGGAAGCACATAGAGAGAGGCCTGGGTCATGTTCTCCCCCAGGGCCTCCACAAAGGAGCAACTTTCCCAGCACCTTGATTTTGGACTAGAACTGTAAGAGAATAAATTTCTGTTTTGTTTTGTTTTTTAAAGACACTCAGTTTCTGGTACTTTATTACAGCAGCCCTGATGTGCCACCCTCCTTGATCTATTTTGATGGTCAGAGTAAGTAGTGCCCTTGCGCTGTCCGCCTCTGTCCCTAGGAACGCTGCCTTCTCTTAACCATCCACAGCTTTGCAGATCAGTGACTCCACTCCCCTTGCTGTTCACTAGGGTCACTGTGAAAGTTTAATCATCACCACCAGTTTCATTCAGTTTCATTGTCTGGGACTTTGCTCCCAGTGTGCCTAGTTCTGTGGCCACATCTCCCTGGCTTCTAGAAGTGAGCCATTGTCAGACTGCATGGTGACACTGATTCCCCTTCCACCAGAGGATTCTGTGTAGCCTTTGAAACTTCCCATGGGATAGACTCATGATGTGACTTCTGGCCTTTCACAGTATACCTATGTTGATAGCTCTGAGCCTTTAAATCCTTTCTTCCACCCAATACCAAGGCAATTCTGGCATTGTGACCTCAGTGCAGGCCATCTCTATTTTCATGTTTGTGCCCACCATGCTAGAAGAAAGTGTGCGCCATCTTTTGGAGTCTCTAGCAAGCTTTTAAATCCTGTATGTTCTTGAGTCAAGCAACATCAGAATCCAATCCCAAGTTTCCTGTGCCAGTACAGGGATGGTGCATGTTACAACTCATTTGGGACGAAATCCCTTCTTCTCCCATCAGGCCCAGCCTATGTCTTATTGGATTTATGTTGTGATTTAACTCAAAGACCCAGTGCACATAATGGGAGGAGGTGGCAGATCGTGGAGAGAGCACATGTGTCATGAGAGACGAACTTCTACCTCACCTCCAATCAATGGAGGTCAGGCTTGTCAGAACACAGAAGTTAACCCTGTAGACACAAGGAGACCCAGATGTCTCCAGAGGGGCCAGGAGTGTGTTCAGCAGCTTGGGTAAGGTATTTCATATTTTAACTGCTGGAGTGAGTGTACTAGTGAGTGCCAGAATGGAAGATCCTTGAACATGAACATTGAATGGGAGGGGAAGCCCCTAGGAGGACTTGTTGAAAATGAAACTTTTCAATCTCAGATGCCTCTCCAGAGAATCAGATCCAACTGGCATGGAGCAGGGGCCAGGAATTTCTTTCAGCAAGCCTTCAAGGAGAATATGATAGAAGAGGTCCACAGAGTGTTCCAAGAAACACTGTTACAGCAAAGGCAGGGAAAGAGGAAAGGTGGCAGCAGGCAGAGTAGAAATAGTCAGGTTGTGAGACTCTCCTTCCATGAGACTCAGAGGGCCAAGTGCAGAAGCCAAGCACATCCATGTCTCATGGGTGTTTTCTGGAATAGTGCCTGAGAAGATGCTCCCAATCAGGGTTATGGTGAGAGAAAAGCTCAAGGTATTCAATCAGCTAGTGTCTAGGTGAGATAGGAAAGAAGAAGAGCTACAGGGAATTGAAAGGGGAAAAAACTGAGGATTCAAGCAACTAAAAATTTCTGTGAAATCAAAGTTCCAGTGTGGGGGAGGGAGAGAATGACTGAGAAAGGAGGAGACGGTGGTCAGCTTTCTCATGTTGAGCAAGTGTGGGTCATGGAAGTCCTCAGAGTCCTGAAAGGGGGTGGTTGGACAGAAGCAGAGACAGAGGGAACTGGGAGTGGCATCCAGGAATTGCAACACAAGTGTGGCAGGCTGAAAAGCACCTCTTCCCATCCCTGGAACCTGTGAGTGTTACCCTATGTGGCAAAAGGGACAATAAAAAAAAAATCTTTGCATGGTGATTGCCATTAATGATCTTGAGATGGAGAGACTTATCCTGGCTTATAAAGGTGGGCTCCAAATGTAATCATGCATATCTTTGTTTTTTTTAATATTTTTTAGTTGTCAATGGACCTTTATTTTATTCATTTATTTATATGCGGTGCTGAGAATTGAACCCAGTGCCTCACGCATGCTAGGCAAGCGCTGTACCACTGAGCCACATCCCAGCCCCTTATGCATATCTTTTTAAGAAGGAGGCAGAAGGAGATTTTATATACCCAAAAGAGGGAAAGAGAAGCCATGTGACCAGAAAGGCACATGCCACATGATACTGCCACTTGCCAAGCGGTGGCTAAGGGACTCTGGCAGCCACCAGAAGCTAGAAGAGAAAGGCAAAGAATTTTCTCCTAGAGCCCCCAGGGGAGCCTGCCTTGCTGATAACCTTGATTTCAGCCCACTGGTGCTGATTTCCAACTTCTGGACTTCAGAACTGTAAAAGAATAAGTTTCTGTTGTTTTAAGCACCAAATCTGTGGAAATTTATTACATTAGCCATGGAAACTGAGCTTTTTGGATGCATCATATGGATATTGAAATGTTCTAGCTTACACTGGGCTGGGCAGCCTGACGTTCAGAGGGCCAGTGGGAGAACACACCATTGATGCGAAGCAAATACCTGTAGGACAGACCTCAGAAGAGGAGAGGCTGTTATATGAAGGCAGAAGGGTCATTGTGCAGAAATGGCATGGGGAACAAGATGAGTGTCAACCTTCCTCGACTGTAGGAATGTGTGGAAAGATTCTTCTCCCCAAAGGCAGCTAGTGTTGGAGGGAGATGGATCTAGAAACTTGACTCTGCAATTGATCTTTTTTAGGGTAGTAGGGATGTAGCTGTATAGGAAGAGGCTTTCCACTGTTCTTTACCTAACATACTTACTTGATTAAAGTGTCATTTTGGATCTCCATTTTTCTGACTGACTGCTGAATCAGAGGCAAATTTGTGTGGCTTTTCACCCGGAACTACTAGATCTTAGAGGAGTAACACCAATATAAAAATACACAAGAACGTGATCCTCATTTGAATAACTTATACTCCATGTATGTATGATATGTCAAAATACACTCTACTGTCATGTATATCTAAAAAGAACAAATAAAAATGTTTTTTAAAAATACAATGTAATCTTTAGGATGCACTAAACATACCACCTCACCTACAGACGCAGGCACTGTTGATAGTACTGCTACAGGTTTTATCCTGCCATGAAGAAATTCTGATAAAATGGAAAATATATGGTGCATTCATAATTGTACCCTGCATTATCAAGAATATTTTTGAAAGAGGACAGTTCAATTTTAACCAGGTTTTAGTGAAAACCAAAACTTCTATTCAAAATTGTTCATATACGAATTTTTTTTAAGTTTTGTATTCCTCCTCCATTGCCCACCTGTGACTTGTGTCAGGAACTGTAGCACGTGTTCATATCAGGACTCTACTTCTGGCTCTGTACATTCTCACCCCGTGAAGGTAGGTGTGCCAGGCCATTAGGCAGCAGGAGTACACCTAGAAGTCATTCTTTTACCAAAATGCCTAAAATAAAGCCCTCTGAACACCATATGAATATATCCCCAGCTCAACTTCTCTTTGTCAGAAGCCCTAGTCCCTGTAGCCACTTTAACAGCACCTGATTCAAGAAAAGGTTCAATGGGGAGAAAGTGAGAATATAAAGACACAATGTCATATTTTGAGGACAAATTTTTTCACAACTGCAATTTCAATTTCATATGAATATGAATTTCACAACTGCAAATTCAATTTCATATGAAAATATTGTTCTGTTTTATTTGGCTTCACAATAAATCTTCTCAAAACATGTTCAGAAAGGCTATCTTCCTGGCCAATAGTCATTTTCAGAAAGCTTAACTATTCACATCTGACATCTGACCTATTATAACAGTCCCCAAAACAATTCTACTTAGTTCAGTCCCATTCCAACAAACCCCATGGGTCATTTACCTTCATTTTCTGTCCTGACATTTTTTTTTTTTGGTACTGGGGGTTGAACTCAGGGACACTCGACCCCTGAGCCACATCCCCCACCCTATTTTGTGTTTTATGTAGAGACAGGGTCTCACTGAGTTGCTTAGCACCTCGCCATTGCTGAGGCTGGCTTTGAACTTGTGATTCTTCTGTCTCAGCCTCCCAAAGTGCTGGGATTATACGGGTGTGCCACCGCATCCAGCTTGTCTTGACATTTGACAGTGTTGGATATACTAATGTGAGTAGGTCTTTGAAGTGGAGCCTACAAAAATTTGTGGTGGTCAAGGCCTGTCACTGTGATGGCATTGGGAATGTAATCTGAGGTGCTCTGTCCTTCCAAGTTCATTTGGCATCTTTATTTGAAGTTGGTAGGTCATACAAACAGAAATTGAATACTGAGCAAACATCGGCTTTTACTAAAATAGTCAGTGTTTGTCAATAGAAATGAAACGATTGAACGAGAACGCAGCATGTGTGAGCCAGATGTGGTACAAATAATTGGTAGGAACAGATCATAATGACTTCACCAATCATCCAGCTTTTATCGATTCTGTTTTGTTATCTATCAGATGGGAGAGCTGACATGTGCTGAAGAAATACCTCTCTAGTGCTGGGAAAGCAGAAGAACCCAGAACTGCTGCTCCATAGGTCGGCATGAGCCATGTTGGGGCGAGTTGAACAACGTCCACATCCCATGAGAGTCAAAGACACGTTTCCAGTTAGTTAAAAGCCCATGTCTTCTGCCTCAAAGTAAATTAAAACACTCTGGGTTCTGATGAAGGAAAAGTGGCAGGAAAGGTTGGAATAGAAACAGCACCTTACAGCAAATTCACCAACCTCAAGGCCTCATTTTCCTGCTTGCTGCTCTTATCCCGTGTCTAGGAAGAGGCAGTCACCACTGTCCCCCTTTTCTAGTTATGATTTGCCCAGATCCTTGGACCACCCAGAGGCAGAAGGTAGAGGCTCCAGAGTGTGAGCATCTGAAGGCCTCATGTCTGGTCAGAGCCCTGAGCAGCCGCTTTGAGATAACTCCCGTCAGCGAACAGGCTCCTATTCCTGCTCTTAGGGTAGAAAATGCAGTCAGCCTAGTTAGCATTCGGTGCAGTAATTAATCTCCCAGAGGCTAAAAGACATGGCATTAAATCTGTGTTCAGGTTATAGAGCTACAATCATGTGGAAAAGTTCAATGTCCTTACCTTAACACTTACTCTAAAAGCTGTCCTGATACATCAAAAGATTTAATTAATTTTGGATCTCTTACTATCTAAAGGGGAAAAATGAAGACAAAACAGAAATATGGTAAAAAAAAAAAAAAGTCCCAATTCAACTCAATTTAACTATATCCCCCAAATTATCCACATCCTATGAGAACATTGGAAGGATTACCTCTACCAGGGGGAGGGCAGTTTAAAATGTTGCTATAAATTGTTCAGATTTAAGAAGGTAGGTCTATGTTGGGGTTTTGGGAAAGATGCATTAGTACCTATTCTTGTTTGTCAGAGGTGGGCATACATATGGGAAGAATGGGGGCACATTTGACATGTGATTTCAGGAAAGGAATCTGCATTCACGGGGTGCTTTACAAGTTTCCCCACTCCTCGTCAAACTCCACAAGGAAGATGATATACTTACCATTTTACGTATAAGAAAACTGTGGCCCAGAGAACTTAAGTAACTTGCCGAAGGTCCCAAAGCTGAAAATGACTAAGCCAGAATTCAAACCCAGGTCCCTCTGTCTGCTGTGCCTCAGCTCCACCATGTTACCTTCCAGGAGCTCCCAGCAGTACCCAAAGCCCAACTCAACCTGAAGTATTAATCACTATCTGCTGGGTCCAATCCTTGAACTGCCCTCTCATGAATAAAGCCCTTTGCACCATAAATAAAAGGAAGATTTAAAATTTTAAAATCCTGAGAGACTATCCTCCATTTGCTTGAAAGTACACGTCTAATTATGCATATATATATATAATATATAATATATATAATATATAATATATAATATATATATATATATATATATAGTGGGTGTGAAGGGAAGTTTGGGTTGGATCCTATAGAAAGAGTAGTTCATAGCCGGGTGCAGTGGCGCATGCCTGTAATCCCAGCACTTTGGGAGGCTGAGACAGGAGAATCGCGAGTTCAAAGCCAGTCTCAGCAACGGCAAAGCACTAAGCAACTCAGTGAGACCTGTCTCTACATAAAACACAAAATAGGCCTGGCAATGTGGCTCAGTGGTTGAGTGCCCCTGAGTTCAATCCCTGGTACCAAAAAAAGAAAGAAAGAAAGAGTAGTTTGTGTCTACATTGCACCCCCAAAGACTCCCCCCAACTCAAGTGATGAAATAGGTTAAGCAATTACCCTGCCATAGCAAGTGGCCCATGGGCTGGAACAATGTCTAACAGACTTTGAAGCCACATGCTGAAATGGCAGCCGGGTCCCTTAATAGCTACATGAAGCAGAGCCACCTGCCCTCACCTGCTCTAAACCGCCTCCATCACCCTGGAATACCCACTCTAGACTGCTGCCTGGGTGAGGAAAAGCTTTCATTTCATTAGAGCCATTGCATTTGGGGCTCATTTATTCTAGAAGTTTAGCTTACACCAAATAATAATAGCCATCGAGAAGTGTTCACTTCATTTCTACCCCCACTTGTAGATTCTCTCCTTTAGAACACTTCAAAGTTTCTAGCAATTTTATCAGTTTCTTTAAAAACATTATAGTCTGTAGCTATAGTAGATATGTAAAAGTGGCCACTTTCATAAATAATAACATATAAATATCAAAAATACATACATTTACAAAAACATATAAATAATAAAAATATCTTCTTCCTTTTAGCAAATTCCTGTCCAGGCTTCTGGGGTTAGATTTAACCAAGAGTGACCTAACCTGGAAAAAAAACTGAGTATTTTTCATTTGGTATTAATATAATACCTGAGAAAAGAGAAGGAAAATATTCCTCTTCTACACCACATGAGCCCACAATTATTTTTTTCTCCTATTTTTACTTCTCCACCAAAGAAGTTGAAAAGCTAAGGCAGAGTCCAAATTCCTGGTTTATGCATAACGAGTTTGGAAACTCCGCTTTGATTTGTCTTCAATGATCTTGCCCATGTCCTCCCTTAGCTGTGTACTTCCCTGTGGTAAATGACCCAGGATACCTAAAGCTAGTTACACCATCTAATACCTCCTTGCAGGCACATTTAACAGACACCTTGTGCATATCAGTACCTTGAAACTTGGACTGCTTTGGATCCCAGAATTGACCTGAAAAGCCATTCTACCCTTAGGGCAATGGTTTTCCAGATGTGTTTCCTAAATCAGCAGCAGCAGCATTACTTTACAGAGGTGCAAATCTCAGACCCCGCTCCAGGTCTTCTGAATCAAGCTCCTGAGCTGCAGGGATACTGCATTGCCACAATGCACAATGGCAGACCTTTGCAATCAGAGATCACACAAGCATACTTCACACCAGGTCTTGGTGGGGTTATTTTTGTTTTGGGGTTTTGTTTTATTTTGTTTTATTTTTTGTTTTTGGTACCAGGGATTGAACTCAGGGGCATTTGACCACTGAGCCACATCTCCAGCCCTATTTTGTATTTTATTTAGAGAGAAGGTTTCACTGAGTTTTTTAGCACCTCACTGTTGCTGAGGCTGGCTTTGAACTCACGATTCTCCTGTCTCAGCCTCCCAAGCCGCTGAGATTATAGGCATGCGCCACCGCACTCAGCTCTAGGTCTTGGTTTTTAATCACATTTTCTAATAAAAGGAACCAAGGCTCCTGAGAGAAATGGCTGATTCTAGGTCTGTGTTATGGTTTAGATATTAGGTATCCCCCAAAAGTTCATGTGTAAGACAATGCAAGAAGGCTTAGAGGTGAAATGACTGGGTTATGAGAGCCTTAACACAATCAGTGAATTAATCCCTGACGCAATTCACTGAGTGGTTGCTGGAGGCAGGTGGGGTGTGGCTGGAGTAAGTGGTTCATTGAGGACATGGCTATGGGTTATATATTTTGTATCTGGAAAGTGGAGTCTCTCTTTGCTTTCTGATCATCATGTGAGCTGCTTCCCTCCACCACATCTTTTGCCATGATATTTTGCCTCATCTCAAGCTCCAAAGAATGTAGCCAGCCTTCTATGGACTGAGCCTTCTGAAAACATGAACCGCCAAATAAACTTTTCCTCCCTCCCTCTCTCTCTCTCTCTCTCTCTCTCACACACACACACACACACACACACACACGCAATGGAAATAGGTCCAAGGGACAGAGTAGCCAACCTAAAGAGTTCCCAATGACCAAACCTGGAACAACATGAGCAAAAATATAAAGAAGTATCAGATTATAACCCCAAGTATAAAACAAATATCCATAAATAGATACTGGTATAAATAGATGGTTGAATAAGTAAACAAACAGTAACAAACCTCTGATGCAAAATCATTTCAAATAATTTATATTAGTGACAAAGCATCCCATGATGGACAGTGCAGCATAGTAGGTAAAGGCTTGAGGTTTAAAATCAGACTTGAGCTTGATTCACACAAGTTGTGTGACTTTGGCAGATTTACTGCATGTCTCACAACCTCTGTTTTCTCAATTGTTATGTAAATGAAATCATAGCTTTAAAGTCTGTAGCATAGAGAAAAGAGCTAAAATGTAAGTGTGTGTGTGTGTGTGTGTGTGTGTGTCTGTACTTGGGGCTTGATTTGCTGTTGTGACACTACTAGAAATGACCACCAGAGGGAGCAATTTTGCCCCTGTTTGATGCTTTGACTCCAGTCACAATTTGGGTCTTTCCCTTCCACCCACTTTAAAGAAAAATGAAGTGAAGCCAAGTCCAGTGGTCTGATCCATGAGTCTGATTGTGCTGCAGACTCAGCATCCTCTGAGTGAAAAGTAGGCCCTATGAAGGGCAGTTGACCTACTCTCTGTTCACCCCATTGCTGGGCTCCTGGCTTCTCAGCTTCTAAGAAAAAATCCTTTTCATATCATTCGGGACTTCCAACACTTCCCTCTCTGGTCCCAGTCACTCCAGCTCTCCATCCTCAGACCATCCATGCACAGGCGTAAGACCTAGCTTTGAACCTTCTCTCTACCACTTGCCTGCTATACAGCCTGGGTTTGTCACTTAGCTTCTGGGACCCTGTGTTAAGATCTGCAAAAGCATCAGTTGCACAGGGTCACCAAGAGGACTAAGAACATATATATATATGCTTTGTAATTGGATAGCACCATGAGAATGTAATGAATTCAAGCCAGCATTTGTTAGCCCTTAGCAGGAGATCACAAGTTCAATTCCAGTGGCACTACACCCACCTGGTACTTTGCTTTTCCTATAAACTCTCACCCTACTTCTTGTTTCCCCAAGAAACCTTGAAAAACACTGAAGAGTTCTTCTGCCTGGGTTTAGATCACTTACCCAAGTTTGAGTAAGGGATGTTTACAAGCATGCCAAAGTCCCATTCCCCTATATCTGTCCTCTTGTCTGGTGATTCTTCACAAGTCGTCAGTGCACTGGGGAAGCTGAATTTTACTTGAAGAGTCACACTTAGGGAAAGGAAAATCTTGGGTTAGAAAAGTGATCTTAGAAGACCTACTAGAAGTTTCCAAAGGATAAAAGAGAAACTTTGGTTCTGGACCAATGTAAAGAGGACTGAAATATCCCAGCACTTAGGGAGGCTGAGACAGAAGAATCGCAAGTTCAAAGCCAGCCTCAGCAATGGCGAGGCGCTAAGCAACTCAGTGAGACCCTGTCTCTAAAAAAAACATAAAATAGGGCTGGGGATGTGGCTCAGTGGTCGAGTGCCCCTGAGTTCAATCCCCTGTACAAAAAAAAAAGGCCTGAAATAGAAATTGGAAGCTTTTGCTTCCGGAGCCACCACAACCTTGAAGTGGGGGGCAATCAGATTTCACTATGCCTGAGTTTTCTTGCCTGGAAGATGAGATAACAAACTGCCCTTTCTATACTCCTCAGGGTTTTCTGGAGGATGATATAAAATAATGACAATAGCAAAACAAATGTTTGGCACTTACTATATGTCAGACACTATTTTCAATATTTGAAACTTAAATCTTCAGAACAAACCCATTTGGTAGCTACTATTACCCCATTTTAGAGACAGAGAAACGAAACCATGGAGAACCATAGCTTTTCAAAGTGCTTACTCATGGTTTTCATGATTGAATATAAATGTCCAAGTCACTGACACTTCTGCCCCATTGCTCTACTTTATGAAGATGTTGGCTTTCACTAATCTGATGAGAGAGATTGTCAACTGAGATAAGTTTTTCTGGATTGCCCTAGAGTAAGCACCTTTAAGTGGTGTGACACAGGGGACACTCTCTTTGTGGTTCAAAGTTCAAACAAGTTAAGTAATTGGAGAATTCTGCTATGAGAAGATACAGGTAATTTGTAAATCAACAATATCTTTCAAAATCCTGACACCCTTCCTTTCCTTAACCAACCCACTCCCTGCTACAAATTTTTTTTCAGTTCCTCTCCCATCTGCTCCCAATTGCAGATACCAGAGTTAGTGGCTTTTTCATGCCAGCGTCTCCCTCCATTATTTGCCACAGCTGCATGCAATCCTCAGAGGATGCTGCAGGACGCTGCTTCATCGCACTGAGTGCTTTCCCTCTGAGGCAAAGGGGTGGGACTAGTGGCCGTATGAGAGCTGGAACCTGGACCCCTTCCCCTCCACCTGCTGTGCTGGACCAATGGTACCACCCATAGATTCCTAGCCTGGGAAAGGTCAGTGGAAATTCTCAGTAATTATCAAATCTTATTTCTCAATATTAACAGGCTTTAAGTCCTATAATATCAAGAACGGGGCTGAACACTGTGCTAAACAGGATTAGGTTGTCTGTTTGTTTCTTTGTTTTTGTTTTTGGTACCGGGGATTGAACCCAGGGGTGCTTAACAACTGAGCCACATCACCAGCCCTTTTTTTTTTAATATTTTTGTTTTTAGTTGTAGATGGACACAATGTCTTTATTTATTTATTTTTATGTGGTGCTGAGGATCGAACCCAGTGCCTCACACATGAGAGGCAAGCGCTCTACCACTGAGCTACAATCCCAGCCCACCAGCCCTTTTTTATTTTTAATTTTTTGTTTTTGTTTTTGTTTTGACACAGGGTCTTGCTAAGTTGCTGAGGCTGGCTTTGAACTTGCAATCCTCCTGCCTCAGACTCCTAAGCCAATGAAATTATAGGCACACACCACTGCACCCAGCTTGTTGTTTTCAAGAGTCCTTTGAGGTCCATGCTATTAATACTGCCATTTTACATCCCAGGTTTAAAAAGCTCAAAACTCTGGAAACTGGATGTAGCTCAGTGGTTAGAGCAGTTACTTAGGCTATATGAGGTCATGAGGCTCTGGGTTTGATCTCAAACACAAAGAAAGGAAGGAAGAAAGGAAGGAAGGGAAGAAAGAAAAGAGAGAGGGAGGGAGGAAGGAAAGAAAGAAAAAAGGAAGGAAGGGAGGGAGGGAGGAAAGATGGAAGGAGGGAAGAAAGAAAGAAGGAAGGAAAGAAAGAAAACAAAAAGCATAAGACTTTCTTTCTGTAAACAAACTTTTATTGGAACACAGCCATGCCCATTCAGTTAAGTATTATTTATAGCTGCTTTTGCACTGCAGTGACAGAGCTGAGTCTTTGCAACAGAGACCATGTGTGGTTTGTAAACTGAAAAGATTTACCATAAGACCCCTAGAGGAAAACTTTGTCAATCCCTGCATTGGAGTCAAACTGCCTACTTGTCTTGGCTCCACCTCTCACTAATTATATGACCTTGAACAAGTTATTTCACTTCCGTGGGCTTTGGCTTCCTCATCTGTAAGTTGGGATAATCATAGAATCCACACTTTGAGATTGTTGTGAGGACTAAGTTAAAATATGGCCCCACACAAGACAGCAACATCCACATCACATGCAAACTGGTTTAAATGCAAATTCTGCTTCACCCCAAACCTAGTGAATCTGGCCAGGCCCAGAAATCTGTGCTTTAACCAACTCCCAGACACATCTGATGCCCGCTAAAGTCTGAGAATTACAGACACTATTTCAAGTAGTTGTCATAATAAGTGCTAGATAAATGTTCTCAATTATTATTATTTCAGATTATCTCTATGTATTTTGTGGGCTTGTCTTGAAAATCAGCCATAAACTTTTGAGCTCCTTAGTAGGAATAATAACATTTGTTTTTTTCTTTCATATCCACCTAATACCAAGCATTCCTTAGATGCTTATGCAACACTATTCAAATGGTTAAACAATTTCTAAAAATAGGATCTTTTGGGGTGGGGGAAGTGGATCTGTGAAGCAGGCGTGGCTCAGAACACATCAGTGAGCCTCAGAGAATCCTTGAGTCACCTGAGGTTACAAGCATCTTTTTGCCTGTACGTTGCTGCATTTTTTTTCTATAGATGCTCTAATGTTTTCATCAGAAAGATTCGCCAGCATTCTAAACACTACTCTTCCAAAGTGCAGATACCCATCAGTGAAGGTGAAGGACAGTAAGTGCCATGGCACTAGAGTGGGGACCCACAGATGGGTCCTTGCCCCTATCATGGGCCTGTGTAGGAGCCAGATTGTAAGATGGCCTTCTCTGTGCTCCAATTTCCCCTTCTCTGCCTCTGCCCTGCTGTCTCTGCTTTCTTCCTCCCTAATTCTTTTCTCTCATGAATATAGCTTCTCTTCTTCCAGCTGCTAAGGAAAGTGGAGTAGACAAAACTCTGCATCGCATCATGAAGATGGCTGTTTAATTTGAGATGAGTGTTACATTACTCATTGCTCCAAGGCCCCTTTGATCCACCAGCATTTGCTTCTTTTATCCTCATGGAGTGCATACATTAGTGCCCTGAATGCTTTGCAGTCTTGTTGTCTTTTAGATGCTGTCAGAGATTATTTACTGGGGAAAGCAGATGGATATCTTGTTTAATGTCAAAATAATTACTATTTGGTTGGCCTGATAGTTTATTTACACTTTCAGTATTTTTATGTTTACATCAAAAGGACATTGCTAAAATTATATTTTGCCCATTAAAATAAACAGGATATGACAACCTTTTTTTAAACCTAATTTTTCCTATTTGATGAATTGGTTCATTAAAATGGTTAGAAGATAACAGAACCAAGTAGAAATGGTCACTCACATTGAAATATACAGCTGTATGCTTTGTATTTATATAAAAGTTGGAAGAAGGCAGTAAACAATGCTTTAAACCAAGGAGGGACAATGCGGTAGTTAAGAACAAGACTTCAGCCCCAGTTTCAAGTCTCAGCTTTGCTGCTTTCTAGTCGTATGAATGTTAGTCTCATTTTTCAACTTCTCTGAGCCTCAGTTTTCCCTTCAGCCAAATACAGTGATTATTGTAAGAGTTAAAGGGGTTCATATACTTAAGTGTCTGAGGATATGTAAAGGTTATTATTTAAATAAACATAAGTTTTAAAGTAATCCAACAATCTTGAAATGAGGAGAGGGAGCAAGTTCTATAATTTTATGAGAAACCTAAAGACCTGAGCATCACCTTTCAAATTCTCTTGTCTCTGTTTTCTGAATCAGGACACTTCTAAATTCCAAAGCCCTATTCTTACTCTGAACAGAGGTCCTGTTTCTCAGCTGAGCTTTCCTAGAAAGGTATAAAAAGAGAAAGTTTCCTATCTGTGTTTTCAGGGACGTCCCCTGAGAAAGTTCACCTGTCAGAAGTCTTCTAGCTGTAAATTGTTATTCATTTTCATTTAGCAACTTTTAATCCACTTCTGTAGTTTACCACAGAAGCTCAAGGAAGGAAAGCTTCCCTGGCAGGTTACTACCACTGAGTCACCTGGAAAAAGCCAGAGAGGATGGATTCTACAACTTGACCTCCACTGGGAGTGATTCTAGTTATTTTGACTTTACATTTGTGTGTTATGTTACTTCTTCAATCTTCATGTGACCCCAGATTTCTTATCAAAATAAATATAGATTACTAGATATGAATTCATAATTAGGTCAAACCAAATTGTTTCTGGTTGCTTTTCTGTAGCTTTGTTAGCTAGTTGGTAAAATAAATGTGTTGGTTTAGCCTCAAGGTCTGCTTTCTCAGACTCAAGTTCTCAAGTTTATAATAGAGATTCGTCTTTCTGCTTGATGTTGTTTCTGAGAACATTTCTCTCTATAACATAATGATTGCATTTATGTGTTAGGTTCCCAGGTTTAGGATTTGTTTTGTCTAAGGGGCCTTTGAATTGCCTTCTTTGCCATGGAGAGATAAGTAAGGTGACAGAGTCAGGATTGGCGGAGAACGCTGCCAGGCCCATTATACTCCCTGGAGGTAGGCCAGAGTGGGGCGGGCTTCTTAACTTCCTCACAGCCCCTGGCAGGAGTCCAGGAGACCCACAAAATATACATTCTATCCTGTGCAGATTAGATGCCATGCACTATTTCTTGGCCCACAAGGCAGAAATTACACATTCTTGCTGTGTTGTAAATTCCTTATATGTATCTGGCATTAAAGATCTGGAAATAATAATTTTTTATTATTGTGTAACCAGAAATTTCAGGAATATCAATATTGATATTCAGAAGACTGAGATAGACCCAATACCAGGCTACAATTTAAGTCAAGCACTGTTGTAAACAACAATTTTATTAGGGTAGAATAGAAGTGTCATAGTGGAACATAATTCTGTGTGTTGGGATTAGAACCTCAAGAGGCCATTTAGGCCTCTTCTGATATTAAGAACTTAGATAATCACATCAATTGACAAAAAAAAATTTTTTTAAAGCACAGGATGTGGCAAAATGGAAATACATTGCTGGTAGGAGTATAATGTAGTCCAAACGTTTTGGAGAGCAATTTGACAAAATCTAAAAAACTCAAATACGTGCATGCCTTATGATTTACATATTCCCCTCTAGCAGCTATACCTCAGGAAAGAATCTCATATAAATGCCCAAGAAGACAAGCATAAGGATGCTCTCTGCAGATTGGTTTTAACAGCCAAATACTGAGAAACCACCTGAACATTCATCAGTAGAGAGATGGACTTATAAGTTATGATGTGTTCATATAATATAATCCTATGCAGCAGTTAAAATAAACTAAGCCACATGCATCAACATGGATAAAGGTTGGAAACAATGCAGAGGAGAAAACACAAGCTGCTGAAGGATATGTATCCAGTATAATGTCATTTATGTGAAACCAAATACTATATACCGATTCATACAGGTCCAGTAGGAGCATTAAATACAGAAGGGAAGAATGTACATTAATTTCACAAGAACCGTGTTTGTGAAGAAGGGAACTAAATTGGGGAGGAACAGAAAGAGGTCTCAACTGCATCTGTAAAAACTTATAAGACAGATATAAAGATAATATAGTAACTATTACTTGTGGTTAGCACAGGAATTTTTTTTTTTAATTTCCTGGACTTTTTATGCATATGCCCTCTTTTACAGTGCTCACAATGTAGCCAGCAGAGCAGCTGGACTTTCCCTTGAATAACATTTCTGTATAGACTCCTTTGTGGTCATTGACATTTTTAATTCTCTAATCCTACAGTAGCTTGGATTTCAGGAAAAACATTTTATTTTCTCATAAGTTCTTTCTTCTCCAAGTCCACTCATCCAGAGAACTCAAAGTCATTTCCTAATTAAACTAACTCATCTATGTCTGGACAGAATTGCTCCCCTGCCAATAGATCCTATTCCTCTTAGGTATTTCCTGTCCCCCAAGGGTATCATGACACCTCTCCTTCTAGTTTCATTAGCTAGTTTATGAAGGTACTACTTGTTCCTTCATCCAGACCATTAATAACTCTGTCGTGTGTTTCCATCTAATTCTCCTGTGTCCTGACTAAGCTTAGGGAGAGACCTTCCTCCCAGCAGGGACAGTAAGTTAGCAAAATGGTTCCATAGGATTTCTATCCTCTCACTCACCTATGTGCTTTGTCAAGCTAAAATGAAAACCTAAAGATTATGTTACATAGTGAAAAACCAATGTATTGCCTTGATTTACCCCAACTATATACTTTTATCTTTTTGGTAGTCAGCCCAAACTCAAATAAATTTACCTCTACTTTGAACTAGTAGGTAAAGATTAGCTAAGAAGCTGGGCATAGGGGTACACATATGTAATCCCAGCTACTCAGAAGGCTCAGGGAGGAGGATGAGGAGTTCAAGGGCAGCCTAGGCAACTTAGCAAGACCCTATCTGAAAAGTAAAATTTTTAAAAAATGTGTTGGGGGTATAGCTCAGTAACAGAGCACTTGCCTAGTGAGGCCCAGGGTTCAATCCTCAGTACAAAAAAAATAGCTAAGTAGAAAAACCAATATACACATTTTCTTCAAGCTAAAAACATAAGAATCTTCAAAGACAATAAAAAACAGGTAAATTGCTACAGGGCTGCAAAATAGACAGAATTTTTTTTTAAATATTGCTTGAGATGTTTACAAGCCTCTGTCTTCTTCTACTTTCCAATCTCCCCAAGTAGAATTAATGGAAATGCATCAGGCAAGGTGGCATGCCTATAATCCCAGCTACTCCCGGAGACTGAGGCAGGAGGATCACAAGTTCAAAGCCAGCCTCAGCAACTTAACAAAAACCTGTCTCAAAATAAAATATAAAAAGGGACAGGGATATAGCTGAGTAGTAGAGCATTCCTAGTACCAAAAAAAAAATAATAATAATTAATGGTAAAATATAGGGAAAGGAAATCTGTCGTGTACTGAACAACCTTAATGACAAAAGCATAGGATCAGTTCAAAGGGGCCAAGGTCAAATTTATTTAATTAAGGAAAAAAAAACAATTTCTGTTATGTGCCTCTATAATTTTATAAGCAGGCTCATTCGTGATAAATTATTATTATTGTAGAGCAGATGGATGAATCTCAATCATTATACTATAATGGAAGATTAAACATTTTCTTAACTTCTATTCATCAAATTAAGCCTTTATACTCACAACAAAGGACAATGCATCAATGTTATCATTAGGGATTTTTTAAATATAACTTTAGCGTGAAGCATAATAAGACATGATTAATGTACTGACAGAAGTAAATACTAAACAACGCACATTAGTGTAGATTATAATCACTTTTTCAGTCCTCCTATTTTGGAGTTTCTCAGTCCATAATGAATTGTGTCAAAGAGAAATGACCATAAAAATAATTTGCTCTTTTTTTTGCTTGGTCTTTCTTTTCAGCTACATCTTTCCCTGTACAATGTTACCTACTCCCTAAAACTGTTTGGGGTTTTCTAGCAAAGGGGGAAAGAGAGTATCTGTTCAATCCCCATTACAGAGACATTTAACTTATTGTAAGATTTGGACGTAGAGAGGGGATTTCATGATCCACAGCCTCTCCTGTCCACTTTTTCCCAAAATGCATGACTGCCCCAAACTATTTCAGTTCCAAAAACAGATCCAGTCTTTACAGCATCTGTGAAGGCAGTTTCACAACCACCCTCAAGAATGCATTTCAACACTTACCATCAATATCAAACACTCATTATAAGATGGACTTAAACAAGTGACAGCAGGGGGGAAAAAAACTACATAGTGGAAAAAGAGCATTAAAAGAGCACTAGCCTTGGAGTTACTTGTGTACTTGACCTTGGGATCCAAGGTTAAGCCCCTGATCTTTCACTTTATGGACCAAAGTACATCCTGTTTAGTCTCTCTTTTTTTTATTCTTTTACTTACAACATTTATTGCCTTCTCTGACCAGACACACATTAAACTTTTTGCATATAACATCTCAGTTTATTCACTGGAAACTCCTCCCCACTACATAGATCTAATCCTTTCTTATACCCACTGTGTTTGTCCTTGCTAATTGATAAAGAATGGGAATACAGCAAACTAAGAAGGATTCAAGAAAAAAAACTAAGAGTTAACAGGCCTCCTAAATTGTTCAATAAAATATCAATAGTTAAATATTTGAAAAATAATAAAGAGCATCAAATATCAATTACTATGCATTAGCCCAGAGTTTATTAAGCATGATGATCCCTAGCTGGGAGATGTGCTATGATTTTTTAACATGAAGAAAATTTTGCCATAACACCTTTTCCCATAGACTCAACAAAATTTTAGAGGTAATTTTTTCAATCAATAAAGCCCAATGAAGCAAGGGGCTAAGGAAAATGATGCTCCAAAGACACTGTATAAAGTATACCACCAGCAAGACCAAGTAATGGTTCTGTGTCTACTGCACCTTACAGAGAAAGCTCCCCACACACAAGAAGCATAACTTCTTAGGAGGTGATGTAAGAAGGGAGCAGGAGGTTGTTTCAATACCTGCAATACGGGAGTAATTACTCCTACTTCTTAACCCTAAAGTAACCTTTCTCTCCATCTATCTGGTTTTGGTAATTATCCTGAAGTCATGTCAGATCTTGAGGAGGCCTGAGTCATCCTTTCCCACATTAATTATTGCTGAACAGAACTGTAACTTCAGAAACTATAAAAAAGACAGCCTGAATCCCAGTATCAGACCACTCGTTTCTCATTTTTTCTCTTTCTCATTAATATACGGCACATGCATGTGCATGTACATTCAGTTTGGATTCCAGATGAAAAATTCATGATGTCTCAATCTCCATCCTTGTTTAAAGCCCATTGGCTTTTACGTTTATACTTGGAAAAAGAGGTGAAAATTTTTGCTCACCAATAAGATGCTATTGTGAAAAGAACATAGCCAGATTCTGACCTTATAGGGAAGAAGGCAAGCCTGGAGGTAGGGCCAAGGAAAGGTGGGGGTCATACATATGTCATTTGGTAGAGGAGCCAGCAAGCAAATTTAAAGAAACATGGAGACTCGTAAGTTACAGAACAGTTCATACAGTATGGTCTCGTTCTGTGAAATTACACACATATACCTGTACACATGTTGTCCTCAGAGCCTCTGGACTAAGGTGTGAATAGGGGTAATCACTGGGTTTCATTTTTTAAATTTTTATATATATTTTCCAACCTTCTTCAATATATAACCACTGGTTTTGTAATAAAGGTTTTGCTAAGGTGTTTTTTTTTTTTTCAAAATGGATTTTAGTATCTCACAGTCTTTCTTCATTGTTCCATCTTCTATCTTTTCAGCACAGTCTCAGCCACAGGGAAAAACTAACATTCTCCCTTCAGTTTGGGCTGTTGGAAAGGGACTAATACTGAAGCATGTGGGAGCTGTGTCTCTTCCCTGCCCTCCTCAAGACAGACAGGCAGACAGACAGACACACACACACACACACACACATACACACACACACACACTGTGTCTCTAACAGAGACCCATGATTGTTTCTAAGTTTTACTCTTTGTCATGTCTATGGTCCAGACAAATAAGTTAATTTCTCTCTACCTCAGGTTTTTCAACTCTTAAACATGATTGATAGTACTTACCTAAAAATACATTTGGGGAATTAAGTGAGAAAATATATGTAAAAACATGGCAGGTGTTCAGAAAGTGTAGGGCCCCCCAAATTGCAGGGTTCATGCAATTCCATTTGTAGTAGATGCATTTCTGCTATTTTATTTAAGCTCTAAGGTGGCATTTGTGGGGGGAAATTGTTGCCCATGGCTGCTGACAATTTGAACCCTGAGTTTCCAGGCCTATTGGAGCTAAAGCCTAAATATAATTTCTCACCTACAAGAACCACTGAAGCAGTGAAGAAGAGTCAACACCTATTATGTACAAAATTATCCACTTTCTCATTGCCAGGAAATAGGGAATTGTTTTCCAATATTCTGACAAGAATGGAAGTAGGGAAAAAGATGGAAATAAAATGCTCTTATCTCAGTTCACAATTGGAGAGAAAACACACACAAAGGCCTCAGTATTACCCCATAACTATCGTGGTATGTTAAACATGCTATAGGAGATGATTGAAGAACTCATCTGATATCAAGAATCAGCTGCTGTCATCTACTGCCCCAACTCTTTTCTGTCCATTTCCAAAACTGTCCAACAATATCTGTGATAGACTTGGCAAGAACGTAGCTTACATAGAGTAACTAAGGGAAGACACTGATCTTGTGAATAATGGCAAAATGAAAGACTTGGGAGCAGAGATGAGTTTAAAAATTTTATTAGTGAAAAGCATGTGCTGTGTCAATCCTATCTTCAGTAACTCCTAGGAAACTCAGTGCTGCATTATTTTCTAGTGCTTTAATGCAAATAGATCCTTTATGATGAATTTACGGAAGTGTCCTGTGCTAATTATGGAGGCCACCCTTAGGGCCAGCCAGTATGTGTGTCACTTCACTGTGGGTGAGTTTAAGGGCCTGTTTTGGTGTCCCAGTCAAACCAACCTTGGCAAATCCCCACTGTTCACAGTGTGATGCAAACACTTTGCTCATAAGACTTTGATCACTGAGTTAGAAAGCAACATAAAATATTCAGTAATGCTACATAAAAAAACATCAAACTGCCGGGCGTAATGGCGTCCGCCTGTAATCCCAGCACTTTGGGAGGCTGAGACAGGAGAACTGCAAGTTCAAAGCCAGCCTCAGCAACAGCAAAGTGCTAAGCAACTCAGTGAGACCCTGTCTCTACATAAAACACAAAATAGGGTTGGGGATGCGGCTCAGTGGTTGAGTACCCCTGTATTCAATCCTTGGTACGAAAAAAACAAAACCATCAAACTGACCTCACCAACTTCAGCCCTCTCTGTCCTACTACTTTCCTCAAGACTGTGACCTCCTGGGTTCTGTTCTTGCCCTTCTATACTCAGAATAACTGACCCATCATTACCTCTAGAACATACCATTTCTAAGGGATCCTGTGAGCATTTTATGCAACACTCAATCGTTTGTAAACTACTTTTCCTACCCTTCCTCCCCCTTTTTTGGGGTACCAGGGATTGAACTCAGGGGCACTCGACCACTGAGCCACATTCCCAGCCCTATTTTGTGTTTATGTAGAGACAGGGTCTCACTGAGTTGCTTAGCGTCTCGCCATTGCTGAGGTTGGCTTTGAACTCGCGGTCCTCCTGTCTCAGCCTCCCTAGCCGTTGGCGTTACAGGTGTGCACCATTGCACCTGGCCACATGTTTTTAAATTTCAAGAGCAAGAATCACTTACCATTCTACACAGTGCTTTTGGGTTTGAACAAACATCACTCTCTTTTCAAGAAAAAAGAGTTAATGTCACTCTTCAGAACCAGGTTAAATCCTTGCTGTTATAAGTAGACTGACCTACCATAAGTGCCAGAGTCCCACATGATGGAAACTACTCTAAGTCTTTCAATCAGGAAGAGAATTAATTTAGGAAAGTGGGTTCTTTCAAACAATGGAAATACTCAGGGGGTGAAAATCAGGAGTCTTCACTACACTGGGTTACAAAGTCCTAATACAGTCATCATGGTACAAATGTGTTTATGTTACCCCCATTGCTATTGCTACAACTTCCTCAGTCTCAGAAGATAGCACCCCAAATACAGAACATCAGGCATCTGCCAGATTAGTTCCTCTATTGCAGAGAGAGGGCTGCCCCCACACTGACTTCCAAAAAATCACATATAAGTATATTTAAAAGATAAGAACATCATTCACATGCAGACTCCTAACTGAAAGGCAATCTAAAAAATACAGATTTTAGATTTCCAACTTCCATACAGGAGAATCAAATGAAGGTTGAGAGAGCCAGTCCTTCCACTATGACTAGTGTAAAATGTGGCCTTCAATAAGATTCAGCACAACAAACAGAAACCATTATTAACTCTTAGTTGGTGAGTGATTCAATATAGGGAATCAGGTTCTTTCAAACGATGGCATACACAATGTACTTCTTTCCCAAAATATAAAATGCTAATAACCATTTTAACTTTGAATGATGGGTAGATGGGGGTTTACTGCTCTATTCTGTACTTTCACATGTGTTTAAAGGTTATTCCTCTTCATGTCTGCTTATTCACCACTTGCTCCCAACCCAAATCCACCACTACCCTTTCCCACCCAGTTTTGTGCCTTGGGAAGCTGGCTCCTGTATACTCTTGGGTTCCCTTGCTAGCTGGCTTCAGGTTGAGCTTCACCAATCTGAGGTTCCTGGTGGTAGGGAAGGGAGGATCTCTATATGCTTTATTGCTTTCCTAATCTCCATCTCCACTTCTGTAAATAGTCATTTAAAAAAAAACACACATTCGAACCATCCAACCAGAGTTCTGTTTCTCACTGGGACCCTCCAGCAGCCTTTACGATCCTCTTCTCAGATGCACCTGACCACACCCAGCAACCTTGGCACCCCACAAGGCCCCCAAGTCCTCCTGCTCCCATCTTTTTCCTCCACTGCTTATTCCCTTACTACCCATTCTGCATGGCTTCCTTTCAGGATCTTGCATTGCATAAAATCATTTGTCAATTAATAGCTCAATTTGGGGGGGATACTGGGGATTGAATTCAGGGGTACTCGACCACTAAGCCACATCCCCAGCCCTATTTTGTGGTTTACTTAGAGACAGGGTCTCACTGAGTTGCTTAGCACCTCACCGTTGCTGAGGCTGGCTTTGAACTTGCGATTCTCCTGTCTCAGCCTCCCAAAGTGCTGGCAGTACAGGCATGTGCCACCACGCCCAGCAATAGCTTAAATATTTTCCAAGTATGTTTATCAGTTTTAAAGAGAGATAACATGGTATAATAATGTAGAGTTCTCAACAATATGACAAACATTTCAGGCAAAACTTAGGAGCATGTTTGGGGAAGCTGGACTTGTAGGGCATAGAACCCATGAACAGGAATGTCAAATCATCTGGAGAACAAGTTTTAAATAAGTGGGTACAATTTTTTTCATTCTTTTTTTTTTTTTAGTTGTAGATGGACACAATGTCTTTATTTTATTGCTTTGTATGTGGTGCTGAGGATCGAACCCAGGGCCTCACGCATGCGAGGCAAGCGCTCTACCACTGAGCTACAATCCTAGCCCCAATTTTTTTCATTCTTAGAAAAAACAGGAAGCCAGCTCCTGAACAAGATTTTGCCTTGTTCTTGGTTCCATCCCTAGCACCTGGTACAGCACCTTCACACAACAGGAATTCTATAAATGTCTAAGTGAAAGAAGGAAACCTGGCTAGAGGCTGCTTCATCCTTTTTCTCATCACATCCACACTTGTAACTTTGTGAGATATAATGTTTTCACCATCAGTCAACACAAAACCACATTTGGCCCTTAAAATTGTGGCTGCAATCTTGGGTAAGTCTTAGGACAGCAATCTTAGTGATCTCATTGACAGAGAGGCCAGGGTCAGAGAATGTCGACTTCTAGGACTTAAACAATATTTTTAAAAATGCATTCACTACAGTTTTGATTTAGTGGGTGTTCTTTCTTTGTTTGGTTTTATCTTGTTGATTACTTTGGTAAACTATGTGTTTATTTTCAGCATGAACAAGGCATTTTGAGACAGCATATGTTCCTAAGATATTTCTAACTTGTGTTGACATTAAATACTTTATAGGAATTGCCTGAGGCACCCTGCCCAAGCACAAGTTTATCTTTCAGAAAAGTTTACCAAAATGGGCATAAGAGTAGAGCAGGGAAAGACATTCTGAATTAAAAGCAGTTTCTTAAAGTAGGGAATAAAATGCCTCACTAACAAAATGCTCTAACTAGTATCATCAACCAGAAATAGCAATTATCAAAAATCAAAAGGCAAAGTACATTCCATAACCATAAACATGCTGCTGGCACAAAGAAAAAATCTAAGACTTCAGCTTTCCAGAGTAAGTTGCAATCTCTGAAAAGACAGGCCAAATTCGGGAAACTGCAAAGACCCAGATTAGAATATTTCTTTTCTACTATCAATTTTTCAGAAGTAATAAAACTCTTCAAGCATCTTTAACTATAATAATCCATTCTTTTTTTAAAATGTTTTTTTAGTTGTACCTGGACATAACATTTTTATTTTGTTTATTTATTTTTATGTGGTGCTGAGGATCGAACCTACTGCCTCACATGTACGAGGCAAGCGTTCTACTACTGAGCCACAACCCCAGCCCCAATAATCCATTCTTGAGTAATAAAAATATTGACATGCAAACCAAACCTATTACAGATTGAGCTAAGAAAAGTCCGAGCTCTTAAGATACGGGCATAGTAGAACTAAATGAATAAAGGTCATATTCTCATAACTACTTTCTTTCTGAGCCAGAAATAATTTGTGACTACCAGCTAAATCCAATATGTTGCATTTGGATAGTTATGGCTTCATATAAACCTTTTGAGTAGTGCCCATTAAGTTGGACAACAAACATAAATATAACCTCAGCTGAGAAGAGTTCTTGCCTTCTTAATTTAAGAATTTATCTCAGAAGTTATTGCTGAATTGTAGCCAAATTAAATTAAGCATAGAAATGTACGTCAAAGATCATTCTTTCATTAGAGGTACAAGAATTTCTTTTGGAGAGGAAACCATCTTCTCTGGGAAAAATTCTATTTTGGGTAAGAGGCAGAAACAATATATTCACTAAATAGTCTATGGTTTCTTGTATCTCACAGCCCTTTAAAGTTAGCAGAACTACATGGGACATCTTCTAGGCAATATGATATAAAAAAATGACACCATGTGCCACTTTGAGATAAAAGTGTAGAGGAGGACTTGATAAGTTGAAATGGTGGAGCCCCTGTCAACCTATGTCCCTGAGTGACTCTGTGGAGCAGAACACCTTGGTGATCCATATTGGACATGTACCAAGATTAAGAAATAAACTTTTGTTGTGATAGCCTCTGAGATTTTGAAGTTGATTTGTTATGGAAGCTTCACCTCACTTATTCTAATACATATTAGAAGACCAGGTCTGAAAAGACCTGGATATTCATAGAACTGATAAGGTATGATGAATTTACTCATTCTGAGAAAGGGAAAGAATAATAATATAGGCAGGAAATGAAGGAATATTGTAAGTTGTATGATGGAATCACCATCCTATAACCTCCAGATTTTCATTACAAAAATTTAAAACATGCTTATTGTCAGTGGGTTATCCATAAAGCAGTTGATCAGGATAACATAGGAATGGAACAGAGATAGTACACTTGCTTTCAGAAGCAGAATCAGTACAACATCAAGGAGTAGCAGATATCTTGGGCAGACTTATGAGATCTTCAACATATGAAATAAAAGGTTTGACTTCCTTCTGTGTCCAATTCAGGGTGAAGGAAGCCTACTTTCTAATTTTGTCCAGGCTATTGGAACATTTCTTTTAAACACAGGAAAAGGGTTTTCACTTCAAAAAAAATGTACTTTCACTTCATTTGATAAAATCCAACAAACCAACCATATGATCATAGAATCTCAGGGTTAGCAAGAACACAAAGGTTACCTACTTTAACCCTTCATTCTCTCTCTTTTGTATGATAATTCCACCAGATGGTTTTTCATCTATGCTTAGATATGTCCATAGCTTTGATAATCTGATAGTTTTTCTCTATATAACTTCTATTCATTGACCCAAATTCTACCTCTTGAATTAATATAAAACAAGTCTAATCCCTCTGCCACAAAATAGGTCTTCAAGTACTTGAAGACAGCAACAGTCATGTCCTCCTTCATCTGGAAGTTACTTTAGGAACAGTACTACCCATATTCTTTTCACATAGACCTGGTGAGGTCTGTCCCTGTTTGTCTACTAATTACTCTGCCCTTCAGAAACGGGTTAGACAGCAGGGAGGGGAACACAGATCATGTTAATACCATGTTAATATCAACCAAAGGCCTAATTAAGCAAGATTTCTTGTCTTCTCATTACCTCCTTATGAATCTGACCTCCAGGGGCCCATTAAGTGGGTGAGAACCAGAGTTGCCTTTTGAATAGATCAAGTAAGGGCTGCCTTCTGGTATAATGGGAGACTATACCAGAAGGGTCCATCTGCCTTAAAACCCTAAACCCAACAAAACATCCATTATCTCTTTTTTGGGTAAGGGAAGCTTGCCTGATGCACCAACACAGTAAATATAAAACAACAATAAATATAAAACAACATTCTCTGGCTACAGCCCATTCACCAAAATAAGACCATCCATTCTTGTTTACTAACAATACTCCAAAGTTAAAGTCAAAACTGATGTCACTCACCCTAAACATTTGGATGATACCAAAATGAGGACGCATTTCTCTTCCATACCTTTTCAACCTTGTTTATAATAAAAGTCCCCACATGTTATTGAGACTTTAAATAATTATTTCAGATTTTATTTTCAGGCCCTGATATCTATCAGAAAACTAGGTTAAAGGATATCTAAGAAACAAACTTCTAGCCGGGTACCATGGTGCACGCCTGTAATCTCAGCACTTTGGGAGGCTGAGACAGGAGGATCACAAGTTCAAAGCCAGCCTCAGCAACAGCGAGGCACTAAGCAACTCAGTGAGACCCTGTCTCTACATAAAACACAAAAGAGGGCTGGGGATGTGGCTCAGTGGTTGAGTAACCCTTAGTTCAATCCCTGGTACCAAAAAAAAAAAAAAAAAGAAACAGACTTCTTGCTGACTTTTCCCTCCAATCTCTAGACATGTCTTTGAGCCAAATTTAGGGTCCTCCTTCTCTCTCATGAAAATGAATTCTTAAAGATTAGCCCATCCAGTGCTCTAGAGATGGCCACACAGTCTGAATGCTAAGGTAAACATGGCTGAGGCTTAAGTTGAGAATCAGGATTGAATATATCTGGTTCTTAAAAGTTTTCAATTTGAAGAAGATGAAATGCAGGAATAACAGTAGGGAAGAAGAGTTCCTAATAGGTATGTTTTCGTGACAAAACACATTACCTATATAGCCCCGGGGTAAATGCCAATACATATTTAAAATGGAGCAAGGGAATTTGGAAGACATATGCACATCCCTAATATAAAACTCTGTTTCATTCTGTCTCTTATCCACTGAGTGACCTTCGGCAAATGGTTTAACCATTCTGTGCCTTCATTTCCTCATCCCTGAAGTGGAGACAATATCAACCCTGGCCCCATCACCCCAACATCCTCATATTTTTGGTAAGAATTACATGAGATAACCTACCCAACTCAAACAGTGTCTGAGTCAAAATAAGGAGTGAGTGATAAATGTCAGGTCTTCTTTCTCCACCATTCAGCTCCCTGCCTTTCCTGATCCAGGTACCATAGAAACACATGGGTAGCTGTATAAGCTAGACTCACAACCTCAGATGCAGCAGATAAATTGGTCCACTTGAAAGTACCCAGGAGGGGTCACATGCTCTCCTGCAGGTTGAGCCAGGGTAAGAACCTCAGCATGAAGTATAAAGACACAAGGCTCCATGAGGAGTGGCTGCTGTCACAACCCCAAGTCAGTGTTCACAGGTGCTCAGTAGGGAAGGGAGGGCAATTTATGATTTTTCTCCCACCCAGACAGAAATAAGCATTAATAAAAGTACTTTTCCAAAATAACTAAGGAGTTTAGGCCTATGCATGTGGTATATTTGTTTGCCTTTTTATCCAAAGGAAGCCAGTATCTTTTACAAAGTAAAAGCAAAATGATAAAAATATCCAACAGTGGAGAGAGATGAGGCAGCAGCTCAGCATGGAATAACACACAACAATACGACTTGAAATAAGAAGCTCTTTATCTAAACCTACATAGAAGCCAAAAAGTAATTATGCAGTATGGATAGGAGAGAGGAAAACACATTTCAATGACATCTTCCTTACTTGCCATTTTTCTCAATGTGTCTCAAAGAAATAGAAAATGTTTTTTAAAAAATAGAGCCAGAACCCTTCCCCCTACTGCCTTGTCCCCAAGCATCTTGCTAGTATCCACAAGGCATTAACTCACAGGGCAGGCTGCCACCTACTGGGCCACCAATAACATCCCAGGACATTCTTTTGGCCTTTCAGGTCTCTCTTGAAAGTCCTGATTTGGACTGAGGCAGCTTTGTTAGTAACAGTGACAAAATATCGTAACCCAAGATATGGCTGTACTGAAACTTAAAAACCACAGCATAAATTAATCATATGACAACAGCTTGCAAAGTTTGCAGCAATACACTTTTGCTTTCAGCATCAGAGATACTGCAAATTCAAAGGGAAAAAGAAACCTTTCTCTCCAACTTTCTCTGTTGTTTTCTAAGGACAAAGTGCTTTAATAGTTGGTAAGTGCTGCTAATTGCTCCCCCGACAGCCCTAATCTAGCCATTTCCTCCCTGCCTTTTACTCCATAAATCCTTCAGAAGACTAATATATTGGTTAGCATTCCTCAAAAGCACCCATTGGATTCGATTGGTTTACATGTTACAAATAGTTTCTTTACACCCACCCATTGGAAAGAGCCTATTTTTAGTAAATCTTTAATTATTGATGTTCAGAACCACTTCAGGCTTACTATGGCATCATTAAGATCCAGCACCAAACTCTTTCATTTTCTTTTCTTCTCTCTCTCTCCCATTTTTTTAAAAAAATACATCACCTGTATTCAAGTACCAATCAGAAAATCTCAGATTTCTGCCTTCAACAATTTTTGTGCTTCCGACCAGTCTTTATGCCTGAAGTTTTTCATTTATGAAACAGAAAAAAAAAAATCCTGCCCAAAGCAGAGCTATACTAACAATGATGGCTGTACTTGCTAGGTGCACACTTCAGCTCCATCATGATAAAGCATTTTCTTTTCTTTTTTGATAAAACACTTTATTTTCTGAATTCTCCTACAATCCCTCCTGTGGGGTGGGAATCATCACTCTAAAGAAGAGAACAGAAATTAACCTACAGTCAACCATGGAGTTAGTGCAAGAGGCAGAATTCACAAGCAGAACTCCCAGTCTGGGTCAGGCTAATTCCACTATCTCTTGCTTTTGTGCCAGGATAGGACTAACATAAGTGAATGTACTCAATAAGGACAAAGTAATACACAAATTCACTTTCCATAGAGAGCAAAGACTGCCTTTGAGATGGCAACTTGGAAAAACTGGCCCCCTAACAATACTTAGTATTCTAACATATAGAAATACATGCCTAGACAATAGGCAGATAGGTACATAGATGATAGATAGCTCTTCTTTTTTTAATGACTCCTCTTTAAGAACATTTCCAGTTATTCAAAAGAAGCATTTATTTTGGTACCTTTTTATTTCAGGCTTTTTTTCTCCTGCATGTTTGCAGATTGCTTAATTACTTCATTGGGCTTTGGAACTCATACATTACAGATACATGATCATCCAAGTCATTACCTGCATATTTTCCCATTAAGAATAATTATAGCTCTTACCACCACTGCCCACATACTTATGTCCTGCAGGCCTGGGCACACTGAAGTAATCATCTTTTGAAAATGATCTTGATAGGCAAGTGTTGTGTGCACAATCAGCAAACGGCAACATGAGGTGGGAAGATTTCCATCTCTTCCATTATGAGCGACTCAAAGAGCGCTTTCACATTATCTCATCATAGTGCCATCCAGGACACTGAGGTCGTTTATGTTCTCCTGAAAAGCGAGTTCACACTAAGTGCGGAGACAAGCCCCATGGGATGCTGGATTTTATCTGTCTTTCTGTGAATCACCTTTCCGAGCACATTCATATCACCCATTTCCTGGCTAAATTTCATTGTCTACAAAATGGGATTTATAAGATGCTTTAAAAACCTCTCATCATCAAATCAGTGATGAGAGAGTCTTATAGATAGCCTTGTAGCTTTTTATACTGGTTAATTGCCCAGGTTCTGGAATCCTGGCTGCTCTACTTTTTGAACTCCATAGCCTTGGGCATGGTACTTAACCTCTTGGATCCTTAGTTTCCTCATCTATACAGAGGCGATAGAATAGTCCATGCTTCTTAGGGGTTCAGTGAGATCCCACTTGTAAGGCATTTGGCCCAGCGTCTGGTATAAGTGAGCATCCAACCGATGGTTAGCTATTATGATTATCATTGAGGCTAAACTGAAAGAGTCTGGGGAACGTTCCGCAGGGCTCAGGCAACACATCTAAATTAAAAACATTAATTGTCTGCCAGATAATATTCTAAAGACATTGTGAAAGGGTCACATGTTATTTTAATCAATGGATCATGAATGGCTCCATTCGAAAGGTAGGAAGGAGGCAAGCCAACAGATGTTTGAAAAAATATTAGATTGTACCCAAGAAAAAAGCAATTAAATAACTAGTTAGTGAATGATCTGCAATTGGTTATTAAAGAATTAACCAGCTATTCTTAAATTTTAAAAGAAACTTTTTGTTTCATTTTCAACATAGGTAAAAGGCATCCATTATTGATTTTCTTAGATTTTAAATAAGGAATAAAATGCCTCCAAAGGTCATTAAAATTACCTATTTCTACCTAGAAACAATGATTAATATTTGTTGTAAATCATTCTGCTAGCTCTCATCCAAGGTCTCCCTTGTTATACTTCTCATATAAGATAAATAATATTCTATACACATCCTTCTTTATATACTGCTCTTTTCACTTAGCCACAAATGGTAAACACCTTTCTGCATCATTTTATTATTCTTTGCCATCTTCTTAATGGTTGCATGGTATTCTCCTGAATTAATGTGATTTACTTAATCAAACCTCTATTGCTGCTTATTTAGATTTGCTACAAAATAGTTGTCATGAATATTCATGTAGCTAAGTCTTTGGATGAATTTCTAGAAGCAGGTTTGCTATATCAAAGAGAATGTACTTTTCCCCCATACAGTTGACTTTTACACTGGTTTGTATATGTGGACATGTTCTCACCTTAACTGGGAATTGGAATCCCTCCTGGACTCATGTGTCTCTTTCTTCTGGGACAGTCTGTCTTCAAAGCTGGTTCTGCTGGCACTATTCGGCGATGTTACAAGCAGCAAATGACCAAGGGCTCTGAGCACCATGTCTACCTGGGCCCCAGTAGACTAAACATGTCACATTTATAACCTTCTTGGCTGTGCTTCCCATAGCTTGGGACAGCACAAGCTCAAGGTGTCCTAACCAATATACCCAACTGAATATGATTAGCTAAGTGTATGAGCTTCTCGGTGTTCCAGGAAATATTTGGTGTCACTGGTTTGAGTAGACTGGTGTTCAAAACTCTTTAGAAAATTCAACCACTTTTGAAAAAAGGAATTTGAAATATAAGATTATATGTGCTCAATACCATGTTTCTAGGAGGATACGCAAGCAGTTGGAACAAAGGTATGGCTGGCTAGTGAGGTGAACAAAACAGAAGGGGGTGAGAGACATACTTTGAGTTGTATCTTTTGAAAAGTTTTAGTTTGTTACAGTTTTAATTTCTTATCTTATTCAAAATAAAATTTTTTAAGCAAGAGAGATTAAATCTAAAAGAATCAATACATGCTTATAGATGCTTTCTCGTGGCCAACTAAGGATTAGTAAAACAAGCAATAGCAAAGCAATTGAATGATTGTATCAGCTTCTTATCTATACAATGGCATTAATAAGAGTACCTACTCCACAGTTAATTGTAGTAAATGAGTGAATACATAAAAGCCCTTAGAAGAGTAATTTGCATGCAGCACATATCATTGCATATTAGCTATCGTTGTTGCTATTACTCTTCATTCAATTTGTATAATGTTATCACTATAATAGCAAAGATGTGTAGATTTTGAAGATTGAAAGAACATATTTACTGTGATTGTCTAACTGATTCTATGGTGTTATTTACAACGATGCAAATAATCAATTGGGAAGTTTCCCAACCTCCTTTCAGTAACAGTTCCAAATTTGAGAATTGCTGTGAGTCTTTGCAAGAAGTGGGTCCCTCAAACAATTTCACATCAATGTGGTCTAGGAATAGATTTTTTAAAGGCATTCTATTCAGGGAGATTTTTAAAATATTTTGTGTGTGTTTGATGTAATTACTTTTTTTTTTTTTTTTTGAGCAATAGGGAAGGCAGTGATTAAACAAATAGCAAAACAAAAGTTCCAGAACCTTTTTCATTTGATTGCCTCTTAAACAACCATATCTTTAAGATGTGTGCATTTTTAAATCAGTATTTGTGAAGGAAACCATTCATAAGATAGAAGGGCATTAAAGATTCCTGAAAACATTCTAATCCTATCTACTGTGAATAATGTGCTCAGTCATTGGAAATGTATTGCCGGCAAAGCAGATGATATGGTGACAGGGACAAGTAGACTCTGCTGTCACACAAGCCTAGATACATTCTTTTGCCCAACACCTTACTAAACAAGATAAACATAGCACTGTTATGCCTGTTTTATGGATGACCCCTGCTTCCCTATTTCAATGTGACTCTTCCTAAGCTGCCAGTGTCATCTCAGTAGGATCTCACCTACAGGATTTTAAGCCATTCCAAACTCGGATCAACATATTTAATTAGGTAATTGAATTATATTACATTATATTGATATGACATATTAATATTAGGTAATATTTAACATTCATGAGGATTCTATCTGGAAGTCTTAGCAGATTCAACACTATGTCATTCATACAATAAGTGTTCAATAAGCGTTTGCTAAATGAGTCCCAAAGTTCATCACTGGATATCACACAGTATTTCCCCCATAAATACAGGAAAGTCCTAAATTCTCTGGGTACACAATACCTTCAGACATAACCGTGCTCTTTGGTCTGGAGGTCCTCTGCCCCCACCACCACTGCTTCTTTGACTGCTATGGGTGATCCAAACAGAGCAGAGGGTAAGACTTGTGTTTAAATGATAAAAGTCTAGTTAGAAAATGTTTTCATTGTGTGAATATAGTTTATATGATGCTTAGAATTCTAATTCCCAACACTGCCTAAAAGAGCAGCTTTAAAATATTATTAAATTATTCAAAACCCAAGAAATTTGAAAAATGGACTCCAGGATGAATGATCTAATACAAAGTCTAAAATGAAGTCCAACTTCTTTTTTTTTCCTAGCAAAGCCTTTTATTTTGTAAATATCAGAACATTTTAAAAAATAGTAATATATGCCAAAACAATACTTTCTGATAAATCCTCTGCAGAGCAATTAAAGAATACATGACAAATACCATTCTGGGCAGCATTTTAACTATAGAAGAGGTCAGAATATCATGTGTCTTTTTTATATCCCTCACTATCCAACAGTACGTTTGCCTTTAAAGCTCTATGAAAACTTTGCAATTTTTTTAATTAGGTTATTTAGTTGCATTTCAAGTCATAGTATATATAGTGAGCTCAGTTTTTCCAATTCTCTGGTTGCAAACCAGATAAAGTCACACCATTTGTGTCTTCATACATGCACCAACGGGTAGTGATGACGATCTCAATCAACCATCTTTACTGTACCCATTCCCCTTTCCCTCCCCCCCCCTGCCTCGTCCAGAGTTCCTCCATTTTTCCTATGTTCCCCATTCCCCCCTTATGTATCAGCATCCACTAATCAGAGAGAACATTGGGCATTTGGTTTTTTGGGATTGGCTTACTTCACTTAGCATAATGCTTTCCAATTCCATCCATTTGCCTGCAAATGCCATAATTTTATTCTCTTTTATTGCTGAATAATATTCCATTGTGTATATGTACCACAGTTTCTTTATCCATTCATCTATTGTAGGGCATCTGGGTTGCTTCCACAGTTTTGCAATTGTTAATTGTGCTGCTATAAACATTGAAGTGGCTGCTTTACTGTAGTGTGCTGTTTTTAAGTTTTAAAGTCCAACTTCTATACTATTTTCCTTCAATGACATAGGCAGCTTCCAGTTTGCCTAGCAATAATCAGTGTTCAGTGTTCCTCCTGAGGATTATATATTTTCTTTGAACAGTGATATGACTGCACAACATAATTTGGGGGGAACATTTAGAATGTTTTATACTTTCAAGTAAAATTTGATTAAACTGTATTTAAGTCACCAAAATTATAATTTATCAAAACAGCCAATCCAGGCATTTCAAGAGCACTGTGGCAGTAAAACATTAAGACAGCAGCAGATGCAGATTAACTGGTAGAATAATGTGTTTTCTTGCCATTGGTCACAAGCTCTATGGTATTACCATTGTTAGATCTCCTGCATACACAAGGAATAGGATGTATTCCTGTGATGTGATCTATCTTGATAAAATTCAAGTTGATGGTCCTGACCATTTGGGATTTGTGGACATTTTAATTATAGTACCTTTCTTTATAATTTTAATCAAGGTTATCGTATAAACATTTTAACATATCATCATTAATAGACTGAGAAAAGAAATCTATTTATGCCAACAGATAGGAGATAAATCTTCACTATCTTCTTGGTCCTCTAGTTTATGTGTGGAACATCCACTTTTCTGAAAAGCTGTTGGAGACATATGCTCTTGTTATTGTCCTACAGTGATTTATCACTTAACTCTGAAACATAATACATCCAACTTACCCACTAACTGGGATCCTATTCCAATTATCATTAATTAACTTAAAATATGTTATTTTACACAAAGTATTACTCTGAAATTTCATGGGTTAAATCTCCAACTAAATTTTATGGTTTTTAGCCCACATTTATTGAAAATCTATTATGTATTCAACATTTTGTTCCTAAGTGGTATTTTTTGTTTCCCAAATACATCTGAACTTTCTAATACAAAATTTATTCTCATAAAATTTCAGCAAGAATTTGTGAGAAGAGCCTCAGTGTCAGAGTATAAAAAATCTAACATTAGAGATTTTCATGCCGGCTATGTCAATAATCTATAGTGTGATACAGAAGTCATCATCTCTCTCTGTGCCTCTGTTTCTTCACCTGAAACAGAGTACAAAGTCATTTTCTTTGACCTGATTCCACTGTTAGGAGAAACATCTAATAAAAATTATCATGAAGTACCATGAATATTGAAAAGTACATGATCATCATGATTAATAATAATGTATAAAGCTCAAATATTGAAATGACTCTCTGGCATCATTCCAAATCAAGAAATATAAGCCCTGGTCTTGCATAGTAATGAGGAGAAACAGTGTGAGCTACTCTTATTGTGCCAGTTTAAATGAACATGGTGATGAATATCTTTAATTATGAACTGTGTTTGTGTGTGTGTGTGTGTGTTAAAATAAATGTATTGCCATCTTCTCAACAATGTAACTAGGGTTCAAAAAGAACCATTCCCAAACCAGGCAGACATTTATGTCTGCTTCTAACTTTGGAATGTATTTTGATAGAGAATGTAAGCAACTAGCAGCTCTCAGTTAAAGAAAGCTGGCTCTGATTTCATAGATCTCAAAATCTGTCATCTTCATGTTAGCCGACTGTCTGGCACCTAATGAGAAAAACAAATTGCTTTTACTTTCTACGTAAGACATTTGCATTTAGAATTTTTTTTTTTTTGCTCGTAAAAGGTTTATAAAGCATCCACTCAAACCATTCTACCTGCATTTTTCACCTAAAAGGGTCTTTATGAAATCTTACAGTAAATTTAATAACCCTCTTCAATAAACATGAGCTTTTATGAGCGTGACATATCTAAATAGACTCAATGGCCTGGGAATAAAATCTGCATCAGTAATATTTTCAATGCTGTAATATCCTACATAAAAAAAAAAGCCAAGTACAGAGCAGACACCACATAAAGGGGAAAAAATCCATCTCCAAGTTTAAGAAAGCAACTGGTCAATGAACACCTAGGTGACTCATTAAGTTAAATATGAAATGTCCTGATGTGTACAACATCGAGCTTCATAATATTCAAACATTAGCATCTGTCATTTTCTTCCATTTTCAGCAATTGTACATTATAGAAATCACTTTAGAAATGGCCTTCAGTAATCATTCACACTGGGTTTTTCAGGAAAGGGACCTTCACAGGAAATATTCCCCCATTTCCATCACCTCCCAGGGGACTTCTGCTTGGGTGAACCTGCTGAAACGAGCCCTATTGCTCTGGGTATCTCACAGCTTCTTTAACCAGTGAAACTACCAAATTAAGCATGAGACGAGGACCCTTATTTCTCCTATTGCTGGTATGTATCCATAAGGAAGACAGGAAAATGCTAGTGACTTTTTTTTATAGCTGCTATATAACAAGAGAATGAAATGTCAAAGCCCTAGAAACTCCATCTTTCTCAGTCCCATCAAAGTGCATCTGGCCACTGCTAGTGCTAAGACTTGCCACTGGCCTTCAACTTTGCCTTGCTAGCAACAGCAGTTTAAAATTCAGCAATGCAGAGCAGTCCAATGAGTCAAAACATCCTGACTATGGAATCAGAAGTTAAGGCACATCTACATGTGCATAAGGGCTTGGGAAAGCATTCAGAGTAGCCAACTTTTACTATCATGAGGTAGCTCACTTTCCACCATTAGAAATACTCCTGAGAAGTTGTGTCTAAGCTGTTTCCTTAATTAATTCATATTTAGAATATACCAAGAAAGTAAGTTTTATAGTGTGATGGACTGTTTTACGTAAGTTTTTTAAAGTCTTTAAATTATACCTTTTTGCTCAAGATTTACATATCTAAGTCAAGCCTTGCTTAAAATAGAATAGATATGGGAACAGAGATAAATTAAACCCAAATAAAACCACAAATTGCTGGGCCTGGTAGCGCACACCTGGAATTACAGCAGTTCAGGAGGCTGAAGCAGGAGGATTGCAAGTTCAAAGCTAATCTCAGCAACAGTGAGGCCCTAAGCAACTCAGTGAGACCCTGTCTCTAAATAAAATACAAAATAGGGCTGGGGATGTGGCTCAGTAATTGAGTGCTTTGAGTTTAATCATCCCGGATACCAAACACACACACACACACACACACACACACACAAATCTCATTTAAGTCTTTATTTCTACCTACCCTCACCCGCTCATGTTTTTTACCAGAATTTCTGGAAAAAACAAATGGAAAAAAAATGTCCAACAATCAAAAGAGCTCTATTTCCTCTGTCTTTGACTTCAAACTTTTTCAAATCCTTAGATGATAAAGATAGAGAATCAGAAAGATTGTGAGAAGAGCTGCAGGTAAACCTGAGGCCTCAGGATGAAATTGTCCACCTGTATTTTGGCCCTTCTATAGCCCACGTCCATATCTTCCCGTTGTTTTCAGCCCTGCACAACTTGGTATGGAAGAGCACATGGAAATTGCACATAGCCTTCTTCTACCATACTAGTTTTTTCCATGGAAAATCTTATGCAAGAACCATCAGAATTGCCTGGTCAATAAGACCCTCCTGCTTAGCCACCCCATCCTCATCCCAAGGACTTCCTCTGCCATCTTGGTGACCTGAGAAAGTCTGAGGCAGGAGAGTCCTCCATACTTTGTAGAACCCTTAGGAAATGGGTGGGTGCTCAGGCAAAGCAGTCAGTCACTCCCAGAATGTCCAGGCCTTGCCCTGAAATCTATCTGGTCTGTCCTTGGAGAGCATTGCAGCATACCAGCACTGGTCCAAATGTGACAAAGAAAACAGAAGAGATGGGAAAGCACTTGTATTAAACAGCAAAATAGATTATTATCCCTAAATAACCAAAATTGGCAAGTCAGTACTTACACCTGGTTTTAAAACTTGTTTGCAGGGCCTTTAGACATGCTTGCTGCCCACGGAAATGTGGGAGTGTATCTGTTGGGATCCTTGCCAACCTGACCAGAAGCCTCACCTTAGTGCCAAAGAGCCCCCAATGATCATAAAGAGTTTTCCTAAGGCCTACATAGCTGTGCCCACTGAATGTTCTATTCTCAGGAATCAATGAGGCCTGCTGCTCCAAATTAGTGCATTTTAAAACGACCAAATAAAATGAATGAGGTGATGATACAGAGAAAAGAAAACATTTAAGGATAATGAGCACAGAGCACAGAGCTTCATTCTATACAGGGAGGAAAAAAGGTCAGTAAATTTAGCACATGCATAATAGTCCTCGCAAATCATCTCCTAATTAATCCTCATCCAGCCAAAATGTACTGGTTTAACCTTTTCATTCTGTGCTTCTCACAATATTTACGAACTACAGCCTCTCAACAGGAGTGGGAAGTATACCCATTCCAGAAGCTTCAGGACTGTGTGTACCCCTAGATGTGTTCCCCTAAGTGTGCCTGGGACAGGGTGAGAGAGCCCTTTCTTGTGCTGGGAACAATTCAAAGCCTGACTGTACAATCAGAAATTACAATCCAATCATTTCAGGATGTTGTCTACATTTTTAGTGCCAGCATTATCTGTACTTGGAGGCCATAGGGTTTTTGGTTTGGTTTGGTTTTGAAATAACAGTAATTGATTTCTTCTAAAACAATGGAGCTGACCTCAATAAAAAACAGGTCTCACTTGGATCCTCCCCAGGAGAGTGTAATTGGTGATTTACTAGAAAACCTTGTCCAAAGGCAATTTAATCTATAAGGAGAGCCCACAGCATGGAGATGCTGAGAATAAAGAACATTCAAGAAGATGTTAGGGCAGAAACTCCAAAGGAATATTTCCAAATTCATAGTTTCTCAGGATAAGTATATTGACAAGAAATTTAGAGCTTTAAAAACTTTGTTTTGGGAACACCACAGGAAAGTAAAACACATCACCTACTGGATATGAACATTTTTTAAAAAATTAGATTAAATTTATTTTTTACTATTGTATAATTATATAAAATTATACATATTAATGGGGTATCCTGTGATGTGTGTATATATGTGTATACATATATATATACACATATATACACACACATTGTATAGTATTTAAATCAGGTTAAATATATCAATCTCCTTAAATCTTAAACATTTTTTTATGATGAAAAATTTTAAATCTTTTTTTCTAGCTTTTTGAAGTGTGTGGTACATGACTGTTATCTATAGTCACCCTACCACGCAATAGTACACCAAATTCTAATTGCAACTGAGTATCCATTGCTCAACCTTGACAATACTCATCTTATTGAATATCTGTGATGCTGAACTAGCTCCACTGTGAACATTACCACCTTTGTAATTCCAAGTTTATTCCAGGCAGCACACAGCCCTTTACCCACAAGGGTCACTTTGATCACTGTTACATGAAGAGTAAGAGTTGGTGAAAACCAGAGCTGGGCTGAGAATGAGGACAGGGTTTGGACAGTAGTCCAATTATAGCTACTCTGGTGTTTGCCCAAGTAAATATCATATATAACACTTATTAAGTGTTTTCTGTGTTCCAGACCCACTTTTAAGTACTTTGTTTATTAATCATTTAGCCTCCGTGACAATCCCTCAGGGAGGTATTATTGCCATACCAGTATTATAGATGAGGAAATTGAGGTGCAGACAGATTACATAAATTTCCCTAAAGTTGCAGTTAAGAATAAGAGTCTGTAGATTATAAACCTTCCAAAGGTAAAGTTGATGTTTTATTTCACTTTGTATTCCAATCAATACAATTCACACCCAATCTCATGGTTTTTGCCTGCATAGTTTGTGAGAATGGGTGTTTGTTGAAAAAAAAATTAGGTTGAATTGGATGGTTGAGGAAACTATCTTAAGCTGAAGAGAGAAAAGGGAATTTGCATAAAGGCATGGTGCTCCATGGGCAAGAAGCATGGTTTCCTAATCCTGGTCAATAGGGTTTCTGCCTGTATTAAGCAACGTCCTTTCTAGAAGTGCAACACACTGGGAGTGCACACAAGCCTCCATCATCCCTTGATATTGCCCTATCTTAAATGGTGGATGCTGATTACAAAGGTTAGGCAGTATGTCCTACTGCCTAAGTATATTTAAACTTAATTCAACAAATATTTATTGAACATTTGGACAAAGAGCTATTGCTGATGCCCAATAAGTGTTTTAAATACAAAGGAGGAATAATGGACAGCTACCCCATCCCAGACACTTGCCCAAGTGGAACCCTAAACTTGTTCTTGTTCTAACTGCTCTTCTCACACCCATTTTCCTTAAGAGGATACAAAAGTTACATGTGGTAAATCTTGGCAGTGGAGAAGTCATGCAGTTTAATAGAAAGCTGACAAGAGCTCTGGGTTAGAAACTTAAAAATGGTCACAACTATTTATCACTACTTATTATTATTTATTACTACTTATTATTACTATTTATTATACTATCAAAGTATTTGTTCCAGGGCCAGAGACTTGCCTGTGTAGAATCATCTTTCCAGAAGCACTGGAACTTGGATGCAACTTTCTGATCATAACAAGGGAAATGGAGAGGGAGGATGTCTTTACTGAAAGTCTTTTACAACAGCATGAGGCTGTGGTCATAGTTGGGAGGATTAAACTATTACAGCAAATTGCCACAGGAATGATAGATACCATAGACCATTGCTGGAAAAGTTCAGACTGCTGGAGTAACCTGAGAAGCTACTGAATTCTCCCTTTTAGAAAAGCTAATTTCAGAGGAAGAAGGAAGGCAAGGTTATGGGCTGTCCTTAGAGAATAAATCAGAACATCAAACCTGGAATTGGAGAACTAAATTCTGGTTTGCAGAGGCTTCAGCCTCCTGTGGTCAGATTCTCAAAGAGTAGAGTCCTAGGGAAAAGAAATAAGTAGGTTGTACATCTCAGGTTAAAACTACACCTTAGAGGAAACCAGAGAATACTATTGCTCAGACATAGAGAGAAACCCCACTAATTTGCCTTCAGTATAGGGTCAGGTTGCTATGGAACACATGAGATTCTATGAGACCAGGGTCCAGGCATGCAATGCAGAACCAAAAACATAAAAATTCCCAGGACTGAGTGATGTAAAAACTTTAATTTGTTTGGGGCAAAAGGCATATGATGTAAGTCCCAGTCCCTAATATTACTGTGCAAAAACCAGTGATGCTGCCCAATCCTCTGTGAACACCAAGGACTTCTGCAAATGAAGAAAACCCAATGCCTGCATGTAAAGAGGAAGGAGGCCCCTTATGTAGCACTCTTTCCAAATATATAAGGTGAAAAAGCAAAACGAGGAAGGGACACCTCTAAAAGGGCCTCTGATTTTAAAAAGTCCTGCCCAGTTCCTTAAAATAATGAAGTATGAATGAGACATGGACAGCACAAATAAATACTGGGTTCTGTACTACAAGGAATAGATACTTGTTCTTTGTCTCCAATTTCTGGCACACAGCTTCAGAAAAACTTGGAATCTCCAAAGTGATGAGTTTCTGTATGCTAATAAGATGACTAGAGGCTAGAACCCCTAGACAGCTCCAGGCAGGTCACCAGAAAGACCAAGACATGAAAAAGAGTTCAAACTTTCAGCCTACCACCTGACCTCCAGATAAGGGAGAGAAGCTGAAGATTGAGTTCATTACCAATGGCCAATGGCTTAATCAATCACAGAAATTTAACGAAACCTCCATTGAAACCCAAAAACTATAGGATTTGGGGAACTTCCAGATTGATGAACGTGCTAAGAGAGTAACTCACCTGGATAAGGTATGGAAGCTCTGTGTACCCCATTCCTCATACCTTGTTCTATATATCTCTTCCATTTGTCTTTTCCTGAGTTATAGCCTTTATAATAAACCAGTAACAGTAAATAAAGTGCTTTCCTGAGTTCTGTGAACCATTAGCAAGCTTGAAGATGGAGTCATGGTATATTATTCAGTTTTTCATTACTATGACCAAAATATCTGACATAAACAACTTAGAAGAAGAAAGATTTATTTTAAATCATGATTTCAGAGGTTTCTATCTATGGTTGGCCAGTTCTATTGCTCTAGGGCCTGAGGTGAGGCATTGCATCTTGGCAGAAGGGCATGAAGGAGAAAAGTTGCTTAGCGCATGATAGCCAGGAAGCAGAGAAAGGAAGAAAAGAGCCAGGGACATGAAACACTTCCAAGGGCATATTCCTGGGGACCCTACTTCCTCCAGCCATGTCCCACTTGCCTGCAGTTTCCACCACCTCCCAGTAGTCCATTCAAATTAATGAAATCCAAGCCCTCAGGATCCAAACTCCCACATCTGGTCATTGCTGCACTGGGGACCAAGCCTTCAGCAATGAGTTTCTAGGGAGACATTCCAGATCCAAACCAAAAACTCATGGGAACTTTCAATTTATAGTCAGTTGGTAAGAAATATTGGAAGCCCTAGATTTGCAACTGGAGTGAGGAACAGTCTTAAGGTATTGAGACCTCAAATTTGTGGGGTCTGTCCTAACTGTAGGTAGTTAATGTAAAAATTACAAATTTAAGACATCTTGTTGGTGTCCACAGAGAATTGTTTTGTGTTGAAAACCTCCTCGAATTTGGTATCAGAGTGTTCTGAGTAAAAACAGCTCAAGGTGTCTTCTTACATATATCTTAGGAATCTTGCATAAATTGCATATTAGTAAACTAGTAAACGTGGAAATACTTTTTTCCTGAGAGAATGGAAAAGATGTGAAAATGTTATTTGATTACCATAAGTATTCCCTCCTGAGAGAGAGGCACCTATGCTGCAAATTCCTTGAGATAAAGTTGCTTGGAGCAGAAGTTGCTGAATTCCAATGCTCCTGCCCTCTACCCCAGGCCTGTTGTAAGACAGAGGAAGAGCATGTTGCTCAAGAAATGAAGAAGAAAAAGAAAAGATAAAAAAACAATTTAGGCAGTAGCACAGTGGCAAGTGGGAGGCAAATTTACTGAGGTCACAAAAAACATTGTGCATAGGAATTTACTGTCAACAAATTGGGCATCAAATCTAGACTGTCATGGCTGTGGAAATGGAGCAGCAGATACAATTGAATGCAAAAGCCTAAGATAGAAAGAGCTAGAAAGGGACACAGGGAAGTATTTTCTGAAACAGAAATCTAAGGAGAGGGAAAAAGGTAGGTGACCAAGACAAAGATACCTGAAGCTCCCACAGCCAGGGGGCCTCAGGTATTCTGGGTGACTCAAGCCTTTGTGGCCCTTCTTTCTCCCAGGGATGCTGAATATGCCTCATCTTCCGCCACGCCTGTCTTCACACTGTGTCACACTGACACAGTGTCTTCACACTGTGTCCTCTCACTGTCCATCTCTTTTCCCCTGCCCAGTCGATGCTAGCTCACAGACCTCTCTTTCCCAAACATTCCCCCTTTTCGCATGAAGTCATTCATAGAGTCATCCTGATTGCTGCCTCTTGTTAGAGAATTTCTTTATAGATACATGAACAAAGTCACTTTTTTCTATTCTTGCCAACTGACAAGATCACAGGCCACACAAATAACCTGATCTGCAATTCAACAAGCCCACACACATGGGGATGTCTCAGTTTTACAGTTAGCACACATACTGAGCAGAGTAATTTAAAATAAAGAATTGGATGACTACATATTATAATTTGTCATTGTTAAAGAATGAAGGTGATTGGATAAGTAGACAGGACAAATGCATGCGAGGTAATATCGACAGCATGTTGACTAATCAAACACCCAATCATCTTACCTGCCACAGCTGAGAATTTGGTTAAACATTTTGATGATGTACAGAATAGCTTGCGGAGGGATTTGTTCCCAGGTAATTGGCAGAAACCGCAGCTCATTAAATTAGCTCTCATCTGACATGCCAAATGATACTATAGTTGATCCGTTAGATCATCAGCAAGCAATTGTTTATCTCTTCCATGAGCCAGGATGACAAATAAGCAATTTTAGCCAAAAGGGTTAAGGCCAGTGCCAATCATTATTCACACTGCTATTTAACTGATTCTCTGGCAATCAATACCATGCGTTCAAAATGCAATACAGCAGTTTCTTCTGTAAGAAATTGTGGGGCCCTTTATGTGAATATGCTGCCAAGATATAAACAAATAAAATACTAAGTAAAGACAGGTCTCAAATGCAGTATTTATCATCTGATTTTAAGTGAGTGAGGAAATATGTAGACCTGGAGGTATTCACATTGAGAAGTTGCAAAACAGAGCAGGTACATTAGAGATCTACCCAGATTATCAGGCTAAACTGGTATGAAATCATGAAGGGTAGAGAAATGGTGGTGACTGGTTTAATGCCTACCCCAAGCCCATCAATCTCATCAGTGAGAGCCAGAATGCCTGCGTTTTGCATTTTATACCCATGCACTGGAAATCAAGGCATGAGATTGGCCAAAAAATAAAAGGGTTTGGCGCCACAATGTCTTATTCAATTTGCCCATTGACACATCTTGCCTTTGTGCAATAATAGATGCTATTTCTTCTCCTGATTGATCTTTCCCATCTTGCCCAAGACTCCTGACATTATGGCAAAATTCTAAGCTGTTGAGACAGCATTTCCCTTCATTGTACAAATGACCAAAATACAAATTGTAAGAGAGAATGCTGCTACAGATGAGCAGTTTAAATCTTAGAACCATGGCCCAGAAACTCAGGCATCACTATGCCACTTAGTGAATTAAGTATAAAGTGAGATAAAATCAACAGAATGGCTCCGGCACAGGCCTTGGTTTTTCTTTACTGGAATGTGCATATTCTCATCTACTTTGTGATTTAGTTGGGTTTTTTGCTCCCTCCTCCTTCCTTGACTATGGGAACTGGAGTCACTTGGCTATTTCACTGCTCATTTGGTATGGAAAATTCAGGAGGCAGAAATTCAAGCCAGGAATTTCTAAAATCTTGTCTGTGACGATAAAATATTCAGAGGAAGAGGATCAAAGTTATGATGAACACATGACTTTAGGATCATTTCATTATTCCCATTCCTTATGTTTTCCTTGGCTTTCTAACCAAGATAATCAAAATTTGGTCATAAATCTCCTTGATAAAAAAATAAAATAAATCTCCTTGGTAAAGGGTCTTTATTATGATATGCCCCAATAATCACTGTGCTAATCCAAAGCCTTGTGGAAAAATAGGTACTTTAGGTCTTTAAAGCAATATATGTAATTAATATAGCCATAATGTTTATAATCCCTATTCACAATTAAAATAATACTATGCACAAAGCTTTCTTGTGGAATCTTATCAGATCCTCAAAAGTGAAGGCTTAAACTAAGTTAGCAACAGGACTACATTTTTTTAAAAAAACATGGTTACTGTTCATATTTTGATTGGGGGAGGAGTTAAAGAGGGTGAGACATGAAAAAACCAAGAATCATTCCCAAGTTGTTGACTTAAATAACTAGGTAAACACAGCACTGAGGTGGTTTGAGAGGCACTAAGAAGTAAGTTTAGAACACACCAAGGTCAAGATGATGGCAGAACTTTTAAGTGGAAAAGTCTACTAAACAACTAAATCTTTAGGCCTATAGTTCAGGAGAGAGATGGAAGCTAGAGATGCAGACTTGGAAGCTGAGAACACATAGTTAATGCTGAGGCCATCAGAACTGAAAAAGATCTTTCCAGAGTGCATACAAAGAACAGGGCAAGCAGCAGAACCTTAGCAGTATCATATTTAAAAAGCTAGCCAAGCAAAAGCAGTCATCTAAGAGGCAGAAATAAGAAAAGATAGACTAGTGTTGGGGAAACCACCAGTTTCATAATCTTCAGAAATTTCCAGGCCCTCCATCTTCATAAATATATAAATATGTATTTACATAACCATGTATTGATATGAAATACAATCGGGCTCCAGCTGTCCCATCCCATAAGCAGCTTCCCTTCCTACTCTTCCATCTATAAAAGCCAAAGTGTTTCAAAAAATGGATCATCATAGTTTCATGCTTTCATAAGTCAAATAAGAAGAATAAAAGAAAAATTCCACTGACTTTAGCGAAAAGAGATGTTATTGGAAACTTCAAAGAATTAATTTCCAAGGAATAACGAAAGCAGATGTCAATTGCAGCAGGCTGGGAAGTAAGGAAGAGAAGAGGGTTATGGAATCTGCCCTTTCGAGAAGTTGACTGTGATAGAACTTGGAAGAAAGCTGGAAGAAACAAGTGGGGGAAAGGAAAGTATGTTTTGTTGCTGTTTGTTTTTGTTTTTCAGATCAAAGACTTGAGCATATTTGTGGTTTGTGGGGAAGCAGCCAGGAAATTTTCTTTAAAAAATAAATGATGAATAGATAAATGGATTGATGGATGGGTTGATGGATGGATGGATGACAAACAAATTGAAAAGGAAACAATAAAAGGGGAGTAAAAGCAAGGGATTTTAAAGGGAAAAGGCTCCCTCTTCATTAAATTTCCAGATGAGTACAACTGACAGAACCATACATCTATAAGAGAGGGATTGTCTTTGTTGTGCATGTTTAAAGAATGTGTATAGAGACATAAAAACATTACCTATGTTTCAGAGGTGACTATTCAAATGGCAATTCATATACTCATAGTGACATCAATTCAAACATCTATGCAAATCCCTCAGCACTGTGGGATGCAGGAGTAGAGATGATGGACATTGGAAGGTTCACAAAGTATATTTTGTAAAAACACTTGGAAACACAAACACTGAAAGTACTAGCAGGAAAGCAGAAGTGAGCTCTCAATATGTAACACTGCTATCATTCTTGCACCTGCTGTTTCTATTTTGACCTGGCCAGATCCATGAAAGCTGGAAGTTATGCAGGTTCCCTTTCTCTGCTGAGGCCAAAGATGCTTGCCACCCCTTATCCAAAGGTGTATCCCTTCTCTCTGCAGTCCCTTTCTGCATGCCATTAACTATCCTCTGTGTTCCAGTGGTGAGAGAGATCATATGGACCACCCTGGCTTTTTTGACAAGCTAGCAGGCTATGTACTACTGGAAAAAGTCTCCCCCACTGTGCAGAAATCATTGACTAGAACACTTCCTGTGTCACACCATTAAGCATCCCCTTTGGCTGAAGCCACCTGGGTTTTACTGTTGAACCATTTCATGCCCACTCCGTGTGGGCTAGTCCTACAAACAGAAGCAGACTATCTATGGAGCTCTTAACAAATGTCTAGTGGGTTCTCAGCTTTATGCTAAGGGTGGGATTAGTGAGGGAACCTATAGAGTTTGATTATTTCCTCCCAGGCATTGGCGTAACCCAGACTTTACCTAATTCTCTGCTCACTCAGAAACCTTTCGGATGCAAATTCAGTTTCTCCAGTATCTTAAGAAAAAAAAAAGAGAGAACACTGGATAATGCACACAAAAATCAGACACTTGAAGTATAGCCCCTATTGTATATTATTAACTGTCATTCTAATTTATATGTAGTTTTTTTAAGAGTAGCAATCAATTATTTACTAAAGTTACAACATGGCACTGGATATTGGATTTCTCCCTTCCTTTCTTCCACAGTTAGACACTTGGTGGTCCAGTATCCTGGGCATAGTTTAAAAATGTATATTCTAGAACTCAGATATCCTTTGTCCAAGGACTCTGTGTATGGAAATGGTTTGGGGGTACCTTAGAGACGTAGTAAATGAAAACCCCAGGAAGAATATCCAGTGAAGAGTCCGTCTACAAGTGCTAGGCAAGAAGGAGAACTGGGTATGAAATGAAAGAGGCAGAATACAAAAGGTCTAGACAGGAAAGAGGACAAGAGACAAAACTTCCAACATATATCTGAGACATTGATAAGAAATCTTCTGGACCTTTCCTTCCAGTATGTTATCTGGAATTGGGGTCACGGGAGGAAGAAGCATTAAAAAAAAAAAAAAAAAGGAAGCAGCCTAGATAGCAAATTCTTTAATTAGGTATATTATCTCTAATCTTTACAACAACACTGAAAGGTAAGAACTCTTGCCCATTACCATCAAGGATATGGTAAGAGTGGGGCTCAAAGAAGCTACCTCTTTGTACAGTAAGTGTCAGGGTTAAGATTCATATTCACACCTGCCCAGCTTCAATACCTATGCTCTTGTCAAGATGCCTGTGGTTTCCTTAGAGTGCATCACTCCTCTGGGTGTACTGTCAAAAGCAAGTTAGCAAACCTAAAAGCTGAAGACCACAAACTGGATAGTGGTGACCCAGACTCTCTCTCCTTGTGAGGCATAGGCCAGTGGCTACTCATGACATTGTTTGCCATCAAGTGAACCCCTTGGCCTTACTAGGTAAATCATCATGCTTCCACCAGTTACCACAAAGTATGGAAATTAGGACAACATACAAATGATGTCAAAGCAAGGAATTCAATCTCATTTAAATCATGAAATTTAATTTGTCTCAAACATAGGCTGCATCCCTAATTCTTTTCTGTATGTATATAGTCAAGAAAGTATTAATCAGTCAGTATTGATCCATACCAAATACTAGAAGATGAGTAAGAACAAATGCCAAATGAGGCCTGTGCAAGGGTCATGGCAGCCCATCGCACTGGACGGTGAGAGGCAATGCCTCCCTTTACCCTCCGCTGGCAGAAGAGTTAGCCACCAAAAAAAACCACCATGAAACATACAGATGTCAAGAGACTACTGTATACCCATCTTTTATGCATAGTTTCAATTATCCTAAGCATCTTCATTGCATCCTTATTCTTGGAGAACTTGTCAGTATTGGAAACACACTTGACATGGTTGTGCATCTGTTCTGCATTTGTAACTGCTGTCAATCTAGTATTATATTTGGTAGTGAAACCAAATGTATCTTCTAAAAGAAATTCTTTATCACATACGGTAACCAGAGTTTTGAAATGTTGTATCTACTTTCTTATTGTCTTGCTTTTCCTTTCATGTGATTTTTGTTCTATATGGAGTGCCACTAATAGAGTTGGTTTTGGAAATATTTTTATTTGCAGTTCTTTTGTCTACTTTTACTGCCGTACCTTGTTTATGTTTCTTAGGACTAAACTTCAAAGCACAACGAAGAGTTTCCAATAGAAATGGAGTTACATTGGTTTGGGAGAATGGTCTCCAGATCACAATTTCTAGTTTTGTAGGGGCATGGCTTGGAGCATTTCCTATTCCAGTGGATTGGGAAAGACCATGGCAGGTATGGCCCATCTCCTGTACACTTGGAGCGAACTTTGGCTATGTGGCTGGCCTTGTTATTTCATCACTCTGAATATACTGGAATAGAAAGCAACTTACATACAAGAACAATTAATTAGAGCAAAGGGAGAAGATATTTCTTTGTAAAGATTCCACAAGCACTGTGCAGAAATGTGTGTGGTCAAAGCCAAACAGTTTCATTTATAGCACTGTTTAAAAATGTAGTTTCAACATGTGATTGCAGCTTTTTAAACTATGAAACCCCTGAGAGATTGTACCTTCTAATTGAAATAAAGTATTTATAATAGAAAAAAAGAAATGCCAAATGAGTAGTGGATAGATATAATCATCTTTCTATATAATTATAATACATTAGAGTAGAAAAAAAGAATCAGAGCTCACTTAAAAGTATACCAAAAAAAAAAAACACTTTACTTTCCTTGGTATTAACTAATAATTATTTTTGTAAAGATTCTGGTTCTGGGGGGAAATGACCTTATAATTCTAATAAAAATTATGAAGTTTAGAAATAATTTTGCAATCTTAAACCAACAGTCAATGTTATATGTTATTGTGATATAGTAGAGCATTTTTATTGAGACCCAAAGGGTAACCATTTAAGTTTTTTAAGACATGTAATATAGAGATCAAAATTGATGCCTTAAGAATTGGAATTTTGCAATAGCATAAAGTATGAATGTAAATGGAGAAAGAAAAGAAAGCATAAGTATCAATTATAAATTTACTTATCCTAAATTTTGTTAATGTGTATTAATTGCACACATTAGTGGGACTCAGTATAGTATTTCCATCCAAATCTATAGCATGCACTGACTGCAGAAGTTTCTGGTCAAGGGCATAGAGATCACATACCTACCTCAGCCCTACCTCACAACCACTAACTTCCACTATGATCTTGAAACACAACAACAAAAGGTAAAAGAGAAAATATAACTACACTCAAAATCAAGATAAATATCTCAGCACATGAAAAACGGGAGAGGGATTAAACTCACAAAGGGAGTGATGACAACATGGAAGGGGACCAGAACTTGGATGAGGCTGCCTGACCCAGGAATGGAGGCTGAGGTCCTGGGATGAAATGTGCAACATCCTCTCAGAGCAAGTGCTCCAGGTTGCTTATGTGATGGAAAACCAGGTTCTGGACCAGTCTCCAGAAGATGGCTACAAAATCACTGTTCAAGAAAGGTTGAGTTCAGGAAGAGAACAAATGCAAACAGAAGCAACAATTTCCACTCAAAATGAATTTGCAAATGAAAAGTTCAAAGCACATAAAAGAAATTCACCCCCTGAAAGGCAGTCAACAACAGACTCAAAGTACAAAGAAATTCAATTCTGGAAATGGAAACAATAGTGTAATCTAAAAAAAAACATTTGTGAGATCCTCAGATATGTTTTAATTTAAAACAGCAGGAGGTTACAAATCAAGTACAGAGATATTTTTTAAAGAGTTAGAATTCTGGAAGTGAATATAATTACTGCAATTTTATAAAAACCTTCAGCAGATGGGTACCTTTTTAACTCGTCATAGTCAAAAGGAAAATTGGTGCATTTAAAGATAAAACTGTTACAATAATTGAGGCTAGGGACACAGGTGCCTGAAGAAAAGTAATAACAGTAGAAAGATAAAAAAAAAAAATCAGGAACAGAAATGACTAGGCTATGTTGCTATTTGGTGGTCTTCATTAAAATGTAATTCTACCTAACCACTAATGGAACCAAAGGTCAACTGTGAAGATGACCATTTGAAATTCTTCTTTTCATGGAGTTCCATTAATAATATTAGAATGCAAGAGAAAAATGAAAAGATGAGAATTAGACCTTCAAATCTGTCCATCACTGGCCAACAAAAATAAATGAGCTTACAATGAAAATTCTTTATGAAAATCATTCATATCTGCAATAAGAAATCTTTATTTAAGATCAAGTACTCTCCTGGTTATCTGATTGTTTTGCTTTAGTCTGATTCAATAAATTACAAATAGTTTTATCATAAAATATTTATTATACATTATATACTTATAAAGTGATATATTATTCCCTCATAAATGGTTTAAAATATACCAATAAAGTGAATATGAAATGATGAACATTGAGGTAGTAAGAATTTTTTAAAAAAACAACAGAACAGTTGAGTTGAAAGTTTAAAATTTTAAGTAAAGATGTAACAGAGAAATTTAAAGTATATTAAATGAAACTTTTAAAATAATTTTGGGTGACTTTGGAAAGATAATATGGCATGTGACCTTGAAAAGAAACATTTTTCCAGTTGCATCATTAAAGATGTCCCAAGAGAAACAGCGGCTCTTGTGCCTACTACCAACTACCAACTATCAAGTGCATGCCCAGCAAGGGCATTGAGACTTTAGTCTCCTGTATCATTGTTTACTACAAACATCCAGAGCTTCTTGCAGCCTAGATTATCTCGTGTTTCAGATCAGGATACGCTGGCACATCCGGTCATGCTAGTCAGTAATTTGAGATGTTCTCAGGGATGTCCCTCATGTTGAAAGGATAAAGGAGACAACTTCAAAAGACCCTTGGCGGGTCACCCCTGGGAACATCTACTATAGAGGTGAGCAGTCTGGGATGAGGGAGAAAGGAGGAGACAAGGGCTCTCAGACTCTTTCAGGGGACATTTTAGATGAAGGCACCCATCAGCCTTCAGAAAAACTCGTGGAAGCATCCTCAACACCTACATGAGAGACTGGCATTTGGATGGCAGATCCAACAGAGAGAGAGAGCAGAGATGAATAGAGAGACGTATGTGTATGGGCTGAAATGGCAACCACTCCAACAAAGACACTTTGAGCACTGGAGTCATAAGGAGATTATTTTATTCTCTTATTCATCTTTGCTCCTACAAGGGAGGGGTCAGAACAAGGCAGAGAAAGAGGTGTGTAGCAGAACAAACTGTGCTTCACACACATACACACACACAAAGTTTTAATAAACAAAATGACACTATTTTAATAAACATGATTGAGAAGGTTGAAATTGGAGGGAGCTGTGCAAATTTTGCTCCCTGTGCAAAAAAAAATGGGAAGCCAGAGTCCACCATGGCAGAGATGGTGGCCCAGAGCTCTGTGACAGACTGAATGTCCGTGAGAACACACACACACACACACACACACACACACTCACATTCCTTTGGTAATGTGAAATACACCTTTTTAAATATAGTCATTTTTAGTCACCTCTTCTTCTTTAATAAAGGTAATTGTGTCAACTTCCCTGTACTATCTGAAGTAGGTTGTTTATTGTGGAAACTGCAATTTATTTTAAAAGCATATACAGAGTATCTTCATCTACAGTTAAGATATAGGCAGAAACTAAGTGTATACATAGAGAATTATCTTGTAGAATCTACCTCTAAAATTACCATCCATTTTCCTATATCCATGTGTCAACATTCCACCCTCCCACTCATAGCAGCAAAATTGCTGGGGCCAAAAAAATTATCTTAAGATGTTGCCTTGGATACATTTCGTTCTAATGAGTGTTATGCTAGTCCATTTTATTTTATGAACAACACATTAAACGGTTTGATAACCTTCCTTCACACATGCTCCTTAACAACAGAACATGGATCACAGCACCCTAGTTCTATTTTTACATTGCATAATACATACTTACATAATATTGCAACTAATATTATTCTTTGTCATTTGTCACTTCCTTCGAAGGCACTTTGAGCTTTGGTAAATCATAACTGATGTAAATTAATCTCATGATTAATGCATATTTGCATAGAAATTAAATGCATAATTAGAATTTCTCTCCTACACACAAATTCACTTTGTAAGCTCTTTTGAAATATAGTTTGAAATGCATATTGGCAGCAAGGTAGACTTTTGGATTTTGCAAGTGTAACTGCATCCTTTAATGATAAGAAATGATTTTGGATTGTATAGATTGAATATATAATTAATAAGTGCACTTACTCTATTAAGAAAAAGAACTGCAATTCCTAGAGGGAAGAGGAGATGGAATTGTGAGTAGTAGGAAATCTTGAAAAGAATGAAACTTCCTAATTCAGTGCCTCCCTCTGCCCTAAGAATTGCTAGCAATGGGGTGCTTGAAAAGTCTGGTTTTAGTTTTAAGCACCCCACTTATAACATGCAAACCTGAGCAAGCCACATAACCACCCCACCCCAAGCTTTGTTTCCATGGGTGAAGTAGCCTACTTCCCAATGCTGGGAAAATCAGTGGAGTATCTGCAGGCCGGAAAGTGTTATCATCATACTCACTGTATGGAATTCCTCCAGATAATTTCCTGGCTACCAGACTCTCAAGATATAGAAACATAAACGTGAACAATAGCCACCATTTATTAAACACGATGCATCAAATTGTGTGCTAAGTGCTTCACACATGACATGTTGTTTATTTCTTATGGCAACACTAGTATTAGCCTCACATCATCATTGAGGAATCCAAAATTCAGAGGAGAAGTAACATCTCCACAATCACACAAGTGGTAACCGACGGAGCTGAGATTGAACTGTTTGTTAAGGTGATGTGTTAAACTACCTGGGTAGACTCCCTCCCACTAAAATTGGTGAAGTTTTATTAGCCTCCTTCCTTGCAGGCACATTCCCTCCTCATTATTAAGGACAAACTATCCAGTGAATTCTAAACCTAGAAAGAATACAATCCCTTCAGGGCACACTCGGGCTCTTTGCGATCTTATTACCCCTAGCAATGGTCATGGTGTGCTGAAGCCAGTAACTATCCCACTAGCCAGACTCTCAGTCTAAGAGGATGGAACCCCATGGTTCATTGTGCACATAATCCTCCTGCTTATTTAGTAAATATTTCTTGTTTATACCAAAGTCCTGAAAAACAATGCTCTATTGAAGGAAAATTCTCATCACGCAGTTCTTTTGCATCACAAGCAGAAGTAAAATTTGGTAGAGACAGAATAGCATTTACTGGGTCACCTGCTAACCCTGGAGCATTAGAACAGAATCACTATTGCAGCTCTTTAGTCCCAGCAGCCTGCATTTTATGTGTGAAGACACCACAGATGAGAGTCAATAAAAGGCTTCTACCTGTGGTAGGTGAGGATATGAACAAGAGGAGAATCAGAGCAATCATTTCTCTGTCTCATCCTGAGTGACCAGCATGGCAATAGACCCTGCACGTGGTGCACGCTGGGGAAAATATTCATTGTGGAACCCAGATGCCAAAGTGAAGAAGAAATAGAGTGCTTCCAGCAGTCACATCTGGCTTTTTGGCACACACTGTACACTGTGGTATTGATTCTCCCTGCATATGCTCCTTCATCATTTCACTAGTTACCAGTGAACCAAGTTGTGCCCACTTTGACCACGTACTGCTTAAACTTGGATAAAGCTGCCACTGTGATGTCTGTTTTCAAATTGCTGTGAACCTTTCCAAAGGAATCAATATCAAAAAAAAAAAACTTGCAGATTTAAAGAGGAAAGAAAGGAAATCTCTGTTCTGGACCCCTGGCAGCTAAGTATCTTGATCATGTGCACATATAGTGATTTTGAAATCAAGAGAAAACTGCCCTAAAGTAAGCATTCTCTTCCTGTAAATGACTACAGTTTCAAAGGGTTAATCCAATGGCTGTATAGTTAGGTAGGCCCTTAGCAAATTTAATCTACAGGAGGCTTTTTTCAAAGCCTCACCTTTAACAGAGATTTTTTGTGCATCAAAAAAGTGAGATACACTTCATGGGTTTCCCTCTACACATTTTTATGCTATACCTTTCAGCAAAAGCTTTTACAATGATATTAAACATTAACTCTGGATGGGTTAATCCCAAGACACGGCAGCAGCCTTAAGGTTAATAGTCCTTTTAATTAAAGGATAAGTCAGTTATTGAACACAGAAGCTAATCACAAAAGGATTACCACTGAAAATGAACATAGTCTGTGCAATTAGTCTGATAATTAAGACTTAAGTACTGGACAGAGATCAAAGTGCTTGTAATATGCAATAAAGTTCCCAGAGTTGTAAGGATATTCAAAATGTTAGCTTGTGCTTTATTGCACCTTCCATTTATCGTGTACCCATGATAGCAGCAAACACATTTCCCCGATGGATGTCGGCATGGATAGCTGCAACAGCTGTTACTACATAAGCCTGGTGTTTCTCACAATATGATTACTCTGTCAACGACGGCCGTAAAAGGTGGCATCTGCATTCATCAAACAGAGTTATCAATAAATGTAAAACCATACAACAATTAGAGATCTCAAAGGAAGAACAAATTCAACTAGAAAAAAATGTCAACCACACTCTTTAATTACTAAGATTGTTAATCAATAAAATGCCTTCATAACTTTTAATTAAAATTTTATTTGAACTGGATGTTTGGAGAATCTGATTCTTTGTTTTCATTACATTGAATAGTCGCATTACAGCGATCCTGGTGGCATCTGTGAGTGGCTATACCCTGGGGAACACTTTATATCTGTAATTGCATATTTTCACCTACAGAGGGTGTTAAGAATCCTTGTTAAAAAATAAAGGAAATAGTTAGGAGACATCTCACAGTAACCATTATGGAGCAAATTACTAGGTAGAGCAATCCAGAAGCTGTCAAGAAAGGTTAGCAAAAAGGAATGTGAGGAAATCAACCATTCAGCGATTCATCATGGGCCACAACTAGCTCTAAAATAAACCAAGGAAAAAAATGTATTGGTTTTATGAAGTCAAGACACTGCCTTTGTTTATAGCCATGAATAAAGATGATAAGAGGTTACTGATGAAGGATAAAAAGATGAAATGATAAAGTAAAAATCAATCGCTTTAATCACACTGATGCTCAGGCAAGATATAATGAGAATAACTTGCTAGAATTCCCAAGCTCTATGCTGTATACATTATCATTACTTTATCTTTAATTTGTGTTCATAATGGTCCTCGTAATTTATGTATCACCAGCCTCAGAAGTTGACTGGCAAATTCCCCACCTTCCTCTCAGTCTCTTCAAACCAAATATATGCATCACTGTTACATTTTTAAATAGTCTCTTTTTGATTTGTAGAAAAAGGGAAGTAATTTGGGAATTTCTTTCTCAACTGGGTTTCCACTAGGATCTCATTTGACTCTCAGTTCCAGCCTACATGAGCAAAGCAGGTTGACATTTCTTACTTCACTGCTAAAATAATGAGCAAGTTCTCTTTCTATATTTCTGAGTGCTGAAAAATGCAGAATTCAGTACTCAGAGGCTCACTCTTGGAGTTTCCTTTCCTTAATCTCAGCTTGCTTTCCTAGATTCCCATACAAGTAATAATAATTGTGAACCAATCTACCTAGCAGCCTAGTAAAAGCCACCTACAGGATTCAGGGCATGCAATCCAAAATATGGCTCCTTAACATTTAAGAAAACCGCAGAAGCAGGAAGATGTCTCTCCACTGAAGCAAGCCACAAAAATGTTCTCTGACCTTTTCCTGAAGTGTATCATGAGATCCTCAGTTCACCGTACCAGGAGGAAAGAAATATCTCCATCTATGAAGACACAGGACACAAGGAAGCATTTGGACCGTTTATTGCCATTGCATCACACCTGCTTTGTCCATTCACACTTCTCCACAACTGTGCAGTTTTCATCAAACTTAGCATTGGCATACACAGGTCTCCCTGTCTGTTTCTTCATTTCCAAAGGCTCTTGTGTCATGTAAAACTTACGTTAAATAAATTTGTATGCTTTTCACGGTTAATCTGTCTTTCCTTATTCGGGCCTCAGTAATGAACCTGATGATGAATATGGAAAAGATAGTATTTTTTCTCCCCTACCCTGCCATCTCTAATTCATTGCCCATAGCAGGTAGAAGGTACTTTTCATGTTTTCCTCCTCTCAAGAAAGGTTGGCATGTCATCATCAGAGCATGGCTTGGAAAATAGGTCAAGAAAGGCAATATGTCACCAGCAGGTCTCCTGTTCAACTTTGCTTCAAGAACTTATGAAACAAAGATTACACCCAGGAGATGATCATCATGTCTTAGAGGAAGGAAAGGAATATCATAGTAAATTATACTTACGTAATGCTTCACAGATGCCAGGCACTGCTCTAAGTGCTTTGCAGATATTGGCTCAACTAATCCACACACAAACTCTACGAAGTAAATCATTATCACCCTAAGAGTTTAGGTGGCTCACCATGTCACACAGCTGGTGAAGCTGAACTGTGAACCCAGGCTGTCTGATTTTGAAGTCTGAGTCCCCAGCTTCTGCTTTTTACTGTGCTTTTAAGAAAACAGCACTTCTGGAACATCTACTTTGGGTCAGCCTTGTGCTAAATGTTGTCTTTCTCTTGCATAACTCTGAAAATTGAGGAAATTGAGGCTTAATGATGCCAACTGAGCCTACCCAAAATCACACAGTAGTACACAGAGTCAAATCTAGTTATATCAGACTCTAAAAACATGTATTATTTTACATATTGTGAAATAATATGTAAGAAATAATCTTTGGGTTTTAATTCCACTGACATTCAGTGATAAAGGGGAGAGGGGGGAAAAATGAGGCAAGAGGTAAATTGACCCTAAGACATAAAATATAACCATGTGAAATTGGGAAGTTTTCCCGAAGAGTTAGTTATTGAATGGGGTTTGAATATTATGGGGTGGGCTTTTTAAGTGGAGGACAGGACATTGCAAGAATGAGAACTTTTGTTTGTTGGGAATCAAATCCAGGAAGGCAGAGGTCAGGTAAATGACATAGAAGTTTGTGTGGAGTCACTCTCAAGAGCATGAAGATTATATTTTTACCACTCTCCTTCTCAAGGGTGAATATTAGAGACATGATGCCCTGGTGCAACATACCCCTCTCTATCTGAGTGGAAATCAAGTTCAAATAAACACTGGTGAAGGTTTCAGTTCCTAAGCCCTAGCGATTGCGTCTGGACCTCTACCCTGTACTTAGCTACTATCCAAGGTCTGGGGAACCCCAGTCTCTCCAAAAACAGGCTCAGTAGCTATTTTCAACCTACCAATGACTGCATTTTCCCACCTTTTCACCTTTACCATTCAACTATTTGTTGCTTTTTTTCCCCTCATAACTCAACAGTTCAGGATACCTTCAAATGTAACACCACCAGCTGTGTGACATGGTGAGCCACCTAAACTCTTCGGGTGATAATGATTTAATTATTATTATTATCTAATGATTATTATCTAATGATTCATAGAGTTTGTGTGTGGATTAGTTGAGTCAATATCTGTAAAGCACTTAGAGCAGTTCAGGATGGGCAACAAGCCCACCTCATTTATCAAAAGGTAGATTTTCAGTAAGACCTGTTTTCCTCCCTGTTACGTAGTGTGGCCTGGTATGTCACAAATAGGCATTAAAGACATGGATGGAAGTGGTGTATTTTCATGAAAAACTCTTAGTATTGTGTTCATAGATATAAACAAAGCAAGGGCATGCCCAGCACAAGTCATTTTAGCCACTTACTCTCATCCATTGCATATAAATGATAGTTAGACTTGAACACCAAAGAGATATTTCAAACCTGAAATGATATGTAAAAAAAAAAAAAACTACTGCAGACCCCCAAGTGTTATTCAGTTTCCACATTTTGAGATGATTGAAAATGAACACGACTGAAATATGGAAGTCATATTTTTTAAAACTTTCATTTTGCAAAGGTTAATTGACAAGCAGTTTGAGCAGAGGGAATGAGCTGCAGGTAAGTTTCCAATTACCAGAATATAGACTTGGGAGAATGTATAAAATATATAAATCTTGAAACACTAACAGAACTTGCACTTACTAGGTTGAGGCGAGAGCAGCGTGGATGTGGAGACATTATGACTCACTTCATAAAGCTATAACTATATAAAGATAAAATAACATAAACATTTCAATTTTAATTTCAGAAAAAAATTCCGTAAATTTTTTCACAGGAATCATCAATAACTCATAAAGTGAAACTTCTTCTTCCGTTAATAAAATAGAAAAATTGCACATGGGTACAGTTGCAGGATGGTAGGACTCTCTATGTATTCATATATAGACACAGATATGTAAATTTTCTGCCAAATAGATTAGCAAAATGCAAGTAGTATGGTAATCTGAGGGAGAGTCTATCTTGTTGTAATTTTTAAATTTCTCAATCCATCAGATAAATGTGGATTCAGGGCACAGACTCATATTTCCTTGTCAAATAAATTATGTCTTACATCAAAGACCACACAGATTCCTACTTAACAAAACAGGAGAATGTCTGAAAAGACCATAAATGTGAAATATGCAAGAGAGCAAAATGAGACAGCCAATAAAATAAAAGATTTGTTAGTCAGCTAAAAACTATCTGCAAAATGGTACTACTGACAATCAGAACTGGTGATTAAAGAAATATTCTTTTAAACTGATGCTAATTTTTTTCCATGACAAATGAGCTCTGGTGATAATGCAAAATAGTAACAAATTGCTGTACATAAAAAGTTTTTAATTAGACAACAAAGACTGAGATGGTGCATACTTTTTTTGGCTTGATTATTGAAACATCATGTACACATAATATAATAGGAGAAAAGAACAAGAAATGTGCTGGGTCTTTAAGAAATAAACCAGGTACCAAATTATTATATAGTTGTAAATCTATGCCCATAGTATTCATTATATCAGCTTGACATTTTCCCCTTTCCAAGTAATTTATAGCAATTAATTTTCATTTATACATGTTTTCTACTCTGTCTCCCCCCCCAATGATAGCATGGAAAGATGTAACTGCCCCATCTAATAGCCATTATTAAAGATGTTGGTTAGTTTCATGATTTTGGTAAATTAATTAATATTCTTAGATTAGTATTACCTTCAAATGTAACCAAATATAACAAATTATAAGATTAAAAAAAATCAATTTCAGTTTTTCTTTACAACAGCTTCACTCCAGTATTGAGATTCTGAGCTAAGTCTGATTCCAAAGAGTTTCAGAGGATGCAGCTTTAACAATTAAATGAGATAAAGTGCTCGTCACAATGCCTAGTACATGATAAGCACTCAGCAAGCAGGAATTCTATGTAACTGAGATGAACTCAACACAAACTCCAGAGAACTGCAAGCCCTTTGCTATGCAGGCTCCATCACATATTTTAGTTTGCTAGAGCTGCCAAACAAGATACCACAGACTGGGTGGGTCAAACAACAAAAGTATATTTTCTCACAGTTCTACAGGCTAGAAGTCTAAGGTCAAGGTGCTAGTGGGGTTGGTTTCTCCTGAGGCCTCTCTTCTTGGTCACCTTCTACCTGTGTCCTCATATGGTCTCTCCTCTGTGAGCCCATGTCCCTGATGTCTCTACATGCAACAAATTTCCTCCTCTTATAGAACACCAGATTGGTTTGGGACCCACCCTCGTGGCCTCTTTTTTTTTTATTATTTTTTATTTTTTAATTTTTAATTCAATCTCCTCTTTAGAGGCCTTGTCTCCAAAGGCACATTCTAAGACCTTGGGGTTAGGGTTTCAACATGGAGATCTGATGAGGACCCACAATTCAGCCCCTTGCAGTATAACATCACAATGCAAACACCTCCCAAGAGGAAGGTGAAGGGCCCAAAGAGCACGGAAAGGTAGGAGTTATGATGAGCACATCTAAACTAGGAGGGTGCATCAAAGTGGAACCCCAGCACTCTCTCATGCTTTCTTCCTGTGCTGGTCCTGCTCATTCCCTTTTCCACACCAGCATCTCTGCATCTTTACATTTTTCTGCACCACCATCCAGGCCTCTTTGCCCTAGTCAGGTGTTAATTTGCTTGAATTAATATTAGAGGAAAGGCTAGGAGCAGTGGCACACACTTGTAATCCCAGCACTTTGCGAGTCTGAGACAGGAGAATCGCGAGTTCAAAGCCAGCCTCAGCAATGGTGAGGTGCTAAGCAACTCAGTGAGACCCTGTCTCTACATAAAACACAAAATAGGGCTGGGGGTGTGGCTCTGTGGTGAATACCTCTGAGTTCAGTCCTTGGTATCAAAAAGAAAGAAAGAAGTATTAGAGGAAAGGGAGTAGTGGGCGTAGGTCTCTGAAGAATACTCTGCATCCCATGGAGAACTCAGTTCTCTAAAAAGGGCGTCTGGTTAATCAAGCATTCAGGGTTTGGGGAAGTGGGCAAGGCATTTCCCAGCCATACCTGGAACTGTCCACTCAGAACTCCGTGCTGAGAGATGGCTTTTATCCCCCAAACTCCGCCCCTGCCCCCTTACTTTTGTCAGTGGCTCTACTAAGTCCTGGGGTAAAGAGGAGGTGGTTATTCTAAATAAGAATGGGGGCAATAGGGTCACAGTGAGAAAGACAAAGGGGCAAGGAGGGCAGGCAATGCTTTATATTTAAAGAGACCTGAAGAGACTGGGAAACCTTGTCTCAACATAAACAAGGTGTCACTTTATCCTTGTTTCACCTTGAGGCTAACTGGAGTGCTACATGAATGTGCTAACCAGGAAGGAGTCCTCCTTCCCCACAGCACAGTAGTGTAGTGTTGAGAAGGACCGTAAGATCATTTCAGCAGACTATGTAATTAGTTGTAGTGTGAATTTCAAGGAAAGGAAGGAAGCGAACATCTCTTCCCCATTTCCCTTTTCTCCAGGTTCCAGGAAGGAGGGAGTGTGAATTTGAGCGTCTGTGTAATTTAAGCCCTGGCATAATGCCTAGTACAGGGCTCTGCGCTGGGTTCAATAAATAGATGTTGTCAAGTGACAACACCATTGTAGAGTAACATTTGTTTCTTCAGCCAAATTCACCGTATCTGCATAGTTCCATTGTTCTTTGGGGCTCTCTCCTCCTTAAAATGATGGATTGCCAAGTAATAAAAATGCTTTCACCTTTATCTCCACCTATCTCACCCCCTTTAGTTCTCCTTTTATTGCCAAGCTTGGTGTCAGGTGATCCATCCACCCGCCTTTCATTGGCTTCCTGGTACCCAGCAGCTCAGAGTCATTCTGGTTTTAAAATATTGGAAGGTTTTTCATTATAATCATTGAGGTTTGTCAATTAGAGGAGATGTGGATTGTGTTTTAATTGTTGAAGAACAGCAGCATCGTGACTGGCATTAGCCAAGAAAGCGTCCCCTGAGCAAAAGTGACCCAGCTGGGGAAAATTAAGAGGCAGAGTCAGCAATAAAATCAGGATGCTAAGAGTCATGGGACAGCCTAGCAGAGGGGTTATCATCTTCCTTCCCTAACCCTGAGATAAATCTCCAAATGCAGAAATCTAAGATTGAAATGGGTTATTTATTCTTTAAGAATATTTATAAAATTAATGGTTTGAGCAAGTAACATTTTTATCAAAAGAGGATGTGAGTGATTTATCTTATCTCCATATACATCATCTATTATTGCAAAGGTCTCTGTGAACCAGGTCCCCCTCCATCTACAAGTCAGAACCCAAACACAGACAGCTACTTAGAGGAAAAGGTACTCAAAGAACAAGTTAATGTTTTTCTCCTCTGCCTAATCACAAACTGTTGTGAATATTCTTCAAGATAGAACTAGAGAGGTATTATGCACAAAGTTCATTGAAAGACTTTGCAGTTCAGGATCAAATCAAATCAATGAGCTATGACCTGTGCAAATTCAATTTTCAGAGGGCACTTGTGAAGTTTAGACCTTCTAAATTAGAAATCTGAGTTCATGATTTTGTGATTTTTCTCCTGCATTTTATAACAATTACAATTTATGTGTCATTTTCTTTTAAAGTTAGTTAACATTGACTTTGTTCTTCTGGCTTTCTGGCTAAGTGTACCTGGTGATTGAGTTACTAGCAGACATTCTGAGTAAGGAATAACACAATTACCTTCATTCTTCTTTGTTGAACCATAAAGATCTAAGTAGAATCCGTCTGGTCCTGTCTTCTCTCCTCCCCTCCAAAGTAATCTCTCATCCCTACAAGGTGATACAATGCAAAGAGCTTTAAAACAGGGCTTAAGAGACAAGGGTCCCAGTGCCTGACTGCTCTTTGGTTCTTGCTTCATTGGTAGATGAGCAAGGGCACATCTTGGATTGTGATAGCAATGCCATCCTATAAACAAAATCATCCACAAGAAACATAAATTAATCCTATTGCCCTCCTCATTTTCCTCTCCTTCCTTCTACAGATCTACCTCCTTATGTTCGAACTCACTGTGGACACTCTCATTTCCCCAGTCAGCATGATAATCATTCTACTACTACTTAATTCTACTTTGAGTAAATGAGTGAGGATTTGGTAGCCTTATGCATCAAAGTGTTCTGAAGCATATACTTGGAAAGTCTGGGATTGTGCAATGTCTCAGTCAATAGGCCATGGATATTTAGTAATATTTAGTAATCCAGTATACACATTTTTATTTTCTGTACAATGAGAAGGGCTTATGCTTTTATTTAACTGAAGAGCAAGATTACATATAATCTCTTTGGAGAATGAAACAGCATGTAAATAAAATATGGAGTACAAATATTCTTTTTCAAAAGAGGCATCTGAATTTGCTTTAACAGAATAATTTTTATAAATATTTTACTAAGAATTCTGAAAGGTGAGGTTCATATTCCCAACAATTTATCTAAGGACTTTCCAAAATCACTTACAAAGAAAATCCAGGAATACCCACTTTTTGTATAGAATAATAAATCTTTATATTCTTGGCTTTTATTTTTCAATGAAATAAAAAGAGATAATAGATTTATTTAATTCTGCCAAATCTAAATGATTTCTTAATTTGTAATAAGCTAACTCAAAAACAAACTCAAAGAATGCATCTATCTGCAAAAATCAGCTGAATGGCCACCATTATATTGCCATGGCAATTTTTTCTGATGAAATGTGTAAGTAGGGTCTATATCAAGGCTGGTCATCCTTAAAGTTTCAGAACTGGAAGAGCTGGGAGGTGGTCTCTCCTCCCTTTCTCCTCCCTCAGGGATCCATCAACAGTACACTCACACCTGTCAAAGCACACAGTACCCTAAAGCCCAGCCGTCTTTATTCTCCTACAAGGAGAGCTCCTTAAGGGGCGGAATTATATCTTACTTCTTTTGTTATCTCTGTGTGGAACTTGTCTTTTCAAACATGTTCAATAAATTGTAGGTAAATAACTAACTCATGGCTCAATCCCCTCATGTTACAGCCAATAAAAGAGAAACCAATAAACACACAATGTATTAGGTTAAGTTGTGCAGTTGGTTAGAAGCCAGATAGGATAGAGACCCAGATCTTTTGATTTTTCACACTGTGGAATCTCAGCCAGAAAGTTGAACTTAAGTACCAAAGTGTCAAAAATGGGTTGAATGTAGTTTGTGACTCATGATGACTGATTTATACTCTTTTTTATGAAGATGTTGCCCTAAATACTATAAATGTAATGAATTATTATCCTAGTCCATGGAAATGTCTAGCATGAGAGCCTGGTAATTCAGAGCACAGTGAATTCAAATTCTAGGTCATACACCAGCTGTGTGGCCTTGATAAGTTCCTTGGTGTAATCCTCAGATCCTCCTCTATAAAGTAAGTGTGATGGTAGCTACCTCCTAGGAGTTATAAGGACCAGACTAAATAATACACAGAGAACATAGCTCAGGGCCTGCCACGTTGTCACCAGCATGGCAATAAATTAATCTCTTTTGTAGAGGTTTGTTGAATGAATGAGAAAAACAGATCCTACTAAAATATATTTAAAATATGTATGCACATATATCTATATATCTTTAAACATATAATTTAATATGTATATGTATGTGTACATACACACGCAGAGGGAAATTTTCTGAAAAAAAGTGCAACAAAAAATTAAGAGTAGTAGAATTTCATTTTAATCTACATTTGTTTTGTACAATAGGCATGAATGATAATTTATGTAAAATAAATTTATTTAGTTTTAAACATAAATGTTGACTCCTATCAATCTCATTTAAATCTTATTTATTTGGGGTTAATTCTAAAATCATTTTCACATGTGAGCTACTGACAATGCCAAACTTACCCAAATTTACCCCCAATATTTGCCAGTTCCTATTTTTAATTAATTTAATTATTTTTATACCTATTTATTTATTCTATTTGACACCATGTAATAGGCATAGTTCCCAGTGTTTTTATAAATATTAAGAAAGAATACTAATACCCTATTTGGGGAGAAAAATAGTTAACTAAGGTAAGATATATCTAGAATTTTTTTAAAGCATAGTATATAACTTTTGTTTTTGAAAACCAGACTAATGAAAACTACAGGGCAAGTTCAAAATTCTTAGAACTTTTTTTATTCACATATCCATAATAGGCACCAAAATGATCTCACTTAAGTATATTCTATTAAGAAATTATTCATTTTCTAAGTAATGTAGACATGGTTTTATGAGGTATAATTTTACAAGGATATTATCAAAAAGTATGTAAACTACATAACAGGCTCTGACTCTATTATATTATTTTCTTTCTAACCACAATTACCAATTGCTGTTACATCAGTGAAATTCAAGTACGTAATTGCAAAAGTAATCAAAAGATTGAGAAACCTTTCTCATTATTTCCCCATCATACCCTGCACACACAGGATTCCCACAAAGCCAGCAGGCAGGCTCCATAGCTGTGGAGGTCACAGAAGGGGCACAGCAGTGGGTAAGACTGGAGCTGGCAGTCAATATGATATACCTCCAGAATCAGTATAATCACCCTGAATAACACGGGGACATCATGGTAATATATGACAGACTATCATTTTTCCCTGCTGTTCCTTATGTGGCTGTGATGACCATAACTCAACAACAAATTTGTCATAGAACCTTCCAAGAAGGGGGGAAAATATCAGTGGGCTTGCATACATCTGTTCTGGGATCATATGATTTTCTTCTAATATAAATCCAAATATATTCAGAACCATATTTGCTTCATATGTAGAAATGGCTACTCTTAAATATCAGTGCTTCAAAGGCAAACCATGCTAAATCGGCCACTTTTGTCCTCTGAATGCTGGGTGATAAAAAGGAGGTCTTAGCATATTAAGGCTGAAACTTCTTAGAAACAAGAAGAATCACTAGTGTCCCTGAGCTCAATGCTGCAGGAATATCATTGCGACAAAGGTCAGTGGCCAGAGCCTAACCTGGAAGAGTAATTGTTTTCCAACTTGCCCTAATGTTCATTTAGCACCAGAGCATGAGCTCACGTTTGAAGTTTTAAACTATAAATATTCTGATTAACGAAGCAACAGTCAGGCTTAGCTGACCTGATTCTCTCTTCTGACGTACCTGGGCTGACTTCAGGAAGAACCAAATGTGTGCAATAGCTCATGGCTGCATTGGGAATTGTTTCCACATCAAGAATGAAGAGAGCAGAGAATTATTGAACCTTCTCCTTGTAGGAGTAAATCAAGGGAAGTTTTACCACTTCATAGAAAAAAGAAGTCCTTAGAAAAATGCTCCTGTATATCTTTAGAAATCTCTTGTACACCTGCTAGAAGATATCCCAAAGTTTGAAACCTTCTAAATCTGAAGAGGGGCATGGATCTGAAAATAGAACAATGACGACAAAGAGAAAATAGAAGTTGAAAGGCTGTTTAGAATGCACTACATGTATTACTGATAAGGAAAGAAAGATTAAGAAAAGGGTCCTGAGTTAGATGGTGAATTTGAGGCATAACCAGGTATAGAAACCTATTTGGTTCTCACTGCTCTTCCAGGATCCAGGCTGCAGGCTTCTGTTTTCTTTCTACTAAAATAGGTTGCCTAACGGTAGAGAACTGGGAGCCATGGAAGATTTTTGAGCAAAGGAATGACATGATCATCTCTGTAATTCAGGAAGATCAATCTATAAACTGAATTTAAAAAGCAGCATTAGCACAATACACAAGTCCAGGGCATGGAATGGTAACTGAGGGAACAGACTGGAAGGGGCAAGATCTGTAAGATATTTCACAGGTGCTTCTCTGCAGTCTTGGTAGACTGAAGGTAGAGCCAGTAGTATCCCCAGTTCCTGGTACAATGTCTAGTGTGTTAAAGGGATGCAGCCACTACTCATTGAGTAATCGGATTAATTGAAGTAGAAAATACAAGAATCAGTGACTGAGTAAAATGAAGAGAAGGCATTAAAGTTCATGGGTTACCTGGCTGAGTGAATGTTGTAGAAACTGATGGTTTGAGCACAGGGAGAAAATGGAATGTTTGGGGCTTCTAGAGTGGGCCTGGAGAGAGCTTTCCAGAATCACTGATAAAGAAGTGACCAGTAAATCCCTAGAACAGAAGAGAATATCATTGAATTACAGAAATGGAAAGGGGGCTGGAGACATCAGTGGAGCTCTTCTGTTCACCTGTAGCATGTATCTGGGTATGTTTTTTAGACTCACAGTTCTGGACATCTGAGTGACTGATAGAACCACAGAATTGGCATTTGTTAAAAATAAGAGATAAAGCTTAAGACCTAAGCTCAATGTCAGTGTGAAGACCTAAATATGTGCTTATAATACCTGGCAGAAAATTTCATCTTTCTATGAATTTGTCCAGAATCTTACAATCAGGAAAACCTAAAACCAAATTTAAAAAATCCTGTGGTGCTCACTATAGTGTCTGTATGACCTTGAGTTTCATGGAAAATAAACATTTTAATTTTTTAAGTGTATACCAGGTTGAGTAGTCATCATAATCTTCCCTTTTAGTTCCTGGGCCAGGTAGCAGGCCTGACACTTTCCACCCACTAGGACTGGCAGCCTAGGCCTGCATTCTTTGTGCAGAAACCCTAGGGAGCATTACCTACTTGTGTCTACTGTTGGCCCCAGTAACCTCCTCAGGGGTATCTTAGTACTTTTCTGCTTTTCTTGTTCCCCTGAACAATCAAATATCAGCCAGTCTTTAAAATGAACCTTTTTATATTCCACACTTACTACTTAAGATCATAGAATCCCAGAGCCCTAAAAATCGAGATTCACATACTATTAGAATTGATCATGATGAGCTAGTTAAATCCCCTTGAGGGAGCTAGGAGCCAAGTTTGAACCTCCCTCTGAGGACAGAAGGGTGAGGATCTTAGCCAGAGTTGGTATTCCAGGGTCTGCAACTACAAGTGAGGTTGAGTGTGAATCTGGCCTTCCCTTGAGAAGCCATGCATTTGGAAGGATGGCACAGGGCCATGGGCTTGAGAACCATAGTCTCACTGATACAAGAGAAAACAGGGCACACATAGGAGGTGGAGCCTGAGGAAGTGATAGCAGGTGACTGGACAATCTACAGAGGGGTGGAGCTCTGGGGGGTCCTGCCAGGAGTTAGGGGCACTCACTGCCCCAGGGAGCTTTCTCCAGCACTCTGTGGCTTTAGATTGACTCTCACCATTGGTGGAAGTAAAAGTTTAGGTGTTAAAGGAAAACTTCAATAGGATCACTAAGTCTTAGCTAAAATATGAAGGAATTATGTGTTTATTATCAAGAATAGTAATCTTAATTTGTTAAAAAATTGAATCCATTAACTTGTGCTGGGCATGTATGAAAGATGGCATCTATCTGACTTTTGATTCTTTTTTCTATTTGCTAACAGACCTGCCCACCCACCTACATTTCTTTAAATCATTTATGCATTTACGTGTTCTCTATTTACTTAGTAAATATGTATGGTGTTTCTAATGTGTTACAGTCATCCACAATATTACATTGATCTTTCAAATTATTGCAATTTGCTAACCAGAATTCAGTTATTTTCAGCATTTATTCTTTCTTTTTCTAAAAACAATTGTACTTTCATAGTAGAAACTGTTTCCTTTAAGCTGAGACTATCTCCTTTTGGGAAAAGGAAAAAAAATCCAAAGTTTCTCTCTCACAGTATCACTGGTATTTCAAGTACATTCATCCTCAAAATAAGCAAGGATTTATAATCTATCCCGTAGGAATATTCAAAAATAATTTGAAAATCACCCTAGCTTATCTTTGCTTCTGACAGAAGTTTGTTTATAATATCTTCATTTGCCCAATGCAGTGTGAATTGGATTTCAACATTCAGTGCAAACACTCTTCCCAGCCTCCATGCCAGCTCCTCTCAACAGTGGATGGTGATGTTAATTAAATTATTCTCAGCTTTATCTTTAATACGGTCGGCGGGCACTATTTTCTGCAAAAGACATTTACTCCTAACTGAAAGGAGAAAAAAAAAATGCTTAGTCTAGTTTCCTGTGGGCCAAGCCCCTCGTGAATTCTGAGAAGGAGAAAAAGGTTAATTGTTAACAGTTCCATGCATGTGTCACTTACAACTCACCACTGGATTCTTTCAGTCTAACACCCTTTCAGCAGTAGCATTTAGCACACTGAGACCAGACCAAGTTTTTTATTGCTTACTTCAATAAGATACAGGGTGAGTTTAAAGAAAGAGATCTTTAAGATTTATCTTTGTGTTCTGGAATAAGAGTTCCATAATTCCTTTAATCCATGTTGTCATCTCCCTTGGCCTTTTGCTTTAGTGTAGTCTCTTAACATCACACCTTATTTTAATAGCAATTATCACAATGCAGACACTAAAGCAAGCTAACAAGATTTTTAGTATGAGCCTGGTATAAGAAAAGTACTGAAACATTCGTATTATTCTTCATAATGATACCATATTTCTCAAGAAATCTGTTTTCCATAACCACAATTTATCTACAGTTTATCTTTAAAAGATCTTTGATAATAAATTAAATGGCCTAATTAAATATATTTTTCTTAAGAAGAAATTACATGCTTACAATATTCCTTAACATGAGTTGAAGCAATGGACATAAACTTGCAAATGTATCACAAAATAATTTAAATTTAGTGAACAGTGTCTGTACAAGGAAAAGTATGCTTTAAATAGAATTTATAGACCTCAAGTTTTTTCTGGGAACTTTAAAACTATATTTATCAATCAATAGATCAATCGATTTGTCAGCCTACTTCCATATCCATCTATATGCATGTATGTGAGTATGTATATGTTTATATAAATTTGTGGGGTATGATGGCATACACCTGAAATCCCAGCAACTTAGAAGGCTGAGGCAGGAGGCTCACAAATACTAGGCCAGTCTCAACAATGTAGCAACACTCTGTCTCAAAATAAAATTTTAAAAAGGGCTGGTGATGTAATTTAATGGTAAAGTGCCCCTGGGTTCAATCCCCAGTACCACCCACCACCAAATACCCTTAGTTCTCAGTGAGAAATGGCATTGATTTTCAAATTCAAAAGCAACTACATATAGGCTCAATTTCTAGTACATTTTGGATTTGAACAACCCCATAACATTTCCTAAAAATTTCACAAAATCT
>CM053402.1:108610194-108636429 GCA_028644305.1 Xerus rutilus | reverse complement strand
AGCCTGTAATCCCAGCACTTAGGGAGGCTGAGACAGGAGAATCGCGAGTTCAAAGCCAGCCTCAGCAATGGCGAGGCGCTAAGCAACTCAGTGAGACCCTGTCTCTACATAAAACACAAAATAGGGCTGGGGATGTGGCTCAGTGGTCAAGTACCCCTGAGTTCAATCCCCAGTACCAAAAAAAAAAAAAAAAAAAAAAAAAAAAATTTCACAAAATCTTCCATACCTATGATATTTCTAGATAATCATCAAGAGAAATCTAAGCATTTCAGTCCTTCAACACAATTTTTACCATCCTGGAAGTATATCACAGAATCATTTGCCCTTTCTTCACAGCTTGTCCAAAAACTGGGCTTCCTGTGTTTCGTCCTGTGTCCAAAATAATGACCATCTTCAGAATTCATACTTAATATAATTTTGCAACTCGAAGATTTCTTAGAACTCCATTAGTCCGTTATTTCTGAAGCTGCCTTCCAGAGAATATTCATGTACTTCAACGTGTTAATAGGTGTTTGAAGGAACAATTTCCGTGTTCAAATAGAGTCACAACCTCCCTTCTGGAGGTTCACTGTGCACATTAGCATATTAAAGACTGGGAGGATCTGCAGCTGGAAAAACTTACTGGGGAGAAGGTTTTCAATTTTACTCTCTATATTCATACTCCCTATTGTACAAACGTCATCTTATACAAACATATTGCATATTACCTGCATAATAAATAGAAGAAATAGATTTTGGACAAAGTAGAGGAGGAAAAGAGAGCTAGGGAAAGATTTGACTGGTCCTAGTAAGGAATATAATTTTAAGGATTAAGAGATATGTCTGAAGGGCTTTTTTAAAAACAGTTTTGTAATGTGAGATGAGTTATACCTCTTCCTTGGCATGCTTAAGAATCACATTTCTTATCAGGGCAAGAGAAAGAAGAAAGGAAGGAAGGAGAGTAAGAGGAAAGGAAGAAATAAAGAAAACAGGGAGGGAGGAATAGAAGGAGGAAAGGGCTTTTTGTTTTGCCTAACCTGTGCTTCCAAAACTGACCTAATTCTAGAACTCTTTATTCAAAGAGTATCCGTGAACATTAGAATTGTGTTTCACAAGCAGCTCTTGGGGATGGAGAGGGCCTGAATTGTAGCATTTGCCAATTTCCATGGTGTGAGTACTCCCACCATGGCCAACTTCCAGCTGCCAACTTGACATCTACTGGCTCACACACTTCTGGCTCAGTACTGTTCATGTATCTTCCCCTCCTTCCCAACCTTCTCTCCTATGCATGCTCATTTTAAAGATGAACAAACTAAGGCCCACACAGCTAAGAGTAGTTATAAGACTATCCAAATCACACAGATGCCTTTACTGGCATCTAAACTCTGTTTTCTAAATTCAGTGATGATTCTATACAAATTTAGCTAAAGGAAAAGGAAGTACAGTAATGTAGGGTCCTGTGACTTACCTCAGAAATATGACTCACATATTGACACCTTAAGCTGTTTAGCTCCACTGCCTGGAAATAATATCCTTTGGATAATATGTATGCATTACCAATATCTTCAAAGAGTGATAAATTCATGTTCATTTGTTTATAAATATTTTCAAACTCAAAAAAGGCAGTGTAACAACTTAAGATAGTATTATGAAGTCACTTAAGTCTTGAAATCTCTTGGATCTTGGTCTCAAACTAGAGGTAACTCTGAGATTAGAGGAAGTACCTTACTTAGAAACAAAGGGAAGTTAATTCTCATTTATTTTACTGTTTTATTGTTCAGACTTTTCCTCCCACACCATAATTCATCTTACATTTTTCACTTGTCTAATCATATTTTCAAAAGATAAAGGTTTGTTGAGATACATATTTTAAAGACAGAATTATTTTTATATATTGCTACATATTTATATAAATTTTGATTCTCTTCATGGAAGATGATGCTACTTCCTTAGGTTCAAAATGAGAATATAAATTTGTTCATCATTATCCTTTGAGAGTCGTTATCCTTTGAGGCAGAGAATTCCCTGTGAACATTTCTATAAAAAGATTTGTCATATAAATCCAAGGTGCTTCCCTAGCCAGCTTCCATTGATCTCAAATGAGTCCCTTAATCTCTTATACCCTTGATTTTCTTATTCATAAAAAAGAAAAGGATAACGGTAACCTACGCTTCATGGGGTAGCTGGTATCAAATGCAGAGATTTTGAGAACTGATCATTAAGTTTGTGAGTTTCATCCAAGTTTCAGCCATTTCACCACAAACATTTTGACTCTTTGACCAAAATCTTGATAAGAAAGGGAACTAGTGTTAAAATCATTTTCTTTAAACTATCCACGGATGGAAACCATTCTGATTCTCCTTGTGTCTCATTAGTAATCACCATTTAGACTCACTAGAGTTGAGTGTGAGCCAAGAATTGACAACCGTGGATAGTTGATATTTTGTAACTATAATAATGGATTTGGGTTGCCACTGTAATTATTTCATGATTAGCATCAATAAAAGGACAGTCTTAGGAACAAAGACCTTACGAAATTCACAGATACAATATGAAAAGAAAAGGAGCTTAATGAAAGCAGAGGGAAGAAGAAGGAGGATGGAACTCCCTGCTAGCTGTGACAATTTGCTGGGTGCCTGTGGCTGAACCACTGGACTCCTCAAGGTATGTGGTAACTAGCTCTCCTCTACAGCCCCTGTTTTTGTGATGCAATCTGACTTTCTAGAGATTGGAATGAAATAATGCAAACTTCCAGTTTTTTGAAATTTCTCTGCATCTCCTAGTTTCTCTCTGGTTGCACAGTAGCTGGTTTCTTTAACAGTGTATTTGCATAATTCAGTATGACAATTTCCTGACAGTTACAGGAAAATTCCAAGTGGAACAGGTAACTGTAGGTACCAATGAGTCCTCTGAGGACTGGAATCCTGAAATACGTATTCACTAATTTATCAAAGTGTATTCAAGGAAGTTTGTCAAGTAGCTTGAGTGCAATTAATTTATAAGAGGGATTCTAGTGAAAAGTCCAAATATGATTTCACATGAAGAAGTAAAAACATAACTAATATTTGAATAGCACTTTGCTGTCTACTCAATATTTTTCTCTAGTTATCTAATTTAATCCTACAATAATCCTTCCAAGGCAACTTATCCCCATTTTATGGATAAACAAGTTAAGTTTTCAAGAAGTTGACTTAGTTAGGTCTATGGAAGTCTTTCAGGCAAGGCTATGGAATCCAAAATACTAAAATCTGTGCAGGGCACTTTCCACTATACCACGCTCTTAGAAACGAATTTGACTTGCTCCTACCATTCAACTAGTTGTTGCTATCACCTAGTCCTCCCAGTCCTAGGCAACAGCAAAAGTCAAGCAACTATGGTGTCTGTGTACTTTTGCAATAAGGTTTTGACATACAAATTCAGTGGTAATAAGGCCATATGGCAGAAAGAGCTTCCTGTATAATGGGACATATAAGATGTAAATCCTGACTTCATTGCTTACTAGGTTGGACAAGTGACCTAACATTTTAGAATCTCAGTTTCCTCATCCATACAACGGGGACAATGATTATACTTACATTCTACATTGTGAGGACTAAATAGAGTTAAACATACACACACACACACACACACATTTAGCACCTGATCTAAAGCACTCAATAAATGTTAGCTTTACAACAATATGAGTCGGGTGTGGTGGTGTATGTCCTCAGTCCTAGCTAATCAAGAGGCTGAGATGGGAAAATCAATTAAGCCCAGAAATTTGAGGCCAGCCTGGCCAAGGCAGCAAGACCACGTTTTAGGAAACAAAAAAGAAAGAGAGAGAGAGAGAGATGGAGGGAAAGAAAGAGAGAGAGAGAGAAAGGAAAGAAGGAAGGAATGAAGGAAGGAAGGAAGGAAGGAAGGATGGAAGGAAGGGAGGGAGGAAGGGAGGGAGGGAGGGAGGAAGGGAGGGAGGGAGGGAGAGAAGGAGGAAGGAAGGGAGGGAGAGAAAGAAAGAAACTTATTAATTGTGTGGTTATATGGTCTCTTATGTGGACTGAGAGAATCAGTCAGACTTAAATTCTGCAAATCCAGCTGAGGTAACAAATTAAATACAAATGAAAACTTCATCGTTCGTACCACCTCAAACAACAAAAATGACTACTGGCCAATAGTGCTTGAGTATTGAAGAGCGTGAAGTATAGATTATATAGAAATAAAATACGTAGAAAATTCAGTACATGAGATTTGAATTTAAACATATGATCTCTAAGACTCCAATCCAAAAATTCTGTGACCCTAGGATTTGGAATTGGTCATAGGTATAATGAGTTTACAAAAGGCAATTACTCGGTTTAGTTATCATGCTTTTTTATCTCAATGTAGAAGTAGTCTAAATTTACAATTTTTGTATTTGACTCCAGGCATACATAGAATGTTCACATAAGGTCCATCACTCGAGGCTTAACTGCTCGTTCCTGTCTGCAGAAATCTAAAGGCCAAGTCAGGCCACCAACTTAATTATATCCAGGATGCGCATCAGAGGTGAAAAGCCTCCTCGTACTGTTTTTCAATCATCATCTCTCCAACTGAGCAGGACTAGTGACACTAAAACCAGCAATTAAAAGTCTCAAGTTTAGAAATACATTCAGTTTCCCAAGTCCCCAAATGGCAAAGGTTAAGTGAATTATGTGGAGATAATTCGCCCAGGTCCCATGGGAGAGTCCTGCTAAACTTCAGATTGCTGGTTGCTTCAGTCTGGGTTTTTTGTTGTTGTTGTTGTTTTGTTTCTTCTCAACTGATACACTTTAGTAGTGGTGCTGCCAATGTAAACATCAAGAAAACAAGAAATGTTGCAGGTAGGAAAAATAAAAACCCTTCAATATGCTTTCTTGGGGCAAGCCGTGGGATTAGCACATTCTGTGTTTCTGTAACACCAAGCGCTTTTTCCTCTAGCTGTTTTCAAGAATAATTGTGAGTAAATTTACACTCACCTCATATTAAAAAAATATTTGAGATCTTTACTGTGTTGCTTTGCTACTTAAATTGGACTGCGTCGCCCGGTATCTTACTGTGTGAGACCATAATGGGACCCGCAACTCTCCTCCAGGCTGAATTAGAACCACCCATTACACCTCGAGTTGTGTGGTAACACCTCCACAGTGTTTCCAATTAACTTTGTAAGTTTTTAATCAGTGACAAATGCATCTTTGTAAATTCAATTTACCTTTTATTACAGCGCCATAAACTGTCTTGCAGCATTCCGGTGCGTTGGGAACATTTTACTTGCTACTGACATAAGACAGCTGTTGGACCTACAACAAAGGCTAAGCTTTATGAGTTACCTGAATTAGGATGTAGGTGAAGTAATTAAACCCCAAAGAGAAAGAGGGGGGAAAGAGATAGCCCTCCACGATGCATGCTCACCCATAGGTAGGCAGGAACTCCTGAAGCAACTCTGAAGATTAAAACCCCAGAAAACTCCCTTCTGGTTTAAACTGGCAATATGTTGAAAGACATAGATAAGTGAAAAGGTCAGGCACATTTTATTAATAAATCCATACGGCTATTTGTTTTTCCTTTTAATCAGATTCAAATGCATCCTGTTAAAGAGCCGGGGGTGATTAGATCATAAATCTGAATGACCTTGAAGATGATGAAGGAAACGCAGCTCTGTAAAGCGATCATGCTGCCTGCTCCATCATTTACACATCTTTACAGGTGCAAGGAAAAGGTTTAATTTCAAATTGCTTGCAAGAATCACTCAGAATAAAATATTGCTATGTAAGATCTCCAGATAATAAACTGAGTTAATCACACTCCTTAAAAATATTTTTAAAATTTTTATTCCTATCTTTGCTCCTAAAATAAAAACAGCAATAAATAAAAGATAAATGTAAGTGTTCAACCTCACTATACCTACTCGGGGATTCTAGCTGAGATTTTGTTTGGTTTGCATATTACTAATGACACATTATTAACTCCTTGCCCCTTGTCAAAAATTATTAACTAATTATAAGTGATATGGTCATGAGATCTGTCTTTTGTTACATATTTAATCAAAAGTCTGCATTTTTATATAGGCAGCAAATTTACGAATGACATTTATGGTTTTTTTGCCTAAAATACTGAGGAATTCTTTTGTCTTATTTTCAGATTTATCACTCAACCATGAGACATTTGACATTCAAGATGTAGAACTGAGTCTTGCCATTATCACATTGAAAATACTGCAAATGTTGTAATTTGTCAAGAGTTTTTAGGCCCTGACATCATTTTAATTCATTAACTCATTCATTTATTCATCAAGCACATTAAGCACTTAATATCTGTCAAGCAAAAATATTGACTAAAACTGTGCCCCCCTCGAAGATCAAATATTATATATGCAAGAAAAACTTCAGACCTATATTTTTTATGTATTGTTTATTTCAGATCTTTATTTGGATTTTATGTGTATTAAAAAATCAGCCATGACCTAAAACTTTTCATTGAGTCCGTACGTTGTTACCATTTCTAAACCATAGGCTTGGCTTTTTTTGACCTTTTCTGAAGGGCATACTCTGAATATTGTTTTGATTCTTTGGTATGTATCATAGATGCTTTTGATAGGTTATGAATTCTTTATAATAAATATACAAACTAGTCAAATGCAGCTTTGATTTCATTACCTATTCTTCTCTATTCTTTATTATTTGTATTAAAGAAAAAAAGAAAATGCTTGACAAGTTACTATATAGCTACTTTAGAATTTAGACATGAAAAATTAGACATGAAATTAGACTGTAGAAATTAGACATGAAAAGCACCCTTTTAAATTGCTATAACTGATCATCAGTGTCTCACCATTTCCTCTGAGTACTCAGGAAAACATGACCGGATAAAGGAGAGGAGTTTCGGCAAACAGTACTGAGTGTATGCTCTTTTCCCAGAGGATGATCTTCACCCAGGAGAAGAAATGCTCTGATGACAGTCCTATGACTTGGAGGACAACAGCACTTTGAGCCCTGCCAAGGCACAAAAATTAGATAGGGAGACCTCCAAGAGGTACTAAGCCTCCCCAACCTCTGTCTCAGCATAACCCTAACAAAACCAACCCAGAGTCGTCCTCAGAAGGAGAGAGAGTGAAGTAGGCTCCCAGAACTCAGACTTTCACGCTCATTTCCCAGGATTTCATCTGATGCCCCAATGCGACACCAGAACATGCCAAAAAGATGGGGCAAATCAGAGGTTAGAATCAAAAGCTTTGGAGCAACGTTCTAGTAGAATAGCAAGGCTGTATAAAGCCACCTCTCACTAAAAGCTTGAAAGATGCAGGTATCTAGTCCATCACAACCCTCCCACATGATGAATGAGAAAGATAAGGCTCAGAGATTACAAAATTTTGGATCTGAAACTCAGACTTGTGTTGGCTAGCTCCAGACCCACCCCTTAACTACCACACCACCTTGACACCCAAATACACCGTCTCTGAAGCTTAAATCCTATTCTTTAAAAAATAAAATTTAGAATCTATGACTTATCTCTCTAGTAGTAAAGTCTACATTCCCAGAAATCCATCCTTGTGTGGAAAATTAAATAATTATTGTTATATTTCAATGCTATTTCTTTTTACTTTGTACCACCAGCCTGTCTGATACCAACTCTTCCCACTACTTCAAGGATACATTGGAACTGAAGATCCCTTTACAACAGCGAAGAATCTGTCTTATTTTTATTGCAAAACATGCCTCTATTTTAGAAAAGCAGAGTAATTTCCCTCCTGCTGGATTGTTTCCATTTCAACCATCTTACAGCCAAAGTTATCTTACCATAATTTATGCTTAGCTTTTTAAATAAAAGGCCTCTAATCATGTCTCCTGCATAAGGATTTTATAGTGTTGTATGTGATATGCAAATTGCTTCCATTAAAACAAATCTCGAAGAAAGTTTGTATATATTCTGAGTTATTTAGCAATGTCAAGCTCTAGCTTTTAAAGTAATTAATTAGGGATCATTGGGAATAATCATTTTGGATACTGGTCAAGGAACATTTTAAAAATCAATGAACATTGGAGTCTTTACTTTCTCCACACCCAAAATTAAAAAAAAAAAAAGATTAAAAACAAATTCCTCGGGTATTCTCAGGCATTCTCTGCACACTCACATCTGGTATTGTCTGCAACAGCTCAATCAATAGAGAAGAGTAATGTAATAATTGCGGCAACATTTTCTGTAATTCCTCATTGTGGTAGCAGCAGCATTTCAATAATATTCAGAGAGACTATTTATGGTGCTTAAGGTAAGAGGTTTCTGCCATGTGCAGAATAACAAAATTCAGCAGACATTTAACCCGTAGCTGAGAAACTCTTAGTGATAGTAAAGAAGCAGTTAGGCACTTAGTTCAAATTCAGTTCATCAGATATTCTTGATACCAAGCAGCAATCACAGCACACTGAACCACAGGACATTTGGAGAGAAAAAATTAGCACTTGATGACCATTCATTAATAGGGAAATTATGACATTTCCACACAATGGAAGATTATGATATTATGATAAACCAAAAAATGAAGAAACTATGATAGGCAAAAAATCTCCAAGTTGTTTTGTTGAGTGGACATAGCAAAATCTAGGATAGTAGGCTATCTTTTCTGCATAAAAGGAGGAAAATTATGTATTTGTAAATACATGTGTATTTACTTCCATATGATAAAGAAACTGATGCTATATCTAAAACTAATTGCAACATTGTTATTTGGGTGTATGCATGGTCAATAGGGGCAGTAGCCTGGATGGCAGATATAAATGAGCACAAGATGGAATACTATGTGGTCATAAAGAAGAATAAGGAAGTTCTTTGTGTACAACTAATATAGAAAGATCTCCCAGATGTGTTAACGTATTTAAAAGAAATTCCATATGCAGAATAATGTCATTAATATGCTAACACTTATTAATTATTTGTATTTGCTTGCATGGAATTGATTATCTCTGAAAAGACATATTAAAAATGAGTTGCACCGGGTACAGTGGTGCATGCCTGAAATTCCAGCGGCTTGGGAGACTGAGGCAGGAGAATCGCAAGTTCAAAGCCAGCCTCAGCAAAACAAGGCGCTAAGCAACTCAGTGAGACCCAGTCTCTAAATAAAATACAAAACAGGGCTGGGATGTGGTTCGGTGATTGAGTGCCCCAGAGTTCAACCCTCGGAACCAAAAACAAAAAAAAAATGAGTTGCAGTGGTTGATTCTTTTGGAATCAACAAAAGGGGAGCAGCCATCTGCTGTGGCTTGGGAGTAGGAGGGAGACTTTTCATTGAATAGCTTTTAATTATTTTTTCTTACCCACTTTAATGTATCATCTTTCTATAAAAATGGAATGCATTTAGTTTTTAAGACAGTATTTAACTATAATTTCTGCCTTTTTCCTAAAGCAAAGAATGAATCAATAAATTGATCCTAGAATTAGAAAAAGGAAGAAAGCAAACTCTTGAAATTGAACCTGAGTGAAACCCTTGAACTGGATCTAACTTCTCAAACTACTTACTCAGCTACAATCCAACTGCCAATATTTCTTTTTACTTTTCCCTACACTAGTTCTACTATAGTGTAGCATCATTGACTCAAACTTAGCTTAGTGAAATTAACTGGATTCATTTCTTCCCAGACATACAAATAAATGTCATGCTGTCTCTCACCCGGCCCAACCCCCACTCTAGGAAGCAAAGACTAAGTGGTTTGGGACTGAGTAATTTAAATTTTACCTGGTTCATTATCACTTTCAAGTAATTTATGCGTTTTAAACAGCTGCTTTTCTTCTCCTTATGTGTCAATCATGCAAATGAGCAAAACCTCAAAGAAACTAGCCTATAATAAATCAATTTTTAAACCAACTATTTCACAGAGTTATCTTTTCTTTGTGCAGATCTTAACAGCTATAAAGCACCCGCACTTCCACATTGTAGTGGAAAGATCATGAGCTTACAGTGAAACACCTCTAAGTTTAACCTTGTCTCTGCTACTTATAAGCCACATGTTTTGAACAAATCATTGAATCCCCTTGAGCCTCCATTTGCCTGATCTGTAAGATGGAATTGAGAATGGCCCTTCACAGGGCTGCCATGTTAATTAAATAAGGTATATTAAAGTGCTTATTAGCTCCATATATGTATAATATGTCAAAATACATTCTACTGTCATGTATAACTAACAAGAACAAATAAAAAAATTTTAAAGTGCTGCTTAGAATGCTAGAGTAACCAATAATCCTGGTTTACCTGAGATTCTCATTTAGTACTACAAGTCCTGTGTCTTGGGAAAACCCTCAGTCCCAGGAAGACTAGAAGAGCTAGTCACCCTCTCTGGTACAAAAGGAATATTTAATGTAATAAATGTGATGTAATTTACTTTCAAAGGAAAATCTTGAGTGCACAGACTAGGAGAGAGAATAGTGCCCACAGTAAAAGAATTTTATAATTCATAAGGAGTTTTAGTGAGAAGGATACAAAAAAATCTATTCTGAGACTTATAGGCAATAGAATCACAAGAAAAGCAGGGAAAAGTAAGTGACTTGATTTGGGGACTGGATGTCCTGAGTTCTAATTCTAGTTCTGTAGCATAACCAGCTATGTGGCTGGTCTCAGTGTCACTAGCCTTGGTTAAGACTGGCTTTTTCCATAAAATTCTATTTCAGAAATAGAATCCTCCAACGATGTGAGAAATTTCTGAAAATCATCAAAAGAAATTGGAAAAGCTCAATGTCCTGGTCTTGTTAGCTACACGAACACAAAGGAAACTGTCTACGATATGAAAGGGTTTCTGATAACACAGGAATAAGACAAATAAGGCCTACCCATACCCAGCATACACACAGTCCAGAGTAATAAGTTATTTTATCTGCCAGAATCTGAGAAAACTCTTACAACAAGTGAGTTACTGTGGGCATTGGATAAAACTTCAGTAGGTAACTGAGTTACAGAGGGCAGAAGTGACAGCCCTAGTGGAGGGGACAGTGCTGGGCATCTAAAATGCAGCTGCAGAAACTGCGCAGAGAGGTCACTGGGTTTGGTGAGAGCAGATAATAAATATTCTGGAGAGTTATTTGACTAGGGTCACAGCAATACCACCCAGATTGCCAAGGCGGAAAGAAAACCTTGGACAATGAGGAGGAGGAGAAAAAAGGTAAGAACCTGAAAGGGAAACAGAGAAGCAGGGACCAAGAAAGATTTCTTTGGAAAAGCGGGGAGATTTGGACACACATGTGTACATATATGACAAATCAGCAGTAGAGAGAGAGAGTAGAAACAGTAAGGTTCACTTTGGGAAGGAGCCAGAAACTTTTCCTTTCCCAGACTTTAGATAACAGGAAGAAAAAATTTTCAGAGAAGATGAAAATAACTGGCAGAATTTGGGATTGATGATGTCAATCAACAGAGTTAAGACAACAGTCAAGAATACTGGAGCTTCCTTTTCGGATCATTGAATTATCACCTTCATTTGGTGAATTATCGTTAGGTTTATATACCAGGGACAGTGGTGCTCGACAAATGAGGCCATTAGCTGAACACTTTGTTAACTGAAGGTTTATGGGAAATTTCAAAAAGAAATTCTGCTTGGTTCCAACTCTGATTTTGAATTTTGTAAAACAAAATTTATCAGCTTATTCTTTCTCAGCAATTAAAATGTAAAATTGGACATTTTTTTAAAATAGAATTTAATAGTAAAATATTTTAATTAAAAACTGAAAAATGAAGAAAAGTATGAAGAGAAAGTTTCTCACATAACTCACAACTCAAACACCAGTATTTTGGGACCAGTATTTCCCTCTAGCTTTTTCTAGGTCATTTTAATGGTTATGGTATTAGGCAAACAGTATATATCAGAGTTGGGTGATTTTTATTTTCACTTAACCATAAAACACAGGAATTTTCTCATATTACTATAAACTCTTGCAAGAACTTGCTTACATGCATTGTTTTAATGTCTGCATTCCATAATTAGGCCCTCCCATAAATTATTTGATCACACTTCTATGAGACCACTTGGGTTGTTTCTAATTTTTCACTATGATGCAAAATGGAACAATGTGCAACTTGTGAGAAAAGGAGCTTTCTAATTTATTTAGGGTAATTTTCTTAACTTTGATTTTTCCAGAAATGTAATCCTTTTTTTAAACAGTGTCATTGAGTATAGTTCATATCCCATATAATTCACCCACTTAAGGTGTAATCAAAATATTTATTTCAGTAATCAAAATATTTACAGATATGCATGGCCATAACCATAATCAATCTTGGAACATTTTCATTACCCCAAAAACCCAGTCCCCTCCAGCTGTGGTGCCCCTGCCCCTCACCTAGCACTCCTCTCCTACCACATCTAGGCCACCAATGTCTACTTTCCGTCTGCATAAATTTCCCCATTCTGAGTGTTTTATATGAAGGAAACCATGAAATATGTAGTTTCTTATAACTGGCTTCTTTCACTTAGCATAATATTTTGAAGGCTCATCTGTATTGTGGCATGTATTAGTACATCATTGCTTTCTGGATATACCATACAATAGAATATAATTTTATTTATCCATTTGTCAGTTGAATATTTGGGCTGTTTCCACACTTTGGCTATTATGAATAATGCTCCTATAAACATCTGTGAACAAGTTCTTGTATGGATATATGTTTTCATTTCTTTTCGGCATATACCTAGAAATTGAATTGCTAGGTCACAGGACTTCATAATTCTTGCTTCAAAGAATTTTGAGAGTTTTTTTTCTTTTGTTTTGTTTTGTTTGTTTTGTTTTTAGCTGTACTGTGGATAGTACCTAGGGCATTGTCCATACTAGGCAAGCACTCTTCATCCTCAGTCTGAGTTTTGACACTTTTAAGCCTCTTAATATGTGTCGGCAATATGCTTCTCCGAAGTGGTTTGGATTGAGTTTTAATTCTGATCAAGGATCTTGCTGTTATTAGTGGCCAGCTGGCTCACAGGAACAATGTCTCAAAATAAGAGTCTAACACAGTGCTGTGCAATAGAAATATAATGTGAGTCAGACATGTAATTTAAAAATTTTTAGAAACCATATTTTTAAAAAGTAACAGAAAATAGGTGAAATTAGGTTTAATAACATTTTATTGAACTCAATATATCTAAAATATTATCTTTTCAATGTGCAATTAATATAAAAATTTCAATGAAATATATTATTTTTAATTCACATTCAGTTTCTGAAATCTAATATGTATTATACACTTAAGCATGTCTCAGTCTGAGCTCATCATCTTTCAAGTGGTCTTTAGGGACATGTGGCTGACTACTATATTGAAGAGAACAGGTCTAGGAGTCTGAGTACATCTTCTTTGGAAAGTAGCAGAAAGTCATTTCTTAAAACATATCCTCATATATATTTCCCCTTGTTATCTTTTTCTTTAAAAAAAAACAGGAACAAAATTTAGAGAACTAAAGCTTACCCCCAGGTAGGGAATGGTTAACTAAGTACTTATTGCTTCCACATACTGCTCCATACTTCTACTTAATGAAAAACAATGTATTATGTTGAAGGAAGGAAGGAAGGAAGGAAGGAAGGAAGGAAGGAAGGAAGGAAGGAAGGAAGGAAGGAAGGAAGGAAGGAAGGAAGGAGAAAAGAAAAGAAAAGTCAGTGTGAAAATATCCATCTTTTACCCAAGTTAACTAGGAAAGATCCTGGAGTTATTTGTGTTTCTTGGATCCACAGGATTGTGCTGAATACTAAACACTAATACTAATATTCTCCACATTGGTTAAAATTTTCTTTATTGGGTCTTTAATGATGAAGTAAACAGGAAAGAAAAAAAAGGCAAGAAATAGATTTCACTGTGCTGTGCTGGTGAAAACCATGTTTTCCAATTTATTCTTCACACAACAAAAGTATTTGATTTGAAATCCTATGTAATCTCAGAACACAATGGTCCTTCTCTGTTGTATGGCAACTTCCTGCCATGCATAATTATTTTCCAAAAGCATAGCAGGTCAGAGATGAAGCAGAAAATAGAGGAAAGAGTCCATGGTGACCTTAGGCAGATTTTTTTTTTTAACTAGTGCGAATCAGTTGGATAGTTATTACCACCTGGCGCTGCTAATGAGTCTAGTCGGGAAAACAAAGCTGCCAAGCATTCCACAGCAGACTGCACTGCAGTCCAGGATGGGGGGAGTCCTTGGGGGTCTGGTAAGCATTGGAAAATACATCTTAAGGTGTTCTGCTGATTACAGAAATCAAACTCCTTTGTTTGAAAGGAAACGTGTTGCTTAGAAAGCATTATCAATTGTTGATTCACATATACCTCCATAAACTAAATATTTTCCTGTGTTCACAAAATAAGTTTAAAGGCTTAAGCATATATCATGCATTAAAAACAATATATTTATAATATTCTTGGAAGTAGACCTTCTCTTCCAAGAAAATATTTCCACTACAAATTCAAATTGTCTCTAAGCAACCTAAATAGACAATATAGCACAATCATTTAGAGTGGGAAGTTCTAGATTCAAATTTGAGCTCTATCATTCACAAGCCCTATTACCTAAAGATAGTTATTTTTCTGCAAATAAGATCCCTCTCCTGAAAATAGGAATAACAGGAGTTATTTTAAGAGTAAAATGAGATAATGGATATATGGGGCTTAGCAGAATACCTATCATTATTATTTTGTTGTGTTTCTTATTATTATTATATATATTGCATATATTCTAAGCTTAAGCAGAAAGAGAATAGCAAATAAAAAGTCCAAAGGATAGCAAAGCATCGAGCATCAATTATTCCATGACCCAGTTGCTATGCTGTATGAGAGGAAAGCATAGCCATCCACAGGCTGTGAGAACTAGACAGAGGAGGATTAGAGTGGTGGGAAGAGGACATAGTAGGAAACATTAAAGCAACTTGTTTTCCAAAAAGATGCTTTACTAACACATCCTACATAGTGTTATTAATTAAGTAAGTAAGTGAGTACTTATGTATTGAGCACCAAGTATATGTAAAACACTGTGCTAGGTACTGGGGTTACAAAGACTAGCTAGGTACCTGCCTTCAATAATCTTAAAGCCCAGCAGATTGTTGCCTATTGCCACCTTACCTGCTCACCAGCCTCAATCTCCACGATGAGCAGGTACGCTGTCTTCCACACATTTTTACCTCTGTACTTAGCACAACACCTAGCTAATAGGGACCCAATAAATGTCTGTGGGAGTGAATTTCTTAACATGAAGGAGAGAATCAATCATTGTTGGATTTCCAAGTGTACTAGATAAGCTCCTAGAAAGCAAAGAGGCACACTTGTAAGTTACTTGATGCTGAGAGGGGTATTTTTGATATTAGGTTAAAAGTTACATTAATATTAAAAATATCTTTGTTAAAATGTGAGCTGCTCTGTAATACAAAATGCAGTTATGCAGTCTTAAATTTCAATAGATTTCTTTAGTTACACGTGCATAATATATACACTGCTGTATCTGATTGAGGGAAATAAAACAATGAAGATGTGCTTTCTGTAAATAAGCTATTTTTCTTGATGTTTGGAATGCCTTCTATTTCTCAATGAGATATAAATAAGTTTTTGGTTGAGTCATTAATGCTGGAACATCATGATTTATTTTCCATTCACATTATTTTAGTCTACCTGTTCTTCTACTAAAACAAATTATCAATTTTAGATAATTATGTTTAAACCAATTATACAATACGAATGTTTCCAAATTCTCAAATGAATGTAATAGTCAAAAGAGAGCAACTCATAAGACTGTTCTAGTGTATTTGATAGAATTATGTTTTGAGGAGTGTATCCTTTCAGAGGTCCTGTGGAGTAAAGTGTGCATTGTTAAATCATTATTGGACTTTGTTAGATTGTGGAAATTTGCAGCTGATACTTTGATAGGGTGGGTGGAGGCAGGCTATAGATATTCCTGCTCTATTGAAGCTGATTGTAATCTAGAATCAACTGCTAATATACAGACTAATCCAAGCATCATGACTTTCCATTAATCTGTGATGGGTTTTTATTTCGTATTATGAGCTAAATATGTAAACACAAAAGAATTAGCAAAGCCATTTTGGCACAATTTAGTTCTCAGGGCTCCCTCTGCTGGTAGTAAAAGATGACAAATTTACAGAGAGCTCAAGAATGAGGATAATATTGTTATTACCACAATTTCACCATTTATTTAGAGCTAAATTTACTGTTGGACATTTATGCAATAAAACCAAATGTTTTGGTTTATAGCTACCCAGTTTTTCCACTAAAGATTAAGTGATATTTTTGTGGTTGAATTAATTAGTCTTTTCATCACAGAAAATTGAGCTATTTTGTATTTTAAATAAATATTTACCAGAGTTATACAGAGTAATTTATAACATTATTTATACAAATGATTACCAACAGCTTACATAAACAGAAGCAGAACACTTAGTAGAGACATAGCAAAGATTTAGTAGCGACTCAAACTACTTCATCCTCCCCTATATAATTTCTATACAACATAAATATACACCCTACATACCATCCAATAAAGAATTACTTTCTGAGACCCAATTTCCATCTTAACATAATATGTATATTACATTAAAAATTGGAGAAAAATATATCAACGTGGAAATCCTCTGAGACTGAGTACTCTGTGTATATACATGGCTCTTTTTCACTTTGAAAAGTTACTTATCACATTTATAATCATATTTTATCTTAGCAACCCTAGAAATAGAACAGAGACTACCACCTCCATTTGACAGATACAGAAACGGAGTTCAGGTTAAATGAGTGGCTCAAAGTTACACTGTAGTGAGTAGCAAAGACCCTTGGACTTATCCAATAAGCTCAAATGTCTCTGTTTAATAAAGCTATTCAAGAAAAAGGCATCAGGAGAATTATTGCTTGGGATATGGCTTAGTGGTAGAATGCATAGTATGTGTTGAGGCCCAGCATGGAAAGAAGAAAAAAAACAAACTATGTAAGTTTTTATTAATCATGGTATCTTGGATTGTCTCTCCATATTTATAATTCACAATACTCTATTCAGACCAGCTATTAATGAACTCAAATCTCCTGATAGTTATGGACAATTTTTAACTAAGGATCCTTGCAATGAATGGGAAAAAGAAAACAAGCATGAGAACTGGCCACATGGAGGTCCAGACAAGATTTTGAGAGACCTCCAGCTAATCCTGAGCTAAAATTGTGCATCTAAAGGCGTTGTTCTGGCTTGAGACTCTTTTGATCCAAATGAGACAATTTTAGCATTATCCAGTATGTTGGTGCTTAGAAGGTGGGCTATGTATGTTCTCAAAACTCACTCATTCAAGATGTGGTAAGAATTATATGATTGTATATAATTATAAAATGGGTTCTGATTGGGTCAGCCTTAAAATAAGAACAAATGAATACTCCAATTTCCAGAAGTCTCCCAGACCTATAAGCAGAGAGCCTTTTGAAACCAAATCACGAACTTGGCTTTTTTTCCATGCATAAGTGAACAACCTTTTAGCAAAATTTAATGACAGAGTTGAAACCAAAAATTCTGGTCTAACTAACAATCCTCAGTGAAATAGGTTTGATGGTTTCAGTTCAGTGCATATCATGAAAGCACTCTGGCACAATTGATAGGATGTTCATGAGGAGGTAATATACAGACCCACAGATTAAATTACTTTTCACCCCAAGAGATATTTATAGGGCTGATCTATCAAGGTTACAGGGAAGAGCAGTGACATGACAGTAAGAATGCTCAACCTAAGCTTATATGCTAGACATAAAGACACCTGCAAATTTATCCTTGTTACCTCTTACAACTGATAACTTTTCATTTAAAAATACTTTCGTTCAGAAATCAATTCTAAAGATTTATACTTATTTTTCAAATTGAATAAAAATTCAAAAATTCATCGATTTATTTTAGTACTGAAGAGATACTACCTATATCTTAAAATATACTTTTCACAGTAAGAAAAAAAGTCAATTTATTTTATTATAGAATAGATGCCACTTATATCTTAAAATAAGAAATAAAGACCAGAAATATGAAATTCTTATGTTTTTGCTACCATAATATCCATTCATTTGCAAATATATGTGTGTGTTTAATTTTTCTGACTAGAAATTTTAGCAAATGTTTTACCTCTAAAAGCCTTTTATGAGATCAACTCAATTTCAACCACATTTCAATGTTGTATAGTACAGATAGATGAAATTGTCATGTTCTATTTCACAAACTCTATTCCAATAACTCTTAATTGGGATGAAATCTGGTTCACCTGACCTTTAGACTTCACCCTCCCAAAATGTATTATTGTCTTTTGTCAAAAATTGAGAAAATAGACTAACTATGCCTTCAAAAGTATAGTGAGACTTTATTTAACTATATCTCATATATCTGATTACTTCATTTTTCAGAATACAACAACCAAGGAGCCAGAAGAAAACTGAAAAGGCATTTAAGAACTAAAAATAAATCAGGCCCAATCTCATCCACTTTATTTATGAGAAAGTTGCATGTTCTCTCATTTATAGTCTATTTACTCTTATTTTTATATACATTCCAAGTAGCTCTGTTACCCAGGAAGAAAAGTGTTGCTAGAGGTGGACATACCAACAATAAGAGCACCATTTTATGAATACCAGATGCAAATCAAATTACCACTTGGGTCTGGAGAAAGGGAGAATTGTAAAACACACACACACAAATCCATCTTTAGTCTGGTCATGATATCAGAAAGCCAGATTAAAATTTGCATTTTTATAATCTTTTGTGCATGATAAGCTGAGGAGCCTGTATTGCTTGTTAACTGCACTAAGAGTTTTAAAACAACAATTGCCTTAGACCAGGCTGTCACAGATCCAGAGACAAACCCCTGAGGTTTACATTAGAAGGAGAAGGACGAGTCTCTTCCTCCATGCCTAAGTGCAACCTAGCTTCAGAGGCCCAGGAGGGGCTCAGCAGGAAAAGAGAGAGGCCAGGGTTGGGAGCAAATGTAACCCGTTTTCACTCATACACAGAGGCCCACCTGGATAGGGCCTCCGTGGCAGGATTGCCTGCTCTGTGAGATTCAGGAGAGCTGGGTTCCCTACCTCTCCTGGGTAGCTTCCAACAAGGGTAGGGAGGTGAAGGATGATTTTTTTCCTTTCATTGAGGTAAAGTCTGATAAGAATAAGAAGTGGAGAACAGCTCAGGATATAACCCATTATCCTCTCAAAGCAATAATCCATGTTTTAAACAGAAAGCCATATCAAATATACTCTGCCAACCTACCTTTCAATACTGAATTGATGTCTCACTTTTCTCTCCATAAATATAACGGTGACAAAGTTATGGTTCCTGTTGGAGTTCCTGTGTTTCTTTTGTTCTCTCCAAAAATGTCGAATCCAGCAAAAATGCGGCTAGTCTACAAAGACATTATCATGAAAGAAATTTCTAGTTTTGAATGGTATCTTTGAGAATCTTTAACTGAACATTTAAAAATCTCTAGTAGCTGGGGATCAAGACGCACACCTGTAATCCCAGCACTTTGGGAGGCTGAGACAGGAGAATCGCAAGTTCAAAGCCAGCCACAGCAATAGTGGGGTGCTAAGCAACCCAGTGAGACCCTGTATCTAAATAAAACACAAAATATGGCTGGGGATGTGGCTCAGTGGTCAAGTACCCCTGAGTTCAATCCTTAGTACCAAAAATAAATAAATAAATAAATAATAAATAAATAAGTTTCTCTAGTGATTACTTAGAGAACTTCAGAGTGATCTTTGGAAATAGGGTTCTCAACCTTTTTAAATATGATGATCCCTCACTGAAAGTTCTTGAACTTTTAGTGTCTGCTGATTAGGAAGATAGAAAATTCTGAAAAGCTACTGACAAGTTAGTGATTAATTTAATTTTTATTAACTTGCATTTAATTAATTCCAATATCTACATATATTTGGAAAGTAACAGTACTTATATGTGGAAGACAGTATTCAAAATTTATTTACAGAACCTTTACAGTAACTCCAAGGACTCCTAAGAGCTATGATCCATTGACTGGAAACCTTTTAGAATAACCAAACTGAGAAAATCATAAGCAACTAAAATACCTGACCATTTTGAATGTCAACATGCTTTAATTTGGTAGAACTCTGAAAACAGACCAACTTAATGTGCCTCCCCTTTTTAGATCAAATGCATTTTGAATATGAATAGAATGAAAAATGAATATTTGACTGGCTTGGAAGTAAGAGATTTTACATTTTTTTAATATTTATTTTTTAGTCGTAGGTGGACAGAATATCTTTATTTTTATGTGGTGCTGAGGATCGAACCCAGTGCCTCATGCGTGCTAGGCGAGCACGCTACCACTGCGCCATAACCCCAGCCCCAAGATTTTACATTTTAACATAGGAAAGGAGCTCATAAAGAAGTGATACTTGTCTGAAAAAAATTTTTCCCCTTTTTCTCTTCTATTCTGAAAAGCAAAAAAGGAAAAGGCAGAAACATGAGATGATTAATTAGTAGAATCAAGTGGTGGCTAAGAGCCCAGTTTTCAGTCAGGCAAGGATAGATTGGAAACAAGGTCTCAGCCCTAATTGACTAAGGATCTTGACAAATTTCTTCACATTTTTAGTCTTTTTTAAATATGAAGTAGGAATAGTACCTACTTCAAAGAATGGTGATAAATGTTGGATGAATTGTAAAGTACTTGGTGCATAATAAGAGCTCGGAAAATAGCAGCCATCATTATTATTTGGGAAATTTAAAACATAAATGCAGATTCTAGTGAGGCTTTTGTTCAGAAAACTAATATTTTTTAATACTCATAGAGAAAGGACAAATTGCAACAGATCTAAATGCTAGATCTTCAAAATGTGAAGAGATTGTGGGGAGGGAAGTCTCCTGCCTCTGCTTAAGTCAACTCTAGAAGGTGAAAAAAGAAGATAGAATTTTTATCATTCTTTATTTTGTACTTGGACTTTGCTAAAGCCGCAAATAATAAACAGTCCCTATATTCCTGGTACTATGGGTGCAACTTACAGAAGAATTAAACCAATTCCTTCCTAATGTTGGGGGGAAAAAAAGCCTATAGATCTAACAGAATGTTTGAGACAAATGTGGACTATGACAGAGACAAAACTTTTGGAGTCCTTATTGTTTGAGTGAAATTTTGTAAGTTTCACTTGTGAAAAGAAGCCAGATTTCCACATCTAAGTAGACATTATACATGACGCTACTAGGTTGAGAGATGGCTTATTTTCAACAAGGATCTTAGAATAGCTCACATGCTGATGTTGTACTTTTTCTTTTTCTTCTACTCTCTTTAAAGGAACAGTTGGAAAAAACACAATCACAAATATGATGTGACTTCAAGATGGAAAACCAAACTTCTACTCATCCTTGTATAATTATGAATATTGTACATTTCTTTTACCTTGAAAATAAGTGGGTATAAAAATCAATTTTTCCATTTTCATTGTTGGGTGGGAGGAGTGGGGAGGAGGAATTGTGAATTGAAATTTCCTTTTTCTTGAAACTTATTAAAATACTCAGGAGCCAAACATTTAGCTTCACTTGAAATAAGAATTGTAACACCAAAAAGTGTCTTTGGCTCTTCAGGGACTCTCTTGAAGTCTGCAGAAAATCATGCTGATAGCACCTGAAGGATCAGGAGGGGATAGTTCAATTACAGACGGGAAAGAAGATCTGCACATAATTCTCACAGTGCTCATTACCTCTGGCTTTCTGCCTTAGCAACTGCCATGTACTACATCAAGCGTGTAAATGTTCTATGCAGAATGCTTTTTTGTCACAGCCTTTGGGCCCTTGGGGCACAGACAGGGCTAAGAGAAAGTTAGCATAAGACATTCGGGACCCAGTTCTCTAACTTTGCAAAGTGTTGAGGTTTTAATCATGAAACTTAGGAGGAATAAAAATATCTCGATGTATTACAAAACAATGAGTTAGCTAAAATGTACAACAATCTGTGAGGGATATAAAGACTGTGACCACCTTCCTCTGGGTTTGGTTGGTTGTTTTCCAGAATAAAGTTTGAAATTCGTCCTGAGTCATACAGATTCTGCTTACATGTTCTAATTCCTCTAAGCTGTTATGCTCTCCTAAAATAATATAAGATCTGGGATTTATTTCATCAAATCCTCACATTCCTGTTCAGTCTCCTGTCATTCACAAACACATTTGTCCATTCCACAGGTACTCATGGAGATCCTACTGGGCACAAAGTGTACACAGGTGTGCACTCTCTGCCCTTGTATCATTTACAATCTATAGGAAATATCAATGATAAATAAAGATGCAAGTACAAATTGTAATGTATGTTGTGAGGGCAATAAAAAGGGGGCATGGACGTTTAAATAGGGCCCCTTTGGGGTGCCATTGAAGCCACAGTCTGCAAGATAAGTGATTCCTATTGCTTTCTGGGAAGAAGATACATTTGAAAAGTGCTCACAGATTCCTGAGTATTCATTCCCAGGACCCACAGAAAGCCAGTGTGACTGTGTAGCTGAGGCAGAGAAGATGAGGGGCAGTGCGGCTACAAGTGTCTTGGAGAAGGGCTGGAGGCAGATCATGCAAGACCATATAGAGGATCATTAATCTGGGTTTTCCAAAGTGCAATGAGAAGGCTTTGAAAGGTTTTAAGCAGGGGAATGAAGAGCTCTCACATCTGCTGTGTGCTAAATGTATTGAAGGTCAGATATGCTGCAACAGGAAGATAGATAAGAGTCATCTGCAACCAGCCATGCCATTGGAGTAGTTCTCTTCAAATTGACTTCAAGAGAAGCTATAAAAGCAGATGGAAGGTAAACTCCAAGACAAGTAAACACTGTGCTGCTAATAAAACTTTGTGTGGAATTTATAAACTATAGTACATTCCACTGCTTCATTTTCCTGAGCATCAGTCTCTGAGAAACTCGACAATCTTAAAGAGTTATATTGAGGACTACATGACCGAATGAATCTAACATTATGACTGGCATATATATGTAGGTACTCAATTAATTATATTAATTATATTGTTATTACTATTTTCCATAAAGCAACACCTCCTTGGGCCCCTAGAAATCTCCTTTTTAATGGTCAATGTCTTTATTTAGAAACTTGTGAAGACATGGATGGAAATTATCTCATTGAAATGGGCCTCTATATTCTAACTTTCGTGTTCTTTTATATCCTGGAATAGAGGCTGATTTTGCTAGATAATTTAACAATCTATTAAATGTATGAAAATAAAAACTTAAAAATTCAAAGTGTAGGGCTGGTTTTAGTAGTGCATGCCAATATTCCCAGTAACTTGAGAGGCTGAGTCAGGAGAATTTCTTGAACCCAAGAGTTCAAGGCCAGCCTGGGCAACATAGAGAAACTCTGTCTCAAAAAAAATTTTTATGATGCCAGAGTCCCTGCCGACCAGCGGGCACACAGGCCAAGGCCCAGGACCACGTTCAGGGACCGCCACAGGAGCCCAGTCAAGGGCAGACCCAAGACTACTAGCCACCAATCACAGGGGAACCCAGACCCAAGTGAAGGACTGCCTCTGGGGACCCCTGCGGGAGACCAGGCCTAAGTGAGGCTCAGGACCATCCCCAGTTTTGTGCCAGAGTCCATACCAACTGGTGGGAGCACAGGCGAAGGCCCAGGACCACCTGCAGGGTCCTCCATGGGAGCCCAGCCAAGGTCAGGCCTGAGATTGCTACCCACCAATCTGCTGACCCACAGGGGAACCCAGACCCAGGTGAAGGACTGCCTCTGAAGACCTCTGTGGCTGAGGCCCGCAATCACCCCCAGTTTAGTGCCAGATCCCCAGTAGATCCGGGGGAGCTCACACCCAGGGCTAGACCCACCACCTGGAATCCCTGAGGGAGTCTAGGCCAAGATCAGGCCTAGAACTGCCCTCACAGGTCTGTGTGAGAACCCAGGCCCAGGACCGCCCCTGCACTTAGAGAGGATCCATGCTGTTGCTCCCTTCCTGTATCCATCTTGTACACTGAAGTCATCTGCATAGTTCTTCCCATGTATTAGCCTCTACTTTGGGTCAACAGACAGGGCCTGCAGGCAGTGGCCAGTCAATGCACTGCATCTCCGATCAATTAGCCCAAAGCCATTGTAAGTCCCACACTTTTAGCCCCATCTCTGAAAGTGTTTGCATCCATCTTGGGCCACTCCCACTGTCATCTTGAGTTTTACCTCCACTACCGCTGCCACCATCTTTAGTGGCAGCAGTGTCCATCTGGGGACACCTGCTGGGACTGGAAGTGAACTCCAAGGTGAGATACAGGTAATCTGTAGTGTCACTATAAGATTATAGGATAGAAACTGCAATACCTCAGATCACATTGCAAGAAAGGAAGATACATAATGAACATGAAAAAATAATGGAAGAAAGTGCCCCGAATAAACCAAGATACTACAATAATAGAATCCATTGACAGCACAATTGATGAAATGTCAGAGAAAGAATTCAGAATGTACATAATTAAAATGATCTGCAAATTAAAGAATGACTTAAGCAAGCAAATACAGGCAAAAATGGATCACTCCAACAAAGAAAAAAGAGAGGAAATAAAGGCAATCATCGATCACTCCAATAAAGAGATAAGGAAGCAAATACAGGTAGCAAAAGATTACTTTAAGAAAGAGCTAGAGATTGTGGGAAAATAAAAAGAAATTCCCAAAATGAAGAAAACAATAAACCAAATAAAAAACTCAATAGAAAGCATCACCAGCAGACTAGAGTACTTGGAAGACAGAACCTTGGATAATGAAGACAAAATATGCAATCATAGAAATAAAGTTGACCATACAGTGAAGATGGTAAGAAATCATGAACAGAACATAAAAGAATTATGGGATAGCATCAAAAGACTAAATCTAAGATTTATTGGGATAGAAGAAGGCACAGAATTTCAAACCAAAGGAATGCACAATCTCTTCAATGAAATAATATTATAAAATTTCCCAAACAAGAATGAAGTGGAAAATCAAATACAAGAGGCTTACAGGACACCAAATGTACAAAATTGCAACAGATCTACACCAAGGCACAGGATAATGAAAATGTCCAGCATACAGAATAAGGATAGGATTTTAAAGGCCACAAGAGAGAGGAATCAGATTACATATAGGGGGAGACCAATTCAGATCTCAGCAGATTTTTCAACCCAGACCCTAAAAGACAGGAGATCATACAACAACATATACCAAGCTCTGAAAGAAAATGGATGCCAACCAAGAATCTTATATCCAACAAAATTAAGCTTCAAATTTGATGAGGAAATAAAAACCTTCCATGATAAACAAAAGTTAAAAGAATTTATAGCAAGAAAGCCTGCACTACACAGCAATGTATTCCATGAGGAGGAAATGACAACCAACAATAAAAACATACAAAGACAGGAACTACACTAAAGAAAAAAAAAGACCAATTAAAGGAGAAACCAAGTCAAGCTAAAAACCAAAAATAAACCAAAATGACCAGAATTACAAATCATATTTTCATAATAACCCTGAATGTGAATGTCCTAAACTCATAAATTAAAAGACATAGACTGAAAGACTGGATTTAAAAAAAAAGACCCAACAATATGCTGCCTTCAAGAGACTCATCTCACAGGAAAAGACATCCACAGACTCAAAGTGAAAGGGTGGGAAAAAGTGTATCACTCACATGGACCATGTAAACAAGCATGAGTTTCCATCTTCATATCTGATAAAGTGAACTTCAAATCAAAGTTAGTGAAAAGGGATAATGAAGTATATTTTATACTTCTTTTTTTTAAATTAGTTTATTTAATTGCATTTCAAGTCATAGCACATATATAGAGCTCAGTTTTTCCATTTCTCTGGTTGCAAACCAGATAAAGTCACAACAATTGTGTCTTCATACATGCACCAAGGGTAGTGATGACGATCTCAATCAACCGTCTTTACTACACTCATTCCCCTTTCCCACTCGCCACTTCCCCCATGCCGCATCCAGAGTTCATCCATTTCTCTTATGTTTCTCATTCCCACCCACCTTATTTATCAGCATCCACTAATCAGAGAGAATATTCGGCATTTGGTTTTTTGGGATTGGCTTACTTCACTTAGCATAATGCTTTCCAATTCCATCCATTTGCTGGCAAATGCCATAATTTTATTCTCTTTTATTGCTGAATAATATTCCATTGTGTATATGTACCACAGTTTCTTTATCCATTCATCTATTGAATGGCATCTGGGTTGCTTCCACAGTTTTGCAATTGTGAATTGTGCTGCTATAAACATTGAAGTGGCTGCTTTACTGTAGTGTGCTGTTTTTAAG
>CM053402.1:108362196-108609694 GCA_028644305.1 Xerus rutilus | reverse complement strand
AAACTTAATTTTTCTGGATATAAGATTCTTGGTTGGCATCCACTGTCTTTTAGCGCTTGGTATATGCTTTGCCATGATGCTCTCAGGGTCTGGGTTGAGAAGTCTGTAGTGATCCTAATTGGCTTCCCCCTATATGTAATCTGATTCCTTTCTCTTGTGGCTTTTAAGATTCTCTCCTTATTCTGAATGTTAGGCATTTTCATTATGATGTGCCTTGGTGTAGGTCTGTTGTGATTTTGAACATTCGGTGTCCTGTAAGCCTCTTGAATTTGATTATCCAATTCATTCTTCATATTTGGAAAGTTTTCTGATATTATTTCATTGAATAAGTTGCTCATTTCTTTGGTTTGGAGTTCTGTGCCTTCTTCTATCCCAATAATTCTCAAGTTTGGTCTCTTAATGTTGTCCCAAAGCTCTTGGATGTTCTGTTCATGGCTTCTTATTATCTTCACTGTGCGGTCAACTCTATTCTCAGGGTTAAATATTTTGTCTTCAGTATCTGAGGTTCTGTCTTCCAAGTGGTCTAATCTGTTGGTGATGCTTTCTATTGAGTTTTTGATTTGGTTTTTTGTTTCTTTCATTTCAAGGATTTCTGTTTGGTTCCTTTTCAGAATCTCTATCTCCTTATTGAAGTGATCTTTTACTTCCAGTATTTGCCTATGTATCTCTTTATCGAAGTGATCTTTTACTTCCTGTATTTGCCTATGTATCTCTTTATCGAAATGATCTTTTGCTGACTGGGTTTGCTCTCTTATATCATTCTTTAAGTCACTGAACATTTTAATTATGTACATCCTGAATTCCTGTTCTGTCATTCCTCCTGCTGTACAGACCATGGATTCTAATAGGGTAGTATCTTGGTTTGTTTGAGTCACTTTCTTCCCTTGTTTTCTCATGATGTTTGTGTGTCTTTCCTTCTAGCTCTGCTGATCCAAGTTGTTACAGTTTTTATTCCTATATGGGTATAGTTTCCCAGCAGAGTTTTGTTACTTCTCCTTTAAAGGGGAGATTGATATTGATTGATCTCAATTCAAGCAATATATGATTTCAAATCAAGTAGATCCTAACAGCTCCCAAATACATTTACAGTTTAGTCATGATATACAACAATTATGTGTTCCTTTACAATCTATTTTGTAACCAATAAATTTGCACAAGGGTCTATAGTATCTTTTGGTGGGCTAGTGAAACTTGAGGGTGGGGTGTAGGACAGAACGTTGGGTTAGCAGGAAGTGAGGATATGGTTATTAAATCTTAGGGAGCATAAAAAAGTAATCCAAGAGGAGTTGGCTGTTACTAGACAGAGCGACATAGAGTTGGGGAAGACCAGTAAGGAGGAAGAAAAGAATATGGCGAGGAGAGATGATAGCAAGACAAATAAAACATATGCACTTGGAGTTTATAAGACTATATAATACCACTCTAGTATACAGTTCAGAAATCCCAATCTACCATATCCTGCAAAATATTTAACCTTTAGAATAGAGTTGACCACACAGTGAAGACAGTAAGAAGCCATGAACAGAACATCCAAGAGCTTTGGGACAACATTAAAAGACCAAACTTGAGAATTATTGGGATAGAAGAAGGCATAGAACTCCAAACCAAAGGAATGAGCAACCTATTCAATGAAATAATATCAGAAAACTTTCCAAATACGAAAATATCAATAGCAGATATTTGATGTCACAACTGTTGGGGATTAGAGGATAGGAGAAGAGTGAGAGAGAAAAGAGGGAAGGAAAAAGAGAGAAGGGAAAGAAGAAGAGAGAGAGAAATAAAACAAAAATATTAAACAATAGAACTATTAGGAGAAAAAGATAAAGGATAGAATTAAAAATAAGCATAAAAAAATGTAAAAAGTCTCAATGTAAATAAACAGGTATGGTTCCTTTCACCTCCAGTAGGTGGTGTTGTCCGTTGTTTGCTGGACTTTCCCCACTGGTGTCCTGGGTGCTGGTCCCACGGCAGGGTAAAACTCTGAGCCGCTGGTGAAGTCACTGTTCCACCGTGTGCTGCGCCATGGCCAAAGTTTGCTCCCAGGTGTTCACCTGTGCCCCCTGGTGTGTAGGAAGTTCTGCCGAGTTAGAAGGCGGTCCACAAAGAACAATAGCCGGGGGTCCGCTCAGGAGCCAGCCCGTCCACAGTAGCAACTGCTAGCGGTCTCGCGCGGCTGGGGGCGGTGCTGAGGCTAAGCACCCTGTGTGGAAGCAGGCTCGGCACGCCCGGGGCAAACTCCAGGCCGGAGCCCTGGGCCGGAGCCCCCACGGCAACTGCGCTCCGCCAGTCGGCGCTGAAGTCACGCTGCCCACGGCTACTGCTGCCTCCCGGTGGCCCTGAGAGAGATGAGGTGGCGAGTGAGACTCTTGCGTGGGACAGTAAGCCACAGAATGATGCCAAGGAGCTGGTTGGAAAACGGCACCTCCGCTACTTCCAGCCTTGGTCCGGAGAGCCTGAGCCCTGGGCCGAGGCCCCGGCCGCAACTGCGCTCCGCCGGTCTGAGCCGAAGTCACGCTGCCCGCGGCTACCATTGTCTCCCAGTGGCCCTGTGCTCACACACGCAAGCGAAACTCCTGCGGATGATGGTGAGCAGTTGAATGATGCCAAGAAGCTGGCTGGAAAGCGATACCTCCACCACTTCCAGCCTTGGTCCCAGGGAGCCTAGCACAGAATAGACCGTCTAGGCCACCATCTTGGAACCTCCCCTCTATTTTATACTTCTTAAGGGAATTATACATCAACAAGGCATAACAATCATAAATATCTATGCCCCAAACAATGGAGCATCAACATATATCAAACAAACCCTTCTCTACTACAAGAATCAAATAGACATAACACAATAATGCTTGGTGACTTTAACACAGCTCTCTCACCACTTGATAGATCTTCCAAACAAAAACTAAGCAAAGAAACCATAGAACTCAATAAAACAATCAATAACTCAGACTTAACAGACATATAGAGAGTATTCCATCCATCAACAAGTGAATACAATTTTTTATCAGCAGCACATGGATTCTTCTCCAAAATAGATCATATGTTATGTTACAAAACAAGTCTTAGCAAATACAAAAAAAAATAGAGGTAATACCCTGCATCCTAGCTGACCATAATGGAATAAAATTAGAAATCAATGACAAATTAAAAAATAGAAACTACTCCAACACCTGGAGACTAAATAATATGCTATTAAATGATACATGGATAACAGAAGATATCAGGAAAGAGATTAAAAAATTCTTAGAGGTAAATGAAAACTCCAATACAACATATCAAAATCTCTGGGACACTATGATGGCAATGCTAAGAGGAAAGTTCATTGCATTAAGCTCATTCATCAAAAGAAGAAAAAGGCAACAAATAAATGACCTGACACTACATCTCGAAGCCCTAGAAAAAGAGGAACAAACCAACACCAAAAGAAGTAGAAGACAGGAAATAATTAAAATCAGGGCTGAAATCAATGAAATTGAAACAAAAGAAACAATTCAAAAAACTGACAGAACAAAAAGCTGGTGCTTTGAAAAAATAAATAAAATTGACAAAACCTTAGCCACCTTATCGAAAAGGAGTAGAGAGAAAACCCAAAATACTAAAATTCGTGATGAAAAAGGAAATATCATGACAGACACTACTGGAATACAGAGGATAATTAGAAACTATTTTGAAAATCTATACTCCAGTAAAATAGAAAACCCTGAAGACACCAAAAAATTTCTAGAGGCATATGACCTACCCAAACTGAACCATGAAGTCATACACAACTTAAACAGATCAATTTCAAGCAAGGAAATAGAAGATGCCATCAAGAGCCTGCCAACCAAGGAAAGCCCAGAACTAGATGAATTCTCAGATGAGTTCTATAAGACCTACAAAGAAGAATTAATACCAATATTCCTCAAACTATTTCATGGAATAGAAAAGGAAGGAACCCTTCCAAACTCATTCTATGAGGTATTACCCTGATACCAAAATCAGGCAGAGACATATCAAAGGAAGAAAATTTCAGACCAATATCCCTGATGAACATAGATGCAAAAATTCTCAGTAAAATTTTGGCAAATTGCATACAAAAACATATTTAAAAAATTGTGCACCATGATCAAATGGGGTTCATTCCAGGGATGCAGGGTTGGTTCAACATTCAGAAATCAATTAACATAATCCATCAATAGACTTAAAGATAAGAATCATATGTTTTTATCAATTGATGCAGAGAAAGCATTTGACAAAATACAGCGTTCTTTTATGTTCAAAACACTAGGAAAACTAGGGATAGTAGGAACATACCTCAACTTAGTAAAAGCTATCTATGCTAAATCCAAAGCCAACATCATCCTAAATGGAGAAAAATTGAAGCATTCCCTCTAAAAATGTGAACAAGACAGGAATGCCCTCTCTCACCACTGCTATTCAACATAGTCCTTGAGACACCAGCCAGAGCAATTAGACAGATGAAAGAAATTAAAGGGATATGAATAGGAAAAGAAGAACTCAAATATCATTATTTGCTGACAACATGATTTTATACTTACAGGATCCAAAAAATTCCACCAGGAAACTTCTAGAATTAATAAATGAATTCGGCAAAGTAGCAGGATATAAAATCAACACCCATAAATCAATTGCATTTCTATACATCAGTGATGAATCCTCTGAAAGAGAAATTAGGAAAACTACCCCATTCACAATAGCCTCAAAAAAATAAAATACTTGGGAATCAATTTAACAAAAGAGATCAAAGACCTCTACAATGGAAACTACAGGACACTAAAGAAAGAAATTGAACAAGACCTTAGAAGACGGAAAAATCTCCCATGCTCTTGGATAGGCAAAATCAATATTGTCAAAATGGCCATACTATACAAATCGCTATATAGATTCAATGCAATTCAAATTAAAATCCCAACATCATTGCTTATAAAAATAGAAAAGGCAATCATGAAATTCATTTGGAAGAATAAGAGACCCAGAAGAGCTAAAGCAATCCTTAGCAAAAAGAGTGAAGCAGGAGGCATCAACATACCAGACCTTAAACTATACTACAAAGCTATAGTAACAAAAATGGCATGATACTGGCACCAAAATAGACATGAAGACCAATGGTACAGAATAGAAGACACAGAGACAAACCCACTTAAATACAGTTATCTCATACTAGACAAAGATGTCAAACACATACATTGGAGAAAAGATAGCCTCTTCAACAAATGGTGCTGGGAAAACTGGAAATCCATATGCAGAAAAATGAAACTATATCCTTATCTCTCACCATGCACAAAATTCAACTCAAAGTTTATCAAGGACCTAGGAATCAGACCAGATACCCTACACCAAATAGAAGAAAAAGTAGACTCAAGTCTTCATCATGTTGGCTTAGGACCTTACTTCCTTAACAAGAATCCTATAGCGCAAGAAGTAAAATTGAGAATCAATAAATGAGATGGATTCAAACTAAAAAAGCTTCTTCTCAGCAAAAGAAACAATCAATGAAGTGAACAGAGAGCCGACATTCTGGAAACAAATTTTTGCCACACGCACATCAGATAGAGCACTAATCTCAAGGATATATAAAGAACTCGAAGAACTTAACAACAAAAAAAGCAAACAACCCAATCAATAAATGGGCTAAGGAGCTGAACAGACACTTCTCAGAAGAAGATATACAATTGATCAACAGACATATGAAAAAATGTTCAACATCTCTAGCAACTAGAGAAATGCAAATCAAGATTTGCTAACTACTCTAAGATTTCATCTCATGCCAGTCAGAATGGCAATTATCAAGAACACAAATAACAATAAGTGCTGGCAAGGATGTTGGAGAAAAGGCACACTCAAACATTGCTGGTGGGACTGCAAATTGGTACAGCCAATCTGGAAAGTAATATGGGAATTCCCTAGAAAACTTGGAAGGGAACCACCATTTGACCCAGATATCCCACTCCTCAGTCTATACCCAAAGGACTTAAAAACACCATACTACAGTGATGCAGCCACTTCATTGTTTATGGCAGCTCAATTCACAATTGCTAAAATGTGGAACCAACCTAGATGCCCTTTGATAAATGAATGGATAAAGACACTGTGGTGTATATACACAATGGAATATTACTCAGCAATAAAAGAGAATCAAATTATGGCATTTGCAGGTAAATGGATGGAGTTGGAGAATATCATGCTAAGCAAAGTAAGCCAATCCCAAAAAAACCAAATGCCAAATGTTCTCTCTGATAAGTGGATGCTGATCCATAATGAGGGAAAGGACATGGGAAGAATGGAGGAAATTTGGTCAAAGGGGAGAGAGGGGAGAGGGGGCATGGGGCAGTAAAAATGGTGGAATGAGATGGACATCATAGCCCTAGCTTCATGTATGACTGCATGTATGTTGCGATTCTACATCACATACAACCAGAGAAATGAAAAGTTGTGCTCCATCTGTGTACAATGAATCAATATGCATTCTGCTATCACGTATACCTAAGTAGGATAAATAAATTTTAAAAAAATTGATTTTTAAATTATTTTCAATACATTTTGGTAGTAGTTTTTGTTTCTAGTTAATAAGCAGGGCACATTTTATGTTTCCCTTTCTGCATGTGCATATATATATGTGTGTGTGTATGTATATATACACACACACAGAGAAATATATTCAAATGTGAATTCTTATTGTATTTAAATTGTTTTCAATTTTAACCAATTGTTCACTAAATCTGCACTACATTTTATGAGTCAATATTTGTCACCTAATAATAGTACATTTTGAATTTTGTCATGAAATCATAAACAATAATAGAAGCCAAGTTCAATTAACATTTTTACTCACTAATATTTATAATTATTGATGTGTCCTTGTTAGGAAATGACTAACCTTTACAATAGAAAAATAAACAGTATTCTGGGTAGTTCTCTACATTTTTCCCCCTTAGTGCATGTTCAGTTTTTAGCTATATGAAAAGATCAGGAGTGGAACTGATCACAAATCCGAGAAAGAGGACAAGGAAGGGGAAAAGAGTAAATTCTTAAGGCCTATGATCCAGTGAGGTGCGTCCCAGGCCCTGGAAGGAAGGGGAGAACAGAAAAAAACACATACTACAAGAATTCACACAACCCAAACTAACATGGGAAAAACTGGTGCCCATTGCATGTTTAATGTTGGTCTTTAAAAGAGATACTTGCTGTCCAGTTTCTATGGCTCTGAGGTTGACAGCAACATGGATAGGGTCTCGCTGCTAAAAGTGATTTTCTAGACTAAAGAACCTTCATGTGTAAAATAAGGGAAGGTTTATATTTCTTCCAGAGATATGTGAATAATCTTTGAGAACTCTTAACATCTCTTTGAAAATTAGGGTGCAAGTTTGGGAAGCAAACTCTCTTGTAGAGTTCCATTACTGAAGGTCACCTGATGCTCTGTTTGCTTTGACCTGCACTGTCTGTCTCAGTCCCTGGTGTAGACCTAGCATGTGGGAAGCCCTCAATAAACAGCCACTGAAGAAGCAGTGATACATCTTAAAACTAACATCCCTAGAATACTTACAAGCATAATAAGCTTACCAACATATTCAGAGAACTAGAAACTCAAAAAACTTAATATGACCACACTTATGACCACAGGACTACTGATCCAGATCATGAAAGGAAATAATTCATGAAAGAAAATATTTTGTCAAAAAAATGGCTATCTTTAAAGTTTTTAATATAGTTTATTTTTTCAAGCAGTTTTAAGTTTGCAATACAATTGACCTTAACTCTCATTCATTGCTGGTAGCAGTACAAAATGGTACAGACACTTTGGTAGACAGTTTGTCTCTTACAAAACTAAACATACTCTTTCCATAATCCCACAGTTACACCTTTTGTTATGCACTCAAATTAGTTGAAAACTTAAGTCCACACAAAACCTGAGCATCAATGTCTATAACAACTTTATTTGTAATTGCCAAAACTTGGAAGCAACTAAGATATTCTTCAGCAGGGGAATAGACAATAAACTCTGATATGTCCCAAGAATGGAATAGTGGTCATCACTAATAAGAATGACTCAATCCATGAGAAGACATAGAGGAAGCTTACTAAGTAAAATAATTCAATCTGAAGAGGCTGTAATCTGTACAATTCCAACCATATGACATTCTGGACACAGTACAAAGTGGTTGCCAGGGACTAGGGAAGAGAGAGGAATGTATAGACAAAGTACACAGGATTTTTAGGGCAGTGAATCTGCTCTGAATACAAAAACAGTGGATACATTGCACCTGCCCAAACCCATAGAATGTATAGCACCAAGAGTGAATCCTGATGTAAACTAGACTTTAGGCAATGATGTGTTGATGTATGTCCATCAGCTATAACAAGCATATCCCTCTGGTGGGGATCTTGATGATGGGGAAGACTATGCATATGTTGGAACAGAGGATATATGGGAAATCTCTGCACCTTCCACTCCATTTTGCTGAGAAAAGCATTTATAAGCAGCTTGCTTGCTGTGTCTTATGATAAAATAATAGCTAACTTGCTGAGTTCTTACCATGTGTCTGGCACAGTTATACACCTTGTCACATTCAATTCTGGACACAATCGTATGAAGTAGGTACAATAATTACCATCATCCCCATTTTACTGAAGAGGAAATGAGACTTGGAGAGATTGAGTAACTTGCCAAAGGTCACTGTAATAATGGACAGAACCTAGGATGTCGGCATTATGCCACGCTGTCTCAGACCACCAATACAACTGAAGTCCGTGCTTTGTCACAGGGGCTTTGAAACATATGGTCGTGACTAATAACTATGATGGGAAAAGAAAGACTGTGGACTGAAATTTTGTTATGAAGTTATTTATAAATAAGTTGTAAAGATCACACAGACTGCCACCAAGTAAGAGATCAAGGGAATATCTTTGTATGATTGACTCACTGAGCATCCACTGCCAGTGCATCAGGAAGTGTGTGTGTTTGTGTGTGTGTGTGTGTGTGTGTGTGTGTGTGTGTGTTGAAGTATCATTTGCTAAGCTTTCCAGTTGAAAAAAGAAAAAACAGCTAGAAGTCTCCTGGTGGCAAAATTTTAAGTAATTTATAATGATCTGTGCTCTGATTTTTCAAAAAACAGTGTTGTTCATTATGCCTAAAATAAGGTAAAATATGACTTTTTCACTTTTTAGTGATTTATAGATTCTACCCCACACTGTGCCCTCACAGGGCATGTACAAAGGGAAGACTGAAATCATTAATAATGTAAAGGACACCCACATCTGGTTGGTCCTCCCAGGTGAATCAAGCCAAAGCCTGATTTAACAGATGGACACTGCACTGTTTCCTGATGGTAAAATCACCAGATGTTTAGAGATTCCAGAAGTACAAAGGCAGAAGGAAATGCGTTAATGATGAGATTTCTAGCATAGCTTTGAATTATTGTACTTTTTTAACATTACGTTTTCTTACACATTGAGTATATGTGCATACTTTATACTAATACTAAAAAACAAGATAAATGTTCTTATATGCCATCACCAAACTATATGAAGCATAATTCAAAGCTTGACATTTTTAGTTCTTTTATTTCCCATTGATTTTCATCTGCAGAAGGCCCTGAAGTCACCTGTGCTGAGACTGCCTGCCTTTGTGGTGATGATATGCCAGGTCCTGTCTGGCTCTTTCTCCCTGGTTGCGCAGGGGGACCCTCTGCCCGCTGCTGCAAGGTGGGGGCGGGGGGGGTCACACACCAAGTTTTCTCCAACACTTTGCTAGGCTGTATCCATGATTTTTAACATTCTAATCCTAAAGAGAAGTTAGGCCCAGTCTCCTTCAAGAACAGAATAGCATGAAGACCATTATGCTGGGGAGCTGGCATTGGGTCTGTAGTGCCAGAAGAGCCACAGGAAGGAGGATATTCCATGGTAGGTAGGAGCGTGACAGCTAGAGCTGTACAGGGAGAAAGATCTAATTTTGAATAGTTACCCCAGCATTTACTGACCATGTGAACATACCCTTGGATAAGTGACTTCACTCTGTATCTTGGTTCTCAGTTTTCTTCTCTATACAGTGGGGATTTAATTGTATACTTCATTGGATTGTATTGACAATTAAATGAGTTTAAATTATATAGAATAGAACTTTGCACTTGATATAGAGATTGAGAAGCCATGCATAATGGCTTCCAGTAACACGCTTCCTTTGGGCAGTACATTTCCATGTTGATGTACTAGCTTTAGTTCGGTTGTTCCAAACCTGTCTTGATCACTCCAATTACCACAGTTAGGGCCCTGGATTTTCCCCAGGTAGAAAACCTTATCTCAGAACTGAGAGCAGGCTAAGGGGCCCACCCAGCACAGCTATCCCAGCATGCTTTCTCTTAGAGATGAGTCCGTCTGTATTCAGAAACAAGCTACAGTTTTGTTTTTAAGTGACTTTCTCCAAGAATCTTTCATGTGTGCTTTTAACAGGGTGAGGTTGCCCCAGGCGTGAGCACTGTGCTATCAACTGATGGAAGACAGAGGCACACCCTCAAAAGAGGTAGGCTCAACTTCCCTTCTTTTGGTATTCTCTCTCAAACTGCCTGCTGGGAGACGGTTTAATTAGTGGGCAAACGGTGATTCCCAGAAATTATGGAGTCTTTAGTGTTCACGAGGATATAGCTCCTAATGTTTTTCCCAGCAGTATATACAACCATTTCCTACTTTTAAATAGTAGGCTAATCTGAATATTAACTACCTGCCAATTTCAACACACCTCTCCTATAAACATTTCCTTCCTGGGCATGGAGGAAGCCCAAATGATGTGGTCCTGTGTAGTTCTTTAACTTTCTTTTTTTATGATTGGTGCAGAGCATCTGATTATTTCCAGGTGTTTCAGATTTTCTCATGGCCTCCTTGTTATTTTCCCCTCTTTGAGCTCCTTTGGCAATGAATGCGACCATGAGGTCCAAAGCTATAAAGGATGTGTTCACCACTTCCCTCTTATGTCTGTCTCTTTATTTAACCACAAGTTCACTGTCTTTATCCATGTTAATTCCCTGAGGTATTCACACAGCATTTGTGTTGACTGCCTTAATTTTGATCTTCTCTAATCATTCCCTGCCAGATGGTAGTTAAAGTTTAATGGCCCCTGTAAAAATAGTTCCCTTTCTTCTTTCATCAGTCATGTGTGTTTACTTAGCTAACTGCTGGTTATTCAGAATGAACACAAAGTGACCACCAACAAAACGAATTCAACAAACACATTGGTTAATACTTTTCATGGTAGCTAAAGATGTTGCCTGACATTATTCACCCAGTCATTATCCTTACCTTTAATCGTCTCTCTTTCTGTTTTGCTAGTTTTTACTTTCTTTCTTTCTTCCTTCCTTCTTTTCTTTTTCTTCTTTCCTTCCTTTATTCCTTCCTTCCTTCTTTCCTTTCTTCTTCCTTTCTTTCTTTTTAATTTCCATTCTCAGGTTGTCTGAGGCCTGCCCATCCTTAGTATGCAACCCTTAAAGTGTACGGACATGTCTGTCTCCAATAGTTAGATAGATGAATTTTGGCATATCTGTAGAGCTTTCCTTGCCACACCCATAAGATGTGGGAAAATATCATTCTTCATGTTTCAGATAAAGAAGCAGAGAGGACTCAGGAGGCCACACAAGAGGCTGATAACTTGGCATTCTCAGGGAACAAAATAATGAAGCAGATACTTATAACAATGTCATCTCTAAATAAATATTATGCCCTTTGTGTCTTTAGTGCATCCCGCCATATTCCTAAGCTAGCTTGTTCAGAAACAGCAATTAAATAAGGATAGTATATGCCATTTACATATGAGGTAACTGAGATGAGTCACATTACCTGAACGCTTGCCAGGCCACACGCGTATCTCTAGAAGTACCCTGTCACTTAGATTTACATTCAATTTATTAAAATATGTAGGGACTATTTAAAAGAAAAAGAAAGCTAAACAAAAGATTATCAGCATTTTCAAAACAATGCTTCCTTTCTGCAGGATATTTCCATTCTGGGTGACTCTATATACACACACCTCTTAAAGCCTATAAAGTATTAGTCTCTTGGTCAGGGGTCAGCAAGCTACAGCCTGAAGGCCAAATTCAGCTCCCTGTCTGTTTTTTGTAAATAAAGTTTTAATGGAGCATAGTCATGCTCATTCTTTTGCATATTGTTTATGGCTGCTTTCACATTACAGTGGCATTGTTGAATGGTTACAACAAACACTATAGACCTGCAAAGCCTAAAATATTTACTATCTGGCCCTTTATAGCAAACGTTTGGCAACCTCTGTTCTAGGCCTTTGAATTATGATGTCACATGTTATTTCTACTTAAATTATTCATTTTTTTATGATCAGAAATATTTACTAGGTATTGTTGCTGAACATTACTTAAATGATGTTGATTTTAAGCAGAATTTCAAATGCCAAAGAATTCTAAAATCATCTACTATATGTCTGCCTCAATTATGGTGACCACCATGAAGAGTTATGAAACTAAATGCTCAACAACTTTTTGCTAATTTGGGAAACAGCTTATGGCCACTGTACATTTTAATTTTTTCTTAGTTTAAAAAATTTTATTGTATAACAAACAAGTTATAGTTGCGTATATTAACAGGGTACAACATGATGTTTTGATTTCTGAATACAATGTAGAATAATTAGATCAAGCTAATTAACATATTCATAATTTCAAATATTTGTCATCTTTTTTTCAGTGCTTTGTATCAGATATTACTATCCTATCTGCATATATGATTACACGACCAATGTAATTCTACATCATGTACAACCAGGAGAATGAGAAGTCATACTCCATGTATGTATGTCAAAATACATTCTACTGTCATGTATAACTAATAAGAACAAATAAAATATATTAAAAAATACATGGCCAATGTACACTTTACAGATAGTAGTAATCTACAATGTGGGTGAGAAACATCTTAACTATTAATCAAGGTTTAATAGTTAAGTTTACTTACACACATTGGAGGAATAGCTTCATAATTTGTCCAGTTTCATAAGTTAAGACAAGAATCATGATTTATCTGGGCTTTAGTTTCTTCTATGATCGATGTTATGAATTAAATAATCTTTAGCGTCCTCTCCAGCACTAATGTTCTATTGCCTATATTCTTCCCTGACAAGGTGTAAGTGACCCCCTTTCCTCCCCTCACTCTTCCCAAATTTTTATTTTCTAGGTTCTCATGAATTCCCAGTTTTTAAACAGACCCTGTAGAAATATTTGAATTCTAGGCAGTTTTGACCTGAACCTCACCTTGGAAGCATAAAGAAGAAATGATATTCTGCAATGAAAAGTATCAAGTAGTCCCAAGCTGAATATTTTATCTATGACTATAAAAACAGAAGACTTGTGCCCTTGGGGATGTGAAAAGGGTGCCCCTAATCACAAGACAAATAAGTCAACAATTTTCCACAAAGATTATTTATTTATTTAACTATTTATTTATTTATTTATCCTGGGTTTGGGGATCAAACCTAGAACCTTGTACATGCTAGGCAAGAGCTCTATCACCAAGCTATATCCCCGGCCCTTTTTATCTTATTTTGAGACAGGGTTTTGCTAAGCTGCCCAGAATGGCCTTAAATTTGTTATTCTCCTGCCTCTGCTTCCCAATTAGCTGGGATTATAGGCACGCATCTCCACGCAAAAGATTTCAAAGGAAGACAAATCACAATTAAGAAATGTAACTGATGAGAGCTGGGAATGTAGTTCAGTGGCAAAGTGCTTGCCTAAAGCATGTGTGAAGCCCTACATTTGATCCCCAGTACAGAAGGAAAAAATGTAACTGATGAGTTAAAAGATCTTTTTTATAGTAAAATAAATACATCCATGTTGTGGAACAGAATGCAAAAATCAGCATAAATCTTAAAAGTATAACACAACCCTTCAAAAAAATTTTGCTCACAAGAGATTTGGTCTTTATACCCAGAACCCTCGTCTCACATTGTGCAAGCGAACAAAGGGCTCTTCACTGTTCTTGGCCACTAAGAAATTTCAAGGGAAAGATTGGAGAGGCATTACCTTACTAGGAAATGAATTCTAAAATTCTAGGATGAAAAATATCACTTGTACCTTTGAGACAATATACCAGAATTAATACAGAACTAATATAATTCTGTATCTCGAAATTTCTAACTAGATTTAAGAAGCTATTCCTCCAATGTGTGTAAGTAAACACTAGAGTGGCCCAGATTTATGAATTCCCAGGAGTATATGTAACTTGTCTTCATGTTCAATAAATTACTGGGTATAGAATTCAAACACTATGCAGCTGCCAAATTATCTCTAGACTCCTTTCCAAGCAAGGGCAGCAGTGGCAGGAGGTGAGAGATGGGGTAGGAAATAAACCAGGACATTCTGGCACTAATTCACTGACTGATCTTAGTCAGTCCTGACTTTGGGACATGGTGGGTTTTTGTTTTGTTTTGTTTTGTTTTTATCTGGGAACTAGAGGCAGGACCACATGTTCCAAGTGTAAAATTCTTAGTAAATTGCAAGTACTATGAATGTGTTGCTAGTATTATCTTCTACTCACTTTCCTATGTCTGGCAGTTGTAAATCTACATCATACCTTCTCCTTCCCTAACAGGAGTAAAAGCTACTATTATTTTATACTTACTACTAATCTCTTATTTTAGTAAGTAGAATAATAAACACTTCTTATAGGTAGGTAAATCACTGCTAATAGGTAGCTAATTTTGAACACAGCAAGTGCAAAAGAGAGAGGGAAATGTTTACATGTCCAAAGGAGCTACTGTAATGAGACTCAACAACAATGATGCTTAAGAAAAGGGATGTTGCTGGGTGTGGTGGTGCATGCCTCTAAATCCTAAGGGCTCAGGAGGCTGAGGCAGGAAGATCACAAGTTCAAAGCCAGCCTCAGCAATATAGTGAGGCCCTAAGCAACTCAGTGAGACTCTGTCTCTAAATAAAATACAAAAAAGGGCTGAGGATATGGCTCAGTGGTTAAGTACCTCAGGGTTCAATTCCTGGTGCCAAAAAAAAAGATGTCCATTTCTCTCTTAGATGATAGCTGCAAGCAGATAGGCAGCATCTGTCCCACAGAAACTGAGGCTGATGGCAGAACTTCCTCTTGCACGTTTGGCTTCCAAGTTCCCTTTGTCTTTGGCCATTCCTATCACCAGGAGAACAGATGCTAGGACCAGGAATTTGTAAGTTACTCACATCACTTCCACCTATCTTCCATTGGCAAGAGTTTAGCCACACCCGCACTCCATTAGTCCTACAACAAGGACTTGAAAATGGAACATCTAAACCCATACAAATCTCTTTTATTGCAGAAGAGAAGAATGGATTTGAATAAGCAGATAATCCTTGTGATCACTAGAATGAAAGGAGGCTGAAGAAGTTAGTCAAGTTAGTCTGTTGCTCAACATATAAGAAGATATATACATATATTTTTAAAAATATTTCATATTTTATATGAAATATTCAGATGTATAAATTCCAATTGTAATAAAACAAATTAGTGTTTACTCACTCCAGCTTTCATAAATCTTAGAATTTATACAACCGAAGACCTCTGATGTGCTCCCCTCTCTTAACAGAGAGAACAACTCTCCTTAATTTAGTGTGAAGCTTTTGCTTCTACTTTGTTGAAAATTTGGCTACATTTTTCAAATTAGTAAACAATATAAAGAATAACATTGTGTTTTCTTCAACTTTATATAAAATGGTATTACATCCTATAATAATTAAACTTCTTTTTTTTCCATCCTAAATTTTCCCTCCATAAGAACAGCGTGCACTTTCTCTCCAAACTGTGTCTTTTAAACTTATTATGTTGATAATATGCTGAGTTCAAATAATATAAACTCAATTCTTTCATTTGCAGTGCTTTATGACATTTGTTTGTATGAATATGGCTTTTTCTGATTTTTTATTATCACAAATATTGCTGCAATGAGTATTTGGGGCCTAGGGGCAAGCATTGTGCTAGAGTTGCATTGTTCAACAAAGTATCCACATGTGACTGCTTAAATTTAAATTAATTAAAATCAACTTAAGCAATTAGTTGATTTAATTCAATTTTTAATTCCTCAGTTACACTGGCCACATTACAAGTGTCTAGTAGCTACATATAGCTAGTGGCTAGCATATCGTTGGCACTGCCATCATCAGAGAAATTTCTAGTGGACAATACTGCTCTAAAGTATATAGTCAACAGGAGAATTCCTAAGTTGTAAGATACACATATCTGCAATTTTAATAGATATTACCAAATTGCTTTCCACATCAGCAATATTCTTAGTTATAAACAACAGAAAGCTATGTTTAAGTGATGTTGGATAGCTTACAGAATCTCAGAAAGGGCTTGAGAACCAACTTGGAAGGTGCACCAGCTGATACCACACCACAGAATTGACTTAATGAAGATAATGCTGCATGGCTTACCAGAGAAAATCCTGCAGCTTATATTTCTGAAGTGGTACATACTAGATGCTGCTGCTGTTTCTGGGACTATAGTTACTGCTGCCTCTAGAAACTGTACCCAAGTGCCTTCACTGCTGCCACATGCACTGCAGGGGCTCGGCTTGTTTCCTACTTTGTAATATCATCTTTAGATTCAAAGTCTGGAGCTGCCGCATCTGTTTGGCACACCAGGTTAAACACCTGCATCCCATCTTTACAGAAGGCAAGTGTCTTGAAATTTTTCATTCTGAGAACTATGCAAATTTTCAGACTTACTACATATTTCCAAGTTTGTCTCCAAAGTGGATATGAAATGTTTAAATACTGCTATAGTGAAGGACAGTTCCCATTTCTCCACAGCATGTGTGTCATTAGGCATTTTTAATGTTTGGCAAAATAAGAATTGAACAAAGATATCTCAACGTAATTTTTTAAAATATATTTTTAGTTGTAGATGGACACAATATCTTTATTTTATTTATTTATTTTTTATGTGGTGCTGAGGATTGAACCCAGTGCCTCACACATGCGAGGCAAGCACTCTACCACTGAGCTACAATCCCAGCCCCCTCAATGTGATTTTAATTCACATTCTCTTAATTGGTATTAAAGCTCAACATCTTTTAATATATTTTGTAATCATTAAAGCTTCTTCTGACAACTGCCTATTCCTATCCTTTGACCAATTTTTAAATTGGGTTTCTGGCCTTTTTCTTATTGATATGAAGAACTTTCTTATGTATATATTTGATATTAACTTTTTTAGTTTAAGACATTGGATGTATCATACTCACCTGGCAGGGGAGAGACCATGATCATGAAGGCGTTTTTCCCAGTGGCTTATCTATTGCACTTCAGATGTGCTGATCCCTGCAATTTCACCAAACATGGGAAACTTTACAGCATAATTTGTGTTAATGGGGGACTGCATTCATGCTTTCCCCTGGGGGAAAAGATATTGGGTATAGCTAGTATATCTAATGTCCCATGTGGTAGTCTTTTCACTTTAAAAAGTCTTATTATAGAAATCTTCAAGCATATAAAAACATAGAGCAAATAATATAATAAATCCTGATGTACCCATCATCCAACTCATGTCAATATTGTTTCATCTACTCCACCATCCTGTATCCCACTATATTATGTTATTTAGAGGAAAATTCTCAGTTATTATATCACTTCCTATGTAGATATTTTAGTATAATTCTCTGACATCAAGAATTCTTTATAAAACCAGAACTATAATAATTTTACCAACCCAATAATATGTTAAAACAACACACAAAAAAAACAAAAAATTATGCTTTAATATCATCAAATTATCTATCTATTCATTGTTTAAATTTCCCCAGCTGCTTTATAAATGCTTTCATAATTTGAGTCAATAATGCACAATTACTGTCAATATTCAATAATCAATATCCAATAACCACTATAATTAGCTGCTGTGTCTCTTAAGTACATTTTAATCTATAGGTTCTCTCATTTTCTTTCCCCCTCCTTTTCATTGTTTGAAATGTTTTCTTTACTGTTGATGAAGCCAAGTTTTTGTCTTGTAGAGTTCCTAAAGTTGAAATTCTGCTATTTGAATCTATGTGGTATAGAATATCATGCTCCTCTGTCCTCTGTGTTTTTTATGAACTACTAGTTAAATTGAAATGTTTGGATAAATTTAATGTCAACTATCTTGGCAAGATTAGCTCATTAATGGAGGAAGTGCTAGGGTGTGATATTGGCCAAATTTTATTGTTACATTGTGTGCATGCATGAATGTAAATTAGTACAACCACAGTGGAAATCTGTATGGAGGTTCCTCAAAAGACTAGGCATGGAACTACTATATAACTCAGCAATACCACTCCTCCATATTTATCCTAAAGAATTGAAGTCATCATACTATAGCGATACATGCAGAGTCATGTTTATAAGAGCACAATTCACAATAGCCAAATTGTGGAACCAGTCTAGGTATCCATCAATGGATAAATGGATAAAGAAAATGTGGTGTATATATACAACGGAGATTTATTCAGCCATAAAGAAAAATTAAATCTTGTCATTTGCAGGAAAATGGATCGAACTAAAGACTATTATGTTAAGTGAAATAAGACAAACTCAGAAGGTCAAGGGTGGCATGTTTTCTCTCATATGTAGAAGCTAGAGAGGAAAAAGGTAAGAAAAAGTGGTGGGCGGGGAAGGATCTCATGAAAATCAAAGAGAGATCAGTAGAGAAAGGGACTGGGGATAGGAGTGAGGAAAGGAGGGGGAAAGAACTGGGAAGTGATATTAGCCAAATTATATTTTTTTGTGCATGTACAAATATGTAACAAAAAATCCTATCATTATGTACAACTATAATTCACCAATAAAAAATGTGGAAGGAAAAAAAGCAAATTAAATGTTGTTTTCCCTTTAACAGCTTTCAGTATCACAAGTTTGTTCCCCACAATACAACAAAGGGGAACAAGTTGTGGGCTTCAAATTCTACTTTTCACTAAACAAATTGTGGATATTTGAATAAATGGCTATCTCTGGATCTGAAACAGGAAATGTACAGGTCGAGTCTGCGATATCATAACAGGAAGTGAGGAAACTATACAAAATTGTTAGAATTGCATCAACAATGCTCAAGAGCTAATTTGAAGGGATTTCTACTGACCCAAAAGGGTAATTTGAAGATGCAGAAGAATAATTCAATAATTGATGCATATATTTGAATTCAAGCCACCAAACAAAAAAAAAAATCTTTTTACACGTCTAATGCTATTTTTACACAGATGCTGACTCTAATGTAATCAGATTCATTACTATTGTCCTTTAAATTTGTGTTTTATTATATTTCGTTCAAGAAATCCTTCCTTGCCCTGAAGCCATACAAATATTCTCCATTTTTTAAATGGCTTTTCATAGATAAGCCTTACTTCAACTATTTTTGGATATCATGTAAGATGTGTCTCAGTGTTTAATTGGAGTCCCAGAGGAAAGATTAAAGAGAAGTAGAGAGAATTTTTTGGAGAAATAGTAGCTAGAATTTTTCTGGAATTGAAGTAAAAATAAAAAGAACTTTAGGCTTGGACACATCAAGAAAAATGCAAACTAGCAGAGACAAGAAACTTAAAATTAGTAAAAGAAAAAAAAAATACAAAGGAATGCCAAACTGATAGATTTCTCAATACCAGCAAAGAAAGCCAGATGATAATATATCTCCCACTGAGAAAGAAAAAAGAAATATCAATTTAAAATTGTGTACCCTGCAAAATTGTCTTTTAAGAATAAAACTAATGAGAGGAGTTACTTCCATAGCACTAAAAATTACTCAAAAATTATTATCTGATATTTAAGAAGGACTATAAGGAAACAAAATGATAAAGATGTCTACAATTACTGTCTGTTTAAATAATAACAATATAATAATTATGTCTAAGTTATAAGGATAGAAAAAGAAAAAAGGCAAAACTAAGATATTGTACAATTGCATGTTAGTCAGAAGGGAAGAGGATATGATACAAGTTAAATAGTTTAAATGACTGTTATTCAAAGGGGGATTGGGATAAGATACTATGTAATTTTAGGCTTTGTTTATATATGTATAATAAAACCTATAATAAACAATAGAAATAGGTGATATAAATTCTAAATCAGCAGAGGGGAAAACAATGGGCAAAAAGAAATATGCATAAAAGCCGGGTGCCGTGGTGCATGCCTATAATTCCAGCACTTTGGGAGGCTGAGAGAGAGAATCACAAGTTCAAAGCCAGCCTCAGCAATAGTAAGGCACTAAGCAACCCAGTGAGATCCTGTCTTGGAGGAGCACTCCCTATACCTTCAACCCCTCCCTTCCCTCTTTTCCCATTCTCCTCATTGGTTGTAACCTCGGGGCCGTGATTGGTCCAAGGACCCTATATAAGCCTCTGTACTTCCTGTATTAAACGGGTTCTGCGTCTCCTTCTGGCAGAGCAGTCTTACCTACCCCTGGAGTCTGGTTGGAATGACTCCGCAGACCATCACCCCTAACTGCCTCCTGTGAGACCTCACTTGTCTTCCCCGAAGACCCCTTTTCGTCCCCAGGAACCCCAAAGCCTCCTCCTGTGAGACCCCGCTTCATCTTCCCCAAAGATCCCTTTCGTCTCTCAGGACCCCAACTCATTGAGGAGACCCACAAGGCACAACCTCAAACAATATCAATATACCTTAACAGCACTCCCTATACTGTCTCTACATAAAACACAAAATAGGGCTGGGGATGTGGCTCAGTGGTCAAGTACCCCTGAGTTCAACCCACATTACCAACAAAAGAAAGAAATATGCATAAGGATAAATACATAAATCAAAAGGGATAAAACTGAGAGTGCAGAGATTTGTAGTCACTTGATTTGGGGAGAGGAAGGATCAAACCCAAGGTTTCGGGCATACTATGCAAACACTCTAACCCTGACCTACCCACCTAGCCCAATATTTGACTAGAGTGTCAAGACAATTCATTGGGAAAGAATAGTCTTTTCAACAAATATTGCTAGGACAATTGGTAACCACATGTCAAAGAATAATTCTTTTTTCATTCTGTACATAAAAATTGTGAAGCTAAACGGAAGAACTAAAACAATAAGCTCCTTGAAGAAAACGTAGAAATAAATCTTTGTGACTCAGGACTATATGAAAGCAAAAGCATATACAACTATGGAAGGGGGACAAATAAATTTAACACCAGAATTTAAAACAATACTTCAAGAGAAAATATCAATAAAGTGAACATGGGGCATGGGGGCAGGAAAGATGGTGGAATGAGATGGACATCATTACCCTAAGTACATGTATGACCACATGTGGTGCAACTCTACATTGTGTACAACTAGAGAAACGAAAAGTGCTCCATTTGTGTACAATGAATCAAAATGCATTCTGCTATTATGTATAACTAATTAAAACAAATAAAAAATTTTTTAAAAAAGAAAGTGAACAAAATAACCCACAAAATGGAAATATTTGTAAATCATGAGTAAACTGATAAATTACTTGTATCTAGAATCTATAATTCCTACAACTCAATAGTTATATGTTAAAATGATTTTTAAAAACTATTCATTTCTTCTATAAATCTAAAACTGTTCTAAAAAGTATAATCTACTAATTTAAAAATGACCAATTTAAAAATAGGCAAATGATCTGAATACTTTTTAAAAACAACATAAAATGGCAAATAAACAACTGAAAAGATGTTCAACATCATTAGCCACTGAGAAAATGGAAATCAAAACCAAAATGGGATAGCCCTTTACATTCACTAGGATGGCTGCAATCCAAAGATAGACAATGACCAGTGTTCTGGGGGTGGAAATGTAAAAGGATGCAGCCCCACTGGAAAACAACTTGACAGTACCTCAAAAAGTAAACATTGACAGCTATATGACCCTGCAATTCCACTGCAAGGTATAGCTCCAAGATAAATAAAAGCATGTCTATATAAAAACTTGTACACGGGTGTTCACAAAAGCATATTCAGAATAGCTAAATTCCAACTGTCCTTCACATTATGACATAATAAGCCATAAAAAGGAATGCATTACTACATGATGGATGAATATTATGGTTGTAACCTCAGGGCCGTGATTGGTCCGAGGACCCTATATAAGCCTCTGTACTTCCTGGATTAAAGGAGTTCTGCGTATTATGAAAATATTCTGCTACAGTGAAAGAAGCCAGTCATGAAATATCAGATAGTCAATGATTCCATTTACATACAATGTTAAGGATAAGCAAATATACACAGAAACAGAATGTAGATTGGTGGCTGCCTAGAGCTGGGGAGATGAGGGAGAAGTAAGGACTACTAATTGGGGTTTCTTTTGGGGCCTGTAAAAATATCCTAAAACTGACTGCAGTGATGGCTCCATGATATTATTAATATACTAAAAACCACTGGATTGTTCCCTTGGAATGAGAGCACTACATGGTAAGTTAATTATATCCCAATAAAACTGTTGAAAAATAAAGAAAAAGGGAATTTAAATGAAGAATGGTTGAGCCGATGCCATTAGAGCTTTTCCTTAACCTCTCTTCTGTTTGTCTCACATCTGCGGCAGATCTTTTTCCATACGGTGGAGATACATGGCTAGTCAGATCTTCCAGACTTCTACCCATTTAACCTCCTGACTAGAGAGAATGGAGCTTCTCTTTCCAGATACAGATTGAAAGGTCTCTGATTGGCCCTGCTGAAGTATTGTTCCAATTCTTCAAGCCAATTTCTGTGGCCAAAGACACAAAGGATTATGATTGGTCAATTTTGGCAGATGGGATAAGGAAGGAAAAGGCTATTACCAAAAGAGAAATTAAAGAACGAAAAGGTAAAGAAGGAAGAGGAAGAAGAAATTGTTTACTACAAGTATAGAGTTTACCTATAGTCACATTCTTAATTTGTTTCTAAGTCACAGTCAAGAATCTTATTCAAAGTTTTCTAACTGAAAACATTTGAACCTGAGCAATGGAAACTTCTGGTTCATAGGTCAACCTGTGGGTGCCAGCTTTAAATGAGTCTGACCACCTACCTCTTATACAACCTATTATAGCCCTTCTGTCGGAATGGCGACTCTTCCTGTTGGATATTACAAGATACAAAAAAGTTACACAATTGCATGATTTTCTCTAACTTTATGATGACATTTATATGATAGCTTCTTGGCAGTGACCAAGACCACAGTCCCTCTGATAAATTAATTTCCTTTTATACCACCCTTAATCATTCTCTTCAGAGGCTCATGTACTTCAGAATTTACTTGTATTAATTCACCTCAATAAAAAATCTTTTTTTTTCTTCTTTAGCTTCACATTTATTGTGCTTCTTAAAGTCAATTTTATCAACGGAACTTCTGAAATTGCCAAAGTACAAGGATGAATGTCAGAATGTCAAGGGTTTTTAAATGAATTCTGACAAGACAGAAAAGGTCAAAGCAGATTTCTTCAACATGTTCAAATGTGGTCCTGATTATAAAGATTTTTACAAGGAGTATTTAGGTTATTCCTTAAAACGACTGCAGTACTCTGCTATACTTGGATTAAATTTTTGCCTGGAATACTCCTCTCTAGGGCTCACCCCTCCTCATGCTTCTACTCTTAGTTTAGATGTCATCTCTTCCAAGTCTTTTCTGCTCCCACAGGACATAGTCAGTTGCCTTTTCAATACTCTCTCCGTATTCAGTATGTACCTCTACTAAAGCATTTATTACACTGCATTGTAATTACTTATTACTCTGCACATCTCTGTTCCTCTCCATGGTAAAATCAACTTCTTGGGGGCAAAGTCTAAGCTTAGACTAAAATACTCCAGAGCTTAGCATAGTAAGTATAAAGCTACTGATAAGCATTTTTTTAAATTGAGGAACATGCTTCAAAACAATTGTCCTATGCTCCATAAAAGTGTCAAGAGCATGAAAGACAAACTTGATTGAAAACTAGAAGAGTTCAAGAAGGCAAGACTTGGGGCTGGGGCTGTAGCTCAGTGGTAGAGCGCTTGCCTAGCATGCGTGAGGCACTGGGTTCGATCCTCGGCACTACATATAAATAATAAATGAATAAAATAAAGATTCATCAACAACTAAAAAAATATTAAAAAAAAAAAAAAAGAAGGCAAGACTCTTATCTTATAAAGGATCCTGGGCCAGAAAAAGAATATTAATGGCACAACTGGCAAAACTTAAATAAGGTCAGTAGGTTAGTTAATAATATTATATAAATGTTAATTTTATGGTTTTGATCACTGTACTATGATTTTTGTAAGATGTTAACATTTGGGGAACTGGGTGAAAGACATATGATGATTCTTTTATCTTTGTAATCTTTTATATGAGCCTAAAGTTATTTCAAAATGGAAGTGAAATCTTTTAAATAGGAGAAATATGCATATGTTGCCTAGGGAATGAAAAGAAGAGAAGGAAGGAAGAAAGGGATACAATGTAGGAGGGATGTAGGAATGAGAGCTAAAAGCTAGCTGGCTTTTGGAAGTATAGCTAGGATAACAAGATAGATTTGAGATTTTTTATAACCATAGGTTCCTCAAATGCCAGGTTGCCATTCTTAATGGTCTAATTAGGAAATGCTGCTCATGATCACAACCTATATTCCTTCTTTGCTGCTTACTCCTGAGCTTTGTTCCACATGCTTTCTAATTGATCCATTCCATTTAGCAAGTACATATCAAGTGTTTGCTCTGTGCCAAGCTCTGGGATGAGCACCAGAGATAGATCAAATGCAGTGAGATATTAGTCTTTGTCCTCAGGGGAGAACACAATCTACAAGAGACTAAAGCAAAAAGAAAACAAAGAGTGTCCACACAGTCAGAAATGTGCAACTGTGTAAACAAGTCCCAAAGAAAGAGGCAACACAGCAAAGGGTCCCAGGAGAACAGAAGCCTCACAAAATGGGGGATGTGTAAGTCAAGTTCTGAAGACTAAATGAGACTCAGCCAGGCAGACAAAGTTGGGAAGAATGCTCCAGGCACAGCATTCATAAGTACTCAGAGCTGGAAACACTAGAGTGAGTTCAGCATAGCTAAAATGAGAAAATGGACCCATAGAAAAATGGACTCTTTTTTTTAAGTAGCTTTATTGGTATATAATTCACTCATCATAAAATTTACCCATTTAAAGTATACACATCAGTGGTGTTTAATATATTCAGAGATGTACAATCATCATCACTGTCTAATTTTAGAACATTTGCATCACCCCTTCCAATGAAATCCCATACCCACTAGCCGTTATCCGCCATCCCCAATCCCAGCCCTAAGCAACCGCTAACCTACTTTCTGCCTCCACAGATTTGTCTCTTCTGGATGTTTTATATCATAGGAATCATAAGCTATATGATCTTTTGCAACTGCATTCTTTAATTCAGCATAATATTTTCAAGACTCATCTATGTTATAACATGAATCAGTACTTTGTTCCTTTTTATTGCCAGACAATAGTCCATTGTATGGTCACATCACATTTAATTACCTATGTATCCATTGATGAACATCTGGGGTATTCCCACATTGTAGATACTATGGATGATAGCATGTATGGAAACACGTTATCATCTCTCTTGGATATATACTTAGAATTTCTGGATCATATGGTAACTCTCTGTTCACTTTTTGAGGAAATGTCAAACTGTTTCTCAAAGTAGCTGCACCATTTTATATTTCCATCAGCAATGTGTGAGGGTTCCAATTTCTCCAGGTCCCACAAACATTTGTTATTGTCTGTATTTTTTATTATAACCATTATGATGGTAGAAATGGTGTAGTTGTATCGTAGGGCTGTTGTAACATGACCACAACATGGGAGACTTAAAGCAACAGAAATTGATTCTCTCATTGTTCTGGAAGTTAAAAGTCTGAAGTCATGGTATCAGCCTATGCTCTCTCTGAAGGCTCTGAGTAAAAGCTGTTCCATGGCTTTCTCTTGATTTCTTTTATTATCAATAATCCTAACCATCTTTGGTTTATACAGGCATGGTTCCTGTCTTTAACTGTGTCCTCATGTGGTGTTCTCCTTTATGTCTCTGGGTTCCTTCTCCAGTCATACTGGGTTATGGTCCACCCTAATTCAGTATCACCTCATCTTGACTTGACTATAATAGAATCTGAAAAGATTCTATTTTCAAAGAAGTTCATAATCACAGGTACAGAAATAAAGCCTTCAAAATATCTATTTGGGAGACAATTGAACTCAAGGCCATAAGTATTATTTCACTGCAGTTTTAATGCACATATTTTCAAATATTATTGGCTATTTGTATATCCTATTTGGGGAAATATCTATTCAAATCCTTTGTCCATTTATTTTTATTTTTATTTTATTTTTAGAGTACCGAGGATTAAACTCTGGGGCACTCATCCACTGAGCCACATCCCTAGCCCCATTTTGTATTTTTATTTAAAGACAAGGTCTCACTGAGTTGCTTAGTGCCTCGCTCTTGCTGAGGCTGGCTTTGAACTCATGATCCACCTGCCTCCGCCTCCCAAGCCGCTGGGATTACAAGCGTGTGCCACCACACCTGGCTCCTTTGCCTATTTTTAATTGAGCTATTTATCTCTTTATTCATAAATTGCAAGAATTCTTTATATAGTCTGGTCCTTTATCAGATACATGATTTGCAAATATGTTCTGTTCTGTGAGCTGATTTTTTGCTTTCTGTTAGTGCCCCTTGAAACACACAAAAAAATTCATTCTTTCATTTTTGAAATATACAGTGTATAGTTGCTATCTATAGTCACCCTACTGTGCCATAGCTCACTAGTACTTCTTGCTTTTATTTAATTGTAACTTAGTTCTCATCGAGCAACATTTTCCCATGGCTTCCTTTCCCTAGTTTTCTAAGCCTCTGACAACCACCATCCTATTCTCAACTTGCATGAGATCAATTAGATTCTACATAGAAGTGAGAACATGCAATACTTATCTTTCTGTGTCTGGCTCATTTAACTTATTAAAAATTGTCCTTCTTATTGCCATGTTGTTGCAAATGACAGGATTTTATTCTTTTGGGGGCTGAATAGTATTCCATTGTGAATACGTACTACATTTTATCTACTGATCTATCAGTGTACACTTAGATTATTCCCATTTCTTGGCTGTTGTGAATAGTGGTGCTGCCTGTGCTTTTGGTGGCATACCTGAGAAACTGTTGACTAATCCAAGATCACAAAGATTTAGTTCTATGTTTTTTTTTAAATCTTTTTTTAGTTGTAAATGGATCTTTATTTTATGTATTTATATGCAGTGCTGAGGATCAAACCCAGGGCCTCATACATGTTAGCCAAGCACTACTACTTGGCTACTACTGAGCCACAACCCCAGCCCCTAGTTCTATGTTTTCTTCTAAGAATTGTATTTTCTCTTAAATTTGGGTCTTTGGTCTATTTTTTGGTTAAATTTTGTGTTTGGTGTGAGGTACGATCCAAATTCCTTCTTATGCATGTGAACATCCAATTGTCCCAGCACTATTTTTTGAAAATAATATTCCTCCCCCTCTGAAGTGTCTTGGCATACTAACAAAAAATGAATTGATTAAAAATGTAAAGATTTGTTACTGGACTCAATTCTGTTATATTGATCTGTGTATCTATCCTTATTTTTGTAGCATACTGTATTGATTACTGTAACGGTCATATCAGGAAATATGAAACCTTCAACTTTATTCCTATTTTGGCTATTCTGAATACCTTGAATTTTCGTGAATTTTAGAATTCCCTGCAAAAACCCAGCTGGTATTTTTCTAGGGATTGCATTGAATCTAAAGATCAATTTGAGGAATATTGTCATCTTAACAATACTGTCCTCCAATCTATGTATATGGATGACTGTTTATTTAAAACTTTTTAAAAATTTATTTCAACAGTGTTTTGTGTTTTTCAATGCATGGATCTGACATATCTTTTGTTAAATTTATTTTAAATATTTTAGATATTATTATAAATGAAGTATTTCCCTAATATCAGTTTGTTCATTGCTAGTGTATAGAAATAAAATGATTTGTGTATATCAATCTTGTGTCCTGCAACTTTCTGAATTTGTTTATTAGTTCTGATAGCTTTTTAGTGGGTCTCTCAGAATTTTCTGTATACAAGATCATGTCAACTGCAAATTGAGATTCATTTACTTCTTCTTTTTCAATCTGGATGCATTTTACTTCTTTGTCTTGCCTAATTGCCTTAGCTAGAACCTCCATTACAATTTTAAATGGAAATTGGGAAACGTAGACATCTTTGTCTTCTTCCTAATCATAGGGAAAAAGCTTTTGATCTTTTACCACTAAGTATTGCATGAATTTGTGGGTTTTTCATAGATGCCCTTTCAGGTTGAAGTTGTTGAGTGGTTTTGTCATGAAAGGTTGTTGGATTTTGCCAAATTTTTTTCTGTCTCTTAAGATGATCATGTGATTTTTGTCCTTTATTCTAATCATATGGCATATCATATTTGTTGATTTTCATATGTTAAACCAACCATGTCATACTGGAATGAATTGTATTTGGTCATAGTGTATAATTCTTTTTATATGCTGCTGCACTGAGTTTGCTAGTGTTTTTGTTAAGGATTTTTGTATTTATATCTATAAAAGATATTGGGCAGTAGTTCTCTTGTGATGTTCTTGTCTGGCTTTGGTATGTGGATAATACAGGCCTCATAGAATGAGTTGGGTAATACTCCCTCCTCTTCTGTAGACCAGATAGTTGATCCTGGGCTATTCTTTGGAAGGAGGTTTTTGTTTTGTTTTGTTTTGGTTTGGTTTGGTTTGGTTTGGTTTTAGTACCGGGGATTGAACTCAAGGGTACTCAACCACTGAGCCACATCCCCAGCCCTATTTTGTGTTTTATTTAGAGACAGGGTCTCACTGAGTTGATTAGCGCCTTGCCATTGCTGAGGCTGGCTTTGAACTCGTGATTCTACTGTCTCAGCCTCCCCAAGTGCTGGGATTATAGGCGTGCTCCACTGCGCCCAGCTGGGAGGAGTTTGATTACTTGCTATAGGTCTATTCAAATTTTCTGTTTCTTCTTGAGTTTATGTTGACTATTTATCTATCTAGAACTTAGTTCATTTCCTCTTTTATTATATAATTTATTAGCATATGATTATTTATTGTAAATCCTTTTGATTTTTAAAATCAGTAGTGATGTTCCCTCTTTCATCTCTGATTTTAGTAAGCTAAAGCATGCTTTCCACTTCCCACCCCTCATTCTTGATTATTTGAGCTAAAGATGTTTCAATTCTGTTGATCATTTCAAAGAAACAACTTTCTGGTTTATTGATTTTTTTTTCTATTGTTTTTCCATTCTTTACAGTATTTTTTCCACTCTAAACTTATGCCTTTCCTTCTACTTGCTTTAGATTTAGCTTTCTCTTCTTTTACAGTATCATGAAGTGAAAAGTTAGATTATTGATATGAAATCTTTCTCTTTTTGAAAAATATGCATTTACAGCTACATATTTCTGACTAAGCACTGTGTTAGCTATATCCCATGCATTTTGTTTTTTATGGTTTTATTTTCATTTGTCTCAAAGTATTTTCAAATTTTCCTTGTAATTTCATCTTTGACATTGGCTATTTAGGAGTGTGTGATTTAACTTTCATGTATTTGTGAATTTCCCAAGTTTCCTTTTGTTATTGATTTCTAATTTAATTCCATTGGGGTCTGAGAGCCTATTTTATATGGTTTCAAGTCTTTAAAATTTATTGAGGCAAAAGAATGGACTTTATATATCAAAGGTCATGAAGAATTTTTGAAAGGTTTTAAGAAGGGAATGACATACAAATTATAGAAACAGCACTCTGAGAGAAGTGCAAAGGGTGGATCAGAAAGTATGACATGAAAGAAGGGAGGCCAGTTAAGGGCCTGCTGAAAATTATTCAAACAAGGGATGACAGGTTCTTGAACTGAGGTTATGACATTGAATGAACAACCCAAAAATATCTTCAGGAAGGAGGATCACAAATATAAGAATTAATCAGATATAATGAGGAAATCCTGAACAACTCTAGTATTTCAGAATTGAGTCACTGGGTACATAGCAGGATGACATGTGGAGACAAGGAAAAAATATAAACACTTCAGTGTACACAGTGGATGATGACTGTGGGTCAGGTTTCAACTGAGTGTATGAATCACAAGCTCAGGAAAGATGTTTGTGCTAAGTTGTCTTTGTTAGTATATTAGTATACATGCCGGAGGAGCTAGTGATATGAATGAGACTCTTCAAAGAGAAGTAGAGGTAAAAGAGAACAGGGCCGATGAGAAAAAATAGGGAATATGGACATTTAAGGAGAGGGCAAAGATAAGGAACCAGGTAGGGCACTGAGAAAGGGAAGTCATAACAGGAGAACCTTGTAGACCTGGTGTACAAAAAGCTCATTTCAAGAAGGAAGGAGAGGTCAACATATGAATGCCAAAAGGAAGTCAAATTACCCAGCTATTTTGAGAATAACACACATGTGCTTTTTTTTTGGGTACTGAGGATTGAACTCATGGGTACTCGACCACTGAGCCACATCCCCAGCCCTATTTTGCGTTTTATGTAGAGACATGGTCTCACTGAGTTGCTTAGCACCTTGCCAAAGTGCTGGGATTACAGGCATGCACCACCGCACCTGGCTACACAAGTGACTTTCTTCAAACATATTCTGATACCTTTCTGGCAAAGATTTGATTTTGATTAATATGTTACAGCTGAATGCCTCTTTTATTTTTCTTTCCTAAAATCTGTAATTGGCATCTGCCATTTCCACCTGTCAGGCTTCTCCTCCACCTGCTTTTGAAAAAAATCAGTTCTGGCAAAACTGTTAAGCAAGGTGACCCTCTCCCCACCTGCCAACAAGAGAAGGCCAGGGACTAAAACCAAAATGGGATAACTAGCACCTTGCCTCCTGGAATTTGAATCCTGAGCAATGGACCTCAAAGCAGTGAGAGCTGACCAGAGCTTCTGCCATATCCCAAGCAGTATACACTATTTTCTCTTATTTAGAATCCAGAGCTGCCCCTGTTTTTATCTAGCAGAGCCAGGGCCAAGACCAGAATGACAGCAAGTAAGGCACTCACCTGGAGTACAAAGCTTGAGAGGGCTCCAAAACTCTCAGTAATCATGTTAATAATATTTTTTAAAAATCAAATTTAATGTAAAAATTCATGATGAACAAAATATCAAAACTTTAAGGCTGGGTACAGCAGCACATGCTTATAATCTCAGTGACTCAGGAGGCTGAAGCAGAAGGATCACAAGTTTCACCAGCCTTAACAACTTAGCGAGACCCTGTCTCAAAATAAAAAATTTTAAAAGGACTGGAGATGTACCTCAGTGATAAATTGCCCCTGGGTTCAATTCTATAGATAACAAAAAATGTGTGTGTGTACGCGCGCGCTTGCACGCATCAAAAGTTTAAGGATGAGGTCAATGTTACTGATTTTTCCTTTTGCCTCAAATTCCAATATAGCTTGAAACTGCACCATAAAGTCCTGGTTGTTCACTTTTTCCTTTGTTTCTATAAGCCAGTTTCTATTCTTCCAGTAAATTCCTCCTTTTGATAAGTGTTTGCTTACATCTCAAACAACTTATATGGCCTACATTACAAGTAAAGGTGATTGTCTGATGGTTCATTGGCTGCCAGAAATTCCAATTTACAATTCTAACTGATTGGACTTCTGCTTGCAGAGATCATATGTTGTTCTAATATAAACCTAAAAGTTATTTTACTTGAAGCTCATTTGAAGCCCGAGATTAAAAACCACCAATTGGGGATAACTCTCAAAATACTTGTGCCAATTGAAAGATTCAGACAAAAAAAAATGAGTTCACTGTGACATCATTTATATAAAATTCCAGAAAATACAAACTTATCTATAGTGACAGAAAGCAAATCATTGGTTGCAAGGGATGAGATAGAGGCCATGATTATAAAGGACAAGAAAACTTTTGAGGGACTGGAAGTATAGTTCAGTGGTGGGATGTTTGCCAGGCACGAAGAGGCTCTGGGTTTAAACTCCTGTACCACATTAACATGCACACACACATACACAAAGAAAACTTCCAGGGATGATGGATATGTTCACTATCTTATAATGATGGATTCAGGTGTATATTTCTGTCAAAACCCATCCAATAATACACTAGATATATGTAATTTATTATATATCAATTATACCAATCTGTTTTTTAAAAAGCCACCATTAGTTTTTAGACCTTGCAACTGTACTATCAAATAACTTCTACCTTTTGAAACTTTGAAGCTGTGTATTTCAGTCTTGGGTCATATTTTCTCAAAGAAATAATGTGGTACACATTAGATGAGCCCATAGGCTAATTATCCAAATCCTATTTACAAATCTGACCTTGAAATTTTTTTAAAATGAAAATTTTTCATGATAAATAATTTTATTTATAAAAATGTCCAATTATAAAAATTTTTTAAATTTAACTTAAAAAATTAAACTTGAAAATGTATTTATATATAGAAGTCAGAAAGATGTCATCCAAGACATCTCTGAAAATTCTGATGGAGACTTCTAGATAATTTCAAGGGCTACAGAGATTAATGAGAATCTTAGCTAATTCTCTATCATTTCTTAATCCACTTAAGTATAACTTTTCTCATCCAGTCAAATAGTGATGATTGATAAAAATTATTTTCAATTACCTGGAATTTGGGGTATATAGAGCTTCAGATTGCCAACTCTTCTTTCAATCCCATTTAAACCTGTTGGGAGCGGCGGCCACCGCCCCAAGATGGCGCCCAGAGGATTGGTGACGCCGCTCTTGCTTCCTGTAAACAAGCCATTTGCGCATGCGCCCGTTGTTACCAGGCAAGAGGTCCTATGAGGACCCTATGGCTGAGCAATACGTAGCCTAGAGTGATTTGGCTGTGTGAATGTATAAATGATGGAGCTTTTCCTGCTTGGGGGTCCTTTTTCCTTTATCCTAAGAAGTGTCTAGACATCCATTAAAGTGCTGCAAGAAGAACCTGGTTGTGTCGTGTCTTCCTGCGGGCAGGGGACGCGGCATAAACCAGTATAAAATCCAACCACAGTTAAGGAAGAAGTCTGGCTCTTCTGGTTTCCCCATGCCCATCCTTTCTCCCAGCTCCAGCTTACTATGTACAGTCCCAGAATAATCAGTATGCTTTCTTAAAAGAAAGTTTTTTTTTTGTAAGTCTGATAAAGCAATAAGGTTTTTTTTTTGTAATAAATCAATGGATTTCTTTTGGGGGGCATGTTTAACTTTTATGTCCACACAAACCTCTGCACATGGATGTTTATAGAATCTTTATTTATTATTGCCAAATTTTAAGATCAACTAATATGGCCTTCTGTACATGAACAGATATATAAACTGTGGTACATCTGGGTATATGCAAACAACCAAACAATGGAATATTATTCAGCACTAAAAAGAAATGAGCTATCAAGCTATGAAGACATATAGAAGAAGAAACTAAAATACACATTACTAAGTGAAAGCTATCATATTGTATCATTCCACCTACGTGGTATTGTGGCAAAGGCAAAATCATAAGGACAATACAGGATAGGAAGTATGAACAAAGCAGAGATTTTTAGGGTAGTGTAGTTACTCTGCATGATACTATAATGATGAATATATTATTATACATTTGCCCAAATTCATAGAGTGTATAATACCAAAAGTATACCCTAATGTAAACTATGGACTTTGAGTGACAACAATGTATCAGTGTAGGTCCACTGATGGTAACAAATGTGCCACTGTGGTGGGGTATGATGATAACAGAGGAGGTTATGCAGTGCAGAGACAAAGGAAATAGGAAATGTCTGTTACTTTCCATTGATTTTCAACCTAAAACTGCTCTAAAATATATACACACGTGTGTGTGCGTGCATGTGTGTGTGTAGATGTTATATATTTATGTGTATTTTTTATTTTTGGTGCCAGGAATTGAATCTAAGGGCATTTAACCACTAGCTACATCCCCAGACCATTTTTTATTTTTTACTTTTGGGACAGGGTCTTGCTAAGTTGCTCAGGGCCTCACTAAATTTAAACCAAATTTTTTGAAAAATCAAATTAGAAAAGACTTCAGAATACTAGTGATTAAAATGGGTGACAGAGCAGGGAAATTAACTCAGAAACAGAACAAAAGCCTAAGTAAAAATAAAGAAAGGAAAAAACACTAACAACATCTTCAAAGAACAAATGCAGCTGTCCCAAATCTTGCAGCTTTAAAGCACAAGTGTATAGTCCATGGCTTCCAGCTCACTGCACAGAGAGTGCTTCTCTACATGCCAAATTACAATGCTAAGGCAGATTGAGGGAGAAATATAATCAACCATTTGTTGATTATTTATTTTTCAATCATGTCCTCAAGCACCTACAGATGTAAGGAAGCATGTGGCCTCAGACTGAAGCTGTTTGCAAACAGCAGGATTGCCTGGCCCAAGAAATAGTGCTTGCTGTGTGATGAAAGCCACCCTTCTAAAACCATGTTTGGTTAGCACCTATGCCTTGCTGAAATTGGCAGAGCACATCCTCTGTGGGCATGCTGCCAGCCTAACAGATGGGCCTGAATGTAACCCTGCCAGAGAATCAGTGTGTGCAATGAGTTCACAACTGTGGTTAGATTCCTTTCCAAGGATGTTGCATTTACTTGGGTTGCCTGGCAAAAAATTTATGACTTTCATGTCTTCAAATGGCATTAATAACTATGTAAATAATTATCCATATCAGTGCTTCTCAAAGTGTTGTTCCCTGCACCAGCAGCTCCAGCGTCATCTTGGAAATCGCTAGAAATGCAAATTTTGAGGCCCCACCCCTAATCTACTTGAATCAAAAACTTTGGAGGTAGGGCTCAGCAACATGTGGCTTAACTAGGCTTCCAGGTGACTCTAAAGTAACAATAAAGTTTGAAATCCTGCTCTAAACCATTTGTTCCCAGACATTAGAATTTCACTAGAAATATTTTAAAATACTGATGTCTATGTCTCAACTCCAGAGATTCTGATTTTGTTGATAGAATGCATTATTTAAAAATCTTTTTTTTTTAAATATTTTGATTTTTTTTTTTTAGTTGTAGATGGACACAACGTCTTTATTTTGTTGCTTTGTATGTGGTGCTGAGGATCGAACCCAGGGCCCCACGCATGCGAGGCAAGCGCTCTACCGCTGAGCTACAATCCCAGCCCTTATTTAAAAATCTTTCCAGGTGAATCTAAAGTGTGGCAAAGTTTGAGAAGTACTCTTCTCACTAATTAGAATGCCTAGCACAGGCTTCTAGAATTGTTCAAACCTTCATAAATACAAGAAAGTGTAAGTAAAAATGCTTATGTACAGTGTAGAGACCTATGCTTAAATAATTATTTGATTGATGGGTTATTTTAAGCCCTCAGATAAGATAAAATTTATGTCATTTTTTGGCTTTCATCAAAGCCCTGTGTGTCTTGTGAGTCATGTTCTTCAAGCTCACCCTTTTGCATAGCATCATATTTAAGTTTGCTCCTGATTTTGGTGTACTTGTTTTTGTTTGTTTTTGTTGGTTCTGAGAATTGAACCCAGGCCCTTGCATATGCTAGGCAAGTACTCTACCACTGAGCTATATCCTCAGCCCTTTATATTTTTTTATTTGGAGATAGGGTCTCACTAAGTTTCCCAGACTGGCCTTGAAAAAAATCCTCCTGCCTCAGTCTCCTAAGTAGCTGAGATCACAGGCATGTGCCTCCACACCTCATCAAGCTCTTCAGTGCACATCTTTATTCTCATTGAACTGGTATCCCACTCCTCTGTCTTCCAGAGACTGACCTTTGCATTCTTCCCAGCCTGGAGACATCTGACATTAGAAACTTAAATTTCAAGCAATCTAAACTGAGATAATAAAAAGAAAAAAAAGTCTCTTTTAAGCCACAAAGTTACCCAGCATATTTCGTATTCAAAAATATTTGACTAAGAAGGCAAGAGTGGAAAAACTTGAAATGTCAACTAATTTGCTGGTCCCATCCCATTTCACATCATAGCACATGTAGAAATAATATCTGTACAACTTAATAAAGTGAACAGGAAAGGTTATGGACCACCTGGCCACTTTGAGGACAAAAGATCAAGAACTCATACACCAAATTCAATGTTGAGAAGGTCTGAATTGCCAAAAACTCAGAAACACAGATGAATTTTTAATATGATTTTATGGAATATGAGATTTAATAAATATTTGTTTCCTTCAAGGTTTTCATCAACAAATCTATTATGACAATTGTGGCCCTTTGTAATACTATTGATACTACTGAAGTTCAACTTAACACTGATTAGAAACAATGTGAAATGAGAAGTGAAGTGACTGGACTCACCTTCTAGCAATGGAAGTCACTCAAGTTATTTCACTTATCAGCCATGTCACCTTTGGTGAGTAACTTGGTCATGTTTAACCTCAATTTCCCTGCCTACACAATGGGAAAATGAGAGTACCTATCTCATAGGATAATTATGAAAATAATGAATGAACATATGGAAGCTCATGGTGAACCGTAAACAGTCACTATTCTTATTTTTTAAATTTTTTTTAGTTGTTGATGGATCTTTATTTATTTTATTTATTTATATGCGGTGCTGAGAATCGAACCCAGTGCCTTATGCATGCTAGGCAAGCATTCTACCACTGAGCTACAGCCCCAGCCCCCGCTATTCTCCTTAACAGCAATGACATTTAACCATGGCATTGGGTGGACCTGTTATTAGCTCACTGCCTCTCCCTTAGTCTCTATCTTCCCTAACCTCCTGACTGATCTACTGAAGAACTAGATATTCAACCATTCTGACAGACCAGGGCATAGTGAAGTCCAGGAAACTCGCAAGGCACCATTGGCTTCACCAGTGAGGTTTAAGGCTGGGTTTAGTACAATGTCTCCAGGACCTAAGGACCCAGTGGTTTTTAGTGAGGGCAGCACCATAGGTTATAAGGTGTTGGAAATATTCAGGGCCATTATGTATATTTTACCACAATTTTTTAAATGACTCTGGAAACAGGGAGCAGTAATATTATTCCCTTATATTATTCTTTTAGTTAGTTATTTTGGTTGGAAAGAAGCAGAAAATAAAGCTGTTTATTACAAGACTTAAGATGGAAACATGTGTTGCAGAGCAATCAATGAGCAGGGACCAAAGTTGGAAGAGAAACTGGGACTGCACTCAAGTACCCTCAGGAGCAAAAGCTGACTCTTCTCTCAAGTGCTCCACCACAAACACAGCTCAGTCTCTATTTCTGCTTCTCTTCACATCTTCTTGGTATGCCTCTCTCTAAAGACTGGATTCCTCTTCTAGGTTTGCTCCTAGCCTCTATCTTTTTCTTTTTCTTTTTCTTTTTTTTTGGTACCAGGTATAAAACCCAGGAGCACTGAGCCACATCCATAGTCATTCTTTTTTTAAATTTATTTAGAGACATGGTTTCCCTGAGCTGCTCAGGGCCTCCCTAAATTGCTGAAGCTGGCTTTGAATCCTCCTGCCTCAGCCTCCCAAGCCACTGGGATTACAGGTATATACCACCACGCCCATCTCTTTATACATTCTTTCATATCAGTGTCTACTATTCACCTGCTTATATTGTTTCCCAAATCATATTCTCATGAGTGAGATGATGCTGATCCAGCTAGTCCCTCTTTGAGGAGAGCCTTTTGAGTCAGACCACACCAAAATCTGTTCTCTAATCTATATTTTGGCTCTCTCTACTCCAATCAGCCATATGAAATGCAGATTTATATGGTAAAAAACAAGGCCACCTTCAAATGCCTCTTTAGCAGAGGCACTGTGATAGGCACATCCAGTATAATCCCATTTTCCATAGCTTCTATTCTCATGCTCTAGAATAATAACCTTTTCTAGGCAGAGTCACTGCAACAATGTCTAGGCAAGTAGTAATTTTGACATCAGTATATTTCAGAACAATCTCTACTATCAGATGGATCTGAAGACAAATAACTAACTTAGAGGTCTCTCTTGCTCTAGGGACCACCAACATATGCCTATATCACAGAGCATGCTTCAGGTGAGACTACAACGCAAGAACAATTTAAAATATTTACTTGATTTTATGGCACATTTCTTACCCACACTGGTAAATTATTATGTTCCTAATTTTGGCATAGCATAAATCCAAAATAATCTTCTGAATAAGTATATCATTTTTAATCAACAATTTTTTTATTTTTAGTCATTAAATTCTAACAAACAATATATCTAGCACATTTGGCCTGTAGCAAATGTACTAATTATTAATGTTTTAAACAGCACATAATAGTTTATTGTGTGGGCAACAAACTAAGATATTCCCCAGACTTGAAGATAGAAGAGAGCTATTCCTTGAGACATCAGATCTGGCTGTCTGAGTCCTACAGAGCAGACTGAACTTGTCAGCTGGCTCAAATCCAGCTCTGTGAGGCTTGAAGCTTCTAGGCAGAAGAACAAGCACAAAAGCTGCATTGTGGGTGCCCCCAAGTGGGTACACTTTGATGTGCATGCTGAGGGTTTTCTGGCCAGTGCATTAGCATTAAGTTATATCTGTAAAATGTCTGTAAGTGCTTTTAAAGATGAGAAAAGGCTAATAAGTGTATATTTTTTCAGCATATATATCTAGATTGTTATATATATGTATATATATCAACTAAAGCAATGTTTTTTCAGCTTACCTTATGTCATTTATTTTCTAGTAAATACCTTATAGGAAAATTTTCAAGTTATGCTATCATATAAAAGTGTGGAGTAGGAAAAGGATGGTCTTTAGTCTTTCGGACAGAGCTTGACTTTGAACACTGTCTCATTCCTTGTTACTTTGTGACTTTGGGCAATCCTTGAACCTCCCTAATATAGTTACCTCATCTTAAAAATGAATTTAGGGGTATCTGAAAAAGAATTCACCTCATAGGGTTATGTGCTAGATAAGCACCTGTAATGTAATAAGGACAGTGTCCAACACGTTATCAGTATTCAATAAGTACCATTTTTTGTATTTTTGTAAATAATAATCATTTTATATATAATATATTCAAAATAAAATATATTTATTAAGATGTATAGATATATTGAAGGTCCAGAAGCTCCTCCATTATCTTTTACATAAATTCATTTCCTATTTAAATTAGCCAGAGGCAATTTCTATTATTTATAACTGAGCAATGAGCAATGTATATGATTGTAGCAGTGAAAAAAAAATGACGTTGACCTGTATTCTTTAAAAATATCAATGCCATGAGATATAAAGAAAGGCTAAGGAAATGTTCTAGATTATAATTGACTAAAGAGACACAACTAAACATAGTATGTAATTTTGGATTGAATCCTGTATTAGCAGGGAAATTTTATGTAAAAGACCTTAACTGGAATACTTGATAAAATTGGAATAAGGATTGTAGGGCTGGGGTTGTAGATCAGTGATAGAGCACTTGTCTCGCATGTGTGAGGCACTGGGTTTGATCCTCAGTACCACATAAAAATAAATAAGTAAAATAAAGGTATTGTGTCCATCTACAACTAAAAAATATTTTTTAAAAAATTGGAATAAGGATTGTAGATGAGATAAAGTTTTATATCAATGTTAAATTTCCTGAATTTGATAAGTGTACCGTGGTTGTATAATAGAATCTTCTTGTTCTTAGGAAATATGTACGGAAATATTAAGAAGTACCGGTTGTGGTGGCACACACCTGTAATCCCAGCAACTCAGGAGGCTGAAGCAGGAGAATCATGAGTTCAAAGCCAGCCTCAGCAAAAGTGAGGTACTAAGCAAATCAGTGAGATCCTATCTCTAAATAAAAATACAAAATAGGGCTGGGGATGTGGCTCAGTGGTCGAGTGTCCCTGAGTTCAATCCCTGGTACCACCCTGCCCAAAAAAAGAAAAGAAATATAAGGAGTATCATGCATGAAAACTTTCAAATGGTTAGAAATAATTTTTAAAATATGTGTAATATGCATGTGTACATACTGTACCCAGATGAGAGATGGACTCGTAGATGACTATGTATATAAAAAATACCGTGTGTGTGTATTGTGTGTGTGTGAGAGAGAGAGTGAGAGATCAGAGAGAAAAGGAATATTATAAAGTGCAGAAAAGAATAAAAATTGGTGAAGGAAAATGGCAAACAGGAGTTCCCTGTACTTTTCTTATAATCTTTTATTGTTTTAAAACTTAAAGATTTTAGGGCTAGGATTGTGGTTCAGTGGTGATGCACTTGCCTCACTGGGTTTGATCCTTAGCACCACATAAAATAAATAAAGATATTACATTTATCTACAACTAAAAAAATGTATTAAAGAAAAACTTCAAAGATTTTAGGTGCTGGGGATATAACTCAGTTGGTAGATTGCTTACCTTGCATGCACAAGGCTCTGGGTTCAATCTCCAGCACCACAAAAAAAAAAAAAGATTTTAAATTTTAAAATCTAAATTTAAAAAAATTTACACAAAATTTCAAAAAGATAGTGAAGTAGTATCTGAAGAAAACATTAACAAAACTATGCAGAACTATAAGACAAAGCACAAAATCATTACAAATTCTTTAGCAAATAAAGTATACTTTAGTTTAACATAATATCTGTTCTCTAAAGAACATTGGCTTATATTAACTACTCTTTTTGAAGATTAAGAATATTTTTCCAGAGTGAAAAACACTCAGCTTGTAAGAGATCTGATTTCTAAGATCTGACCTTAGAGAAAGAATATCTAGTCTAGGTTTCTGTCAAAGATGGAAAAATCATACAAATTCCCTTAAAAATATATTGCCCACTATTATTCTATGGATAAATCACTTCTTACTCATTTCCTGAGGATTTAAAATTATATATGACTCATTCTGAAAACTGGTAAATAACGGAAAGAACCAACAGTTTTTCATAGTTTTTCTGTTCTAACTTAAATACAAGGTAGTAAAAATTGCTAACCAGCTGGGTGCAATGGCACACACCTGTAATCCCAGAAGCTCAGGAGGCTGAGGCCAGAGGATCAGGAGTTCAAAGCCAGCCTCAGCAAAAGCAAGGCACTAAGCAACTCAGTGAGACCTTGTCTCTAAATAAAATACAAAATAGGGCTGGGAATGTGGCTCAATAGTCAAATGCTCCTGAGTTCAATCCCTAGTACCCCCCTAAAAAAAATGTTAACCAGGGAAAATGCTCTGTGAAATAATTCCAGCTAATAAAGGAAGAAATGACAAGATACTGACATTTTCCAATTCTAATGAAATAAATGAAGATAGTCAATAACCATCAAAGGCCACTAAAATCACTAAGTGAAAAACTGATAGGGAACTTTTACAATGAATAAATTCGGCCAAACTTCCTGATCAATTTTTTTAAAATATATTTTTAGTTGTAGATGGACACAATACCTTTATTTTATTTATTTTGTGTGGTGCCGAGGATCGAACCCAGGGCTTCACATGTGCTAAGCGTGCACTCTGCCACTGAGCCACAACCCCAGCCCCTCCTGATCAATTTTAACATTCAAAGAAAGACAATCAAATATTATGTACCTCCTAAATAGTGCATATAGGAAGTATCCTACCACTACCTAAAAAGACTATTTTAAGAAAGTAAAAACTCAAAGCTGATCACACCTGTAGATATAACTACTAATTTACAGGAAGTATAGAGTTCAATAAACATGTTGAGTGACATCATGAGGATAAAAATGGCAAAATACAGAATGTGGGAAACTACATGATGAAAACCCAGTTTCTTCAACTGATAAATTTGAAAAAGGAGAGAGAGAGAATCTACAGATTAAAAGATACTCAAAGATATATAACTGGGGTTAGGGATGTAGCTCAGTAATAGAAAGTTTACCTAGAATGCTTGAAGCCCTAGGTTTGAATTTGAAAAAGAAAAAAAGACATACAAGTAATTACAACATGGGTACTTGTTCAGATTCTTAATTTCAAAAAACTTTTAAAAATATTATGATACAATCAGGTATATCTGAACACAAGCTGGATATTTTATTGTATCAAGAAACAGTTAATATATTTAGGTGTGATAATGGTTATATAGTTATGTTTTTCAGAGAAGAATCCTTATGGAGATTATACTTAAACATTTATAATTTAAATATTATTTACTTTTGGAATTTGCTTCAAAATAACAAAGGATAGTGGGGAAAAGGAGTAGAAGAGACAGAGAATAGAACATTGAGAATTGATCATGTGGGGCTGGGATTGTGGCTCAGTAGTAGAGCGCTTGCCTTGCATGCTTGAGGCACTGGCTTTGATCCTCAGCACCACATAAAAATAAATAAAATAAAATAAAGATATTTTTTTTAAATATTTTTTTTAGTTGGAGATGGACACAATGTCTTTATTTTATTGCTTTGTATGTGGTGCTGAGGATCGAACCCAGGGCCTCACGCATGCGAGGCAAGCGCTCTACCGCTGAGCTACAATCCCAGCCCTAAAATAAAGATATTTTAAAAAATTGATCATGCATTGATAACTACTGAAGCTAGGGGAAAGGCAGACACTTATTACTTTATTTCTGAATATGTTTTTAAATTTCCATTATAAAACTGAAAATACTATTGAGTTAGTTAGGTATTTCCTGAAATTGAAATATTACTAATATGTATTGTTGAAAACTCAATGTAAAGCTTCTATTATGGTAAACATAAAATTTACTATTTTAACCATTTTTTTAATATTTATTTTTTTAGTTGTAGGTGGACAGAATATCCTTATTTTATTTTTATGTGGTGCTGAGGATCAAACCCAGTGCCTCACACATGCCAGGCGAGCACGCTACCACTGTGCCACAACCCCAGCCCATATTTTAACCATTTTTAAGTGTACATTTCAGCGGCATTAAATACATCCACATGTCATACAACCATCACCACTATACATTTTCAGAACATTTTCATCATCCCCAACAGAAACTTTTCCCATTAAACAATAACTCCCCATCTTCTCCAATTCTCCAGATCCCGGTAATCTCTATTTTACTTTCTGTCTCTATGAATTACATCATACAAGTATAATCATGCTATTTAACCTTTTGTGTCTGGCTTATTTCACTTACCATAATGTTTTCAAGATTATTTATGTTGTAGCATGTATGAGAATTTCATTTCTTTTCAAGGCTGGATAATATTCTACTGCATATATATACCACATTTTAAAATCTATTCATTTGTTGATGGACATCTGAGTTGTTTCTATCTTTTGGTTATTGTTGAACATTGACATGCAAGTATCCATGGAGTCCCTACTTTCAATTCTTTTAAGTAGAATTGCTGAATCAGAGGAAATCTCTGTCTAACTTTTTAAGGCTCCACTATATCATTTTCTTTTTTAAAAAATATCTTTAGTTATAGATGGACACAATATCTTTATTTTTTATGTGTTGCTGAGGATCGAACCCAGTGCCTCACATGTGCAAGGTAAGTACTCTACCACTGAGCCACAATATCAGCCAACTCTGTACCATTTTCAGAAATGGCTGTACCATTTTACATTCCCACTGTAAATGAACAAGAGTTCCAATTTCTCCAGTATTCATCAACACTTATTTTTTTTGTTTTTTTTTAAAATAATAATTATCCCAATGGATGTGAAGTTTTTCATTTGCATTTCTCTAATGATAAGTAATGATTTGCATCCTGTGTTTCCTGGCCACTTGTATATCTCTTTTAGAGAAACATCTAAAAAAGACCTTTGTACATTTTTAAATTCAGTTGTTCCATTATTGTTATCATTGTCATTAAATAGTAGAGACTCTTTACATAGTCTAGATATTAATCCTTTACCCTCCATGCCGTGGGTTGTCTTTTCATTCTCTTGATAGTATCCTTTGATGTACAAAAGTTTTAATTTTGCTGAAGTCCAATTTATCTTCTTTTTGTTATTGTTTTGTATTGCTTTTAGTGTTATATCCAAGAAATCATCACCAAATTCAATGTCCCAAAGATTTACTTCTATATTTTCTTTTAAGAGTTTTATAGCTTTAGAGCCTACACTTAGGTCTTTAATCCATTTTGAGGAAATTTTTGCATATCCTTATAATTTTGCATGTGGATATCCAATTTTCCTAGCACCATTTGTTAAAAAGAAGGTACAAGCTTTTATTTAAGAAAATTAAAACTCTATTCATATGTTTCCATGTGAAATATCCAGAAAGGAACATACTAAACTATAAATAATCATTACTTCTAGAATTAAAAAAAAAACAATAACAGGTAGTAGGGTACACAAGAGCTATGGTTTTTGTTTTTGTTTTTGGAGGCGTTTTGTTTTGGTGTTAGAGATTGAACACAGGGCCTATACATGCTAAATACACATTCTATCACTGATCTATACACTCCAGTCAGATCTCTGGTTTTTTCCCTACATAATTTCATATTTTTTAAATTGTTTACAAGTATATACTCCATGCATTACTTAGGCAATTTTTAAAAGTTTGTTTTGCTTTGTTTTAAAATAAAGTTGGTCAGATGTCAAAGCATGGGCCAACTAGGTGAAGAGTCAATATTTTGGCAGGGTAAAGATCCAAATTAAGCCGGGCATGGTGGCGCATGCCTATAATCCCAGCACTTTGGGAGGCTGAGACAGGAGAATTGCAAGTTCAAAACCAACCTCAGCAATGGCAAGGCACTAAGCAACTGTGAGACCCTATCTCTAAATAAAACACAAAATATGGCTGGGGATGTGGCTCAGTGGTCAAGTGTCCCTGAGTTCAATCCCTGGTACCAAAAAAAAAAAAAAAAAAATCCAAATTAAATAAAAACTCTGAGGCAGGAGAGCTGTAGTGTCAGAAAGAATTAGCAGATCTCAAGGGTAATGCTATTTGTACAGATAATCTGCCAATATCAGTAGCAAATAGAAACAGTAAAGAAAACTTGGTCTTAATTCTTAACCTTCCCCCTACTACTGCCCCCTCCAACCCCATTCATTCTCTTTTTACTCATTAGCTGTATTTGGGTAGCATATGTTTTGCTGATATACGTAAAAGGAAACTGAAGACTCAGAGGTCTCTGTGAACTTTACTAGAGCAAAATAGCCAGAGTTACATAAAAGTTCTTTATGAGATGGTTGAATGGTTGGTTGGATGATAGGAAATAGACCATTTTGGGCAGATCAGAGAGTTGCAATAACAAAATAGCCATGGAGGAGTTGGGGCAGGAAAGAAAAGGGAAAGCTCTTAAATTACATTGATAAATGCACATTTTGTTTCCTGTTTTTCATTAAAGGATTGTTTTAGAAAAGTAGTCTTGTACTTGAATAAAATGAATGAATAAAATGCTTGTTGAATACATAAATGTCACATTAATCTAAAGGAGAATAGGTGAAGACAAATAGATTAAAAGTAGACTGTCAGGCTACCTGTAATCCCAGTAATTCAATCTCTTGAGCCTAATTTTTAGGCTCAAGAGGCTAAAGCAGGAGAATCTCCAGTTCAAAGCCAGCTTCAGCAATTTAGTGAGGCTCTGAGCAATTCAGCAAAACCCTGTCTCTAAATAAATTATATTTTTAAAAAGGGCTGGGGATGTGCCTCGTGGTTAAGTGCCCCTGGGTTCAATCCCTGGTATGTATGTATGTATGCATGTATAAATAAATAAATAAATACATACATACATACATACATACCAATACCAGTGAAGTATTGGCCTAAAAGAATGGTTTCAGTATGAGAAGAAAGAGATGTGTCTAGGCTTTCTCCCTAGTGCCACCTGGACAAGAACCCTGTCAAGAAGTGTCAATCCAGAAGCCATGACTTTTACCCTTCAGTAAGCATGAATGGAACTGATCCATCATTGAAGTGATACTGCCTCATATTTCCAGGTCCTCTTTCTATTACTTTTCTGTTCAATACTGTATCATTGATGACTCTCCTCTAGGTGGTCCTTTTCTTCAGGGTTGTCTAACCTAACAGCAACTTTAAACCACAGAAGCTCAACCTGGAAATATTTTTCTAACTCTTCTTCTATCAGCCAGTGTCATTCAGAAAGTGTTTTGTTGCTTTAGTTCAAGTGCACTTTAGCTGCACTATTACGTACAAGCTTCCCAAATCTAGCTGCCTAGGAATACCAATCTTTCCTCCTGACATACTTTTGTCCAGTTTCTTGGGTACCTTATCTTTTTCCTAGCCTCCCAAATTTTGGGTGCCCAGAATGAGGCATGTCCTATGATCCAACCAACTTGCTGGAATACCTTACATATGCTTGGAGATCATGCCATCATTTGTCAGGGCATGGCATTGCTGATCAAATCCCTGGCCTTGTGCTAAACTAAGATCCATAATGAATGAGCCATCCCACATGACATGAGACACTGCAGCTATCTGAATTCCAAAATCAAGATCCCATCCCATTTCCTTGATTTTTTATCCCCAGATTAATGATCCATGCCTGGAATCAGACAAGAGTTTGATGATGATATTAGATTCCTGCTGTGGCTGTAAAACAAACTACTGGAAATTTGGTGGTTTAAAACAACACAGATTTATTATCTTATAGTTCTTGAGGTCAGCAATGTGCAATGGGTCTCAGCAGACCAAAATCAAGGTGTTGGCAACACTGTGCTCTTCCTATTTCTTTGCCTTTCCAGATTCTGGATTCATATATATATATATATATATATATATATATATATATATATATATATATATATATATGATTTTCCTGGGAAGACATGTACAGGTCCTGAAGCAATCTCCTCTGAAAAATCAAATTCCATGGCAATCATTTGATATTTGGGATTTAGAATATTTCTTTTGGTTTAGTAGTCTAGCCATAAAACATTTGTCAGCACATTATGTAAGTCTTTGAATCTGGTAACATTTAAGTTGATTATGGTTTTGTTCTACTTGATTCATTAAAAAACATATGCTAGAAGTTTTATTTATCTAATTAAAGGGATAAACATGACTGATCATGCTCATAGAGCCAGGTCTCCATCTACTGAGGGTTTCTTTCTCTCTCCCCAAGAGCCTACCTATCTCAAGGGACTTAAAGAGTCAAGAAAGGAAGATAGAATATGGCCAAAGAACACCCGGAACAGATAATAGAATTTGCAATTAAATAATATGTGGTCACCATGAACATATGGCTACTCTCCTAAAATGATTGACCTGCCATGTAGGGTTGTATAAGACCGAGAAACAAATATGACAAGATAAAACAAACATTTGCCCAATATGTCACTTCATAAATTGGAATGTCCTCATCAAGGACCCCCTAGGACTAGGACTCTCTAGATTCTAAAAGCCTTTACTACATGTTTTGCTTTGCTTTGCTATAGTTGTTGGTCATGGGTGCTCATCTGACCATGTTTTCTTCTTTAAGTTCAAATATTAGTGTTTACATTTAAAACTTGCATCTTTTGCTTATGCTATCTCCTAAGTTCAAATAAAAGAAAGCTGTTCAGCAAGCACATAATATAAATCATAAATGAATCTTGATTTTCCACTTACCGACCCTCTTTTATAGAATGTGTCACTTTTATAGAATGCTTTTTTTTATAGAATGCTCTTTTATAGAATGCTTCACCTTTGAAAACCATATTTCCCTTAAAACTACTACATAGCCCACGTTATTTTAAGTCAAGTTATCTGGCTTGGGGACATGACATGGGGAAGCTAACTTAATTATCAAAGAACATAGATAGAAATTCTTAGAAGGGTGAGATAGGTAAGGAAAAGTTTAATACTATCCATCTAATGGAATAATTAATTAAAATCAGTAATGGAGAAAGGTGCCAAGATTAGCATGATTAGTGCTATGTAATTACATTATTTCTCCATAAGGCTTTGATGATCCAAAATTGAATCCAAAATGAAGCATTACTCAGCATGGTGCACTTGTATAAAATGAAAATCCTAGAATTGCCTAATTGATGTAATAGTCCCATATATCACAAAATACTAGGGCTAGGAATGCAACCCTTAAAGACTACATTGGGGTCAGTGTAGCAGAAAAATTTGACAAGCAAGAGCTCTCTCAAATATTTTGTTACTGTTGTGAAATTTCTTCTCTCTTAACCAGAAGTTAAATATCAAGGTCCACTAAATATAGATGGCCTTAATTTTTTAAAGAATAAGGGTTTATACTTAAAATAGATTGTCTTGAAAAAATTGCTAAAAGTTACATAAAATCTTCCTACACATAAGAAACATCAACCAGGGGCTGGGGCTGTAGCTCAGTGGTAGAGTTCTTGCCTAGCATGCATGAGGCACTGGGGTTGATCCTCAGCACCGCATATAAATAATAAATGAATAAAATAAAGATCCATCAACAACTAAAAAAAAATTTAAAAAAAAGAAACATCAACCAATATACAGATAAGGTACAAACACACAGAGATACACATGTGCATGCATGCACAGTGCTTTCAAGCAGGAATAGCCTAACCATAGATAAAGTTTGGGCCAAGCACAGTGGCCCACATCTGTAATCCCAGCAGCTCAGGAGGCTGAAGCAGGAGGATTGCAGGTTTGAAGCCAGTCTCAGTAACGTAGTAACCCTGTCTCTAAATAAAAATATAAAAAGGGCTGGGGATGTGGCTCAATGAGTGAGTGCTGTGGGTTCAATCCCCAGTACAAAAAATGAAAAAAAAATTTTTTTGAATGTAATTCAAACAGTACATGACAGGGTTACTGTCTAAAGTATATGCAAGTCTATCATCAAGACCTGAAATTCAACATTTATTCATGCTTTTCTTTTGCCTAATTAGTGTAAGCATAACAGAGGGCAGAATATACATGTATCAATTATTATTAAGTGTTAAAACATTTCTAACATTCCTTTTTTAATTTACAGAAATTTGTGCTTACAGTAACATATCAAATAATACAGAGATGTATAAAGAAAAAGTTAGCAGTTTCTTCCTTTTCCAACAACATTTCTCAAAAATTCATTGAATGCCTATTAACTGACCAAGCATTTTTTAGATTGGTGGATACAAAAATGAACAAAACATGGACTAACAGTCTAACGCAAGAAATAAACAAACAAACAAGTAACGAATTATGCCAGGTAGCACCAAGAGTTATGAAGAAAGGTCAGCACAGGTGAGGGATCCAAGAAGGCCTCTCCTAAGACATGATATTTGAGGAAATAACTAAATAAAGTGAAGGTGTGCAGCAAGCAGATACCTGGAGGAAAGGTATTCCAAGCTGAAGGAACAAAAAGTACTGCTTTCTGAGGTGGTGTTCAGTTGTCACATTTGAGTAACAGCAAGGAGGCCAGTGTGCAGGAAGCAGAGTGAATAAGTATTGTCCTTTTACATCTTCAGTAAAACTCTTATATTTGCCCAGTTTAGTTATGCTACCAACAACATACAGTTAAATTCATTTGCTCCATTATTATTATTTTTTACAGATTTAAAAAGTTTTACTTTTGTGTTTTGCATGTTTCCAAATTCAAATCTGCAAAGTATATTTAAAGAAGTCTATCTTCTCTTCTTGTTTCCTCTGACCTATTCTTTCCCTCATAGACAGATAGCTATTTATTAACCTCCTATTTTTTTAAAATATTTATTTTTTAGTTGTAGGTGGACACAATATCTTTATTTTATTTTTATGTGGTGCTGAGGATCGAACCCAGTGCCTCCCGCGTGCTAGGCGAGCACGCTACCACTGCGCCACAACCCCAGCCTCCCTCCTATTTTTTTAAATATAGGAAATACTTTTGTAATTTTCTCTACTTCTTAGATAAAATATATCTCTCTACTTATGAGATAAATGGTAGCATAGTATACAAATATGAATTTTTTTCTTTGGTACTGAGGATTGAACCCAGGGGCTCTCAACCACTGAGCTACATCCCCAGCCATATATGTTGTTGTTTTTTATTTTTTAATTTTTTATATGTGTGTGTGCATATGTGTATGTGTGTGTGTGTGTGTGTGTGTGATTTTTTTTTTAGACAGGGTCTTGCTAAATTGCTTAGAGCCTTGCTAAGTTGCTGATGCTGGCTTTGAACTCATGATCCTTCTGCCTAAGCCTCCCAAGCCACTGGGATTACGGGCGTGTGCCACAGCACCCAGCCAATTATGGCATATTTGATGAATTATGGCATATTTGTCATCCTTGCATAGGGACTATGCTAGTCTTCTGTATAACACTACAATTTTGTTATATGTGCTGCTGACACAAGCACTAAAACTAAAATTTTACATTAAAATTTTATATTGGCCAGGCGTGGTGGCATACACCTGCAATCCCAGCTTTTCAGGGCTAAGGCAGAAGGATCTCAAGTTCAAGGCCTGTCTCAGTAACTTGGGAAATCTTGTTTCAAAAAAATACATTTAAAAAATGGACTGGGGATGTAGCTCAGTGGTAAATTATCCCAGCATTCAATCCCCAGAACCTAAATAAATAAAAATAAAATTTTACATAGGTAAGAATTCAGAAGCTGGACAGGGCCTTCAGTAAGTGCTACCATGGAGAGCCTTGAAATGAAGATGCCAACTGCCTTAAGAGAGAGTAAGTTACTTGGGGTGGATCAAAGACATTGTTGAAAAAAGTGAAAGGGAAATTGTAGCCAACATCACCTACCCAACAACTCAGCCTACGGCCTAGCTCTGCTTCAACTTATGTTTCATTCCTGCCAATATGCTATTGTATCATGGAATGGATCAATAATTTAATTTTTTTATTAATTCTTTGGGCACATGAGAGTATAAACACAGAATCCTGCATAAGCACACAAAAAGTTCAAGCAGGCTGGTAAAGCACATGCTTAGCCTGTACAAGACCTTGAGTTGGATCTCCAGCATCAAACACAATTTTTTTTCTTTTTAATGTTTAGCAAGTTTGAATAAACTCATCCCACAAATTTGAAGTATTTATTTGGTTCTCTATATTTGAATTTGAAATACCCATTTAGAAAAAGGAAATTCTAGAGGTCATCCTAATTTGTACTAAGAGACTGAATCTTAGTTCAAAGAGAAGAACAAAATGATTGCCAATAACTTTGAGCATATTATTTATTATTGAACAAATATTTATTGAGTGAATACTATGTTTAATACTCTTTATTAGGTACCATGGAAGACACAAATATGAATTAGACATAATCCCTGCCTTTGAGAATTTTACCATTAATTTAGGTTACAAATCTATTCTCTTTTGCCCTGCTTTGTTATTCTGGAGATGGATCGTGGAGGCATTTTCTGTTTTGACAACTGGCAATTTTTTTTTAAACACCAGGAGACCAGAACAGAAGGAAAGAACTCTCCTTTCTTCTGGTATACTGTTTTGTGTATGCAGCTAGTGGACTGGTTTGTAGGGGGTGTCCGGTGGTGGTCACCTCAGCAGTCTTCATGATTCAGTCTGGCCCACAGCGCCACCAAGTTTCTTTACCACAGGTGGACCACGCGTTCTTATGGCAGCCAAGCCGTCTTCTCTAAATATCTGTTTCTTGCTTGCTGTTCACTCTCTGTCAGACATAGGTAGTAGCTATACCTATAGTACTTCCACTTACTCTGTAGAGCCACTCTATGCCTTTTAGTAGTTAAACACTGGTTAACAACTTTTATACCAAATTTTTCCTGTTCAAATTACAAGTATGGGGGGCTGGGGCTGTAGCTAAGTGGCACAGCGCTTGCCTAGCCTGTGTGAAGCACCGGGTTCAATCCTCAGCACCACATAAAAATTAATAAAGACATGTTGTCTATCTACACCTACAAAAAAAAAAAAAAACAAATTACAAGTATGGTTTCTGTCTTGGTGGTCCTGGTAGATACACCATTGAATAAGGAAGAAAAGACAGATGTGAATTAATGCGAATTCTGTGGAAGGAAGGCCACTTCAGCTGTAATCACAGTACGAAGACCAAAGAGCTTCAGAGATATAAATCTATAGAATTACATATTGGCTAGGGTTGTATTCAGCTGTACACAACAGAAGCTGACCTCAGTGGCTTAATAGAGATTTATTTTTTCATGTAATATAAATTCATAAATACTGTTAATGGCTGTTGTAGCTATTTTTTTAAAAAAAGTAAGAATTCAGTTCAGTGCGGTGGCGCATGCCTGTGATCCCAGCACTTTGGAAGGTTGAGATAGGAGAATCACGAGTTCAAAGCCAGCCTCAGCAACAGCGAGGCTCGAAGCAACTCAGTGAGATCCTGTCTCTAAATAAAACACAAAATAGGGCTGGGGATGTGGCTCAGTGGTCTCAGTGGTCAAGTGTCCCTGAGTTCAATCCCCAGTACCAAAAAAAAAAAAAGGTAAGAACTCAGGTTCCTTTAGTTTTGAGGTTCCCTGTGTTAGTGTACGACTTTTGTCGCCATCATTGCAAGATTGCTGCTTCACCTCCCAGCATTGGGTCCATATTCCAAGCAGGAAAAAGAAGAGGTAATGGAACAAAGAAATGATCCATTTGAATCTATGTCTTAGGGGTGCTGCTAAAAAACTTCAATTCTCCTATCATTCCTAACTGTAAGGAAACCTGAGAAGCTCATTATTTTTTAACTGGGAATAGGGATCTATCTCTAAGTTATCTATCACTTTGTAACAAACTATGCTAAAACTTAATAACCTCAAACAATAACCCTTTTATTGCTCTTGACTCTGTCAGGAATTTGGGTAAAGTGCATTGAAGATGGCTCAGTTCTGTTCCCTGGAAAGGCTTGACTAAAGCTAGAGAATCCAAGATGTTTTTGGTGCTTTAGTTCTCTCTCATGCAGCCTTCTTTTTTCTGTTCATATGGTGCCTTATCATCCAGCAATCTAACCTGTGTTTCCTGTGCTGGCTTCACAAAGGAGAGAATGAAAGATGTATCTCTTAAGGCCCAGTAGGCCCCAAAGTAACAATGTCATTTCTAGCGCTTTCTAGCTCAAAGCAAGAGTGAGCCTAGATTTAAGGAGAAGGGAACCAGACTTTACTGCCTGAGGAGTGGCAATGTCACATTGCAAAAAGGCATTAAGGATAGGATAGATTATCAGGGCTACATTTGGAAATAATCTATCATACTTTTCTTTACTGCCTCATTCCTTTCTTCCCCATGACTTCTCACAACTTATTATGACTGTCCCTACAGTCTAAGAAAAAACACAGAGAGGATTAGATACTTTTTTGGCAGGCCCCTGCTCAACTTTATGGCCTCAGTCCTTCCAGAAGATGTCTTTTTCTTCAAGTTTCCTCAGTGCAAATATCCTCTCTCAAAAATGTGGAGCAGTGTCATTCCTGAATCCACTCCTCTCCTTCCATAATGGAAGTCTTAGTATGCAAAACCAAGCAAAGTCTAAAAAAAAAAACCAAGCAAAGTCTGAGTCTCTGTATCTAGAATAGCACTATGGAGGTGTGGCCAGGGGCAGGGACCTCAACACAACAGGTGAGCTGAGCTTCAGAGCCTGTCTCTCCCTGTCATAGGTATCTAGTCCATAGGTAATCTGTAAGCAGCCCTGTTAGAGATCCAAGCTTCTCTTCTACCTCCTCTTCAAAAATTCCTCCTATTGTTTTTGTGGTGAAGAGATAAGAATGGTACTTAAACCAACTTGGCACACAAATTCATCTAGAATACTTTTTCTTAGGGAGGATCTATTTTTGAAATATAGGGCTTTGCTGCTTATTCTACTGTAGCTACCACAGGACAACACTTCAGGCTAGAACTATTTGAGAAACTAATAATCACTTGTTGAACTGCACATGTGAATTATCTCTATTTTATGGACAAAGACTGAGCCTAAAATATTAGCATTCATGTTATTTTCAATCATTTGCATCTGAAGTTGGATCAGTAAAGACTTACTTATTTTCAGTTCTAAGAGTTTCTCCCCAGTGTTGCTGGTAGATGATATTGCATCTTTGTGCTAACTAGTAATAGGTCGATCTTCTTGATTTGTGATGTTTCATGCTAGGGCTCTAGGCAAAGTTCAGTGCCCAACCATCTCCTTAGCTGTACATCTTGGATATTTTGTTGTTGTTGTTTTCTTTTGCAGTGCGAGGGATAAAACCCAGGGCTTCGCTCATGCTAGGAAAGCATTCTACCACTGAACTACATCCCCAGCCCCTCTATGTATTAACTTTTTTTTTTTTTGGTACCAGGGATTGAACTCAGGGCCACTCGACCACTGAGCCACATCCCCAGCCATATTTTGTGTTTTATTTAGAGACAGGGTCTCACTGAGTTGCCTAGAGCCTCACCTTTGCTGAGGCTGGCTTTGAACTTGGGATTCTCCTGCCTCAGCCTCCCAAAGTGCTGGGATTACAGGCATGCGCCACTGCCCCCAGCTTGAATGTATTTACTTTTGTGTGGACTTGTATCATTCCAGGTGTCATTTATTTAAAAACTATGAAATTAAATTTACATAATTCAAGGATCTAGTAACAATAGGAGAAATTCAGTAAAAGTCACTTTTCTGAGATATCTGCATCCATCTGAAGAAAATTATTTGTCCAAAGTTACCAAAAGTAGATGTTATAAGTGGCTTTAGTCTAAGCTCTACGTGCAATAATATAATCCCTCAATTCTTCCCTCTTTCAATTAGAAGATTAACCATACTTATGGAACCCTTTCCCAGGTTCCTTGAAATAGCTTCACTAATTTGATAAGTAGTAAATGAACTCTGCCCCTCATCTCCTTCCCAATTTTACAGAGAAGAATGATCAGGAAGGATACCTTCTACTAAAGTAACAACTGGTAAAAGACCAAATCTCACAAAGTGTGAATGTAAACAAAAAGGCCCACTATCGTCCCGCCAGATCAAAAGTGAAACAGCTGGTCAGCCCGCTATTACACAGCTAGTCTTCAATATCATTATCTCCCCTGCCCGCCAGCCCATCACCCGAAGACTATCTTTGTCCTTCCCAGCTGGCTACGAATAAAGTTGTTACAAAGTGACCTTGAGCGTCTTCCCGGGTGCACCCAATACTCCGCCTTCTCCATCCGGGTGCTGCGGCGTGGATAAGAGCCGCGCCGCGCCTGCGCGCCCAGCCCCACTCCTTCGACCTCTGCCGCCGCTGCCGCTGCCACCTCCCGGGAAGGTAAGCCGAGGGCGCGGAAGCTGGGCCTGGCCAGGGTGGAGCAGCGCCCAGAAGGGACCCATTCATTCTGCTATTGCCTAGTGGGGCACGGAGCCCAAGTAGACGGCGTGCATGGGGGCCCTTGGGGCCTGGGTGGGAAGGACAGGCCCCTGGAGAGCACATGACCTTAAGCCTATTTGCCTTCGCAGAGAGGAAGCGGGAAAGGAGCCCACGTCACCTGTCACCCAGATCCTCCAACCCCGCCGCCCCAAGGAGTCTAAGATGTTCGCCTGCGCCAAGCTCGCCTGCACCCCTGCTCTGGTGTGTAGCCCAGGCTGGGCCGGGGTACTGAAGGCCAAGCCTCCGGGCCTAGAGAGTCCACATTTTTGAATGGGGCAACCTGCGGGAGGGGCACACCGGCCTCCCAGGAACAGCAGTCCCCTCACCCCTTAACCTGATGCCCTTTTCTTGCCTTCCTCCTCATCCTGGGACATCTCAGACCTCAGCCTTCGTCCACTAGGGCGGGGGAGAGCAGCCCAGGCCTAGCTGTCAGGCCCCACTTTGTGTAGGTCAAATCCTCCTTTCTCCGCCACCTGGAATGCCCTCACCGCCTCCCTCTCTTGGGCTGTGGTAGACGCTAAGGTTGGAGTACTGGGGGCAAAGTAGGGGGACGCTGAGGCCTAGTTCCCGGCTGCAGCGCTCTCCAGTGCCTGTCTGTAGGTCAAACTTGCTGCTGCAGAGGGAGGGACTTTTGCCTTGCCGTGCGTGGGTGGAGAGAGGCTGTGGGGGAGACCGTAGTCTTTCTGCCGCTGGGATATTATTTCCATAACTATTTTGGAGGCTTTAAGTGAAGTTTAAATCTGGAGGATTTGTCTTAGAGAACCAAGTCTTGGTTCTGAAAGGATTTTCTGTGACCTTAGTGTAGTAACACTCAAGGGCAGAGAAGCCGGACTGGAGTATGCTCTTATGATGAGAGATTTCACTGATTATTAAACCGATGTAAAATTGCTTAAACTCCTTGTGTAATTTTATAATTAGTTGGCCCCCTGGAAATAGTGGGGAGTTCATCAGCTATTTTAAATGACAACGTTTTTATAGTGACTCTCCTAATATACCTGTTAATCCATATAATATACCTGTTAATCCATGTAAACTTCACAAAGAATGTAGGGTGGTTCCTGAATTGTGGCACTACAATAATTGAAATATTTGGAGCAATACTCATTTCTTTTTAACTAATTGTTCTTAGAATTTTTTTCCAGAGAATTACAAATTATGGAGCAAGTTTTGCAATTTTATTAGCATGAAACTTTATTAAAAACTGCTTCATGTATTGAAAATGACCAAGCAGCCAAGATAAGAGTTAATACAGATACATATCTGATCCATTTTTACTATATGCTTTTTTAGAACTCGTGGTACAAGGAAAGTCACTGAAGTCTTGTCTGTATTTTTAATACTTTTCATTAATAGATCCGAGCTGGATCCAGAGTTGCATACAGACCAATTTCTGTATCGGTGTTATCTCGACCAGAGACTAGACCTGGAGAGGTAAGAGTAGTAGTAATAAAAATTAGGTAATACTACCAAATAAATCTTACAGTTTTGATCATAGTGAAGGTGGGCAGGGGGTCTCATTACTGTTGGTCTGAGGGCAGTCTTTTTCTACTCTTTTATGTAAAAATATATGTAAGCTTCTAGTTTTGAGTTGCTAATATTTAAAATTATAATAGCCACAGTTATTGAAAAACTTGTTTTATCAAAAAGCATATTTAGCCAGGCATGGTGGCGCACACAAATTCCAGTGACTTGGAAGGCTGAAGCAGGAGGATCACAAGTTTGAGGCCAAACTCAGCAATTAAGCAAGACCTTGTCTCAAAAATAAAATATAAAAAGGACTAGGGGGTGTAGCTCAGTGGTAGAGCACACCTGAGTTCAATCCCTGGTACACTCCTTTACCTCCCACACAAAGCATATTTATGTATGTTCCTTAGTTTTTAACAACTTTATAAGGTATAGATTATCAGTATTCTACACGTTTAGAATTATTCTAAGCTATTATTTTTCTATTGTGTCATACCACTCTGTTCATACTCAGCTACAATACAGTGAAGTAGTTATTTTGACAATATAGTGATTAAAATAGCTGTGATTACTTATTTGACTTTTGCTTTTATTTCCTATTCTCTAGGGCTCTACAGTTTTTAATGAGGCCCAGAATGGTGAATGTCAGCTAAACCGAAGGGAGTTTCAGACCAGTGCAGTCAGCAGAGACATTGATACTGCTGCCAAATTTATTGGTGCAGGTGCTGCAACAGTAGGAGTGGCTGGTTCTGGTGCTGGTATTGGAACAGTCTTTGGCAGCCTTATCATTGGTTATGCCAGGTATCATTTCTACACTTTTTTTTTTTTTTTAAATAATATTTATTTTTTTAGTTGTAGGTGGGCAGAATATCTTTATTTTTTTTTTATGTGGTGCTGAGGATCGAACCCAGTGTCTCACTCGTGCTAGGCGAGCACGCTACCACTGCGCCATAACCCCAGCCCCTCATTTCTACACTTTAATAAGTTAAAACAAATAGTTGGAAACTTAGAAAGCTGGCGAGGTAATAGTAACTGTTTATACTAAGTGCATACTGTGTGTCTTGCATTATATTTTGAGGCTTTGTATGCATTATCTCACTTAATCAGAGGAATAAGAAGAATGCCAGGACTTCTCAAAATGAATGTAAACTAACCATGTAAAGTGACATACAGAAGGACTAGGGGTATAGTTCAGTGGTAGAGCACTTGCCTTGCATGCCCATGCCATGGGTTCAATCCCTAGCATTGAAAAAACAAACAAGTTGATATACAGACAGTTATCTGCCTTTATGCCTTATGATTAAGATTGGGGCAAAAAGTAGAAAGAAGCAAAAGAGACCTAGGCAAACGATCACCATACTAGTAATTTGATTCTTTAACATTTACCAGATATGTTAAAGTTAATATTTCAAAGTAACAGTCATATGTGTTGTATCTCTTTTAGAAACCCTTCGCTGAAGCAGCAGCTGTTCTCATATGCTATCCTGGGATTTGCCTTGTCTGAAGCTATGGGTCTCTTTTGTTTGATGGTTGCTTTCTTGATCTTGTTTGCCATGTAACAAATTACTGCTTGAAATGTTGGCATTCATAGTAATTATGGATGTAATTCTGTGTATCTTACTGTGACTCCGAAAACTGTAGTGTTGGTGTCATGGAAATGTACGTTATTTCCAAAGTCATTTCATTAAAGATGAAAACTTTAATTTTTGCTGTGATTTGTACTTATATGAATTTAGATCATCACAAAGAAGATGCATTCAGGCAGATGCTATCCAATTCAGTGGAAGCTACAGTAGTTGTCTCAGTGGTTAAAAAAAAGAGCCTAATGTAATTTTTATGGGAATTCTTTTATAGTGTTCTGCACATTGTAATTCATGGGCCTTTTGTTTATTCATATAAAGGAGAAATATTTTAGTCCTTTGAGCTTCTATGAAATGTGATTAATTAAAACAGGAGAGTTAATTCCTCAAGATGGTTTTCTTTTTAAGGGTTAACATGAATTAGAATACTTGGAAACAATCACTTTTCAAGTTGACTTAGCTGGTGTTACACAGCTGGATCTAAAAATAAATCAACTTTTTAGGACTTGAAAACTTAAACTGAGAAGGAATGTGATTTTTATTTTTCAGTAAATCTCACATTAAGTAATTGTATGTCTGTAATGAATCACCATCTGTCTTCTAAGAAAGAGAGTCAATCTAACTGGCAGCTAATTTCTTACTTGAACAAGACATTATTAAAAATAAATTATCAAAAAGTGAACTGAATTGGTTACATCTTTAAAAGCCAGAAGTTGCTAAAGCAATGCTCACTGCTACTAGCATGTTAGTAGTGGGAGTCCTGGAAATGATAGTTGCTTCAACATTACCTTGCTTCTAATATTGCATGTCACTCCTTGGTCAGACTCCCTATTAAAAGAAAGAAAGTGGTGCTACTATAGAAAGATTGTTTTCCCCTAGCAAATAAACTGTACCATCATTTTATTTATGATTGTCAGGGTGTGTTTGAAGAAAAGCTGCATTTTACCCATTTACTCCTCTCTTCCTAATGATATCAGCTGAGAAAGAATAGTCAGATATAAGAATTTCTGGAGCATAGTAGAAAGACTTCCTTAGCCTAGGGTTCTTGTTTTAAAAGACTTCCTAGGTAATTTTTGCGCATACTGTTTGAGAATCACTACTTACCCATATATCGCTACTTTACATGAAGTGAGGGCTGGGCATGAGAACATGCACCTGTAATCCCAGCGATTTAGGAGGGATCTTGAGGTTGACATCAGCCACTGCAACTTTGTGAAAGCCTGTCTCAAATTTTTTAAAAAATTAAGAAAATAATGGAGGGGGTTAGATGATGGGGACATAATCAGTGGTAGAGCAACCCCTGGGTTGAATCCCCAGAACTGCCCTCCCCCCAAAAAGAAGGTAAAGACTGCTAGAGCTACTACATATTTAATTGACTAATCATGTATTTTATATCAAATGCAATATTCTTGAGCCTAAACTATTTTCTTGAACAGCATTACCCAGTTTTTGAACTCAACAATGTAAATAAAACTTTTTAAATAACAACTCCATACTTGGATGTATAACCAAAAGAATTGAAAACAGGTATTCAAACAAATTTCTACATAATGGGCATGGTGGCACTTGCCTGTAATCCCAGTAGCTTGGGAGGCTGAGGCAGGAGGATCATGAGTTCAAAGCCAGCCTCAGCAACTCAGCAAGACCTTGTCTCTAAATGAAATACTCTAAAAAGGGCTGGGGATGCGGTTCAGTGGTTGAGTGCCCCTGGGCTCAATCTACAATACCAAAAAAATAATTTCTACACAATGTTCATAGCACTGTTCATAATAGCCCAAAGGTGGAAACAACCAAATGTCCAGCACCTGATGAACAGATGTGCAGAAGGTGGTATTTCCATGTAATTAGTATTATACAACCATAAAAAGGAATGAAGTACTAATAGAGGCTAAACTTGGGCAAATCTTCAGAAATGCTAAGTGAAAGAAGCCAGAAACAAAAAGCCACAGACTTATGACCATTTTTATAAATCACCCAGAACAGACAAATCTATAGAGACAAAGTCAGTTAGTTGTTACTAGGGACTAGGGGGAAAGGGGTTTCATTTTGGAGTGACAAAAATGTTAGAACAGTGACAATTGCACAACATTTTAAGTGTACTGTCACTGAAATGTGCATTTAAAACTATGACAATTTTTACATGTATTTTACTACATTTAAGAAATACTATGTATCCAAGTACATAGTAAAATCAACACATTTTTAAAAATCATTAGGGAAATAGTTTGATTATCTAGTGCTTTGTTCAATGTTTATTTTAAATTAATCAGTCTTAGTTAATGACCTACTCTTGGTATTGGTTTGGTTATTCAAAAACCTTGAAACATTGGTTCTGGAACAAGTTTCTTGGAAGAGATCCCACAGTAAGGAATCCCGAGTATACAAGGAAATACCCAAGCTGTGGCTGCATGGTCCTCAAGTTATTGGGGTGGGGAGGGTTGTTGGGAAGGGAGGTGTTGTTTAGAAAATAGTATAACTTAGAAGTATAACTACAGGCTATTTATTTTCCTCAATGGAGAAACAAAATACAGCATCAAAGTTCCAATACTCTGGCATATATCCTTTAACTTAACATTTTTATTTCTTGTAACAGACTTCCAACATTGGAAGTATGTAACTGGAATATATCAATTGTGTCAGCAGAAAGGTTTACTCACTATTTTTATAGCAAATACTGCCTTCCTTAGTTTCTTGAGCTTTGCAAATAAATATTAATGGTAAATGCTCTTTACTAACTTACTTGTTTCTGAACAGAGGATAACAGAGATGTTACTTTCACAGCAACCAAACATGAAATAATTTTCTTTGTAACTGGCTTACTCAAAAACTCTCTATAATCGTAGCACTTTGGGAGGCTGAGACAGGAGAATCACGAGTTCAAAGCCAGCCTCAGCAAGGGTGAGGTGCTAAGCCACTCAGTGAGACCCTGTCTCTACATAAAAAGAAAATAGGGCTGGGGATGTGGCTTAGTGGTCGAGTACCCCTGAGTCCAATCCCTGGTACCAAAAAAAAAAAAAAAACCAAACTCCAATGGACAAGAGTACTCTAGAGTGATAGGCTACCAGTTCAACCATATTTACCTAGAATGTTGTTCCTTAAGGCATTTCAAATTTTCAGGCATGCTTTTTATTTGGTAATGTTTGTCTCTTTTCCTTTATGTAGAAATTTGATATTTTTATGTCTTTGGGATTAATTCAAAACATAGATTTAAGCATGAAATCTGTCTTTGAACTAAAGAGAAGCTTTTATTTAGCCACAACACTATTCATGCATGGAAATTCAAAGTGAAATGAGGTTAGAAATAATATTCCAATGAAATGATCATATGAAAAAGTGCTATTTGTCTACAATTTAAGATAAACTTTGAGGAACTGTATAATGAAGACAGGCCAGGAGAAGAGGGTATCTTGGCTAGTGAATAGCATAAAGAAAAGTAAGTCAGCAAAGCATTAGTATGTGAGGTGCAAAAACAAACAAAACTAAAAAAACCATTGGTTGGCATAGGAGGGAAGAAGTGTGAGATAAGTCTAAAGGGTAGATTGAGGCCAAATTATGTATGGATTTTATTCATGTGACCACAGGCAGCCATTGAAGGTTTGGAGCTGTATTTTAGAAAGGTTAATTATGAGACCAATGTGTGGGATGGACTAGAGTCAGCAATGACAGTAGCTTTGCTGATAAGTAAAGAGGGCCTAGTCGAGGATGTTGGCATTGAGTATTGTAAAGAAGACTGCAAAAGTAGTGTCAATAGAATTCAATGCTTAGATCTCCAGGAGGAGTCAGGAGAGGACTTGTGCATCTAATGAATGCTATTCCCTATATTAGAAGCTTTTTATATACTGTCATTTAGTCTTCATGACAACCCTGCAAAATTGGGATTCATCTCCAAGTTGTAAAGAAAGATAAGCTTAGAGGAGTTAAACAGTTTTCCAATCACATAGCCATTACCTTAGATCCAAAATCAGATCATCCATGATTCCAAAGCCCATGCTTTGGTTTGTAGTGTGACTATGTTAAAGGTAACAAGGACAAAACTAATTTGAGGAAATGATGAATTTTGTATTTATATAATTTTAAACAAGAGGTAAAATTATACAAGTGGAATCTACCTTTTAACAAGGATCTCAAAAGATTTGTGTACATAATAAACTTTGAGAAGCACTGCTCTGGAACACTACGATTACACGACTCAGATGCCTTATCTTTTAAAACTGTCAACTCATTCATTTGGGAGTTTTTTCCTCCCGCATTGGAATGTTTTGCCAACCTGATGATTCTCAAAGTGTGGTCTGATGATTTCTGGCGGTCTCAAGACTTTTTCCTACTTACATAGCTGCGAGTCTGGATTTTTGTTATGTACTTCAAAATATCATACCACAACAGGCACATCAAATGCAGAAATACAAGAATGCAGCTGTCTTCTATTAAGCATGACATAGCAACTTACAAAAATGAAAAAAATTACATTCTATTTTTGTTCTGCAACATGTATAGTTTTTAAAAATACTATTTATATGTTATTATAGGACCCAGCGTACCCAAACCAAAAAGTTTGAGAACCACTTGTCTAATCTTTCAGTGACAACACAGGTTCTAATATGTTACTGCGCTTAAAACCCTGTAGCGGTCAATTTTATAAACTGAGAGTAAACCTATCTCTGTAGGTCACAATCTTTCAACTATCAACCTGTTTACACTCATAAAATTGACCCAGTTTCCTGGAAAGAATTTATACATTTTTATCCTGATTGACACAAATAATGTATCTCTTCTGAGATGTTTAGTAACTTAGATGTTTTTTCTCAAGGGAGCTTGAATATTAAAGAGAAGAATTGATTGATTCAAAATCAAGAGGGACTCATAAACCCAAGGGCTTTGAGTTGTTCCTCATATTAGCATGAGTTAGCATCCTACAACTGATCTTGGCAGAGACTCCTGAGAGGACCCATAGTTGTTAGCAGTGGCTTCTTTTCAACAACAGTGTTTAGTTAGCACTTCCCAGCCATGAAGATTCCAGGATCTCTTATAACTAAGCCCCAAAGTTTGCTTCCTCAAATATCTACATAGGCTGGCTGGGGTATCTCAGCTGCTGGACACTCAGTATTATTCCCTCAAGAATTCTATCTAAAGGACAGCTCAACCTGGGCACCGTGGCGCAACGTGTAATCCCAGCGCTTTGTGGGACTGAGACAGGAGACAGGAGAATCACAAGTTCAAAGTCAGCCTCAGCAACAGAGAGGTGCTAAGCAACTCAGTGAGACCCTGTCTCTAAATAAAACACAAAATACGGCTCATTGGCTCAGTGGTTGAGTATCCCTAAGTTCAATCCCTTGTACCAAAAGAATTAAAGAATAATAAAAAAATAAAAGACAGCTCACAGAATTTTTCCACCTCTCTAGAGCTACCTAAAATGTCTGCTACTCTCAAGTTCTGAAGTTGTATAAGAACAAACTTACGTTGCACATTATCATATCCCTGCTCTATTTCCACCACAGTACTTAACATTATTTAAATTATCTTACTGTTGATATATTTAGTGTATCACCCCCCATAAGAGACTATTTAAAGAACTTTGTATTATTTATAGTTATTATTTATAGTAGCCTCAGAGCCAGGAGCAGTGCCTGGAATTCTCATGCTCAAAAATATTGATGCTTTATTAGTAAAGAGACATTCAGTTGACAGTTCACCTCAGAGGTTGTTTAAGACAAGATAATTGAAAAGAGTACTGTGTTAGTCCAAGGAGGCTCCATATGACCAGAAAGATTCCATTGGTTTCTGCAGTAAGAATTCATGACCTTGTTATAATAGGCCTTAGGGTAATAGACTTCTTATTGAGAGGCATGAAGGTAGACAGTGGAATGCCAAAATACACTACACTAGGAATGGTTCCATCTACTTTTATTGACAACTTAAGAATGTTCCATCTACTGTTATTGACAACTTAAGAATATAAGAACAACCTCTCTTTCTGGTGAATCATATGAAAGGTGAAAGGGGACACTTATCAAGGATGAAAACAAGACCCTTAAATTCCATTCTGGTCTTATAAGCTAACTGATAGGATTTGAAGATAAACACAATTCTTTAATTTTTTTCTCCACAATGCCACACACCATTCACTATAAATTCTTTTGAGAAACAATTATTTGGGTTGGAGAATAGATATCTCTGTACTTGAAATATTCTAAATAAAAATTCCATAGTAAGGCCAGGCGCTGAGAAGTAACTAACATAGGCCACTTCAGCAATGTGCAGGAAAACACTGGGATGTTAGAGCAGAAAAGAAAATCTGTCATGATGTAGAAGCTACCAAAAAATCAACTAAAATGTTTTGGGCCACACAGTCTGCACCCATCTCTCCAGTATCAAGTACGTAGTCATGCTCCACTTGCTCCACCCCTTTCATATAAGATCACACACACTTGTCTTGATCCCACTGGTAAAATCCCAGCCAATCCACTGTATGGGGCTACATCTTAATACTATAAAAATGTGGAGATTCCTTCCCTAAGCCTGAGAATAATTGTACACGGCAGACACAAGAGCCCTGGAGTATTTTGTGTTTTGTTTAGCTACAGAAAAACAGAGACTGTGTTTTATAAATTAATTATTTCCCTTCCCATATGTATATTGGCAGGGTTTTAGTAGAATTTTCATGAGCAATAATAGATTAATGAATTAACAGTCCTGTCATACTTCCAATTAAGGTTGAAATACCACATTCCATGGCATTTGGAAGGTTCTGAGAGCATTTAGAGGCAATCATCAGTTCTTACGGTATTTAGTAATGAGCATTTTCATGACAGAAATGAATTTTCTTCAAATAGCCTTTCTTGTATCTAAGGGATACTAGTTTTATCCATAAGTCATGAATTTTATTTTTGTCTTACAAAACTTTATTTTTGTTGATTACATATATATTTTCCAATTAATAGATGTAAACTCTGACATCTGGAACATCCATCAGAAAAAGAAGGTCTTGAGGCACTTATAAAAGAGGATATATATACTCATATAATTATATTTCAGACAAATCAGGACACCAAATTAGAAAAATAGAAAGCATGAGCAAAGAGCACATGACATAAAATGAAATACAAATGTATACACTGACCATTATTTCATGCTGGGTTCTTAAGGGAAATTTAACAGATCCTCATTAATTCTCATAAAAATAATCTGGGTAGATGCATTTATGGAACCATTAGACAGGCAAAGAAGCCCAGAAGTTTTCTGCATTTGTAAACATGATTTCAGAGAACTTAGGACTGTTGGGGATATTGAAAGAAGAGGAACTAAAAAAGAAAACTGAAAAAAACAATTTTATGAAGATTTGGATTAATGAGATGTACAAGGTTCATGGGATAAGAACTGAGTACATTCATCTAGCTTTTCTTTGTAGAAAAACTACAGTAAAGAAATTTAGCTAGAAGTATGTAGCTAAAGTGAGTCACTTTGCTTACTGCCAGGTTGCTAACTCACATAAATAACATTCTTGCAAAGTTTCCACGTTTTCCCCCCAACACCTTTGTTTCTTCTCACATTAAGCATTACTTTGCTTAAAAAAAAACCAAACAGCTAAAACTGAATTTTCAATACAGATCAGAGTACTAGTCATATTACTAAATGCTTCTTTTTTTGTCCATTAGAACTCTCAAAATAATTGTTCTTTTTTTTTTTTTTTTTTGGTACTGGGGATTGCACTCAGGGGCACTCAACCACTGAGCCACATCCCCAGCCCTATTTTGTATTTTACTTAGAGACAGGGTCTCACTGAATTACTTAGTGCCTCATTTTTGCTGCAGCTGGCCTTGAACTTCTGATCCTCCTGTGTTAGCCTCCTGAGCTGCCAGGATTACAGGCATGCCAACCCAAAAGAATTTTTTAAAACAAGTTTCTTGAGGGCTGTGGATATATCCTAGAAGTAGTGTGTTTGCTTTGGATGCAAAGGCCCTGGGTTCAGTCCTCTCACTGCAAAAATAATATTATAATAACTTTTAGCCATGGTGGTGCACACCTGTAATCTCAGTGACTGGGGAGACTGAGGCAGGAGGATCCCAAGTTCAAGGCCAGCCTCAGCAATTCAGTGAGACCTTATTTCAAAATAAAAAATAAAAAAAAAAGGGCTGGGGAAATGCAGACTAGAGGAGAAATAAGGAGAAAAAATTAAATGTAAAAGGTACTGCCAACTGAAAATGAAAATAAATCAAACTGGAGAAAATAATTTAAAATCTTTTATACAAATGGAAAAATAATTTTATTTAAAAATCTATTCTAATTGACTCAAAGTTCTTTTGAAATGCCTTAACATTTTTAGTTCTTTTTCCTGATATTTTGTCAGATGGAGAGAAGCACCATTTGAGTAAATGTTTTCTATACCTAATAATTTGTGATCTATCAATCACATATTTTTGTTTATCATTTTCACCATAAGTAATGTGAGCAGAGGATGTTTGGGTGATACAATTAGTGTTATGCTACACTAACACTACTGCAAAGTTACTGATATTATAGGATGGTGGTTTCATTTTAAGAACTAAACAGTATTAATAATTTGGCTTCTTTCATATTTCTCAAGTAATTAAAATTGGTTCTAAAAGAAGATTGAGTTGGCTCACATACATGTATAGAGGCCAGAAACTTATTAAAAGGTCCAATGCCATTAGAATTTCACTTTCATGCCAGATATCATTATTGAACTGCAGGTTCATTAACTTTTAAATACTCTTCCTTAAACTCTTCTAACAATTTGTTTCACTTTGATGTGGAAAGATTGAGTGTATTTTGTGACTAGATAATTATAATTCTGTTATAGATTAGAAGTAGCCTCTAACAAATGGAAAAACAAGGCATTGAAAAAAGCTTTTTTTTTTTTTTTGATAATTATTGCAAATTTTCACAGGGTTGCCAATCATGTCTTTCAACTTGTGCCTATTTGTTGAACAACTAATATCCCTACAATTAAGTATGAAATTTTTAATTTGTCTAGAGAATCATAAAGCAGTATTAAGAAGAAATACTTTCAACACCTTACTTCTTTCTGTGCTTTTAGGAGTTACCTGTGTCAAATAGAGTTGTAAAGATGGTCTCATTTCATCTTTCTTTTTAATTTTTAAAAAGTTATTTTCAAACTTACCAGACATTTCTTAGTCACTGCAACAACCTACTAAGCAGTACAATAATATGCTGGAAGAGTGCCATTTTTGTGTGATATTCTAATATGGTGTTCTTTGGTCCTCTTTAAGTCGTCAATATGAGGTTATTTAAATTACAAAGGATTGAAATGATCACTACTGAAATTGATAATATTTTAAATATCAATTTAAGTAAAAGACAATTGTCAGAATAGAACACACCATTATATGGAGCATTTTCTTAGAAATAGGTTTTTGTATTGTTTTAAATTATGGTGGTACCAAACATAATCATATACTAATACAATGCACTTGGTGCTGGGAGAAAGTCTGAAAAATCAGTTCCAGTTTTAGATTAGTAAAATTTGAACAAAACCAATTTAGAACAACAGCTTTTTCTTTTCTACTTAGAATTTATCTATCTTGTTTTTCTTTAGACGTGTAGGTTTGGGTTTTTATTGTTTTTGTTTTGTTGTTGTTTTGTCGGGGTGTGGAGTTTACTGGCAAAACCTACCCTCTCAAACCTGTTTAACAGAAGCTTCCCCTCTCCAGCTTCCGGGTGGCCTGGGGTGGGTTTAGGGGCGCGCATCCGTACATTTTACCCATATCCCTAGCAAAGGCGGGGAAGTGACAAGAAACGTTAATACTCAACTCTCGGGGCTGGGCTTGGAGGACGCTACGTGCCTTCACTGTAGTCACTTGCAGCCTTTCCAGAGTTCACCTTTCCTTCCCTCACCGCCAACCTCCTCCCGTGCCCTCTACAGCCACCTGCTCTGGTGCCCCAGCACCCGTGCTGCCTCCGGCTGGCTGCCAATCACAGCGTTCCGCAACCCCCTGGCTGCAGACGACGCTCCTTTGGCCCTATGGTCCCGCCCCCTCCAGAGCAGCTTCCCGCCCTTCGGGCTGTTTGTCCAATCATCAGTGTCCAAGTATTCTTTGGTTCCCGCCTTCTCCATACCCGCCTTCCTAAAGACTCGTCCCCTTTGCTAAGCCTGACGGAATCACCTGACCCGGAGGCACTCCCTTTGAGGAAAGGCAAGAAGGGGCGTGTGCGTGGAGGGGAGGGGCGCAAAAAGAAAGGGGGAATGCCGGGAGTAGGGCGGAGAGAGGGGTTGTCAGTCCGTTCTCGCGAGAGAGGACGGAAGCCTGTGGGAGCCCGTGGCCTTTAAAGTGCGGTTCAGCCCTTTCCTCCAGGGGTAGTTTGTAAACACAGCTGTGCTCTGGGCTCCCTGGTGACGGAAAGGATCATGAATCAGTGACCTGGAAAGGTGAGTAGTGATGGGGAGAGGGCCGCAGGACTGGAGACTGTAGGGATTCGGAGAAAGAAGGCGCTAACATGGCGACGTCGCTCACCGTAGTCCCCACCCCCCTCTTCCCATCCCCTCAGGCGCTGCTGCCGCGATCCCCATCCCTTAGGGCAGTGTTGAAAGTGCCGCCACCTCAGCGGAGCGCGATGTCGGTTTCAGGAGCTTAGCGGCGGGACCGGACCGCTAGGTAACTGGCGCTGGTTGTTCCGGCCCCTCCCTCTCGCGCGCTTTCCTAACCAAGAGGAAAAAAGAATAACGGCTCCTCTTAGACCCCTCCCTCCGATTTACCATCTCCTCCTGTGGTCACTTCAGAGGTCCCTGGGCGCACGACGGATCCGTCCAGTGCACAAGGAGACCCTCCTCCTCAGTCCTTGGATTAGGCAGGCAGAGGGCCCACTCTGGTCTCCCCACCCAGGACTCAAGCGATTGAGGACCGTGTTAGTGATGGCTTGGGAAGATTGGGAGGCGCTGCTGGAAAAAGGTCTGGTTCCCAGATTGCTGGGGAAACTGATGTAACGAATGGTATGGAAAACCTAGAAGCTGAAGCCCTCGGCCTTTTCTGTCCTTTCTGCCACCCTCGCTCTCCCGCCATCCCCCACTTTTTCCAGGTGGGGCGGAGCTGAAGTGTGGGTGCAGATTTTCTCCTATTTTTTTTTTTTTTGGTACTGGAGCTTGAACTCAGGGGTACTCGACCACTGAGCCACATCCCCAGCCCTATTTTGTGTTTTATGTAGAGACAGGGTCTCACTGAGTTGCTTAGCGCCTCGCCATTGCTGAGGCTGGCTTTGAACTCGCGATTCTCCTGTCTCAGCCTCCCTAAGTGCTGGGATTACAGGCTTGAGCCACCGCGCCCGGCTAGATTTTCTCCTATTTTTTACCTGCAAGGGTGAACTGCAGAGCTTCTGTAGGGAAATTATCTCTTCTTTTTATCAATGCCTTAGGGACCAGGACCTAGGGATTGTGTATGTGTGTATGTTCGTTCCGTGCTTGCTCGTTAAACCGAAGCTCGGAAGAGGAGGAGGAGTTGGGGATTATTTTTGTGCCTCTAGGTAGTATAAAATTGCCTTTCCTTAATGGCGAGTCTTAAAACTGATGAGGCCAGTAGCAAAACTATCATGAATACATTGGAGTAAAAGGAATCACTCCTAATGGACCATAGTCTTTATTGACTAATCCCTAAATTATAATGTGAAAGTTAACCATTTCTTAGGGATTATATGGAGACAGACACAATACATGCATGTAATGTGTATACTTGAAATCAGAAGAAACACTGACTTTCTCTGAGCACAGTTTTTGTTGTTTTTGAAGACCTTAACCACCAGCATTGCCATTGTCAGTAATTGTCATTTTTTAAACAAGTATGTTTTTTTTAAAAATGGTCACCGTTCACGTCAAGAATTAAGTTTGTGTATCTTTAAGGCTACTGATAATTGTGTAATAGTTTTTGTAAAGTAACTCCTAAAACTCTTCCATACTTATAAGTGATGTGTGTGCTGTCTTCCTAAGACATGTTTCTTCTTGCTTTGAGGATGTTACTACTGTTGAGTTTTTAAAAATTATTTTTAATGTAATATTGTGGTAATTTATAACTTAGGTGTTTTGTTTTGTTTTTTTGGTACCAGGGATTGAACTGAGGGGCATTCAACCACTGAGCCACATCCCCAGCCCTATTTTGTGTTTTATTTAGAGACAGGGTCTCACTGGGTTGCTTAGTGCCTTGCCATTGCTGAGGCTGGCTTTGAACTTGTGATCCTCCTGTCTCAGCCTCCCAAAGTGCTGAGAGTACAGGCGTGAGCCACCGCGTCCAGCAGGTGTTTTGTATTTTAATTATCAGTTAAGAAGGCTCTTCAGGAACTTTTGTGTATGTTTAAGGTACATAATACCTTCTGTAGATCTGATCACATTTTCTGTCATTTGTTTTTAAATACCTTATGAAAAAAACTTATTTTGTATTAAGGGCATTATATTATTATCTATTAAATATGTAAACCCAGAAATTCCTGTATTTATTTATTTTATTTGGAGTATTTTTTTATTTTTAAACTAAATTAATAGTAGAATAGGTTATGTCAGCTCTTTAACAAATAATGGAAAGGGTGCTTTTATTGGTATTCAGAATTTGGAAACTATGGAAGTATTGTTTTAAAAATATATTCTATCCATCAAATACCTTCTACTTATAACTAACATTTACTCTCAAGAAATCATCTACCTTTTTTTACCTAAATTTTTGTAGTTTGAAAAACATTAGTTTTAATGATTTATGTTGTTTGCTACTAAATGGAATTGCTAGATCAGGTAAACAATTCCACCATATATGCTGTTTCCACTCATTTTTTCTTCAAACTCTTCCTTCAAATGTGAAATATGTCTATAAGCTGGTATTTCTTTCTCTTTGTTTTTCTTATTGAAACATCCTCAGAAAACACAAAGTAGTAAAGTCTTTCTTACGTGCAAATTTTGGTGGCTGGATATAGCATTTTGGCAATGGTAGTAAAGTGATTTAAAACCTTAAGAATTTTTGTTAAAAAAAAAGGGATGTAAATAAAATTTTCTTTAAGGAGAATAACACTTAGCTGAAAGTGTTGTTGTAAGCATTCAAATAAGGTGTATACAATGCTTACAATGGTGTCAGGAATTTAATGAGAACTCTGTATATGGTGTGATAATTATTATTGAAGAGGAAAGAGTGTAAATAATTATAATCGGCAAAATACCAGATGAGCTTTGGTTATTTGGTATTGCACGGTTACCATCATCTCTAACATTGACCTTAAATTTATAAATGCTTTTGAAATTTTTTTAGTTTACTTTATGGAACCTAATCTTTTGCATTCCAACTTTGTAACTTGTTCTTCCGATTTTAGCTTTATTTTTTTTCTTAATTTTACTGCTTATGCTAGTATATTTCCTTTTATTTATTGAACATTTATTGGAACACTATTTTTAGAGATCAATTTCAGTTTTACCATACTTATGAATAATTGTTTTCATTATTGTTGTTTTCTTCTAATTTGCACATACTATAGTTTTTACAGAATTTATAATATAAATAAATTTTATTTTACTTTTCTAACCTTTATATTTGATGGTTATGTGACAGCCAAATTACTGCTAAAATTTCCTCCATTCTTAAGTGCCCCAAAGGGAATAATTGTTTTTACCTGATTCCTCTCAATAACATTAAATTGAGCAGCTTTCTGTTCATGTGTTTCTCTCCTTTTGAATTGTTTCCATAGGATACCAATCTCAAGTAGTATTATTGCTGAAAGGATATAAATATTTCCACAGTTGCCAAAATTTTGCTTCTCCCCAAGTAGAGTTGAACAAGTTTACACTGTTATCAGACTATGAATGCGGTAGCTTTGCCATAATTTTGTTGACTTTGCTTATTAAATAAAATGTGATTGCTTAATTGGGAATTATTAATGGGACTAAGTTGTATTTAGTAGTTTTAAAATTATTTATTTGACCATATGATTTTGTAGTTGAGACAGATATTTTATATTTCATTTTTTTTCTGCTTTCTGAACTATAGATTCAGACAAGATCAGGCATATTCAGGGTGTTAAGACTATAGATTTAACTATAAATTCCATAGGAATTGTCTTATGAATTTGTCTTTTGAATTAAGATTAAAAAATGTCAAATTCATTTCCCTATCAGTAATCCTTCAAATAAAGAGTGTGTGTGTTATAGCCAAATTGACTAAGATTTTGTTTCTTTGATATCTTCTTCTTGCACATAGTAAATATATAGTCAGGGTTTCGGGATGATTTTCAGGAGCCAGATTGTCATGAGTCTACCGCTTATGAGTTTTGTTATGTCATGGGACAAATTATGTCTGCTCTGTGCCTCAATTTCCTTTAAAGAAAATAACGCTTAACTGTAAACTTTATAAGTATTCAAATAATGTTTACACAATGCTTAAAACTGTGTCAAGAACTTAATGAAAACTCAGTATATGGTATAATAATTATTGTTGAAGTTCATTCAGATATAATAATGTAGCACAGCCGCTTGAAAGATGCTTATGATGTTGCTTGAAGATAATACACCACCCTTTAATTTGGTAGTTTTGGCAACAAAGTTGAGTTTTCCATACTTATTTGTGGTGAAATTTACTAGTTTAGAATTTTCATAAATCCATTAAGAGTATTATATATTTTTTGTTCCATGTGTTATCCTTTTTCCCAAATCATACTTACTCTGTATCAAATTTTTGGCATGTCCATGTTTGAGGTGATAAAATTATACTATAATTTCCATAAAATCCATTGTTTTTTTTCTTCTGTGCCAATTTCACCATAAACAATCTAGTGAGACCTTTTATTTCTTCCCCATAAGAGATTGAGATGAATTAAAATAACATTCCTAATGTTTGTTCTTTTAAAGTCCTTAGTAATTATTCAAGTAATATAACTACATTATTAATTCTCAACCACAGTGTGGAGCATCACTGATGTCTTTTGTTGTTTGTAAAATGGATTTTAATGATTGTTGAAATATGGATTAGGATTGAGGGGTTTTCCTATTAGTAATATCACTTTCACTTACTTGAACTTGGGCATACTGTGAGGAGAGAGGTGAACTTATTAGTGTTGTAATGGGAATTATATATAAACTATAGTTTATCTTGTTTGTGTTCTCATTGTGAATGAGAAATTTTAATTGATGTATATTAGTGGTGATGACTATAAATTATTGTAGTTCTTAGTGAACTATGAATTTGTATTTTCTTTTTACTTTTACAAAAAAAAAAAAACACCTAAGTTTTTAGTGACAGTAAAAAGCAACAAAGGTATATTTTATTCATCTACCTTTAGGTAAAAGAATACTGTGGACTTTATAAAATGAGATTGATTCCATTACCAAATTTAAAATGATACAGTAAGACTTGCACTCACACTTCGTATTCATAACTCTCAATCTGTAAGTTCTTTGTGTTTATATGCTTTTAATGTTATTCTGTTGTAATTTTAAATTATAAAGCAAAAACTTGCTTACCTTATTAAAACAGGGATTAGAGGCCTGAAATAATCAACTCACTTTAAAAATGAAGTTTAAGTTAAAAATTGGACTACTGATATTTTTATTAAAGAATATTTTTGAAATATCGGGGTATTCACATACTCATAGTCTCAAGAAATTTAACATCTTTGTGTGTCCCATCAGCTTTGAGAAATTTCATCAAAACTTTAGTATACTCTTAAGAATTGTGATACATGTGAAACACATCTGTCATGTCTTGTAAGTAGAGAAAAACGAAAACTGCTTTCCTCATTAAAATTAGGTTTATATTTTTCTCACATTTGTTTTATTTCTCTATATTAATGAAATAAACATCAATTTTATAAATAAATCAATGGGTTAAAGATTAGTTTAATTTTCACAAAGGATTTTGACATTGTTAGTTTTAAAAAATATTTTCCCTTTTCTACATTTTTTATTTGGTACATTATAGTTATAATATGTAGTTATTAGTTTGGGGACCTTAAAAATAAAGAAGAGAGTAAGATTAGGTATTAATTAGGCATTAGGAGAATATACATTTGAAGTTAAAGTAAACTTGGTGTAGTGGTTTATGCCTATGATCCCAGTTACCCAGGAGGCAAAGGCAGGAGGATTGAAAGCTCAAGGCCAGCCTCCAATATTTAGGGAGACCAACCAGGCACAGCAGGCACAGTAACATATGCCTGAAATCCCAGCAACTCAAGAGGCTGAGACAGGAGGATTGCAAGTTCAAGACTAGCCTCAGAGGGCTGGAGTTGTGGCTCAGTGGTAGAGCACTTGCCTAGCATGTGCGAGGCGCTGGATTTGATTCTTAGCACTGCATATAAATAAATGAATAAAATAAAGGTCCATCAACATCTAAAAAATAAAAAAAGACTAGCTTCAGCAATTTAGCAAGACCCTGTCTCAAAATAAAAAGACTGGGGATAGCCGGGCGTGGTGGCACATGTCTGTAATCCCTGCACTTTGGGAGGCTGAGACAGGAGAATCGCGAGTTCAAAGCCAGCCTCAGCAATGACAAGGCACTAAACAACTCAGTGAGACCCTGTCTCTAAATAAAACACAAAATAGGGCTGGGGATGTGGCTCAGTGGTCCAATGCCCCTGAGTTCAATCCCTGGTACCAAAAAAAAAAAAAAAAGACTGGAGATGTGGTTCAGTGGTTAAGTGCCTCTGGGTTCAATTCCTGGTACCAAAAGAGAGGGAGGGAGGGAGGAGCAAAGGGTGTAGCTCAGTTTTGGAGGACCCAGTTATAAAAGAAAGAAGAAAGGAAATAGAAAAAAAGAAAAATATTGCAGAAAAACGTGCTATAAATCAATAATTGCATATATTGTTTTCCCTAATTCTTTTTGACAACCTTGAAATGCATGTTGTTTCTTACTGGAGAGGATCATAGTGTAATCATGCCATTTAGATTTCCCTAGTATAGGAAGTCAAAGATACTTGAAAGGAAGAATGAAGTATTTCTAGATCATGACTACAGGTTTTCAAACTCCTGGGTTTAGATTTGCTATTATGACCATATTACTGTTCCCAAGGTGAGCTCTGGGATCATTTCTTGCATTTTTTGGCACTCAACCAAGATAAAAAAAGGAAATTATAGAGTGTGGTGTAGCTCAGTTGTAGAGTGCTTGCTTAGCATGTGTGAGGCCCTAGGTTGAATCCCCAGCACCACAATAAATAAATAAATGACACAGAGGAAAACTTTGTGCCTATAAGGTGCTATTGTCCTTGAAGTTGTAGGGTACAAGTCCATCTTCCTACATTAATTTTCTATTCCTGCCTCACAAATTACCACGTACTAAGCATCTTAAAATAATACAAACATATTATCTCATAGCTTCTGGAGGTCAGAAGTCTAGGTGAAGTCAGTTGAGTCATCTGCTTGGGGTCTTTTTGGATTTTTTTTGATACCTAAAAACAAATTGTGCATAATAATGGGGTACCATGTGATATTTTGATGTATGTATACACTGTGTAGTATTTAAGTCAGGTTGAGCATTTCTATCTCCTTGGTCATCAACTTTTCTTCCTGGTGAAAACACTCGAAATCCTTTTTTTAGCTTTTTGAGATAGAGTGCATAATTATTACCTATAGTCATTCTTCTGTGCAGTACCACACAAGAATTTCTTATCACTTATTTTAACTAGTACCCATTGATCAACTTTTCACCATCCTCCTTTACCCGCTGCTCTACAGGCTTTCCATTCTCATCGTCTATGAGATTGCTTTTGGGTTTTGTTTTTGTTTTTGTTTTTTTACATGAAAGCATGATCACATGGTCTTTGTTTGTTTTAGTTTATCTTATTTCAGTTTCCTGATGATCTCTAATTCCACCCATGTTGTCACAAATGACAGAATTTCATTCTGTGCTTAGGATCTTACAAAACCAAAATCAATGTGTTGACAGTGCTGTGTTCCTTTTTGGAGTCTCTAGGGAAGAATCCACTTCCAAGTTCATTCAGGTTGTTGACTGAATTCCAGTGCTTGTAGTTGTAGGCCTGTCATCACCCTTCCCTTGCTTGTTATCAGCCAAGGGCTACTTTTTGCTTCTAGAAGCTGAAATGCTGTTCATGTATCCTCCTCTAATAATGACAGATCAAGTCCTCTCATGTATCTAACTTGTTTGATTTCTTTTGCTGCCTGTTTCTGTCTGACTCCAGATGGACAAAGTTCTGTGCTCTAAACCAGGCCCACCTAGGTAACTGAGGATATTTTCTCTATTTTAGGATCTGTAATCTTGTACATCTACAAAGTTCCTTTTACCATGTAATATAATCTGTTCAGAGGTTCCAAGAATTAGAGCATGGACATCTTGGAGGCTATTCTACCTACTACACACATAGTCTTCTGCAGAGAAATTTCATAAACTACACCCTTGTACACTTCTAAATTGCTTCCTAAAATTTTTCATCTGAGTTTGGATAGTTGAAAAGTATTTTGATTGTGCAAAGTGGCTCATGTTTGCATTCCTCAGTACTCAAGAAACAGAGGCAGGAGGACTGCAAGTTGAAGGCTAGTCTGGGCAATTTGGTGCGAACCTATCTCAAAAAATAACAAAATGATTGGGGATATAGCTCAGTGGTAGTAAATGTAGGGCCCTCGGTTCAATCCCATATACTGCAAAACTATAATTTCTTTCCTTTTTTCCACTTTGAATGCATTTTATTATTTTTTCTCCACATTTTTATTGATGCATTATAGTTGTATATAATGATGAGATTTGTTGTTATATGCACACAAAATAACATCATAATTCGACTGATACCTCTAGCTTTTCTAGATATAGACACTACTCTTGTAAATACCAATTGCCATAATGATTTGGTACTATAATTGGTTTTTAAAAATGTGAATTAACTTACCTTTTGACAGTTGGAAATTCTCACTGTTCCTTTTACTTATTAAAATGTTATTTTTTTCCATTTCTCCAATATAATTTTATTTGAATCCAATGTAGTTTGTTTTAAATAAAAATATCTTATAGATCACTTTTATCATACTTTATAACAAATACATTTAAATTTTTTATTAGTGCATTATTATAATAATGGCAATCATTTTTACATATTTTTATGCACATGGTATAACAATATAATTTAATTGTTTTCAAGATATTCTCTCTCCTCCTGGTCCCCTTCCTCGGCTCTACTGGTCTCCCTTTGATTTTCATGAGACACCCCCTCACACCACGACCAACCTTTTGTTTTCTTTTTCCTCTCGAGCTTCCACATGAGAGAAAATTTATGACCCTTGGCTTTCTGAATGGCTTATTTTGATTAACATAATGCTCTGAGGTTCCATTCATTTTCCTGCAGATAACATAATTTAATTCTTCCTTATGGCTAAATAAAATACCATTTTGTATATATACCACATTTTCTTCATCCATTCATCTGTTGACAGACACTTAGACTGTTTTCATAATTTGGCTATTGTGAATTGTATAAACGTGGGTATGCATGTGTCACTATTGTATGCCAACTTTAATTCTTTAGAATAAATATTGAGGAATGGTATGGCTGGGTCATGTGGTAGGTTCATTCCCAGTATTTTTCAGGAACCTCCATACAGATTTCCATAGTGGTTGTACTAATTTATAGTCTTACCAACAGTGTTAAAAGTGTTTCTTTTTCCCCACATCCTCTTTGGCATTTAATTATTGTTTATACTTTTGATGGCTGCCATTCTAACTGAAGTGAGATGAAATCTCAGTGTAGTTTTGATTTGCTTTTCCCTAATTGCTAAAGATGTTGAGCTTTTTTTTTTTTTTTTCATATTTGTTGACCATTTGTGTTTCCTCTTTTGAGAAGTATATGTAGTTCATTTGCCCCTTTTTTTGGTGTTGGGGAGGTACCGGGGATTGAACTTGGGCACTCAACCACTGAGCCACATGCCCAGCCCTATTTTGTGTTTTTTTTTATTTAAAGATAGAGTCTCACTAAGTTGCTTAGGGCCTCACCATTGCTGAGGCTGGGTTTGAACTCACAATCTTCCTGTCTCAGCTTCCCAAGCCACTGGGATAACAGCCGTGTGCTATCACGCCCAGCTGCCCCTTTATTAATTGGGAGGTGTTTTTTGGTGGTTTTTTTGAGTTCTTCATATATTCTGGATATCAATCCTCTGTCACAAGAGTAACAAGAAAAGATTTTCTCCCATTCTGTAGTTTCTGTCTCCACATTTTTCCTTTGCTGTGAGCTTTTAAATTGATGCCATCCTGTTTATTAATCCTTGATTTTATTTCCTGCACTTTAGGAGCTCTGTTAAGTTGTCATCCTGCTCCCACATGTTGGAGTGTTGACTCTGTGTCTTCTTTAAGGAGTTGCAAAGTTTCTGGTGTAATTTCTAGATCTTTGATCCATTTTGAGGTGACTTTTATGCAGGTGAGAGATAAGGGTCTAATTTCATTCTTCTACATATCAGTAACCATTTTTCCCAGCACCATTTGTTAAAAAGGCGCTTTTCTCTGACCTGTTTTTGGCACTTTTGTCAAGGATCAGATGATTGCCTCTGTGGGTTTGTCCGTGTCTTTTGTACCATTAGTCTGTGTCTGTTTTTTTTTTTTTTTTAATATTTTTTAGTTGTATATGGACACAATATATTTATTTATTTTTATGTGGTGCTGAGGATCGAACCCAGTGCCTCACGCATGCAAGGCAAACGCTGTACCACTGAGCTACAATTCCAGCCCCAGTCTGTCTGTTTTTATGCCAGTACCATGCAGTTTTTGTTACTATAGCTCTGTAGAATAATTTGAAGTCAGATATTTTAATGCCTCCAGCATTGCTTTTTTGTCCTACAATTGCTTTGGCTATCTATTCTGAGTCTTTTATTCTTCCAGATAAATTTTAGGACTTGTTTTTTTCTAGTTCTGGGAAGAATATCTTTGGTAATTTGATGGATAGTGCATTGAATCTGTATATTGCTTTGGTAATTTGGCCATTTTAACAACATTAATCCTGCGTATGCATGAACATGAGAGGGCTTTCCATATTCTGGCATCGTCTTCAATTTCTTCAGTGTAGAGGTCTTTCACCTATTTCTGTTTTTCTCCCCGCCCCCCGCCCCATGCTGAGGCTATTATAAATGGGATTGTTTTTCTGCTTTCTTTCTCAGCAGGTTCATTATTGGTGTATAGGAAAACTTGATATTTGTATATTGATTGTATCCTGTGATTTCCTCTTTTCTTCTTTCTTAGGGAACTCCCTCTGAAGGCTACATTTTTGGATAATATTTCAAGAATGGAAGAAACATTCATTAAATGAAGGTTATTTTGTCATCACAGTATACAGTATATCTGAAATTCCAGATCATTTCTAAACACAGAACAGGCACCATTGTTAATGTCATACTTTGCATTTAGCTGAAATGAACTGGAAAAGGCATGAGCCTGAGGCTTAACGGTGCCTTGATCAACAGAGGCTTTAAGACACTCATTTTAAATTATCTATTTGTTTTGTTTCGTGGAAGTTCTTACGACCTGGGGCAGTACATTTCAATAAGATTTTAGGTGGGTGAAAAGTATTGGTTTTTTGTTTGTTTTGTAGTACTGGGTATGAAACCATGGGCCTTGCACATGCTAGGCAAGTGCTCTAACATAGAACTACATTCCTAGCCCTGCTTTTGATTTTTTTGAAATATGTAAGAATGAGGATTCAGAGAATTAGGTAGATCATTTTTAGAGAAGCAAAGGGAAGTTGAAGATGTGGATGCTTAGGTAACCCTTGGAAAACCATCATGTCCCTTTAATAGTACATAACTCAGTTTGAACACTGCCACTTTGTAAGATTTTTCCACTCCTGTCTAGTTCCTATTCTCCCAAAGGACAGATGTCACCATGCCACACAGGATTGCCCTTAGGTATATTAGACTCTTCTGAGTTCTTATCCAGGAAAGGATTGATTTATTTCTAACACTAATACATATCTTTTGAGCCTGTTTCCTGGCGCAGTACTTGGCTCTTACCATGATACTTGACAATTAGCAGTATTCATACCTTTTGGTAGAGATTCTACCCTCAGGTTAGTTATGTCTAATTATAAGAAATGTATGTACCTTAGGTAGGATATTTTGTGATAAAGGAGAGATTCCTACCTCTGTACCTTTCAAAGTAAAAAAGAAAAAGTAGTTTTAATCATGAAATCATCATTTTTCTATGATTATACAAATGGGAAAAGTTAAAGCCTAATTTACCAAATAAACATTTCTCTGAAAGAAAACAGTTTGAAAAAAAATTTATCTCCCCCTAAACATTGATGAACATTTATGTTATCCCATAGAGCCATTGGTCCTTTGAATTGTTGTTCCATTTATAGTCCCATTTTACATTTGTACGTATAAATGTATAAATATCCTACTTGAGTTCTTTTTCCTGTAAGGAACAGTTTGTATTTAAAACAGAATTTTATTGCCAGCTTTGAATTGAGTCTTTCCAGTTTCCCATCCAAGTTTTAAGCATAATAGAATGTTGCAGCTAATCTTATTAAGCTAAAGTGTAGTAGCCCTTCTTTTTATTCTCATAGCTTTGTCTTTGTTGTTTTAATTAGCAGTAACCTTTCTTTTCTTTTTTTTTTTATATTTATTTTTTAGTTGTAGGTGGACAGAATATCTTTATTTTATTTTTATGTGGTGCTGAGGATCGAACCCAGTGCCTCACGCGTGCTAGGCAAGCACGCTACCACTGCGCCACAATCCCAGCCCCGCGGTAACCTTTCTTTACAACAGTCTGCAAAAGAAAAATCTCCCAAATTCATACTTGGCCTGATAGTGGGAACACAGTCCTGTGATAATGGTAGAGGAAAATACTTTTCCTTTGAACATCACGCTTCCAATTTCATTACCTTTTCCTAAAGCAGCTAGTAGCTGAGCTTTCTGCAGAATGTTTCCCCAGTTTCACCTTGGGCATTCCATTACATACATAATGGTTCTGTCTAAGAATTTTTGTCTTTTGCGAGTTATGTGAGTTTAGTCTCCCAAACAACAATGATTGAGATTGTTTCTTTGCTCTCACTTTGTCATTCTGGTCTTCAGATTTTTCCCTTCTTTCTTTGTCACATGCACATTGACCTTTTATTGTTAGAATGTTGGTCTTTGCCACTGGCAAGATCTACTTTTGAAAGCCCCGTTTAGTAGACTGCCAACTCATTTCTGTGAGGTATCTAACCATCATACATTTCAGAATGAAATGGGTATGAGGACATAATAACTCATTGTCCATTAGTATTCATTGCCTTCTTTCCATTTAGTGGTAGATACTGCAATTTCTAATTAATAAGTATGTGTTGAAATAAACGTATCTTAGGCTCCCTGCCAGCTTTGGCTGTGTGACCAAGTTCTGGTCCATGGAATGCAAACAAAAGTTTCCTATGAGAGTTCTGAAAATTTTCCTTAAAGGGAAGCTGCTGCTCAACTTTTCTTTCTCTTGCTTTCTGATCAGTAGGGGTAATGCCTAGAGCTTGAGCAGTCATTTTAAAACAATGAAGGGGAAGCCATGAAGAGGAAGGCAGAGCAACAAAATAGAACAGTGCTGGGTTCCTCATGATAGTGGTTCTGGACTGCCCACATTTCCATTGAGAGAATTAAATTTCTGAATAATTTAAGCCATTGTTTGAGTTTTCTGTCATTAACAGCAGACCCTAATGCTAACATGGAGATATAAAAAAGTCATGCTGGCTGGGTGTGGTGGCGCATGCCTATAATCCTAGTGGCTCAGGAAGCTGAGGCAGGAGAATCATGAGTTCAAAGTCAACCTCAGCAACTTAGCAAGGCCCTAAGCCACTTAGTGAGACCTTATCTAAATTAAAACAAAGAAAAAAGGGCTGGGGATGTGGCTCAGTGGTTGAGCGCCCCTGGGTTCAATTCCCAGTAACAAAACAAAATAAAAATGTCAAGCTATTTTCAAATAAGAAGCACATAAACTGGATTCCTTGGATGTTATGGTGTAGCACTGACACAAGAAAAACTATTAATTTCCACTATGAAGAATTTTGATTTCATGCTACCATTTCACCTATTATCCGTGATTCTCTCCCCACCTCAGGTTTATTATGGTAAAAATCATTTTCTCTTTTCACCATAGGACCATTACCCTATTTTTATCCTTGGAATTGTAACACCTCTAGTAGGTGATAATGTGCCAAAAATTATGGGAGGCTACAAAATAAACATCTTCCTGAGTCATTGAGGATTTTGGTGGGAGCTTTAATTTTCTATTAAAATATATAGATGGAAGGCAAAACTCAGATGCATCTTTTAAATATGAAAGAAACATTTGAAATGTTTTCATTATAGAGTTGAAGTACATGAGGCTATTTCTTCAGATCACACAGGGTAATGAGTGCAAGCTTCTCTGCTTCTTTTCTAGGGATACCGGATGGAAACTTAAGTTGTGCTTATTGGTAAGAGCTGAGATATTCCTGACTGCAGAGTGAATAAAACTCATGGCCCACCAGCTAGAAAGGTAAGAAATCTTAATTAAGCTTTTATTGCAAAAGTGTTCTTTTTATTTTTGACTGTCTCCAAATATTAATGGAATTTAGCTGATGTTTCCATACAGTATTACTTAGAATGCTAGTGTTCTACCATATTGATAATGTTTAGTTAAAAAAAAACAAAAAATATTCTGAGGGTCATCAAAGTTGGAAATACCCTTTTGGAGATAGAACATGTATTAGCATATAAAAATGCATCTAAGGCTGATTTTAAAGTGTTCAATTTTGTTTAATTCAGAGGCTCCTAAACTTAATGACTGAGGACAAGTAGACCCAACATAAACACCCCAATTCTCCTAGGATTTTATAAGAATAGTAACAGTAGTAAATCTCTGAAATATTTTCTGTTTCAGAAATATTTGTGGCATAAAGTTTATATACCCTATATACAAGCTAATTAAATGTCACATTTATTTGCTTTTGTATTGATTTGTATCAGCCAAGTTTATTACCATAATTATCTCATACTGATCAGAAACATTAATTTGAGGTTATATAGTCCTTGGATTATACCTTTTGTGAACATCTATGAGCTAGCCATATGGTACTGATATTAGAGATATGAAATACAATGAGTTTTGGTCTCAAGCCACTTATAGTTTCTAAATATGGCTTTTAAAAATTGAAAGCAATCCCAACAACTCAGGAGGCCACAGTGGGAGGATGCAAGTTCAAGGTCAGACTCATCAACTTAGGGAGACCCTGTCTCAAAATAAAAGAAAATTAATAAAAAGGGCTGGGGATGTAGCTAAGTGGTAAAGTGCCCCTGGATATAATCCCTGGTATCCACCCTCACCCAATTTAAATTAAAATAAAATAGAAGGAAAAAATATCAATTTAATAAAGTAATCTGGCATGCAGAATCTTTCAAAACATGGCAGTCTAGTGGTAGACTTTGCCAGATGTATCAAGGTGTATGAGCAAATTGGCCTGTGCTTTTTTACCTAAATCCAGAAGTTTAAATCAAAAGAAAAACCATGCATAAATGCAGTTACTCTAATTTTACCAAAAAGTTGGAAAATAATTGAAATATGCTTGTATTTAAAAGGTGAAAAATTTTAAAGCAAATATAAGCAAGAAAGAGTGATAACACTTGATAATTTTTTCTTACATGAATCCTTGCATTAAATAGTTTTAAGCTACTTCACTAACTTGAATGTTCAAGTTGATGATCTGGTTACAAGTATTTTTCATAAACTCTTAAGTTCCATGAAGGCAAGGGACTGTGTCTGAATCATTGTCCTCTGGAGTCTAGCACAATTCCTACACGTTGTATGTGCTCAGTAATATTTTACTGACTGACTGACTAAGAAAATGAGACCTAGGTTAGGGTAGTGGAGTAGTGGATCTGGAGAGAGATCAGAAATGAGCAATGTTAAGTGAAAAAGGAATGGATGAGTGGGAAGTGAGAGCTTCTAGGCTTGAGGAAGGATGCTGATTAAAAGCCTGCATAACTACAGTCAGAGATTAAAGAATAGTAAAAGACTGGGATAAGAGACTGCCATCTGTAAAGACCAGATGACCAAAAAGAGACGAATTAAAGCCGCTGGGCAAGGCTTTATTGGAAATACACACTCTTGGGCAGAATTCTCCCGTCCATCAGAGTGTGTATGGAAGAATGGCGCCCGCATTTGAGCATACAGACAATTTCAAAAGGCCCAGTCAGGAAGGGGAGGGCTTGGGGCAGGAAGAGAAGGCCAGAGTCCTTCCTGGATAGGTCAGGAAAAATCCGCTGATTGACAGGAGGTGCCTCTACAGGTGACGTCAGCATCTGGCTGGCCACTTTTAGGTGGACACCCTGAACCGACCTAACATCCCGGCCTTTTTGATGATATAGGACAGCAGATTCAGTCTGGCTACTTCGTGCGGGATTGGGGGCGCCGAGAGGGGGAGATGGCTCGAGTGTTGGTCAGGCAGGGAGGCAGACGTAGGGGTGTGGGAGCCTCTGGTTGTCAGTCATGTTGCTTGAATGTAGAAGCATCACCTGTAGGTAGGAACAGAGGCTTGGGAGAGATTAATGATTAGCAGAAAAAGAAGGGGGCTGCCGAGAGATTTTGAGTTTGGTGGGAGTCCAGCGTGATGGGAGTCCAAGGCTGGTCTATTCTGTAATGAAATTTGTTCAAGTTTTTAAGTAGCGGTTACTGCATAATCAAGTCCTCTTGCCCCAGCCCAGAGGCAGTGAATGGGGGCCAAAGAGAGCCCTTTTTGCCCTAGAAAGGGAAGTGGTAACAAGTCATGGTAATTTAGCCTCACTGTACAGTTAATTGAGGAACATCAATGGGGATGACAATTATGATTCAAATCTACACAGAGGAAACAGTCTGAAATGTAGGAAGTATAAGGGTTGAGAATTTGTCCCCATAATAAGGCATGTAAGCATAGTATTTAGTTTTTAATGTCACAGATGTCTATCTTTAAATTATTTTTAAATGCCCAGGAATGGCTGTGTTCTTGGTTTTGTTGTTTGCTAGGTGTTTAAGACGATGCAAGTCAAATTGACTTTTGTTCTTACCTATTGTTAAGAGTCACCTTTTGGTCTCCTGGGAGGCATCCTCGAGGAACTTGAGAGCAGCTTGTTAGCTCTGCTAGTGCCATCTGCGTTAGGATAGGTCAAGGTCTGGCACTGACCATGTGGCTTCCCCGGGAAGCATGAGAGATGGTTCCCTCTTTCTTCGACCTTCCTCTCCATCGTATGACATTTGATCAGCTTTTTAATTCTCTAATAGTCTCAGAAATCTCCCTGATTGGGAGGTCCTGTGGCCCACAGGTGTAGAGCGCTTTAGAGAAGTTTCCTCATTTCTTGGATTCAGGCTGACTCAGAGGGCAAGAGCCAAATACTGATTTTTTTGGCCCTTTAATTTAATTTTAGTTTTTAAGTCTTGATCTTAAACACTCAGCAAGCCAATCTCACTAGTCTTAAAGTAAGAGTACTGGGCTTTAACTTTAAGGTCTATCTGTCCTGTAGGTGATGGCTTATATATTTTAAATTAAATTGGGTTGTCTGTTCTTGAAGTAGTACCTCTGTAAAATATTAACAGGCAATAGTCATAGAGTTTAAGGAAAATACAAAATAAAATTAACAACAGTAAAAACATATTTAGTTTGTGTAATAGCTTTCTCAAATTTCAGCTGAGTTACACATTATATCCCTGTTGGAGATCCTAATGATCTTTACAACCAAATTAATCCTTTGAACATATCTTTAAATGAACTGGAGTCTGCCCTACATTGAAGCCACTGTAGTAAGCTGGGAGACAGAACTATCTCAGGTAAGACAGGGCTCCTTGCAAAATCTTAGCAGAATATTAATTTAATTAATATTAATATTTATTTAAAAGATCACTCTGATGTAAAAATAACTTAAAGCCTTATCTTATTGATGATAAGTTCAGTTATAAAACATTAAATGATATAAATCGATACCATACAAGTTCAGTTTGGAGAACATCAGCTTGATATAATGCTCTTTAAAACCTTCTACTTTTACCAATTTTGATACCATGTACATGGTACACACACATGCACACACATACACACAATAGTAAAGGCCTGCAGGCAATGTTAGATGTTTTTAAAAACTCCATGGTTGAATAAAAATAGGACTGATCAGAAAACAATTATCCTAGATGTGAAGGATTAAGGTCATGAGCTCAAAAAACATAGAACTTAAGAAATGCAAGAGTCTTAGAAAAAAATGACGTGGCCAGTAAAATTTAAAAAAATGCAGGGTGGTTGGCTTAGTAGCTCACAGACGCCGAGTGAGAGATGCAGGGACTTGAGCCAACAGGCTCCGCCTAACGCCTCGTCTCTGCCCTCTGGTGCTGGGACTGAGGCCAGCGCCACCTCCTGGGAAGATGGCTACACTCCAGCGGAGCCGAGAGCGAGGGGAGGCGGGGTCTGGGTAGGGAGCGGGACAGAATGGCGGCCGCACATGTAGATCAGAGAATGAGGAAGGAGATAGAGAAGAGCAAATGGGAAAGGGGGCTTGGGACAGAACAGGTGGGAAAGAGGGTAGGGGTGAGAGCGTACTTTCCTACAAAGCCTTGATGAAAGGAATTTATGTCCATTTCCCATCTGGCGGCAGAGACTGCCAATTCAGTGAGGATTTCAAAATCAAAAGTTCCTTCTGGGGGACATTTTGACCCAAAGTCTCAGCCATACTGGGTACGTTAGCCAGGCTAACGTACAGCATGGGTCTGGAGTGAGTCCTAATTTGGCTTGGGAGGGCTCAGTATCTCCCATGATCTTTTGGCACCCATGGGGGTGGGTGAGAACAGAAAAAGGCGTCCCCAATTCCAATCGCACCCATCCAAGGAACGGAGGGCTGGACGAGGGGGTTCAGGCATCCCTGTACCTTCCGGGGGCCCGAACGGAGTCGGGTGGCTCACAAGGACTGGGACATCTCCCGAGCCCTCGCGGCCTTAAAACGGGGAGGTCTGTGACATGTGCGTGACTTACGGGTAGACCTCCTGAACGGAATGGGAGGGAGCCAGAAAGTCAGGGGAGATGGGGAGGGAACGTATCTCACTTCTGTCAGTCCAGGTGAGGGAAATAGAGCGGCTCAGGAGTTCTCCTGGTCCGGAGGGCTTGCCTCGACCCCAGTACAGGGGGAGGTTCAAAAACCCTCCTGGGTTTTGGCACCATTATGTAAAGACCATATGACCAAAAAGAGACGAATTAAAGCCGCTGGGCAAGGCTTTATTGGAAATACACGCTCTCGGGCTGAATTCTCCTGTCCATCAGAGTGTGTATGGAAGAATGGCGCTCGCATTCGGGCATACAGACAATTTCAAAAGGCCCAGTCAGGAAGGGGAGGGCTTGGGGCAGGAAGAGAAGGCCAGAGTCCTTCCTGGATAGGTCAGGAAAAATCCGCTGATTGACAGGAGGTGCCTCTACAGGTGATGTCAGCATCTGACTGGCCGCTTTTAGGTGGACACCCTGAACCCTGAACCAACCTAACACCATCAGTTCCTGAGGCTTTGTCTTAAGAGCACATTTCTTCATAACTAGTCCTTTCTTCTCATTTTACTAGCACTACTTGAGTTCACACCATCATTCCTTCTTCAGTTTTACAGTATCTTGTACTAGTTTTCTTGGGTAGCGTTGCTGTCTCTTACCCATCCTCCACATTTCTATTAGTGATCTTACCAAATTAAAATTTTTCAATTTCTTACAGTAAGACTAGGGAAACTTTCTTAATTTGAAGGGGTCCAAAAGAAAATATTTTAGGCTTTGTGGGGACCACATGTGATCTCCATTGCATATTCTTTGCCCACTCTCTATGCCAACGTTTAAAAATATGAGAAACTGTTTTAATTCAAGAGTTTGGCCTAGAGCTATACTTTTTAACTTTGGAGTGGGGTGGAGTTGGGAAGAGAGTAGAATCTAAATTCCTTTCCATAGTATTAAAGGCCCTTGACATTTGCTTACCTCTCTGACCTTAAACTTCTCTTACATTAACCCTATTCTATGCCTCAGCCATCAGAAGGTCTTAGAGATCTTAGTGTATTCTGCTTTATTGTACCTCAGGATGCTGTCTCCTCTGTGAATGCCTTTTCTTTTGAGAAGACTTAATCCAGGTATTCTTTCTTTCAGTGGCCTTTCCAGGTCCCTCCCAGGTAGGCTAGGCACATAGTGAATAGAAAACTCAATCAGATAATTTCAACTTAAAAGAAGAAGAGGAAAAAAAAAAAAAAAAACCAGCCAGGCTTGGTGGTGCACGCCTGTAATCCCAGCAGCTTCAGAGACTGAGACAGGAGGATTGCAAATTCAAAGCCAGCCTCAGCAATAAGGAGGCACTGAGCAACTCAATATCTCTATTTATTTACTATTTTTTAAAAAATTTATTTATTTATTTATTCTACTTAGGTATACATGATAGCTGAATGCATTTTGATTCATTGTACACAGATGGAGCACAACTTTTCATTTCTCTGGTTGTATGTGATGTAGAATCACATCATATATGCAGTCATATATGAAGTTAGGGCTATGATGACCATCTTATTCCATCATCTTTAATATCCGCATGCCTCCTCCCCCATTCCACCCCTTTAATCAAAATTCCTCCATTCTTCCTGTATCCTCTCCCCCATTATGGATCAGCATCCACTTATCAGAGAGAACATTTAGCATTTGTTTTTTTGGGATTGGCTTACTTCACTTAGCATGATATTCCTCAGCTCCATCCATTTACCTGCTGCTCTCTAAATAAAATACAAAAAAGGGCTGGAGATGTGGTTCAGTGTTTGAGTGCCCCTGAGTTCAATCCCTGGTATGCCCCAAAACAAAACAAACAAAAACACCAGAGGATCTGATCCTAGAAATTATTTTCTGTTCTCTTAAGTGCATGGTTCCTTATCTTTATTATTCCTTGTCCTCTCCATTCTGGTTTTTATTAAATGTGTCACTGTGAATATGACCAAAAATGTCCACCAGTCTCAAGTATGATTCTGAATGTCTGGTGTCCACTTCTGTTTGACTATTCCTTTTTACAAATTTCCTGAAGGGGTAGTCTGATTGACTTAACTTGGTCAGGTGTCTCCCCTGATTTATCTGAGACAGCTATGTCAGGATCATAGATAATAGGATTGCCCTTTATTGCACTGTTGGAAGAGCAGGTGCTCTAGTGGAATTATGTGAGTACTTAGGAGAGATGACTAAGTCCAGCATACTCATGTTCCCATAGCATCTGTGTTTATATAAAATAAAGATTATACATGTATATAAATAATTATTTTCACTTGTTTACCCTCCTTTTTACTCTAATTTTAAGTGCAGAATCCATACCTCTTGTTTTTAACATGGATACAAAATAGACAGTCAAATATTTTCCAAATACATTTTATAAAATAGATGATTGTTATTAGAAATGTTTGGGAAAGCTATATATTTTATCTAATGCTATTATCCATATTTTGGAAATTGCTTTTAAATTTGCATTCTAAGAGTATAAAATTTTATACTTCGGTAATCAACTAACTAGATGATCAGTTAAATTCACTTTTTAAAATATAGAAATTTCTAAAGTTAGTCACCAGAAATTCATCCACTTGTTTTTAGAAATCATTTACCAGCACAATTTTTTATGAAATGAATTATTTTCTTTCTTAATCTGTTTTTGGTCAAGATGTAGGAAAATAAACTTTTCATTTGCTAAATCATATGAATGGTAGACTTGAAAGTGGCATGGACATATTGATACTACAGCCTGAAGGATTTTCTTATTTGTGCAATAGACTTAATCCACATTTCATATTTTTTAAAGGGAATTAATAATCTAGTATCCCCTATAAATTCATTCAGGTTGATAAATTCTTCTATTGTAGTATGATTTTGTTTTCTGTTAAGCTTGCAATACAGAATATGTTTTTCAATTCTTTAATATATTTTATAACTTGAAATTATAAACCAGAAAGGAGAGAATTGTTAGCGAATCAGTACAATTTATAGTATTTGTCTCATGACTACTGCTAAAACCTATATGATACTGATTATATAATAATGCTTATATAGTGAATTATTTTAGCACATATTATTTATATATAACTTAAACTCATTCTGTAAGTTTTTTCCTTGTTTTTTTATTCAAAACTTATAAAGAGTAAATTGCCAGTGTAATGCCCTATATTACCAAATTTTTTATTTTTCTACAAGATATTTTCCTGCAAAACCACCATATAACTATGAGAATCAGGAAATCAACACAGATCTATTTCTACCCTCTATATTAGACTTGAATATTACAGATCACATTGAAGTTTTGCCAGTTTTTCCAATAATATTTTTTATAGCAAAAGGATTCCATCTAATATCTCACGTTGCAGTTATTTGTTGTTATCCTATTGATCTTTTTTGATCATGAACAGTTCCTCAGTCTTCCCTTGACATCAATAACTTGGACATTTTCAAAGATTATTTTACAGAATGTATCTCAGTTTGGCGTTTTCTGATATTTCTTCATGATTTGATCTTTGTTTGTTTGTTTGTTTGTTTGTTGGTACTGGAGATTGAACTCAGGGGTACTTGACCACTGAGCCACATCCCCAGCCCTATTTTGTGTTTTATGTAGAGACAGGGTCTCACTGAGTTGTTTAGTGCCTTGCTGTTGCTGAGGCTGGTTTTGAACTCACGATTCTCCTGTCTCAGCCTCCCAAAGTGCTGGGATTACAAGCTTGTGCCACCGCGCCCGGCTCATGATTTGATCTTTGGAATTATCGTGATAAAAGTGATGACATGTCTTTCTCATTGCATTCTGACAAGGGCACACAACTCTGCTTTGTGTTTCTAGTGGTGTTAACTTGGATCACTTGATTAAGTTGATGGTTACCAGGTTTTTGTACTGTAAATTACTCTTTTGCCCTTAGTAATTAAATTTTATTTTATGGAAAGATACTTTGAGATAAATACCTTATTTCTTTTCAAACTTTTAATTTATTCTTGTGTATCAGTATGGATTTGTGGAACCCTATTTATTTAGGGTTTACTATCATTATTTCTTATGATTCTTTACTGTCATTGTTTGTTTTGATTCTCAAATTGTCCGAGATTTGGTCACTTTCAGGGCTAAATCTGCAAGCTTTTTTTGTTGTTGTTGTTGTTTTGGTACCGGGGATTGAACTCAGGGTTACTCAACCAGTGAGTCACATCCCCAGCCCTATTTTGCGTTTTATTTAGAGACAGGGTCTTACTGAGTTGCTTAGTACCTCTCAGTTGCTGAGGCTGGCTTTGAACTCACAGTTCTCCTGTCTCAGCTCCCCTAAGTGCTGGGATTATAGGTGTGTGCTACCGCGTCCTGCTCTTGATTTTATTTTCTATACAAGATATTCAAGGTCTGCCGTGTATTTTTCCCTGCTCTGGCCCTGGAATCAACCAGTATTTCAAGGAGCCAAGGTTCCTTTTATAAACATATTGAAAGACATGAGTTCATGTCATTATCTTCAGATCCTATCTAAAAGGTTCACCCTATATTTATAGTTCCTTTCACCTATAGTCACCTATAGGGTGAATTTACTTTTACTTAGCATATCCTTGATGAATTTACTTAATTTGATCAATCCCTGGGTGTGTATGTAATGAATTGCCTTTTGCTACCAGACCCTCTCTTCCCCATTAAGTAGATGTTCTCCTGGTTGGCCCTGACATCCTATACTGGAATAGTTCCATCCTTGCCCCATATCTCATGTGGATGCCTCCGCAGCCCACTTGGGCATTAACATCTCATATCAGGCTACATAGATGCTATGGGAATATGAGTGTGCTGGACTTGGTCATCTTTCCTCATTTATTTTATGAATTTCATTTGGAAAACATTTGATGGCCTATCTTGTATCCATGTTAAACATAAAAGATATGGATTCTGCCCTTAAAATTAGACTAAAAAGAGGATAAACAAGTGAAAATAATAACAATGATATTAATTCAGTTATACATACATACATATATAATCTTTTTATGAAGATAAAACAGATCCTATGGGAACATGAGTATACTGGACTTAGTCATCTCTCCTCAGTACACACTCACCCCATGGAGAGCCCACCAACAGTGCAGTAAAGGGCATTCCTATATATCCATGACCCTGACATAGCTGTCTCAGGTAAATCGGGGAGACACCTGACGAAGTTGAGCCAACTGGACCACCTCTTCAGTACAAAATGCACTGATTCTTCAACAAGTCTCTCATTGTTTCTCGTGTATGATTTTCATGTTGTGAGATATATCAAGCAATTGAAAAACTACATTCTGTATTGGGAAGTTAATAACAAACAGAATTACACTATAGCCTGTGCTGTGGCAATAAAAAAGAAAAAAGGAGAAACAAATACATGCTTATATGTCGATTTGTCAGGCTGCACCTCCCTCCCCACAGGGACGTTTCCTCATTCAACTCAGACTGCAGTATTCCCATGCAGGGCTGACTTCCTCCCTTTTGGCCTAATCCTCATTTCCTCCCTCCTCACCATAGACATCTTTCTTATCCTACCTCACCCAGGTTCTGCACTATGCTGAACCCTAATAGCCTGTCTGAGCTATGTCATGCAGACACTTATAAAATTTGTTTTTTGGAGCCTTGATTGTCATATTAATTTTAACTTATAAGAAATGTTTTACCAGTTAATTTCTCCAATATTCCTGTATTCATTTTTCCTTAAAGTGTTTTTCTTTTTCTTTTCTTTCTTTCTTTCTTTTTTTTTTTCCCTCTTACTAGCATTTCATTTTATGTGATCTCATTTGGTAATGGTTCTGATTACTCTAGAAGTTCCAAAAGAATTTTTTTATAATATTAATTTTAGTATATGATTTACATAAAATTTCTTTGTAGTTGGTAGGTGTAGTATAGGTTTATTGTTATGTTTTGTTTTGGGTACCAGGGATTGAACTCAGGGGCACTCAACCACTGAGCCACATCCCCAACCCTGTTCTGTATTTTATTTAGAGACAGAGTCTCACTGAGTTGCTTAGCACCTCGCCATTGCTGAGGCTGGCTTTCAACTCACAATCATCCTGCCTCAGCCTCCCGAATTGCTGGGATTATCGTGCATTACCGTGCTGGGCCTTGCCCTAATTTTTGACCTTGAGTAAGTAATTTCACACTTTTTGACTTCAACTTCCTCATTTGTAGGATGAATAGTTAGGATTACATCAGGAACACAATGAAGTATGTGGTCAGAAGTCCCATGTCATAATAAAAACTTCATTGGGCTGTGAGTATAGCTCAGTGTTAGAGTACTTACCTAGCATGTGCTAGACCCTGAGTTCAATCCCCTGGCTCCCCAACAAAAGAAAAGAAAAGAAAAAGCCTATTATCTATATTCAAGAGAGAGAATTTTGGGCTAACATTTTATTTTTTAAAGAATTGGTAAAAGAAGGCAATTCAGAGAGATATATAAATGACTGTTATGTGTATGAAGAAAGTTCACTATAGTAGTGTGTCAAGATACACAGCTTTCAAATTTTTTTATTAATTTGAGATTTAAAAAATAATACCACTGTTGGGTGTAGGTGCTGAGAGAAATGAGTTCTTTCTATATTGGGAAAGTAGAAATAAATACTGCTTACTTGGAGGACAGTTTAACACAATGTAATTCCGAAGCCTTCAAAATATGCCTTCAATTTTACTTTGCAATTTCATTTCTAGAAATTCGTTCTGTGGAAATTATTATAGATAGCACACAAAGTTGTATTCCAGAAGTATTCATTGATAATTCATTGATGATATAATATCACATAGCTATATTTAAATATAGCTATTTAGCCGGGCGCGGTGGCGCAAGCCTGTAATCCTAGCACTTAGGGAGGCTGAGGCAAGAGAATCACGAGTTCAAAGCCGACCTCAGCAAAAGCGAGGCGCTAAGCAACTCAGTGAGACCCTGTCTCTACATAAAACACAAAATAGGGCTAGGGATGTGGCTCAGTGGTCAAGTGCCCCTAAGTTCAATCTCCAGTACCCCCCCCCAAATTATATATAGCTATTTAAAATGACATGTAATATTTAATGACATTATTATTTAATGATGTGGCAGAATTTAGATAATTGTATTTTTTGTTTTGTTTTGTTTTTTGCTACCTGGAGTTGAACCCAGGATGCTTAACCACTGAGCAACATCCCCAGCCCTTTTTTGTATTTTATTTAAAGACAGGGTCTTGCTGAATTGCTAAGTGCCTCACTAAGTTACTGAGGCTGGATTTAAACTTGTGATCCTCCTGCCTTAGCCTCCTGAGTTGCTGGGATTATAGGTGTGTGCCACTGTGCCCAGCTAGAGAATTGTATTTTTTTTAATATTTATTTTTTAGTTGTAGGTGGACAGAATATCTTTATTTTTATTTTTATGTGGTGCTGAGGATTGAACCCAGTGCCTCACACGTGCTAGGTGAGCACGCTACCACTGCGCCATAACCCCAGCCCCGAGAATTGTATTTTAAAGTCAGTTTTCATGCTGTTTTTATAGTTTTTAAAGCTATATAAATGCGCGTATATGTATATGTGTATATGTATACACGTTAACAAAACTGAAATATATAATTTGGAATACTAATAGTAGAAAAGTAATTATCTCTGAATGGTAGTATTCCAGGTAACTCTTATTTTCATAATTTTTTCTCTTTTGTGTTATTCTGGGAACAAATAAAGTTCCTTACAGTGTCTTAGTGGAATACAAGTAATTTAGTTAATATTTTCAGGAAGGGATTTCTTTGAACCACAATTAAAACTTCACCTTTAAAGGTTGTTTTAGAATTATGTAAAATTGATCATTTGTGCAGGATACCAAATAATAGAAATTGCTCTGGCTATGTTTTCCTAAATAAAATTTAAAGTATGATTTTAACAAGTTTGGTTTCTAATAAAATCCCTTGTAGCAATAAAATATAGAAAATATGAAGAATGGACACATGTTTATGTGTAGAATTTTCATAGAAAACTAGAAAGTGAAAACTTGACTTTTATATTGGTTTGTTTCTGCAGCAGAGCACCAAATATGTATCTTCAGTTCATAAGATGTTTCTTATGCCTTTATCAAAATGACTGATGTCTATTATCTCATAATATATAGATTTTTCTTTCATTTAGAAGTGTTAGCAATATACTCTTCTCTCTCTTTTTCTGCACCATCTCTTTGTCTAATCTTAGGAGCAATTTGTTATTGCTCTTTACCTTAGAGCAATTTTCGTCATGTTTTTCATTTGAAATTTGAGATAGTAGTTCATATGGAAGAATACACAATATTTTTGAACATATATGACATACATATTAAGATTTTTTTTGTGGATTCATATCCAAAATGTTTTTATAGTACCATACTGCTTCTACAATAACCCTGTAATCAGGTGTAATTTTAAAGTGTTGAAAGTAAAGCTTCATATTGGGTTTGATTTGGAGAAAGTTTTTTTTTTAATTTTTTTTTTTAGTTGATGGATTTTTATTTTATTCATTTATTATTTATATGTGGTGCTGAGGCTCGAACCCAGTGCCTCACGCATGCTAGGCAAGCGCTCTACCACTGAGCCACAGCCCTATCCCCTTGGAGAAAGTTTTTGAGGCACTTTATTAATCCACTGTGTGGGGTGACAGCAAGTTACCATTTTAAACCTAGAAGTTGATTCTTTGTGTGTGTATGTGTGTGTGTGTATGTGTGTTTGGTACCTGGAAATGAACCCAAGGGTGCTTAACCACTGAGCCACACTCCTAGCCCCCTCCCTTTTAATTTAGAAACAGGATCTTGCTGAGTTGTTTAGGGCATCACTAAGTTGCTGAGGCTGGCTTTGAACTCGTGATCCTCCTGCTTCGGCCTCCTGAGCTGCTGGGATTATAGGTGTGTGCTATTGTGCCTGGCATTTCTTAGTTTTTTTTTAGGGTATGAAATGAAAAATGTAGCTCATGATGAGATAAGAGGAAGGAAAAAAGTAAAGTGAATTTCATTCATTTAAGAGATACTATTTGTGAATGGTCACTAGCCATTGGTATTAAGCTCATGTAAATATGACAGGTTATTTCATAAACCTTAAGTAAAATCAGCAACTTTTTGGGGTATTATTGACTTGCAATAAATTGTGCATATTTAAAATATGCAGCTTGATAAGTTTTGACTTATATGTACACATAGATCAAACCATCACCACCATCACATGATTTATTCATCACAAGTTCCCTCATGATTCCTTTGTAATCTTCCACTCCTACTCCTGTCCCTAGGCAACCTCGTCTGCTTTCTGTCACTGTAGTTTCTTTGCCTTTTCTAGAATTTATATAAATGGAATCATACTCTGTGATATTTTTTAGACTGTCTTCTTTTCTTCTTTTTTGGTACCAGGATTGAACTAGGGGTACTCGACCACTAGTTGAGTGGGGATGATCCACATCCCCAACCCTATTTTGTGTTTTATTTAGGTCTCACTGCCTTGCTTAGCACCTCCCTGTTGCTGAGACTGGCTTTGAACTCACACTTCTCCTGTCTCAACCTCCCAAAGTACAGGGATGACAGGCATGTGCCACTGTACCCGGCTTAGACTGTCGTCTTTGACATAGAATAATGATTTTTAGATTCATCCATGTTGTAATATGTATCAGTAGTTTTCAGACAGATTCTGTACACCTTTTTTTGTTGCTTTTTAATTTTTTTTTTTTTTTTAAGTTGTAGATGGACACAACACCCTCACTTTATTCCATTATTTTATGTGGTGCAGAGGATCAAACCCAGTGCTTCACAAGTGCGAGGCGAGCACTCTACCACTGAGCCACAACCCCAGTCCAGATTCTGTACACGTTTAAGAATACTTTCATCACTTTGGACCAAATTCTTATTTAAATCAAGCATAGCAAGATAATCTGATTTGGGACTTTTAATTTTGAACATTTTAGTCTAGCCTAATACTTTTTAATCCACAAAGCATTTTAAACATTCCAGGACTAAGACATTTTTATTGTATTGCTTCATAGTTACTCATAAAATTAAAGATAATTTTCTTAAATAGGCTTATTTCTGATTTCCTGTTGTGTTTTATTATTTGTTCTCAAAGGTGGGGGTTGTGATTCAGTTTCTCTTTCTGAATAGTTATTTCTGGGCAGTTAGAGACTGTGTTAAATAATGGTAATGATGAATCAAAACACTGAGGTAATATTACTGTTATCATCTAAGCCATTTTTACTGCATATTATTTGTATTTTAAAAAATAACAGCAGCTGCTATTTGCTTACTATGAGAAAGTTATTGAGCTTACTTTTTATACAATATTTTCATTTTATTATTAAAATAACTGTGGTATAAATATTATTATTCCCATTTACCAAATGTCACAGTGATAGAGTGAAAACGTAGGCTATGACAACAGTACACTGTCAGATGTGAACTCTGCTTTTAAAAATATCACCATGCAGGGTGCAGAGGCATGTGCTATGATCCCAGCAACTCCGGAGGCTGAGGCCAGAGGATCACAAGTTCAAGGCCAGCCTTAGCAATTTAGTAAGACCTAATCTCAAAGAAAGAGAGAAAGAAAGAAAATAAATAAATAAATAAATGGTTGGAGATGTAAGATGTAGCTCAGTGGAAGAGAAAGAAGAAGGGAGGAAGGGAGGGAAGGAGGGAGGGTGGGTTGGAGATGTAAGATGTAGCTCAGTGGTAGAATGCCCCTGGGTTCAGTCCCCATTACCACAAAAGTTAAAATGTCACCTTATTTCTCCCAGTGCTGCCGCTATACACATGGCATTTTACTCCATTTGTAGAATCTGCAGAACTAAAGTTTTCTTTTTGGGGGGCTGGGGCTGTAGCTCAGTGGTAGACTGCTTGCCTAGCATGCGTGAGGCACTGGGTTCGAGCCTCAGCACCACATATAAATAATAAATGAATAAAATAAAAATCCATCAACAACTAAAAAATATTTTAAAAAATAAAAATAAAAAAAAATAAAGTTTTCTTTTCTACCTCACCATGGTCTTAACCCTTATAAACATTAAAAGAATCTTGGAACAGTCTTGGTTCTGTAACAGATACCTCCTGTAGCTCATCTCTGATCTCTACCACAAGTACTTGTGTCTTAACTAGTAGTAAAATATTGGATTTGAAGCATTTATAATTTTCTGAGAAATGGAAAAGTTATGTTTAAATCCTTTGTAATATATGAACTTCAAGTTAGCCAAATTTAGTTGTCTCTTTTATAAAAATTATCTGATTGTTCTTTCCCAATTAAAAAGAAGGTGTTTAATATTATCTATTCCTTTAAAATCTTAGAGCATTTGAGGTGAAGTACAGAGTTTTCACTTGTACAAGCAGTAAATGTGTATCTACTCATTTTACAAGTTGTATATTTTGGGGGAAGGGTGATTAATAATTGAACATTTACTCCATGCTTGCTGTAAGTAAGATGCTATGCAGATATAAAGATACATAGAATAGCCTTGCAATATTAACAACGGAAGTCAAAATAGAATTGCAGCTGCCATTTTTATCAGGTGTTCATATATACCAAGCATTGTGTAAGGCACTTTACATATTACTATTTTTAATACTTAGAATTTTGTGAAGTAGGTAGTACCTCTATTTTATAGGTAAGGAAATTGCATCTCAAAGGAATTTAGAACTTTGCTTAAGATGGCCTACCCTAAGAGTGGCACAATTAGTCTTTGAGCCAGTATTTTTTTTTCCTTGTGGTGCTAGGGATTGAACCCAGGAATTCATGCATGCTGGGCAAGCATTCTACCACTAAGCCATATCCCAGTACCTCCCTTCTCCTTTTAATTTTATTTTGAGACACGGCTTAAGTTGCCCAGGCTGACCCTGAATTTGGGATTCTCCTGCCTCAGTCTGTGGAGTAGATGGGATTACAGGCATGCACCAAGTGCCTGACTTTAAGCTAGTTTGATTGCTTTTGCTACAGTATATTATGATTCTTCCAGGTGTAGTTGGGATAGAGTGAAAGAAGCATACAAATTATGTAATCTGTTATTTTCCAAAACCTAATATGAATGCTCTAAGCAAAGCATAAACAATACAAAAAGCTTAGTTGAAGAAAATTTCAGTTTGGATTATAGGGAAGGAATCAAAAAGAAAATATTATTTGAACTAGGCCTTGATTGTATAATAGCAAAGGAGGCAGGCATTCATCTGGGAGGATATGTTTTAGATACAGTGAAAATAATATGCAAATTAAAGACCATCTTCAACAGATGGCAGGCTGTCTGATAACTGTTTAATGGGCATGGTGTATTAGAAATATCACTTAGCGGGATGTGAGATTAGAAATAAAAGGCAATTCAGTTTGTGTCTCTCAGAGTATAGATAAAACCCCTGAAGGATTGAAGCTAATAAGATTTGCTAGGTAAATAATCAAATTTGTCTTTAAAGCATTCAGAAGTAGTTCTTGATTCTTAATTTGGGATTGTAGGAAAAGGTCTGAGTCAGAAGCAAATATAAGCTCCATCACTATTCTTGAAGCTTCATGAAGGCAGGAATTTAATTCATCACTAAATTTAATTCATCACTGCATTCCTAGCATTCAGAAGAGTGCCAAGTGCAAAGTGCACTAATTTTTTGGTAGAAATAAAAAAGGAGGAACTTTGATAGCACTAGATCATGAGATCAAGAAAGATAAAGAAATATTGGAAGAGTTAGTGGTGATAAAAACCAAAGAAGTCAACATTTTTAAAATTTTGCCTAGAACCCTCCTGGGTACTCTGATGACAGTGATTTTTCATGACAGTGATTTTCCTAGAATAGAATAGGTTTGTATAGGTTTGTAGATGCTTGCCAGAGAATGTGGTATGAACAATACGAACAATTAACAGTCTTTTTTTCTTTTATTTTTTCTTTTTTTGGTACTGGGGATTGAACATGGGTGCTTTACATTCCTAGCCCTTTTTAATGTTTTATTTTGAGGCAGAGTCTCATTAAATTACTTGGGCCTCAATAAGTTGCTTAAAGAGAATTTGCTATCCTCCTTCCTCAGCCTCCTGAGCCACTAGATTATAGGCATGTGCCACTGCTGCTGGCACAATTTACAATTTTTTTTAAATTAAAAATCATGCAATTCAACAATTTATAGTGTAACAAAGACTCCCTTACAGACCTTCTGTCTTGAGCATATTTCCATCCTTGCTGTAAAAAGGAGATAAGCCTGGATTTACCAGTTTGAGATTCATTTAGATTAACAAAGAGATAAATACTTAAGTCTCCCAGAGGAATTGTTACCATTTGTATCTTCAGACTTGAACTGTTTGTTTACAGCTACTTCAGCTAGGCATTCGGAAATGGCAGTAAAGGAATGTGAATTTGTATCCACTCTCTAGAAAATAGGCTTCTATAGGTAAAGAACTTGTTTTATAGGTAAAAGGGATAGTTATGGTGGGAGAGTAGAGAAGATTATAAAGAAGTACCAAGGGTTAACTCCCTTAGTTCTTTTCTAGAACTATCAGATTGGTCCTTGATCTGCCTTTACATTATCATAGTTGTTTATTGTTTGTTGTTTTTTGTTTTTCAGTCGGGTCCCTCTCTGTTACCCAGGCTGGCCTTATTCCTGGGCTCAAGTGATCCTCCTATCTCAGCCTCCTGAGTGCTGGGACTACAGGCACGTGCCACAATGCCCATCTTGTACTCTCATAGTATTTTAACTTTGCTATATTCTTACAAATTAATTCAAATTATACTTCTATATTTCTCTTTTTTTCTGCTAGATTGAAAGTTTCTCAAGTGCAGTGAAACAACTATTTGTTGCTTTTCATGGTTGCATATAGTTGATATTTAGATGTTACTTGAACTTAACTGACTGAGACACAGTTTTAGATAATTAGCCCAAAGTTCCTTGCCCTTCCTTAGCACGCATTTGCTGGTAATGACAGAAGTATGACTATTATATGTTTCCTTTGGATTATTCTAGTATTCTTTTCCCTTTCTTCATCATTAGATAGAAATGGAAAAATGTGCCAGGTGCACTGGTACATGCCTGTAATCCTAGCACTTTGGAAGCTGAGACAGGAGAATTGCAAGTTCAAAGCCAGCCTCAACAATGGTGAGGCTCTAAGCAACTCAGTGAGACCCTGCCTCTACATAAAACACAAAATAGGGCTGGAGATGTGGTTCAGTGGTTGAGTACCCTTGAGTTCAATCCCTGGGATCAAAAAAAAAAAGAATGGAAAAATGCAACTCTACCAGATTTAAGTTTTACCTGGGGCTAGGGAAGGAAGATCCTTTGTCTTATACCAGGTTGACATTTACTTCAGGACTCAAAACTGTGTCTCTAGTTATACATTTAGGCTCACGGATTATCCAGTTTTTCTGAGCAAGATATTCTTGAAAACACATTCATAAGAAAAATTATGAAAAATATAATTTTCCCTATGTACCATTTTTTTATTTGGATAAGAATATAGTGCACTGTTTACCACTAGATGGAGTTTCAGTGAATATAAGTTGAAGTTTTGGCAGAGCTTAAAAATGGGCCACTGATTTGACTTGTTTCAATATGCTATGCTGTATTTGGCTTTAAGCTGATATCACATAAGCAAGTTATAAAGTTATGGAAAAGGGAGCTGCTTATTTAGATCAATTACATTGTGAGACAAATACATTTTAACAAAACAGACTGATATTTTTACCACCATTAAGTATGTCTTTAAAAATTAGAAGCTTTTTGGGGCTGGGATTGTGGCGCAGTGGTAGCATGCTCACCTAGCACGTGTGAGGCACTGAGTTCGATCCTCAGCACCACATAAAAATAAAATAAAGATATTCTGTCCACCTATAACTAAAAATAAATAAATAAAATTTAAAAAAAAAAAAGAAAAACACTGCCATTATCCCTCCCCCCACCAAAAAAAAAAATTAGAAGCTTTTTGAATAGAAATTTTGAAATGTCAGATCTTGTTTTTTCTTCTCAGACTTGAAAAGTAAGAACTTTTACTCTTTTAAAGGCTGTCCTTCAGTCATACCCCTAAGGGCAGAATTAAATGTTTCTCACTCATTAAACTCCTTTGGTAGAGTTGGATATATAAATACCTATGGTTAAGGCATTTACATGGGTGTTTGTATTTCAGGGGCAGTGTTCTGTCATTTATAAAGTTTGTTAATAGTGACTGGATTTTTGGATATTCTTAGTGTGGCAGAGTATAATTTGAGTGCTTTCATTTTCTGTGTTTCAAGAAGTGTTTCGAAACTGTTTTTAATATTGTGAAATCACTTTGTTTTTCAGTATCCTTGCCATGAAAAAGAGAACGTGATAAGTTGTTCAACTTATGAAATTCAAGTTACATGTAAATTCTACCAGGTATGTGCACAAATTGGGTATTTTTAACTATTTTTAATATCTTAGTGTGTAAATTTTTCAAAGATTGTTTCTATTAGATAAATATTTCACTGTGGCAGATGTGGTGGTGTATACCTGTGATCCCAGCAAGTTGGGAGGCTGAGACAGTAGGATCACTAACTAGAGACTAGAGAATCACAGCCTCTGGGACAGGAGCCCCTGTTTCTCCTTTGCTAGCAAAGCAATAAAACTTCTTTTTCATTTTTCTCAAAATCATGTCCTTGTTGTTGGATTGGCATTAGGGACAAGGACAGAGCTTTCAGTAATAATTCTGGCACTCCAGATGGGACCCGAGAGCAGCCCCCACTCTAGTTTCTTGAGTAGGCCTCACACCCCAAGGAACCCCACCTCTGTGCTGAGGATGCAGAGTGGCTGGGAACTTGTTGAGAGCCAGCTACAGGAGATTTAGGAGAATGGTGAGTTTGCCTCAGGTTGAACCAGAGTAGCTATTTCTTTGAGTAAAGGGACCCTCCCAGCAGCTGCCAAAGCTTCTTTTGCTTCAGGGATCTCCTGCTTTCTCTCCCTGAAGGGTATAGGTTGCTCCATCATGGTTCACTTTGAGAAAAAGGAAACCGAACTTAGTAAAGTCGTGACAACCTTAGCTATCTGGTAAGATCCCCTGTGCACATACAGAGACCCTTGATTCCACACGTCTGGTTCCTATTTGTGGAAACATCTGGTCCCTCTTTGTGGAGACATATTTGACATCCCTGGTATAGGAGTCATGGTTAGGTGGGATTTGAGAACCTAGGGATATTTACTCCCTTCTGGTATATTCTAGGTTCTCATCCAGCACACTCCCAGCACAGTTTCTCAGCCTGGCCCCAGGCAGCCACAGATCATCTCACTGTGGGTTAAGGACACCAGTCCTAAACTGCCGGGAGGTGGGGGGTGGGGGTGAGAGGGGGTGGGGAATATCCCAGAAAAGCTATCTGGGCTGCAGGAAAATGACCAAAGAGAACCCGACCTCTCTCCTGCCTTCCAGCCCCTTTTGCCCATGGTGGGGTGGAGGCTGCTGACCATAAACAATGTGGCAGTAGGTTTCAACACTGTTAGTTTATGATCTAAGGACAGGAATAGTCTCGCCTCTTAAGATCTGACAGGCCACCCTATTTGGCCAGGTGATATCCATCGCTGGGGCAAAGCAGTTCTTGCTATAACAGAATTCCATCAAACAAAATGCCTGGGGAGACTGGCAGAATAAACAGCTGCACCCAGAAAAAAAGACAGAAACTAAGACTAACCTATGTTTTGTAGGCAGCCTCTTACAAAGGCATCTTCAAGGTATCCTAAAGAAAAGGATGGAAAGGGCATATTAATATGCCTAGTATAAGAAAAAGACCCAAAAGGAGCCTTTGGGTACAGTCGATATTGGGGAACTCACTTAAAGTTGATGGCATTGTGATAATGATAAGAGAGAAGTAAGGCTCAAAAATATCTTGTGCTCCAACCCCTTGAATGCAACCTGGGAGAAAAAAGAGTAAGGCACAGTTTTTATATATGTTGGATTGCCCAAACCTCTCCTAATGAGATTTGTATAAATTAAATTCAGATAACATTCGTAAGGATTGTTTCAGAATATGAATTTAAGAAAGGGTCCAAAACTAGAAAAGATAAGAAAGTTAAAGGAAATAAATATTATGAAAATATGAAAATATATTTTAGTACAAAAAATTAGAAGGTAAAAGAAATGCTTCTAGATGAGAAAGCGTTTTGTCTGGTAAAGTAGTATTCTTGTGCTAAAGACCAAGATGAAAAAGAGGGCAAAACTAAGACTGTAAACAAGTTGTGAATGCCTAAGTCGCAGAAGTTTTGCAGAAGGTAAACCTCAAAAAGTGTGTGATTAAATTGGCTGTAATTAGCGCAAAGTTACTTGAACTTTAATGTACGGATATGAAGCAAAGTCTGAAACATTGATCTTTTATCTATCAAGATAATATCCTTGTATCTGTTGGGTTTTATTACTTAGGGAAACTAAGTCTTAAAGGAATTAGGGTTTGTACTTGATTTAAAGTCTTTTAAATGATTACTTTGTAACTGGTTAGATGAAGAACTGTTATTTTAGATTATAATAATATAGTTGACACCCTAAATATATGTGACTAGATATAAGTATCCATCTGAGAACTGTATCTATCCAGGCCTTATCTAAGTGTTATGTCAAAGTTTATAAAATGAAAGTTTATCAGCCGGGCGGTGGCTCAAGCCTGTAATCCCAGCACTTAGGGAGGCTGAGACAGGAGAATTGCAAGTTCAAAGCCAGCCTCAGCAACGGCGAGGCACTAAGCAACTCAGTGAGACCCTGTCTCTACATAAAACACAAAATAGGGCTGGAGATGTGGCTCAGTGGTCGAGTACCCGTGAGTTCAATCCCCAGTACCAAAAAAAAGAAAAAAGAAAGTTTATCTAGGTTTACTGGCAAAGTAACCAGTAAGTGCTCTCCTTTATACATTGTATCTGACATAGAAGGGCCACACTGTTATTTGAAGACCTGTCTTATATCTGTTTGCTTTGACTTAAGTCTATTTCTGATTATTAACACTGTTTCCTAAATGTACAAGAGATACAAGGCTATCCCTTGATTTTTACTAGTACTGCTAACCCATGCAGACCTGTGATTGTTGTTACCGTACACTGTGGGTTCTAAATTGCGCTTTAAAAGTTAAACTCAGTTAAATGTAAAGCTTAGAGGAGAACACTTTACCAAGTTGGTGTTTTGCAAACTAAAATTATCTGTAACAGTCTTGGATTTGTACAGAAATAACAAATTTGGTTGGTATTTATTTATGTCATTTGATGTTTCATAGCTGGATAAAGTAACCTGTTGTCAATAAGTTATATATACACTCTTGTGTTACTTTTCATGCTGAAATAGGAATGTAAATGTATTTTTGGAAGGTAATGAGAGCCTGATCTGTTTAAAGGTGGTATTGTAAAATGGAAGTATTTTGCCACTTTTTCCACAAAATGAAAGTTGAAAGTTCTCTTAGCCTTAGTTTGATGCATGTTTCAGATGTAGTGGTGTATGGTGTTGTTTGTCAAGAGCCCCACCTTACCTGAGATAAAGCTCTGCCTCCCACCTTACTCCATGTTAGAATGGCTCCAAAATAGGCTTGACTTGAGCTCATTTAAAGTTGAGTTCAAAAGATGGATTTTTGTTGTAAAGATTACTGTGTCCTCAAAATAAATAGGAGATATAATACATAACTAAGTAAAGGTTTAAGATTATAAAAACGTTTTTCTTGGTTCATAGCTATTATGCAAATTGAATATGTTTTTGCTCTGTTAATTTCATTTTGTATTTTCCTTGTAAACTTTGTAACTATTGCTTATTAGTGTTTTGCGGAAGTATTGCTTCTAATAAAACAACTTGATTTAATTTGAGATAATAAACCATTACTTATAGGACAGATAGTATATAATGCTGACTTTCAGTACTAATACCAACTAAATGAAAGAGGTAACTGTAAAATTATACAAATTGAAGTCATAACCTGTCATTCCCACTTTAAGACTGGCAAAATTGGCCTGTTGGGTGTTTAAAAACAAAAACTTGGAGACCAAAGTCAAAGAAGTAAAAGGGCCAAGGAAAAAGCAGCCAACATTTTCGTCCTTGCCCTTTAAGGTCAGCCAGGACCCATAGAACAATGGGACCCCTCTCTGGTCCCTGCAACTCTGGTCACCTGATCTGCTGATTAGGGAGATGGAGAGGACCCTAGAGAACAGGAAGCCAACCAGTGTACATTCTGCAAAGAGGAGGGTCATTGGAGATGAAAATGTCCCTGATGCTTCCAAGAGAAGCCACATATGGTCAGCAAGACTCTTACTCATCCTGGCAGATGGCACCACTGGTAGAAGAAAGCTAAAGGAGCCAAGAGGCTTTGCACACACATCCCTAAAGAGTGATCTCTGAAGAATTTCAGCTGAATTTTTTTTTAATTTTTTTAAAATATATATTTTTTATCATAGATGGACACAATACCTTTATTTTATTTATTTATTTTTATGTGGTACTGAGGATCAACCCCAGTGCCTCATGCATGCAAGGCAAACGCTCTACCACTGAGCTACAATCTCAGCCCCTCTTTTTAAATTTTTTAATTTGTTCTTTTTAGTTACACATGACAGCACAATATATTTTGACATATCATACATACAAGGAATATAACTTCCCTTTTTTTTTAGTATTTATGTTTTAGTTGTAGGTGGACAGGATATCTTTATTTTATTTTTATGTGGTGCTGAGGATCGAACCCAGTGCCTCACGCGCGCTAGGTGAGCACGCTACCACTGCGCCATAACCCCAGCCCCGATACCTTCCCATTTTTTTATGGTTGTACATCATGTGGAGTTATTGGTCATGTATTCATATGAGAATACAGAAAAGTTATGTCTGATTCATTCTACTGTCTTTCCAATTCCCATCCCCACTCCCTTCCCTTCATTCCCCTTTGTCTAATCCACTGAACTTCTGTTCTTCCACCCACCCATTCATTGTGAGTTAGCATCCACATATCACAGAGAACATTCAGCCTTTGTTTTTTTGGGATTGGCTTATTTCACGTAGCATGATAGTCTCCAGTTTTTATCCATTTACAGGCAAATGCCGTAATTTCATTCTTAATGGTTGAGTAATATTCCATGTGTATATATACCACATTTTCTTTGTCCATTAATCTGTTGAAGGGCACCTAGGTTGGTTCTGTAGCTTGGCTATTGGGCATTCAGCTGCTATAAACATTGATGTGGCCAAGTCACTATAGTATGCTGACTTTAAGTCCTTTGGGTATAAACTGAGGAGTAGAATAACTGGGTCAAATGTTGGTTCCATTCCAAGTTTTCTGAGGAATCTCCATACTGTTTCCAGAGCAGTTGTACCAATTTGCAGTCCCACCAGCAATATATGAGTATACCTTTTCCACCACATCCTTGCCAACATTTATTGTTATTTGTATTCTTGATAATTGCCTTTCTGAATGGAGTGAAATGTGAGATGAAGTCTCAGTGTAGTTTTAATTTGCATTTTTCTACTTGCTAGAGATGTTGAACATTTTTTCATATATTTGTTGGCTGATTTCTTCTGTGAAGTGTCTGTTCACAGAAGGAGAAATCTATTAATTGGGTTATTTGGTTTTGATTTTTTTGTTTGTTTTTTGTTGTTTGTTTTTTGTGTGCAGAGTTTTTTTGTTTTGTTTTGTTTTTTCAGTGTTAAGTTTTTTGAATTCTTTATATATCCTGGAGATTGATGCTATGTCTAAGGTGCAGGTGGCAAAGATTTTCTCCCATTCTGTAGGGTCTCTCTTCCTCTTCTTGATTGTTTCCTTTCAGCTAACTTTTAAGAGTAAATAGGGGAGCTGGGGTTATGGCGCAGTGGTAGCGTGCTTGCCTAGCATGCGTGAGGCACTGGGTTCCATTCTCAGCACCACATAAAAAGAAAATAAAAGATATTCTGTCCACCTACAACTAAAAAATAAATGTTTTAAAAAAAAAAGAGTAAATAGGAACAAGGTCAGTTCTGACCAGTGTGGTCTTAAACATCTGGCAGGGAAGCATAGCAAACACAGTCCTACGTGGACATTTAAAAGGAAAAACAATATTGCTGTTTTTGTTTTTAATATAACGTAAGACGTTAACTTAAGGCTGACTTATGTCAGCCCTATCAAAAGTAAGTAAAGCTGGAGGCTATAAAGGAAAGGTTCTTGTGTGGGAGGGAGTGCCTAATAATAATGATCACACAGGACTCTAGAGTCACAAGTTTGTCCTGAGGTAATTTGAGTCTGATCTTGTTGCTGAAAGCTCAGTCCTTGTCCCCGATGCCAGTCTAATAACCAGTACATAGTTTTGGGAAAAAGGAAAAAGGAGGTTTATTGCTTTGCTAGCAAAGGAGAAACACAGGGGACTCCTGTCCCAAAGGCCGTGATTCTGCCCATCATGGAGAACAGGGGGGTTTTTTGGTACTGAGGATTGAACCCAGAGGTGCTTAACCACTGGGGCACATCCTCAGCTCTATTTTGTATTTTATTTAGAGACAGAGTCTCACTGAGTTGCTTAGCACCTCACTCCTGCTGAGGCTGGCTTTGAACTCACGACCCTCCTGCCTCAGCCTCCCAAGCCTCTGCGATTACAGGTGTGCACTGCATCCAGGGACAGAGGTTTTTTAAAGAGGTGGTTCAGAGAAAATGAGATTAGGGAGGAGGGATCAGGAAGGAGAAGACCAGGGAGTAGAAGGTTAGGGAAAAGAAGATCAAGAAGGAGAAAGTTAGGGAGAAGAAAGTCAGGGAGAAGAAGGTTGGGAAAAAGAAAAATCATGTTAAGTTTCAAAGTGACAAAGGGATATAGTTAAAGCATCAAGTGAATTCCTATTGCAATCTCATAGACCTACAAGTCTTCCTAACCTCCTACATTGATAAACTCTGTTTTCACTGATACGATTGAGTTACTGTCCTCATGGTTTTCAGAGACAGGCTGAAATACTAATTGCTTTTCTGCTAATTGTTTACAAAAAAGGAATGCTTTGATATCTTGTTTATTGTTGTTTTAGCATGATCCCTGCCTTATGTATGCTTTATCCAGTCACTTGCCATCTGCCACTGTGGACCTCTGGACTGCTCTTATGCTGAATACCCTTAACTGTCCATGTTCCACTTGATAGAGAACAAGGACTTTGGGTTACTTTTCCCAATTTTGCCCTCTTTCAGCAGGAAGCAGCTTGGAGAGGTCTTCACCAATGTTTCCATAGAAATGGAATATAGAAATTGACAGTGGGGAAATGTAACAATGGTCGCCTTTATGCTTTAAATATAACCCTTGCTGCTCTACCACTGCAACTTATTTTTAAAATGGACATGTTTCTTTTTCTACCTCTCCCTGCTTCTCCCTAAGCTCTCCCCCTCCCTAATCTCTGGAGAACCAGGATTACCTTTCTTCCCCATTTTAGGCAGATTTGTCTGTCCTTGAGTACACACCCATCATGGGAACAAAGTAGTCCAGACTTTGGGGATGATACCAGAGATCTCAGAAATGACTATCTCCCAAGTGAATTACAACTCCAACAGAGAGCATGTGGAATGTAGCCTTTGAATCACCTCTTTAAAAAACAAACAAACAAACAAACAAAGCTCCCTATTCCTGATGATGGGCAGAATCACAGCCTCTGGGACAGGAGTCCTTTGTGTTTTCTCCTTTGCTAGCAAAGCAATAAAACTTTTTTTTTCCTTTTTGAGAAAAAGGAAAAAGATTAGAGACCAACCTCAGCAGCTTAGCAAGACTCTATCTCAAAAAATGAAATGAGCTGGGGATGTAGCTCAGTGGTGAAGCACTCAGGGTGAAACCCCTAGAAGCAAAAAAAAAAAAAAAAAGAAAGAGAGATGCTGTACATAATTTCTAGAAAGAAAGCAGAAACAAAAGCTGCAAGTTGAGCGAAGAAATAATTGGACACTTTAAGTGGAAATTTAAAAGTTGTAATGTATTCTTTGACTCAAAAATGTCTTTTTGTAGTTGTTTTGCTTGAATCAGGATCCAAAATATCTTTATATTACTTCTAGTATGTTTATGAAATTTTTAAAAATTTGATGTAGTCCTTTTTTTACTCCATGGCATACATTTGTTAAAGAGACCAGGTAATCTGTCCTCTGGATTTTCCCATGTATTGGATTTGGCTGTTATCCTGTATTTTCTTGTAGTTGGAGCTAGAGAGGGCTTGATTAGTTTCAGGTTTGATATCACCTCAACCCCTTCAAGGATACTTCATCATTGCTTTCTGTTGCATCATGTTAGGATGTATTTGGTTCAACTTTAGTGTTGTTAATTTAAGATTGATTCATGTCATATGCCTGATGCAACCATGATAAAGTTTCACTCACCTTAATAGTTTTTTAAAAATTACACATAGATGATAGTTGCTCAGATTCATCTCACTGAGGGTTGAAGTGATTTTCTAATTATTTCAGTCTTTCTGCACTTACTAAAGAAATTCTTTTATAAAGAAATTTTTCTTCAACTATTTAGTTATTTGAAATACACATTTAGGCAAAAATAGAATAAATGCTTTTTTTTCTTTCTTTTTTTTTTTTGGTACCGCAGATTGAACTCAGAGGTACTCAACCACTGAGCCACATCCCCAGCCCAATTTTGTGTTTTATGTAGAGACAGGGTCTCACTGGGTTGCTTAGCGCCTCGCCGTTGCTGAGGCTGGCTTTGAACTCACAGTTCTCCTATCTCAGCCTCCCAAAGTTCTGGGATTACAGGAGTCCGCCACCACACCTGGCTCTTTTCCCTTTTCTTAACAGTTTTCAGATGTTGGGTTGCATGATTTGCTTGTCTTTATTAGTATTTTGCTGTACACCAAACTTTCTTTGAATATTCTGTTCTTTTACTTTGAGTTCTGGAAAGTTCATTTATTTTTAGAAAAACATTTCTGTCATTTTTTCGTATTCTCTGTGTGTGTCCTTCTCAACTCTGAAACCTTCTTTCTCTAAGGTTTCCTGAAGCACACTGTATCTAGATGAAGTTACCTACTTAATTTTTGTCTTATTTCTTAGTGTTTATTTAGGTAGACTATTTTGTGTGTGTGTGTGTTTTCTTTTTGCTGAAGTACAATGAAAATAGAATAGAATAAAATACACTACATAGAATAAAATCTGTTAATCAGTCTTTTCTTTTTTGGACATTTCCTTTTGGGTTCTGTTAAGGAACCTTTGTGTATTATAAAATTGTGAAGGTGCTTTCCGGGTTTTCCTTCTGTAATCTTTTGCTTTGCTTATCACTTTTGGATCGCTGATCTGCTAGTGACTTTTTTGGTTTGATGTGAAATAGGAGTCAAGGGTCATATTTTTACTTACGGATATTTAGTTGACATAGCATTAAAGGCTCTGAACAGTACTATAAAGATGAACCCCACATACTTCAGCATTTCCCAAATGTATGTGTTATACAGATCTTTTTATATAATAGTTATTTATATCCCTGTAGAAAATGCTTTGGGAAACATTGATCTAAAGGATTGATTAGCTGGTGTTGTAAAGGGAATATTACACAATTATTAATTGAGTCAAATATAGTTGTTATTAAAACTTCTAGAACAAATTAAAGACCTATGTAAATCAGGTGACCTTATATATGAGTCCATATCTGGACTCCTTTCTTTTCTATTGCTTTATGTTTATCATTGGATTGATACCACAGTATTTCATTGTAGTTTTATAATGGTCTTAATATAATGTCTAATATTGTAAGTACTCTAGCTTCAAGATTGTCTTGCATATTCTGGGGTCTTGTGTGTTTCCTTATACATCTTAGGATCAGTTTACACCCACAAAATAAGCTTGAAATTTTGATTGAGATACTTGATTTATAATAGATTAGAGCAGAATTGTCATCTTATTAACTAACATTGAGTCTTCCATCCTTCATTTATTTAGGCCTTTAATTTCTTGTGGAAATATTTTTTAGTTTGGATTTTTTGTTGTTTGTTTGTTTGTTTTAGATGTATAGGTCACATTTTTTCATTAGATTTATTTTTAAGTATTTGTTAGGAATTTGCAGTTGTTTTACAACTGTCAGAAGAGGGCAATATATTAGATGAACAGTATTACCCTGTTGAAGTTATATTGTATTGAGTTGTTTACTATTTGAAGTTGTAATTATTGGTACTCAGTTCAGTCTGTCAAGATTTTTTGCAGCTATAACTTTTTTATTACTAAAGGGAAAGTATTTTCAGTACTAGGGGAAAGTAAAGAGAGTTGCTATACCATCCCCACTTCATGCTACCTTTGAGGATCTATAAATCATAAATATTAAGTTAAATTGGGTTTTAGGGTTTGTTCTATAGGAATTGAGGTTACTAAGCCTTTGTATAAGGTTTGTATTTATCTGCCTATGAGTTGGGTTGTGTTTATTATTTTTTGTAGCTCTAGGTGTCCAAATCTAAAATATCTTTTGGTATCCTTGCTTTTATTTCCACTGTTGTCTTTTGGTTTCCTTAGAGACTCTTGCTGAAATAAGGTTTGAGCTTTATAGTTCTTTCAGTTGTGATCTACTGTATTTATGTATATATGTGTGTATGTACGTATGTAGGTATGTACATACTGGGGATTGAACTCAGGGGCACTCAACCACTGAGCCACATCCCCAGCCCAATTTTATGTTTTATGTAGAGACAGGGTCTCACTGAGTTGCTTAGCACCTTGCCATTGCTGAGGCCGGCTTTGAACTTGCCATCCTCCTGCCTTAGCCTTTCTGCTTCAGCCTTCTGAGCTTGCCACCAGGTCCAGCAGCTGTGCTCCATTGTTGTTCAAGAACCTGTTTGGTAGTGGTAATAAGAAAATCTATGACTAGAGTGAAAGCATTCTAAAATCCTTCCATTAATTTGCTCAATTGTTCTGATTAGCAGTCTTTAGTGAACCTGCACCCCTAGGCTATGACCTTCACAAGTTCTCAGCTTTATCCTCTCCTTCTTAGGTGATATAAAGAGTGGTGTGATCTAAGTTGAGTATTTCTGGTCCTCAGATCAGTTAAATTTCTTCTGAGAATAGTCCTTTGTTTAAGAGAACCAAGTGCTCTAGACATATTTCAAAATAATTGCTTTCCTCTCCTCTTGCTAGATACATGAGGAGTATTTTTCCTCCCTCCAAATTTTTACCCTGAGATCCTAATAGGGCTCCTGTTGGTACAATTCAGGAAATTGTGCCACCGCCACCACTCAGGACTGGGCTACAGAAGAAGCTAGTCTGTGCTGAGTTTCTGGCAATTGATCCATTATAGTTTATGTGTTCTTACCAGTACTGGCTCCTGCAGCAGGCTCCTGTTCCTGGTAAACAGTGATTATTCTCAGACTCCACTTTTCAAGGCAGCACTTTACCCTTTGATCTCAATTTTCTGATAGATACAAGAGTTGATGATTTTCTGTTTGTTCAATGTTTTTGTTTTTCACTTAATTTACATAGCATTTCACTATTGTGAGGGCAGAAGTGATGATTTCCAGGCTCTGTACATGTTGAACTAGAAACCAGAAATCTAAATCAGTGTTTCACTAAATGACATCCTTGCATGAGTGCAGTATCAAATTGTCCATAAGCTACTTGAAAATTATAGTGGATAAAGCAATCAGGAATTTATTCCCCTATTTCGCAAATTTTGTATGAAATGTTAATTATGACCCACCTGGAAACCCTTTAAATTTGCAGTGATTGTTGTGTGCGTGCTTAAAACATTAAACAGTGACTGCTAAGAACCATCATGAATTTCCTAAAAATCAGGACTGTCAAACCTTTGACAACAATTTTGATACATTAGGAAGAAAAAGCTTGAAATGCTAGTAAGAACTTTGAACTGTGACTCAAAAGATTAGGTTTTAATTCTAGATATACCTCTAACAAAGAATTGGAAAATTAGGATTTAGAAGGAGATCAGAGTTAGAAATAAATATTTTGTTATGTTAATACAGACAGCCCTCTACACTCTCTGATTCAATCAACCAGGAACCAAAATACTTGAAAAAAATTGTGTCTGTACATGTGCATACCTTTTTCTTCATTCCCTAAACAATACAGTGTAACTATTTACATAGTACTTATATGGTATTAAGTATTATGAGTAATTTAAGGAGAGTTTAAAGTATACAGGAGGATGTGCTTAGGTTACATACAAATTTGCCATTTTATATGAGCGACTTGGGCATCTGTGTGTTTTGTTTTCTGCAAGGTGTTTTGAAACCAGTTCCTGTGGATTGTACTGTCTTATTTTCTTTACTGGGAGGAGAGATCTCTTGAGCGTGGGATCTCTTTCCCTCTTTTGAGTCTATTCCCTAGCACTTTGCACACATGAAAAGGAATAATGTTAAGAAGGAATTTAAGAGCTGGACATGGTGGTGCACACCTGTAGTCCCAGCAACTCAGGAGGCTGAGGCAGGAGGATCTCAAGTTCAAAGCCAGCCTTTGCAAATTGGCAAAGTCCTGTCTCAAAATTTTTTTTAAAAAGGCTAGGGATGTAGTTCAGCAGTTAAGCACCCCTGGGTTCAATCCCAAGTCGGGAGTGGGATTTAAGAATATGTTTTTAGACAAATTAATGTTTTGGTGATATATTCATGTAGACCTGTTTAGCCAATAAATAAATATTCATCAAGAATTTAGGGCTGAAGACAGATTTTTTTTTTGGTGGTGCTGGGTTTGAACTGAACCCAGGGCCTCACTGAAGGTAGGCAAACACTGTACCACTGAACTGTATCCTTAACCCTGAAGATACAAATTCTTCCCGTATTACTTCCACTGCTATGCAATATGATCCTTAAAAGATCTCATAGCAGGGCTGAGGTTGTGGTTCAGTGGCAGGGCGCTTGCCTGGCGCGTGTGAGACACTGGGTTTGATCCTTAGCACTACATAAAAATAAATAAGCAAAATAAAGATATTGTGTCCATGATAACTAAAAAATATTTTTTTAAAAATGATAACTAAAAAATATTTTTTAAAAAAAGTCTTCATAGTAGTTGGTCATTTTAATTTTTTTGAATGAATGAAATTTGTTCATTTCACCTTAACTACTTTTACACTATTGAGCAGGAAAGAATCTGATGGCCATTGTTTCTCACTTTTTTTCTGTAGTGTAAAATCTTCATGTTAACATGTATTTCTCTACACTCGTAATAAGAAATGGAAAATAGAGTTAACAATGTCAGTAAAAGTGTTTTATTTCACAAATAGAAAAAAGTTACATTTAGCAGAAGTCAAATTTTGAGATTTATATTTTAAACTATTCCTTATTTTAAAATATATACTGTAGATGTGTGACCATCTGTGTTTTATTTTAGGCAACACAAGGACCTGTGGAATATGAGTGATGACAAACCTTTTCTATGCACTGCCCCTGGATGTGGCCAGGTAATATATATCAGTTACTTTAAATAATTTTGTAATTTCTCATTTGTTATAACATTGATGTTAGAATATGTTGTCATTAAAAGAACTGTCTTACAGTGTTCTGTGAGATTTTAGAGTTAGGGTAAGAACAACCAAGAACATTTTGGGAGAGAAATTCTTCTTTTCTTTTTTTTCTTCAGTAATATATCTGAGTTTTAAAAAATACACTCTAATGGGCAAGGGGGTTGGGGGATTATGTTGTGATGGAAATGTGAAAACAGCAGACAAAAATCTAGGATTTTTAAAGTATATTAATTTGACTATGTTCATCAAAAATCATTGGTAAACTGCCTAATTAGAAATCAAATATGTATTGTCTTATATAAGAAATACTTTATGTTGAACTCGTATGAAATTAACTGATATTTACCTCTGATACTATCTAATATCTAAATATCTTTAATATAGAACATGTATGGAAGCAGTTTCAGAAAATAATAGACTTCAGGTTTTTAATAGGCCATTAAATCATCAATCTATTATAATTATCCTATTTTTCAAATATATATAACCACCAAGGAAGAAAGAACAAATTTAATGTGTAGTGAAATTATAGCATACTTAATTATATGGATTTTAAGTCATAAGCATTAAAATACTTCATTAGTTCTCATTTTCTTTAGTTATTATTTTAATTGAGATAGAAGTCATATGTGAAAAACTGCATAATACATTGTACAGTTTGGTAAATTTTAACAGGTAAGGTCAAATTTTAACAGATAAGGTCAAAAAAACATCACTATAAACAAGATAGCGAACATACCCTCACTGCAAAAGTTTTCCTTATGCCTATTTGTAATTCCTCTCACCCGTCAACCCCTGATCTGTCTGCTGTCATTGTAGATACATTCATTTTCCAAATTTTATATAAATGGAATCATACAGTATGCATATTTATCTGACTTCTTTAATGCCACATAATTTAAGATTTCTTAGTCTTTTTTAGTCTGAGTTAGTCTATTTTCTTTTTCTATAGCCAAATCCCACAGGCTGGGTACTAGGTAATTTATAAGAAAAAAAGATTTACTTGGCTTTTGGTTCTAGAGGCCAAAACCAGTGAGGACCTTCCTGATGGTGCGATCTGTAAAATCTCTAGACAGTGTTGGGCATCTCATAGCAAGACTGAGCAAGCTTCCTCTTGCTTTGTCTTATAAAGTCGTTAATTATATAATGAGGGGTTCAGCTTCATGACTCCATTAATCTCAGTTATCTCCCAAAGGCCCCACCTCCAAATACTATTAACATATGACTTTAGGTTTTAAGTTTCTAATACATGAATTCCAGGAGACACACCCAAACCATAGCATCTATGTTGTATGATCAATAACTAATGCCTTTGCATTGAGAAATAATATTTTATCATTCTATAATTTATTCATTCACCTATTTATGATAGACATTTGACTTATTTCCAGTGTTTAGTTATCACAGATAAAGTTTGTGTAAATGTTAGTATACAAGTTTTCATATAGATACATGCTTTAATTTCTCTTAGATAATATACAGAAGTATAATGATGGAATTATGTGATGAGTTTATGTTTGACTTTTTAGGAAATTACTAAACAGCTTCCCCAAAATGGGTGTGTCATTTTACATTCACATCAACAATTTATAAGAGATTTAATTATACCGTACTGTCAACATTTGATGTTGTCTGGTCTTTAAATTTTTAGTCATCTTCATGGGTGTAGACTGATGTCTCATTGTAGTTTTAATTTGCGTTTCTTTGACTAATGAAAAAATGAACACTTTTTCAAAATGTGTTTATCAGTCATTTGTAAACCTTATTTTTTGTGAGGTATCATTTCAGATCCTTTTTTGTTTCTAAAACTTGGACTATCTCTTAATTATTGAGTTGTAGCATTTCTTTATATATACTGGATACCTGTGCTTTGTCAAATATTTTCTTGAAGCCTGTGATTTGCAAACTTAGGTCTTATAATAACTTGATGAACAGGTGTTTCTAATTTTAATAGTCTGATATATAATTTTTACTCTTTTATGTTTTTTGTACTCTGACTTGCCTAAGAAACTTCTACCTACCCTTAGGTCACACACATATTTGTTTTTGCTTTTCCCTAAAAGCTTTTTTTTTTCACTTAGGTTTCTGGTTTCATCTTGAACTAATTTTTGTATACAGTGTAAGGTATAGGTTGAAGTTAATCTTTTTTTTCTGATATAGTTTCTCAGTCATCACTTATTGAAAAGGTTTTTATTTCTTTATTAAATTGCTTTGGTTCCTTTATAGAAACCCAAATGATCATATAAGCTGATGGCTGTTTCTTGGCTTTTATATTTTTGTTTCGTTCATCAGTCTCAGCTTTTATGCCAGTTCTACATTTTCTAGCATTGCAGTTTGCGTTCCAGTTGGGTAGGGTAAATTCTTCAATTGAATTCTCTCATTAAAAGATTGTTTTGGTTAGTCTTTTAATTTTTAGTAATTCTGGTGAAGATGTTAGTGGTATCTTGTGATTTCAATTACATGGAGTTGATGTTGAGCAGGGTAAAGACAAGAGTTATCATGGTTGATGCTATTTTAAATAGGTTGGTTGGGAAATGTGATTGAACAAGGACATAAATAAAATGTGGGAGCAAACCGGCATGTATTTCTTTTGCAGTTAGAGCATATAATGATCAATGGGAGGCAGGGTCAGAGATTAGTCAGAATGGTAGGAAAAAGAGGAAATATCCTGTAGGATTTTGCAGAGTGTTTGGAGTTTACTCACAGAACAGCAAGAAACTATTTCTGAGGTAAGAGTGAAAGTAGGGAGATTAGAAGCTAGCGGCAATTCAGATGAGAGATGGACTAGGTGGCTTTGATAAGGTAATAATAGTAGACATAGAAATAGACTCACGACATCGGTTTTGGAGATACATTTGATATGTATTTTCCTATAAAGTTAAGAGAGCTTAAAAAAAAGTTCAATTCTCAGAATCCTTTGCAACTAGAATTCTGAGTATGATTTTAGGTTCCACCAACCAGATTTACTCTTGCTGATAAGTCACATTTACTTTCTTGGATTTGGTGCCTAGTTAAATGGAGAGAGAGGAGGTATTATTGAAGTCATCCATTTTGCTGGTTTGAATTAAGCAAACACAATATGATTCTATAATCCCTGAATTATTGCTATGTTAGTTAGTTAGCTTTCCATCACTATAACAAAATACCTGAGATAATCAACTTATCAGGAGAAAAGATTTATTTTGGCTCACAGTTTTAGAGGTTGCTGCCCATGATTGGTTAGCCCTGTTGCTTTGAGCCTGTAACATAGTGGGAGCAAGAGTCCAAGCCAACCACTTATATCACGAGCAGAGTGAGAGAAGAAGAAAAAGGGGCCAGAGTCCCAAAGTCTCTTTCGGGAGCACTCTGCCAGTGACCTAAGGACCTCCCATAAGGCCCTGCCTCTCAGTGGCTCTGCCTTTCCCAGTAGCACCAATTTGGGAACCAGGTGTTTAACTATCAAGATCCAGACTACAGCAACAGCTAATGAAATATGTTTCCAGAACTGTCTTTGGACATTAGTCAGTTTTGTCATGTTCTAGTAGTTCTTGAAAATGCAGACTCAAACAAGTACTTATCTAATTCTTTGGCCTTATTCTCTTCTGCTTAACACTTAGAATGGTTTCTGTTATCTTGTGATCGACTCTGTTTTAGTCAGCTTTTTTGTGGCTGTGACTAAAAGACCTGACAAGAACGATTTTAGAGGAGGAAAAGTTTATTTAGGGGCTTACAATTTCAAAGGTCTCAGTCCATAGACAGCTGGCCTCATTTCTCAGGGCTCAGGGTGAGGCTGAACATCATGGTAGAAGAATGTAGCAGAGGGAAGCAGCTTACATGATGATCAGAAAACAGAGAGACGCCTTGACAAATACAAAACATATACCCCAAAGGCATGTCCCAGGTGACCTACCTCCTCCAGCCACACCTTACCCACCTCCATTTACCACAGAGTTAATCCCACCAGGGGACTTTTTCACTGATTGGATTAATGCTCTGGTGACTTGGTCACTTCTCTGAGCCTTTCATTGTCTTGCACATGAGCTTTTGGGGGACACCTCACATCTAAACCTTAACAGACTTCTTACTAATGTACATGCCATTGTTTATAAAAAGCATTGTGTTTAAATTCACTTAAACAGAAGAAAAAGAAACTAATGCCAGATATTAGAATATATGTGTATATATACATTATAAGAGTTTTTATTTCTTAGAAGACTTCTAACATTAAAATTATGGCATTTGAAAAACATTAACAAATTGATATTAGATTCTACTGTGAAAGGAGTCGACATTCATTTTTCTTCCCACTTCCCTTTTCCGTCTCCTGATATCTGATAATTATTCTACTATTACATTATCAAGGTTTATAAAACTTAACATTTTGTCTCATATCTACTTAGTTTTACTTGTGTGTTGAAATGGTATAGAGAATAAGGGTTGGAAACAAAGCATTTGGGTACTCCAGTGTTTAAAAGTCAAAATAGGAGGAAAGGATGTAGCATGGAGGATATAACTAAGACGCAGCAGTCAGTGAAGAAAGTTGAGTCCTGGAAGTCAAGTAGTTAAAAATGATTTGATGTTGGTGGGGGGTGGGGGGGATATAGTCATATTGCTGATAGCATCAAATGAGAATTTAGTATTTATGGATTTAGAAATTCTTAGGGCTACAGCTTCAGTTACACACTTGCCTAATGTGCAGAGAACTAGATTTGATCTCCAGCACCGCAAAAAGAAAAAGTGAAGATTATTAGAGACATTGGTGAGAGTAGCTTCAGTGAAGCAGCAAGAACACCTGTGTTGACCAGAGTAGTTTAAAGAATGGGGAAAAAGGAGAAATGGAGACATTGTAAGAGCTCTTTCTTGGAAAGTATGTATATAGCTGGAGAAGGATGTAGAATTGGAAATGATTTTTTTGTTTTGTTTTGCATTTTAAAGTGGGAATGTAACAACATATTTGTTAACTACAGAGTTAGGGCACCATTGCAGGAATGGAGTCCTTAAGTAGGTAAGAGAGGATGTGATCCAGTTGTGAAGTGGAGGGACTGGTGTTAGATTATACCATGCATAGTTTGCTCATGGTAACTGAGTGAAGAGAGGAGAAGTGTGGAAGGTTTGAATATAGAAAAGAAATCATACCTGAACTTAAGACATGCAAACATATTTCCTTTAATATAGTCACCATAAAAACTACACTTTTGTGGGGCTAAGTGGCACACGCCTGTAATTCCAGCGGCTCGGGAGGCTGAGGCAGGTGGATTGTAGGTTCAAAGCTAGCCTCAGCAAGAGCGAGGTGCTAAGCAACTATTTGAGACCCTATCTCTAAACAAAATAGAGAATAGGGCTAGGGATGTCGCTCAGTGATGAGTACCCCTGAGTTCAATCCCCAGTACAAAAAAAATAAATAATCTACACTTTTGTTTGTTCCATTGAACAAAAGAAATAACCTTTAGAGGCTTTGGCACATTCTTCTAAATAGCCTAAGAGATGGCAAATTTTTAGCACTTTGTATTACTTAGGATACACATTAGCATGAAGATGCAAACTAATGTATAGATTAGTCTCTTATGTAATAGTCCTGAAGTAGGAATTCCAGAGTCAGTAGGCTTGTCATCCTCAACATGTGATTTCCATTTGTATCTCAGAGAGGCTGTTCCTGCTCCTGCCATCAAGTCCACAGTAGCAGTAAGGGAAGGAAAAAAGGGAAGCAGAGCAGAGCATACAGTACATCTCAATCATTTTAAAGTCATTAGCTGAAACTAGTAAATACATAATTTTCAATCATTCCTTTTGGCCAGAATTTAATTAGTGGCCACCCATTTGCAAAGGAAGCTAGAAAATGTAGTCTTTGTTCTGGGTGACTAAATGCTCACCTGAAATCCAGAACATTTTTATTTTTACTGAAGTAAAAAGAGGACTAGATATTGGGAGACAGCTAGCAGTCCTTGTCATAGTTTTCAGAAATGGTTTTAAACTGGGTACATAGCAAAAAATCAATTGGAGCCTGAGCGTAGTTATGTTAGGTAATCTTAAAACAAAGTTACTGAAGTCTTCATTTAGTTAATAGTAATGTACTAATATTGGTTTCTTAGTTTTGACCAGTGTACCACAGTAATGTAATAGAAAACATTACAGGAACCAAAACTGGTTAAGAAGTACTTAGGAATGTCTATACTATCTTTTCCACTTTTCTGTGAATTTAGCAGTTTTCCAAAATGAAATGTAACTGAGAACAACAAAACCAACTCCACCTCTGAAATACGTATGTACATAAAATTTACCTGTCAGCCACGGAATAGGAGTTCCAAATATTTATCAGATATTTACCATATGTATTTTTTAATCTGTGCCCCAGCTTGTTTCAAAAGGATTGGAGGACTTAAAGGTTTATATAATAGTCCTCTTACGATAAAAACATTTATAGTGAGAGCATTTTTTTATTTAGCCAGTCACTGATACTAAGAACTTGATGTGTTCTATGTCATTTAATCCTTGTAATAGCTCTGTGAAGTGAGTATTGTTAGCCTCATTTTACAGAAAAGGACCAAACTTGAGACAAATTGCCAAACTTCTGTGAGTCACAGAATTAGCGAATGCTAGGGCTAGGTTTGAATCCAAGTGTACTCTTATGTAACATATATAACAAATATATCCCTAAGTAGTATTCTCAGATGTCAAGAGATGCTTACTTGAATACTATTCTTTGTATATGTGTATTTTTTCTTGACATTAAAAAAATATTTCCTATATTAACTATAAAAGTAGCACAGAAAATATTGACAAGTTTAAAAGGAAAAAATAATTCAAAGCAAAACTAGAAGTAGTGGAGCACACCTGTAATCCCAGCTACTCAGGAGGCTAAAGCAGAAGGATAACAGGTTTGAGGCCAGCCTGGGCAACTCAGTGAGATCCTGTCTCAAAATAAAATGAAACAAGGGCTGGGAATATAATTTAGTGGTAGAGTGCTTGCCTAGCATGAAGTAGGCCCTGAGTTCGGTCCCCAGTACTGGAAAAAAAGAAAAAAAATTTAGAGTATTTCCTAAATTCTGCTCCTCATTCAAAACAAAATTAAGCCAGGCATGGTGGCTTACTCATATAATCCTAGTGGCTTAGATCCGGAGTCCTAGTCTAGGAGGATCACAAGTTCAAGGCTAGCATCAGCAACTTGGCAAAGCCCTAAGCAAGTTAGTGAGACCCTGTCTCAAAATTAAAAAGTGCTGGGGATGTAGTTCGTGGTAAAGCACTCCTGGGTTCAATCTCCAGCTTCCAAAAAAAAAAAAAAAGATTAGGATCATACATATACAAAGCCCTGGGTTCAATCCCCAGCACTGCAAAACAAAACAAAAAAAGTACTTAAAATCATCTCTGTGTTATAATACCATTTGGTAATTGTTACCGACCAAAATATAACCTAGCTACTGTCAACATCCCTTTGTTACATCTTGCTGAGAATAGGAATGATACAGTCTCTCTTTAGATTGAAGTGTTATTTCTAGGAAGTTGAAGGTTCTAAGAATTAATTTTAGGAGCACCAATTTGGTGTTGGTAGTGCAGATTATTTTTTTTTACCAGTAAGCGGTGATATTATTACTAATTTTAATTTTAGCTTTAACACACTTAATGGACTTAATTCACTTAAGGATATAGTGAATTGAATAGGGGGAGATCCATTAAATTGAAAATTTCAAGTAGACTTACCATGTAAAATGTATTTTCTTACCAATATTACCTAAGAGAAAGATCTTAGAAATTGGTACAAAGAATTCACCTGATGGTTCTTGCTGTTAAATCTTTTTTTATACCCCTAATTAACTGTTTGGTATTCCACAAAGAGACTCCTGTTAATTTCACTTGTATTAAAGCAGTGTTCTGTGGAATTCAGTAAGAGACAGAAATAATTTAGTGAAAATTGATTTAATATTGGTACTCTTTTGTTTTATTTTTAATTTATTTGTCTTGGTGACATTCTCATTGAAAATAGTTTCTTTGGTAAAATGTTTATGCATTATAAGCTGTTTTACAAAGTACATATAGATTGATTTTATATTCACTCTAAAGTCTTAGTTAAGGGAGGCTTGTTTTAATCAGTAACTTCTTGCTTTTGAATAGTTCTTCAACTAGTGAAAGTCAGTAAAATGAGCTATTGGTTTGATAACTAGAAAACTTATTTGTGTCTATTTAATGTGCTACATAGGAATAATAATATATCATGGATATGAGTGAATGTGTAAATATAGAAAGATTGATTTTTTTAGGAAGTTAATTCTGATGAGTGGTAGAACCTTGTAAACACAGATTTCTCAGCAGAGCTTTCATTTAGTTGCTTTCATTAATTTATTATGGGAAACAACAGATTGACCTTCCTCCCATCTGTCAGGTTGCCCTTTTTAACCCTCTAACAGAGATGGTTACCTATCCTATTAGGGACCTATCAGAAAACAAAAACAAACTTTTTTCACTGCCTTTCCCATTGTTTATGGAGCAGTAGGTTCAAGCTTCTGTTGTTTGATAAAATACTTGTATTTTTATGCATTTCTATAGCATTTTGCATTGGGATTATGCTTTGAATTGCCTAGAAGAAAGAAGTTATATGAATTTAATGTTGGTATTGCTAGTAAGATCATTATAATTTTTCTACAAAACTTATCTTTAGTTTTGAAGCAGTTCACATAGATGGTACAAAAATATGTTAGCATGTAATAATTATAAGTATTTGTTGAAAAAAAGAATACTGTGTGTTCATGTACATACACACACACACATGCATTTTGACCGGATTGCCTCTTCATGCTGATTTTAATTTTCTTGTTACAAGTAAATGTTTTTAGGCTGGGGTTATGGCTCAATGGTAGAGTACTTGCCTGGCTTGTGTGAGGCACTGCATTCGATTCTCAGCACCACATATAAAGAAATAAATAAAGTCCATCAATGACTAAAAAAAATTTTAGAAAAAAAGTAATTGTTTTCAGATATAATCAGGGTCAAAGTCACCCATATCAAGGGCCAATTTGAGTATATTTCATTGTTCACATTAGAAAGTGTTGATAATCTGTATATAAATAATCAGTGTATAGTCATTAATCCCTTTATAAATAACATTTAGGTAAATTTGTGAGTCTCTGAGAGTTTATAAATGCATCTTCCTTGGATTCCTTCTTTTAATATTAGTTCATATGATCCTAAGTATTTGTTACAGTGCTATCATATATGTTTTGTAAAGAACCATTTAGTTTGGCTGGAAAGTAGTTCACATAGATTCTGCAAAAATAAATTTTTCCTTATAGTTACTTTATAAGTATTTGTGGAAAAAGGAGATCTATCCATCTGTCTGTCAGTCTTTTCCAATTTACTTTATAGGTAGTTTCTCTCTCCCTTCCACCCTTCCCTTTCTTTCTCTTTGAAGTGCTGGGGATTGAACCCAGGACCTTGAGCATGGCGGTCAAACACTGAACTACAATCCCAATCCTTGAGCTATAAACCTAGCCCCAGTTGCTCTTTTTTTAAAATAACTTTGTTTATTTTTGTATGTGGTGCTGATGATCAAACCTAGTTAGTGCTTTAGACATGCTAAGCAAGTGCTCTACCACTGAGCCACAACCCCACCCCCCCAGTTGCTCTTTGATTTGAGTATATGTAATCAAACTAATCTAAGCAGAGGATACAAGTAGAATAAAGTTCCTAGGAGAAAAATTTCCAAGTTTTTCTTATCTTATTTTTACCAACTTTATAGTTTTAAAATCTGAAACCTTTACTAAAGTAAATTCATTCACAAATATTTAATGATTTCCTTCAGTGGAAAAACCACATTGTGACATTCTTTAGAACATAAAATCAGTCTTGCTTTAATATACTTTTAGTGAAGAATATAAGACACATACATTTAAAATTGTTATACAAAATATAAAAATCAATAAAATAATGTTAGTAAACTCTGAAGATAATGTTCATTTTGTAGGAGCTTTGTTATTTAGCAGTCTTGTCAAAAGTGCCACCACTACTTATTCCCTCAAAGCTGGGAGGGATTCTTACAATGATAAAGTAAAAGGAAGATAGTTCCTAAGTGGGAAAGAGCTAAGATTGAGTGCCCCTAGGTGATGCTCAGTAAATAGTTAATGAATGAATAAGGCAAGGGATGGAAATACTGTTGTGTCTGAACACTTTGTACAGTGTCATTACAAATTTTTTTAAAAACTTACTTTTAGAATAAACCATTTAGTTTGGCTGGAAAGTAGTTCACATAGATTCTGCAAAAATAAATTTTTTCTTATAGTTACTTTATAAGTATTTGTGGAAAAAGGACATCTATCCATCTGTCTGTCAGTCTTTTCCTAATGACTAAATTGTGACCAGATTGCCCTTAATGGAAATGGAAGGTTCTGAAGATCACAAAATAATAGTTCATTTTCCCCTGGCGTGTGAAGTAATCTAAAGACTGAATGATAAAATATAACCAAAGTATACTACTACATGCTATATTTGGAGGACCATAGTAGGAGCTTGGCCTACTTAAAAAGAACATGAAAATATCAGTATGCTGTTATGATTATAACCAATGTGTTACACAGAACATAATGGACATAGATGAGGGTTTTTTACATCCACAGACTGAGGGCTAGTGATGATATAGGTACTCCATGGCAGGCTTTAAAAAATATTTTAGAATAAAATGTATAGTGGGGAAAAACATTTAATTGTTTTACATTGTTTTAGGGTTAGCCTAGTTGCATGAAAGGATATAGTGAATTGAATAGGGGGAGATCCATTTTGGTGATTTGGGAAAACCAAGTTCAAATATGTATAATTTTTAAAAATATTTTTAGTTATAGATGGACACAATACCTTTATTTTGTTTAGTTTTTTTTTTTTTTTTTTGCTTTTTTATTTTGTTGTATTTTGTTTTGTTTTTAAATGTGGTGCTGGGGATTGAACCCAGTGCCTCATGCATGCTAGGCAAGTGCTCTACCACTGACCCACATCCCCAGCCCTCAAATATATATAATTTTAACATCCCTATTTGTAAAGTTATAGGCTAAAGAGTGAGTTTAGATCTGTTAATTTAACATCTTAAAATTAATGCTCTGAACCAGGAAGTGAGCAAAAAAAATCATTGCTCTGAAATAACAAGAGGTAGTTACAAATGTTGCTTGATAAGAAGCATCTTCATAAAGTCGATTTCCAGACACGAGAGTATTTATTATATTGTTGTACTCAAATGTCCCATTTAACATTCAGGATTTATCCAGGTTGAGTGTAGGAAAAAATGTGATAGATAGCTTTTAAAATAATTTTGCTTCACTTTTAATATAAGACCCATAATTTAAAAAGTCACTTCAGCTACTTGTAAGTTAAACATTTTATTTAAAGAGGAACTGATTTATCATTGTATTAGTTGTTGTTTCTTTACTGGATTATAACAAAGACATTCTTTTTTATGTGGTAACAGAAATCCTGATTTATTTTTTATTTGTCCAGTAGAAATATTTTTAAAGAAATTTTCTCTTTTAAAAAGTGGTAAGTAAACTTAAGTTTAGATAAATATAGAGTCTTCTTTAAAAGTCATTGTACCATGGAGTATATATTTCTACTCTGATAAGACAAAAAGTTATGGTCCGTTTTTAGTATCCAAATGAAATTTATATAAAGTTTTTTGGCCTTAGATTTTACTTTTAAATACTCTCAAATGAATTATGTGATTTAGTAATATATTGGTATTGCTCTTCATTGGGTAATGGGTTTCTCTGTGATTATTTGAAATACAGTATGCTTGTCTATACTAACAGTAGATTCTTTTATAGTTGACAAACTGCTATGTCACTGTTAATGGTGGTTTTACATGTTGTGGAAATGAATTTCCTTATCATTTTACTTATTTGATCAAATTGAAAATCTTAACTATATTTTAAAACTTTTTGCCACAGCGTTTTACCAACGAGGATCATTTGGCTGTCCATAAACATAAACATGAGATGACACTGAAATTTGGTCCAGCACGTAATGACAGTGTCATTGTGGCTGGTTAGTATATGCTTTTTTAATAGCTTATATACATATTTCACCTGGAATGTGCACAATTTTTGTGTATTCTCTGTAAATATTATAGTCTGGTGATACTCCAATTACTTCATTTACAGTAAATGTTGGCAACATGCATTTTACCCATTACATTTTCATGTGCTCTTCTGACCATTCATTTCACTTTTTTGTGTGGTTTTCAGATATAAATTTCAATGTTAATTTTATGGAAGTTAATTGGAATTCTGGGAATATTCATACCATCTACAAAGTTTACACTTAACTGATAATTGAACTAATATGGTATTTAGTCAATGTTTCTTTTAGCTGTCCTACATCAGTTTAAAAGGATATAGGAAGTAAAATATGACCAAGCTCCTCCTGATGGAGAAAGAGCAATTAGTAGACTTGTTCATTAGGATTTTGTTGATTTTTTTTTTTCATTTGTATTAATAAAATATTCCTGGGAAAGGAGCCTAAATTCAGTCAGTGCTTTTTTGGTGTGTTGATCATGCAGTATTACTTAAATAGATGATTATTTTTCATTATATGTGACAAGAGAAACCTAATTCATGCATTGCTTTATTGTCATCGCATGCTGTATTAGCTGCCTTTTGGTATTTAAGTATATACACACACATTCATGTATATGTATCCACATATATTATGTATAATTTCAGTATATTTGTATATTTTCTGATTATATATTGTGATGAGAATAAGTTTTAGCTGGGTGCAGTGGCACACGCCTGTAATCCCAGCAGCTTGGGAGGCTAAGGCAGGAGGATCGCAAGTTCGAAGCCAGCCTCAGCAACTTAGGGCCAGTGAGGCCCTGAGCAACAAGTTTTATATCAAACTTTTATATAAATTTTAGACCTTTTCTGTCATAATCACAGATTTGCATAATGATCAAATATTATATTCAAATTAACTCTAGATTATTTTTTTCTCTTATAAAGCTTAGGTTATACTGTTTGCAATACTGGAATTATACCTGAATACTATTAGTATTTTTAAATTATTACGGAGTATTGAGATCAAATTGTCATGTACACTGCTTTGGGTAGATGGTAAGAAAGTACTGGATGGCTCTTCCTATACTTGAGTATCAAAATGAAGAAATTGGAGGTAACAAAAAGTTGGTGATTTATTGAAAACAATTTTTGTAAGGAAACTTTCAAGTTATCTTCAGTCTTATAAGTAAAAGAGAAGAGTGAGTTATGCATTTCTTTGGAATGTTTGTAGATATTAAGAATTAGAATAATAAAAAATAAATAAAAATGAAAATAAAAATAAAAGAAGGCAAGCAAAACAACCTGGAAAGTTTACTCCTAGACACGAAGGCCTTTCTTCCCCTGAGAGCATTTTCTCTCTTTGTAAGTTCTGAATTCATAAAATGTTTTGAAATTGGTTTCTAGAAATTATTTTCCTATCTGATTACATTTCATAGAGTGTACAAATAAAGCACAAATAGCACTTGAACATTTTTACTAACATGTTGAGATGATTAGTTTCACATTACTGTATAAATAAAATGCATGATGTGTGTGTTATATATTTGATCAGTAGCCATATACAATCTGCGTGTTAAACAATTGTGCCTATCTTGACTTGTCTCAAGTCTCATGGTTCTAATAATCAATAAAAGTGATTTATACTTACACATTTTTAAGACTTTTCCATTCCTTTAACATAAATTAAGAAACTTCTAATAAGCTTAGATAGACAAATCTTTTGGCTGTAAACAGAAGAGTCAAAGTTATATTTGACTTATTAATTCAATCATGAGGGATTTCAGCTGATGCATGTATGCAAATTCCTTACTATAAATGATTTTGGAAGTCTTTTGGGTATTGGAATAGGACATAGGTTAAAGATTAATTACAGATAAAATTATGACACAGTTGAGTCCCTGATGTAATTCTGATATTACTAATAGTGTCTGAGACAGGTCTAAATTATATCCAGTGTGTGTGTGACAAGTAGGTCATTTTAGTGTTATATTTATATATAATGTTACTCTGAGTACACCTGTGGTGATAAAGATAAAATAGTAATGCCCACTTTGGGAAAACAGTAGTTAACAAGTATATGAATTTTACTCTTACAAAGTATTTTTTTGAGTATTTTATCTTAAACTAGTTGTCCTTAGTAGAGTACATTTATTTAGTTTAGACTAGATTCCTGGTATAACCTATAAAATTGATGCCCTAAAGTATAAAAAATGTGAATGGAATTTAAATACACTACCAATTCTAATTAATATGAATAAAGGGCCTTGAAAATAAGAAGACTAACTGGGTAAATTTTATAAATTTGCTAATTTTCATTCACCATGGGCCTTAACTGGCATTTGTTCTGCAGGCCATACATAAACACTCAGTATATATTAATGTACATAACATAAGTACTTAAGTACAATGGAAATGTTTCAACTTGTAAGAAGGTCATTATTAGTTGTAAAAATTAAGCTAGACCTTTTTTTGATCCTTGGCTAGTACATACTCCTCATACCAGTCTTATAAAATGCATTAAAATAGAAAATTAGTTCAGTTGACAGTAGTGAGTAGGGCTGTCTTTTCGTTTTTAGGGCTCTCATTTTAACTTTCTTTTTCTTCCTTGTAGTATTTTGGTCCACCTATTAAATAGTAAAGATTATGTTTTACCTTAAGCTTGCTAAGAATAAATTATAAGCAAGGCCTGGAGAAGGGCCAAGTTAAAGCAAATGTATATGCTCTTACTCTACTTTTTCCCAAATTGCATGTATTTAAACAATTACAATTTTAATGTAAATTTTAAGAATTCTACTAACTGTGTTACATAATGATAATAGTTTATCTCTAGAGTAGAGTATGTTTTTGCCACTCCACTCAGAGAGGAGTAGACTAAGAAATCAAAAGGATTTCATTGATTTTTTTTTTTTTTTTTGGTACTAGGGATTGAACTCAGGGGCACTCAACCACTGAGCCACATCCTCAGCCCTATTTTGTGTTTTATGTAGAGACAGGGTCTCGCTGAGTTGCTTAGTGCCTTGCTGTTGCTGAGGTTGGCTTTGAACTCACGATTCTCCTGTCTCAGCCTCCCTAAGTGCTGGGATTACAGGCTTGAGCCACCGCGCCCGGCTTCATTCGTATTTTTATGCTTCATGAAGTTGGAGAAAATATTTTGAAGCACAACAAAAACTTAACCAAATTTTGTTTATTTTAAAGGAAGAGATTTCAAAGAGAGCATTAACAACTGATTGAACCAGTCCTGCTAATTTGTTAATTTACTAGCTATATTTTAGAAAGTTTTAACATGATATTTAAATCTGCGTGATTACTTCTTGACATTTATTTCAGATCAGACCCCAACACCAACAAGATTCTTGAAAAACTGTGAAGAAGTGGGTTTGTTTAATGAGTTGGCAAGTCCATTTGAGAATGAATTCAAGAAGGCTTCAGAAGACGACATTAAAAAAGTATGTTGTTAACGGTGAACTTAAAGAATACTTCTGATGGAAAAGTAATGATAGTATAAATTTCGTGCTTTCTTAATTTAGACATTACTGATGTAGTTTTTGAAGTTATAACATTTTCTTTTTTGTTTGTATTAGATGCCTCTAGATTTGTCCCCTCTTGCAACACCCATCATAAGAAGCAAAATTGAGGAACCTTCTGTTGTAGAAACAACTCACCAGGATAGTCCTTTACCTCATCCAGAGTCTACTACCAGTGATGAAAAGGTTAGGAATACAAACTAAGGGGAAAAATTGGTGCTCCCAATAAAGTTTAATTATTTAATTTCCATGAAATGTCAGTGTATTAAACTATATAAAATTCATTATCACCTTATATTTTTGAATATTCCAACATTTCAGGAAAAAAAGACTCCACTTTTATAGATAGTTATCTTCATTATACATTGAAAAATTATGGGGTAGCAGTTATTTTAGAAAAATGCATTATTTTAAAATAGATCTGTAAATTTATAAATTTAACTGAATTTCTGAGTTTTGCTATTTTATTTTTAGCTACTTTGATACAGTAACAGCTTAATTAAAAGTTTTTACAAGTAAAAATTATCTAAACAATGGTTATTTAAGCTTTTTTTTTTTTTTTTTTTGTACTGGGGATTGAACTCAGGGGCACTTGACCACTGAGCCACATCCCCAGCCCAATTTCATGTTTTTTCATGTAGAGACAGGGTTTCACTGAGTTGTTTAGTGCCTCGCCATTGCTGAGGCTGGCTTTGAACTCGCGATTCTCCTGTCTCAGCCTCCCTAAGTGCTGGGATTACAGGCTTGAGCCACCGCGCCCGGCTTATTTAAGCTTTTAAAAGGTAACTAGTTACTCCTCAGCAGGAGATCTTTGGTATTAGTAACTAAGATGCTGATGATACTATCTTAAATCCCCTGTCAACCTAAGGCCATCTGGGCTGTAGTTAATGTGTTGGGAGTCATTGTTACAGATACTTCTTGATCACTTCTTCGTTTACAAGCACATGGAATGAACACATATTTATTTGGTAGCATAGTATAGGGCACGTAAAGAGGCGATGATCATTTTTAGATATGGCATTCTAAATCATATTGATGGAAGTAGAAATAGGAAATATAGTCATATATTAATGACAGAGATCCATTCTGAGAAATGCATCAATAGGCAATTTCATCATTTTGCAGGCATTCGAGTATACTTGCACAAAACTAGATAGTGTAGCATACTAACACACTTGGGCTACATAATATAACCTATTGCCTCTAAGCTATAAACCTATACAGTATGTTACTATACTGAATACTGTAGGCAGTTGTAACCCAGTGGTAAGTGTTTGTGTGTCTAAACATAGAAAAAGTACAGTTGAAAATAAACTATAAAAGATAAAAAATGGTACAGTTGTGTAGAGCACTTATTGTGAATGGAGAATATAGAACTGGAAGTTGCTCTGTGTGAGTCAGTGATTGAGTGGTGAGTGAATGAATGCTTAAAATATTAGTATACACTACTGTAGACTTTATAAACACTGTACACTTAGGTTATACTAAATTTGTTTTTTAAAAATTCTTCCTTTAACAGTGCTTTAAATTACTATAACTTTTTTACTTTATAAATGTTATTTTTTCAACTTTTTGATTTTTTTGTAAGAACAGTTTAAAACACAAACCCATTGTATAGCTGTGCAAAAATACTCTTTATATCCTTATTCTATAAGGCCTACATAGGATCATAATCATCAATATCACTGTCTTCCACTTCCACATTTTGTCCCTCTGTAAGGTCTTCAGGGACAGTAACACACATGGAGCTGTGTTACCTATGATAGCGCAATCCCTCCTTCTGGAATCTTTTCTGAAGGATCTGCCTGAGGCTCTTCTTGAGGAGATGTCACTCTTTTCAGAAACATGTCCAGGGTGGTTTGCTTGGGTTTTTTTCATTATACCATGAACATTCTTCTGAATTAATGAAAACCTTTTTGGTGTTGAGGTCCTCATTTTCACACTTCTAAAGGAACTTGTTTAGATTTGCAAACACTTCTGTTAAACCCTTTCCTCTGAATTTTTTTGGGGGGTTCTTTTTCTTCTCCTACAATTTCCTTTCCCTTTTGTCTTGTCTTCAGCTATGTGTTTCCTGGGTAATACCATTTTTTCAGCTCTATCTTATGCAGCCTGCCATTGACCAAAATGTTGTTATGCAGCATATAACTTCAGAAGAAGTAATTTTTTATCCTAGAACAAATGTTTAGATTTTAGGGTTGTTTTTTGTTTTATTTAAATTTTCTCTTCTTGATGATGAAAGTACATTCTTATTATAAAAACTTAAAGAATGGCAAAGACAACCAAAATCACCTCTTAGCCCATAATTGGATAAGAATTACTAATATTTTGAAGCTTTTTCCCCTAGGTATATACATGTATTTATACATACAAATATGTAAGTGCACAGTTACGTAGAAGAATAGCTTACTTTTTTTTCTCTTGCCCAGTACCAGGGATTGAACTCGGGGCACTGCCACTGAGCTAAACCTCAGCCCTTTTTAATTTTTTATTTTGAGACAGGCCTTGAACTTGCAGTCCCCTTACCTCAGATTCCCAAGTAACTGGGATTACCAGCATGTGTTCTTGCACCTGGCCTTATATTGTGCTTATATACTCAGCACTAATGAACGTTTTTCCTTTGTCATTAGAGATTTCCCAAATCATAATTTTTAATGGTTATACTGTTTTATCATTATCTTGATTATTTAATTATTCTGTTCTCTTAAGACATAAGGTCCCTAAATCCTTAAGATAAATCATTTTTCCTGCAGAGCATTGCAATCCTTTCACTATTACATGGCTGCTTTATCATCTTTTTTGTTTTTAAAATTTTTTTTTAGTTGTTGATTGACCTTTATTTATTCATTTATTTATATGCAGTGCTGAGGATTGAACCCAGTGCCTTTCCCATGCGAGGCAAGCGCTCTATCACTAAGCCAGAATCCCAGCCCTGCTTTATCGTCTCTTAAGGGTATTTGCTCTTCCTGAATTTCTTAATTGTTAGCTCCTCCTGGGTAGGGCATAGTTATGTCAAGTTATAAAAAATCAGTTCTGATTTATCAACTGAGATCTCTCTTGAGATTTCCATATTCATATCCATCTCCACTTGATATTCTCTTGTTTTGTCTAACAGGCATCTTAATATATATAAATCAGAGCCCTTAATTCTTTTGGGGGGGGGGTTACCGGAGATTGAACTCAGGGACACTCGACCACTGAGCCACGTCCCCAGCCCTATTTTTGTTATATGTGGAGACAGGGTCTCACTGAGTTGCTTATTTAGCACCTCACCATTGCTGAGGCTGGCTTTGAACTCGCAATCCTCCTTTCTCTACCTCTTTAGCCGCTGGGATTACAGACATGCTCCACCACGTGGCTGAGCCCTTAATTCTTTTGCCAATTTTCCTCTGCAGTAAATTTTCTCCGCTCATCTGTTTGCTCAAGCCAACAATTTAGGGATCATCCTTAATTCCTTTTTATTTTACACATTGAAACCAACAGCCAATCTTATTGGATCTATTTCCAGAATATATACTGAATCTTATCCTTTTCTTTCTGTGTTCTGTCATCACTTTAAGCCAAGCCATTATCATTTTTTATTATTAATATTTGCATTCTTTTTTTGTGTAGTGCTGGGAATTTAACCCAGAACCTCTAGCATACACTCTACCACTGAGCTACTTCTGTTGCCTAGCTTGCCTCAAACACATGATCCTCCTGCATGATCCTCCTAAATTGCTGAACTACAGGTTCAAGCTGCTACCACCATACCTATCTAACTTCTTACTGAACTTCCTGCTTCCATCTCCAATCAATTTTCCATAGTATTTTGGGATTTTTTAAAAAATACATTGGGGCTGGATATATAGCTCAGTGGTAGAGCGTTTGCTTTAGCATACTGGAGGCCCTGGGTTCAGTCCCCAGCACCTTAAAAAATAAACAAACAAATAAATAAATAATTTATGCTGCTCCCCTGATGAAAACTCCTTCACTGCTTTGCCATTGTATTTAATGATAATTGACACCCCTTAGCTTAAGCCCTCTCTGATCTGAACTTGTCTACTCATTCATCTTCAACCTCCTACCTCTATTATGTTCAAGTACCGTAAGCTTTTTCCTGCTTTAAGACATTACTTGTGATATTACTACTTTTTCCTAGCATGCTTTCCTCCTTATCCTTTCAGGATAGTTCAGATACCATTTTCAAAACAGCTTACCTTCCTTTGGTATTCTATCTAAATTACCCAACTCTACCTTAACCATTAGTTGGATCTTTCACTATTTATTATATTGTATTTATTATTCTAAAACACTTCACACTTGTTAGAATATGAAATTTTTGTTTGTTTTAGTTTATTATCTCTTTCCAGTCTTTGAGAACATGTTACAAGTTCTCAAGTTTCTTGAATAAATGAAGCTACAATAGTACAATTTCTCCTCCTTCTGTGTACCTTAAGATTTTCACAATAAGTGGCAGCGTATAGACCAATTTAAAGACACACTATACCATTTTTTTAAATACATTTTAGTTGTCGATGGACCTTTATTTATATATGTGTGGTGCTGAGAATCGAACCCAGTACCTCACACGTGCTAGACAGGTGCTCTTCTACTGAGCTACAACCCCAGCCCTATACCCAGTTGTTATACCAACTAGTTAAGGAGTTGTGAGTAAGGCCTTGATCTCTTTGTTTCCTGACCTGTAAACCTGAGGGAAAGAACACTTTTAAGGTTCTGGCTGAGTCATAACTTATTTTTTTCTTTAATATAGAAAGGTCTTGCTCCAGTAATTATTTATTTTACATTCAAAATAACAATATTGGCCTTTTGATATTGAGAAATTATTGCTATTAGAAGGGTAGCTACCTATTAGCAAATATTTGTATTGCTTTAAAATATTTTTGAGCATTTCTATTACTGAATTTTTATTAATGATGACATAATCTCACTAATACTGGTTTCCTGTCCATATAGTATAATGATAGAGTAGGACTAGGCATTTCCCTTCTGGATTCTGTGTTCTGTGATTCCTGAAAATGGATTGTATTTGCATATTTTACTGAAATTCTCATGGAATCATAGCCAGATTGTCCAGCCTAATTAATTTATAGATTGATAGAAACACAGATTATACTGGGGGAAAAAACTAGATTGTTAAAAATTAAATTATTAGACAGGCATGGTGGTGCACGCCTGTAATCCCAGCACTTTGGGAGGCTAAGACAGGAAAATCGCAAGTTCAAAGCCAGCCTTAGCAACAGTGAGGTGCTAAGCAACTTATTGAGACTCTGACTCTAAATGAAACACAAAATAGGGTTGGGGGTGTGGCTCAGTGGTAGAGTACCCCTGTGTCAATCCCCAGGTACTTCCTCCCCTTCTCCCCAAAAACAATTGAATTATTGAGCACTGCATTTGAACCTTTACAGCTGCCTTTAAATTTTGCTTTTTTTGTGGTGCTGGAATTTGAACCTAGGATCTCATGCATGCTAGATTAACACTGTACCACTGAACTACACCCCAAGCTCCTAAGATGTGCTTTTAATTAATTTTATAAATTCATTTGCTTTTGGATGTTCAAGTATTATCCTGTGGATATTTTTAGAAATGTGTTAGATGTTTAATAGGGTACACAAATTGATTTGCATTTTAATTGACACCCTTTCTTTATCTCATTAAATAGGAAGTACCATTGGCACAAACAGCACAACCCACATCAGCTATTGTTCGTCCAGCATCATTACAGGTTCCCAATGTGCTGCTCACAAGTTCTGACTCCAGTGTAATTATTCAGCAGGCAGTACCTTCACCAACCTCAAGTACTGTAATAACCCAGGCACCGTCCTCCAACAGGCCAATTGTGTAAGTGATGTGGCCAGTCATTGACTGTATTGTTACATTTTTCTTAAGACATTTAATTATTCAAATTGTGACCTTAGTTGTGTGTATGTGCGATCTGCATGTTTTGATTTTAGAAAACTTGAGTGTTCCTTTTTTTTTTTAACTATAAATGTTATCTAAAAGATTAGAAAATAAATATCTAAAACTTAGTTAAAAACATCATCATAGGATGTAAATTTAAGACGGTCTCTTATTTTCATGATATTTCAAAAAAAAAAAAACAAAATGACTGCATCATCAGATGACATTTCTTTCAGTTCTTACAAGTAGCTCCCAAGAGCTTTTTGATGAGAATTTTTCTCATTTTACAGATTGGAGATTGTCCCAAGTGAATCCATAACCTTTTCCATATTTTGACACTGTTACATAGATTGTACATTTAAGATACGATTAAAAATAATTAAATTTTGCAATTTGCTTTACAGTGGTTAGAAAATTTATTTTTAAATAATTTTTAAGATTTTTAATTTATAGGAGTAAGAATACTATTGTTTTTTTTTTAAAGAGATGTTTAACATGGATCCTTTTAAATTTATCTTGTTTTGTTTTTCTTAGCCCTGTACCAGGCCCATTTCCTCTTCTGTTACATCTTCCGAATGGACAAACCATGCCTGTTGCTATTCCTGCATCAATTACAAGTTCTAATGTGCATGTTCCAGCTGCAGTCCCAGTAAGTTGGAAAGTTTAACTAATTCTTGTAGCAAACTGGTCTTGGTAAAGAAATTAGAAAATATAATTGAAACTGCTTCATTGGCTTCTGAAACTAAACTTAGCAAAATACTGTTAGTGGTGGGTAATATTTACTTGTTGATATTTGTGGTAATAGAATATATACTATTGTAGGCAAACATAATTGGATAGAAAACACTTTTTCTTCCCACTCAGATCTTGATTTCCTGCTTTTTTTAATACTAAGAACTCCACCCCTTGTTCAGTTCATTTCAATTCCACTAGTTTGGTAGAATTCAGGTATTTCTGATTTCTGCTGATTGGTTTTTTTGTTTTTGTTTTTTTGTAGGACAGGATTAAACATGGCCTCATGCACGCTAGGCAAGCATTCTACCAGTGAAGCTATATCCTCAGCCCCAGATTTCTAATTTTAAAGATACTAATACTAGAATCCTATCAAATAATTCTATGGCATTTTTATTTATAAAAATTCTTCAAAAAAAACTTCATCTGTTAACCTTTATGGTCCAGTTATTTATACAAAATTCCTTTGATGGCCCGAGCATGTTAAAATCTAAACGTGCTAAGGTAGTAGTCTCCTAGTTTGTAATGAGAAGATCCAACAGATTTTTTTTGAAGGGCATGTTCAATATATAAACTTTGAAAGACATGGACAAAAATAGTCAAATCAATACTTGAGATATTTAATAGTTTAGTGAGCATTTAAAAACACATTTATTTGAAATTCTTTAAATTAGAAATAATGCTTTTTTCCTGCTTTCACTTTTGGGGGTTGGAGTACCAGGGATTAAACCCAGAGGCACTTAACCACTGAGCCACATCCCTAACTCTTCCTTTTTATTTTTTATTTTTGGACAAGTTCTCACGAAGCTGCTTAGGGTCTGGCTAAATTGCTGAGGCTGGGACTACAGGTGTGTGCCATCACACCCTGCCCTACTCTCACCTTTAATAAACAGTTTAATTCGTACATTTCAAATGTGTCAACATTTCACATTTTAATCCTAAGAGCCACTGTTTTAAACATCTAACAAAGTCTTCCAAGCACATCATTTTCATTTTCATCTAAATTATTTATAATATAATAGTTTTTGAATCTATAGTTTCCTGGAAATCTTACCCAAAGCCTTAGACACTCATTTATATAATAAAAAGCTTTAGTTTTTTCTTTTACCTTGTAGATACATGTTGCTGATTGATACAATGTTATCACTTCCCATACTTCTTTTTAAAATTATTTTTAAAATCCCACTTACAGTAACAGATACCTTGAATATAGTTATACCCCCCTTAGTAATAATATTACTAAGATTAATATAATGTTTATACTTTAAAATGCTTAATATTTTAATTTTTCCAAGTGATCTAAGTATCCAAAATTAGCATTGAGTGAGATAATTTTAAGATAATAAGACTTCTTCAAACAAAACTTTTGTTCAAAGTGCATTATTGGAAAGACTTTGTGAATACTCAGATAAAAGTTCTTCCTCTTTGCTGAGGATGTTTTTGAAATGGAAAGCATTTTGCCTTGTGTTCAAGATTATATGGTTATCCTGTTAAGTGTACCTGTGATGACAGCAACTTATAAATACCAGTTAAAGACAAAAACCAATGTGGTAAAATCTGTTCCATATATTTGAGAAGTTGTTAGAGGTCATCAGCTTCTTTGTCATTATCCAGTATATTGATACAACAAATAAATAATATTTTAGAAAATTTACATATACAAATACATATTTTAGAAAACTAAAGTTCATTGTTGAACAATGAGCAATAATTTTAACAATGAAATTATTTCTTAGGCCTGTTGTCACTAGTTTTGACATTCTTTCCCTTCAAATGCAAAATTAAAGTGACAGATCTGTGAGAAATTTTGCATTAATCACTTCCAATATTAAGAGTTTTTATAAGAAGAAACCATTAAAGAAGTCATGAAAATTGAAGATTAGGGGAGCACATGTCTCAGAGAAATTGACAACATTTGAGGGATAAATCTGCATGTAAAGTAGGATTTGGTATAGAGATACAATCAGCTAAAATTAAGTTTTAAATTTTCTGATTTTAAAGTTTCAAATTATAGTAAGTACAAATCTCATTTTGAAAATATTTTATAGAAAGTATTTTTCAATATCTTTTTTGCATAGCTTGTTCGACCAGTCACCATGGTGCCTAGTGTTCCAGGAATTCCAGGTCCTTCCTCCCCTCAACCAGTACAACAGTCAGAAGCAAAAATGGTGAGCAAAAATTTGTTTGTTCTGTACATTTTTTCAAACCTGCTTTGAATTCGTTTTTTTCCATGAAAACGTACTTCAAATGTGCAATTTAGGTCCCATTTTAAAAAGTCACGAACTCTATTACACTGTAGAAGAACCAGAAATTTTGGCAAAGGAAAGCTTCTATTAGCGTAGTTGTTGGTTAGTGATACTTTAAATTTAGTGGGTGAGTTGGGAATACAATTTTGGTTCTTATCATTTGTAATTTGTCTGGTTTTGACTTTTAAACAAACTCTCCTCCTGGTGGAGGCTAGGAGTATTGCAGCTGAGACTATGTGTAATCATTTGAAGGCAGCACTGAATGAGCGGTTTTAAACGTATGAAAAAGAATGCTGAAATAGTATACACATTAAGAAACATTGTACATGATAAATAAAAGTATATATTTTTCTATTGTGCTTCAGACATAAGAAATCAGTGTTGTTTTTACTGGGGAATAAAATTAATCAAATTATGTAATGTGGATGTACAAGTAAGGCATAATGAATCTCACTATTATGTCTAATTAGAAAGCACCAAGAAAAAAAGAGAAATTAGTATTGCTTAAAGGGATTAGATATATATTTTAATTTTAATCCTATTCATTACCTTAAATTAAGCCAGTTTAATTTTCTGAGGTTCACTATCACTATCTTTAAAATAAAAGAATTAAACCTTGGTTTCTGGAGTTAGCCCAAATTCCCATAAACTTTTTAACTTTCTGTTAGAAGCCATGAGATTTCTCTTTATTTTAAAATCTGTGTAATTTTCACTTGTACAGTCTGACACAATGCAGGACTAATTCTTCTTAACATTAATTAATTAATGTATTCTTAGGAAATCAATAGGTAAGTAGTTATTAGATTCTTTTAATTGCTTCAGTTCTAGGCACTATATATTTTTTTAAATATTTATTTTTTAGTTGTAGGTGGACAGAATATCTTTGTTTTATTTTTTATGTGGTGCTGAGGATCAAACTCAGTGCCTAACTCGTGCTAGGCGAGCACGCTATCACTGTGCCATAACCCCAGCCCTAGGCACTATATTAATGATACAGATTTGTAGACATAAAAAACATTACATGTTGCACAGCTTACAGTTTTTTACAGCTATTCTCTATTAGTGCAGATAATCAGTCTGAAATTTGCACATGATAACCTTTGTTTAAAAGTTAACACATCATTTGAATGAACAACAATTGGTTGAAGAATGTAAAAATTAACTGATTATTGTTTGTGCTGAAAGAACATTAAAAACCTAGGTGGTAAAATTCTTCATATTATAGCATGTTGGGTCAGAGCCTTTGAAATATTAAGATGAACTTGATACCAGAGAAATTCACTGGGGATATTTTTTATACTTGCTATTTAAGTATACTATATTAATGAAAAATTCAATTTAATTTTCCATGCAGTGAGAACTCTTAAGTGGAAGTCAAAGAGATCCTGTTGTTGTGTACTGCACCAAATAATAGGCTTACACAGTCAGTGGACTTTTTTTCCTACAGATTTATTCAAAAGGAAAAAAATTCTTCTGGCTTCAAGTATAGGCCATATTTCTAGCAGCTATTAAACCTAACACAAATGGAATAACTTTTTCTCGTAGGTAACTAGAAAACTAAATTTAAAAGAATAAAAATGTTTTGAACATTTATATGTTAAAAAATGCCAAAGCTACAACTTTTATCAATTTATATATGAAAAACAATTATTGCTTAAAACGCCAAAAGAGGCTGGGCGTAGAGGTGCACACCTATAATCCTAGCAGCTTGGGAGGCTAAGACAGGAGAAATCACAAGGTTAAAGCCAGCCTCAGCAATTTAGCAAGGCACTAAGTGAGACCCTGTCTCTAAATAAAATATAAAAAGGGGCTGAGGATGTAGTTCAATGGTTAAGTGCCCCTGAGTTCAATCTCCGAAATGCGCCCCAATCCCCGCTCCCACCCCCAATAGCATGGGGAATCACAGATTGCTCCACTTAAATTTAATAATTCAATTAAATTTGTTATCAGAATTTTGCTAATGTAAAATAGCCATATTTTCATGATTGCCTCTTTTAATTAGGATAATAAATAAGATTGTCCTATTTTTATTAAATAAAAATATGGAAATTATTTTACTTTTTAAACTTTTTATTATGGAAAATTTCAAAAACATAAAAAGTAAATAGGGTAATATAACAAACTTCCATGTACTCACCACCCAATTTATATTACTAGTAATATGATGCTACCATTCTTAGGTCTGTACCTCAGTCTAGTCTCTACCTCTGTTCAGTTGTTTTTATTTCTGTCTTCATTAAAAATTTACGTGCATTGATTGAGCCAATTATACTTGTATGGTTTTGATAATTAAAGGCATTCACAGAACCCACACTCTATTATGATATAGAACATTGACATGTACCTAGAAAGTTTTTTGTTTCTCTTCCCTGTCAGTTTTCCTCCCCAGCTGTTCTGCTGCTATAGTGAGCATAGTTCTAAAATTTCATATAAATGAAATCAGTAAGTACTGTCTTGTGTCCAGCTCAGTGAATATCTCTGATATTTGTTCCTGTTGTTGAGTGTATCACAGTTTACTTCTTTTTATTGCAGAGTAGTATTCCACTGTGTGAATAAACTATAATTTCTTTGCCCATTCTCCTATTGATGGACACTTGGTTTCCAGGGGTTAGCTGTTGTGAGTAAAGCTACTATGCACATGCCTTTTTGTTTTTATTTTATTTTAGTTTAGTTTTAGATCAAACCCAGGGGGGCCTCAGCATGCTGGGCAAGCTCTCTGTCCACCATTGACTTACACCCCAAGCTTCCTCTGCTGTGCACATTCTCCTATAATTCTTTGTGAACGTAGTTTTTATTTTCTTGATGAAAAAAGGAATAAAATTGCTGAGTCAGAGGGTAAATGTATATTTACCTATATAAGAAATTGTTTCTTTTTCCAAGAGTTTACATTGCCTCCAGCAGTATGTGGGAATTTCCTTTGTCTCCACATTCTTGCGAACCTTTGATTTCTCTTTTTAATTATAGACATTCTAGGAGTGTGTAGCAGTTTCCTGTAGTTTGCAATTCTTTTGCCCATTTTTTAATGGCTTTCTTTTACTATTACGTTGTAGGAATTCTTTGTATATTACCAGATACAAGATTTTTGTTAGCTCTGTATGTGGGTGTATAACATATACACATATACATATACACATACATACGTGTGTGTATGAAATGAATGTTTTCTCTAACAAGTACTGCATGCTAATAGGTTATGCCACTGGAGTTCCTAACTTTCTCTTAGTCTGTAGCTTGCCTTTATTGTTCTTATGAGGGTGTATTTGTACTCTTTGACGGCTACTTTTATCTTTAATATTTTATTTCTCCTGTTAACTAAGTTCAATTTATGTTTTAGTTTTTTCAATTAGAAACTTAAATTATTAATTTAAATTCTTTGCATTCGAATATAGGCATTTAAAGTTACAGATTTCCCTTTGTTCACAAATTTTCACATTCTGTATTTTCATTAATTTTCTAATTTCCAATTGATTTCTTTGGCTGGTGGATTATTTAGAAGTATATAATTTCTATATATTTGAGGGCTTTTCAAAATTTTTTATGACATTGTAGCTTGGAAACTTACTATCTTTGGTATATTTGATTGTTACATATTTCGATTTTTGTCTTAGATCATTTATTTGTGAAAAAGATAGATATTGCTGTGCTGTTCAAGTAACATGAACTGGTAACAAATAGCAATTGCCTGTAATACTAAGGGAATTCTAATGAGTTGAATATTTTTGTTGTTTAAAACTTGTTTTATGGGCTGGAGTTGTATCTCAGTGGTAGAGCATTTGCCTCACATGAGTGAGGCACTGGGTTCGATCCTCAGCACCACATAAAAATAAATAAAATAAAGATATTTTTTAAAAACTTGTGTTATTTTATACCTCAATATTGTTTTACATATATGTATTTTTTGGAGGAGGGGTGCAGTATTGGGTATTGAATCCAGGACCTTATGCACATGATCTAGCAGTGAGATATATTCCCAGCCCTGTTTTTATATTTTTATCTAATATTACTAGTCTCCCCCCCCCCTTTTTTAAATATATTTTTGGTTGTAGATGGATGCAATATCTTTATTTATTTATTTTTATGTGGTGCTGAGAAGCGAATCCAGTGCCTCACGCATGCGAGGCAAGTGGTCTACCACTGAGCCACAGCCCCAGCCCTCCTCCTGTCTTAATACAAATCATAAAGCAAATATTTAGAATCCATTAAGTTCAGGAATTTTCAGTACTTGCATATATCATTATAATCAGTGTGAACTATAATTATATAGAATATGTACAAACAAATCTACTAGTCTTAGGGAATAACCCAAAAATAGTTGAGGTTTTGTAGTTTGTTAGCTCATGTTCATGTATTTAACAACTGTTTCTGTTGTTATTTATTTAACAAACTTTTCTCATATACCAACAAGCACAATCTTAAATTTTGAGAATTTTCTTGCATGTTTCCAGTGATTGCCCAGAGAATAAAAAAAGTCTTATTTTTTAGTGCCATCTATGTACAGCAATTAGAATTATATCATAGTGAAGTTATTTGCTTCTTTGTTTTGTTTTTTGGATGCCATTGATAGTGACTTTTGTGCCCCAAACTGATTATTCAGAGACTGCTTTTTAAAAACATGTTTACATTTATCAAAGTTATAAGTTTGAGAACTTAGTTTCTTAAGTTTTCAAAGCAGTTTACAAATACAAGTATATAATAATTGCCTCTAAAGGGTTTTAAATATAATGCATCTGAAATATGTTAAGCCACATTTATAAATTTATCTTTTCTGTTATTACCTGTTATCTTTTTTTAAAAAAATATTTTTTAGTTGTAGATGGACACATCTTTATTTATTTATTTTTATGTGGTGCCGAGGATCGAACCCAGGGCCTCACGCATGTAAGGCAAGCGCTCTACCACTGAGCTACCATCTCAGCCCACCTCAGTTATCTTAACAAACTTTTCTAAGTGTTTTAATAACTCTTAAACTCATAAATTTGATGAGGCTTGGTTATCTTAGATATACCTATAGCATTTAGAAGCTTAGTTAAGATAATCTTACTAATGAAAACTAAAATTGCAGGTCTAAATCAATCTCAAAATTAAACATTTTTAATTAAAATAAAAAGATAATCTGTTACTCAGTGTAGCAGATTATTTTAGACACTTCTAGAACATAAAATACCAAAAAGGTGGAAATTGATTTCTAAGTTTGAAGTTAAAATGTCAGTGTCATAAATTTATTAGTAACTTCAAGGGATATAAAGACTTACCAAATAAACAATTCTGTCATCCCAACTGAAGAATATTGAAGTTAGGTTCATATCAGTGCACAGAGGTTTATTAATGACCAAATGAATCATCACAGTACTCGATGTTTTCCTGCAACAAAGATAGAACTCCACATCCATTTTCTCCAAATGAGTGGTTCCCAGCTCACAACCCTAGATTCATTTAACATGTTAAATAATTCTGACAGTAGCCACCAGTAAAACCTATTTCTTTTACTATTTCAATTGAATTTTGCTTTGTTGTAGTAAGTGGTGGTTTTCAACTCTTTGAAAATATGTAAACATCTTTTTTTATTTTCTTTTATGGTACTAGGGATCAAACCCATGTGCATTCTACCACTGAGCTACATCTCCAACCCTTAATTTTCTATTTTGAGAAAAGATCTCACTAAGTTGCTGAGACTGGCCTTGAATTGGCAGTCCTACTACCTCAGCCTCCTGGGTAGCTGGGATTACAGGTGTGCACTACCATACATGGCTAAAAATCGTTCTTTTTGGGTTCCACATCTCTCTCCAGAACTTGTTTGATCTGTGGTCACAATATGTTGATGGCATGCTATATAATTTAGTGTAGTAGTGATTCTGCTCATATGACCTATGGTTAAGAAAATAAGAGAAATGGCAAAATTGGAACAGTTAAGAATAAGAATGTAGCACACCACAATTTAAGAGAAACTTAACTTTGTATCCTAAGAGAGCCAAGGATGCTTTTAATGGTTAAGGAGGATTTATATATGTATCATGTTTGTGTCTACTACAAATACTGAGGTCTTTCTTTTCTGTTAAAGTCTTCAAAGTAAACTTTAAAAGAAAAAGAAAAAACTTCTTAATCTTTGGGAAAGTGATAATGTAGTAAAGAAATGGGATAGGAGTCCACAAATACTTTTAGAATAGTACTAGATTTGTAAAATTATTTAACCCACTGCCAACATTTTCTAGTACTATAGAAAAATTCCCAGTATCTACTATTTTTTACAAAATTATAGCAGATATCATCAAATTTAGATTTAGGAGGGTTTTGGTTTTGTCATTAAACACATAAACAGTAGATATTTGCTGTATTACTCTTATAATAAAGAGTGTCATTTTCTTGTGTAATAAAGTAATACTATTTGTAATATAAGAAAGTAATTTTATTTGTAATAAAATACTAACTCTTCTAAATAAGATGTTGATCATCTAGGAGTTTTGTTTGTTTAGAAGATTTAGTAAAGTATTTAAGTAGTAGCCTTCCAAATCATTCCTTTAGACTTGTGACAAACTGAGAAATATCTTTGCACACAGTGGGTAGCTAGTAGGCTTTCTGCAGGGGGTTCTACCAAGAGCTGACATAGGGCATCTTGGCAAATGTTCAGAAACCTACATTAACTTGGATGGGCCCTGCATGGAACCTCATGTTCAGCAGAATTCTTCTGACCTGCCTCTGCATGCCAAGCTAATCAGCAAACACCTAATGAGCCCACACCAAAGAAACAGACCCTCTCCGAACCTACTTCATTTTCATATGTTCTCTAGGGGTGGAGAGACAAGACTTCATGAGGACTGATGATGCTGCAAAGACCACAATAATGATAATTAACTTGCTGAATTTAGAAGATTATGCTGTTAATTAGTTGAAAAATAAAGATAAGTAATAGAGCAGCAGATGGTAGAATAACACCCAGGAGAAGGAGGGTTATTACTCTGATGAGCTTTTGTGACACATAAGAAATATGGATCTGACTTTTTCATAAATTGTTTCTAGATAACATTATCTTTTTTTCTTTGAACTATGATAGAGTAGTTTGTTTCTATCAGGTTCTGACAGATTTGATACAATTGATTTCAAGAGTACAACATAAGCAAAGAACATAAACTTGAATAACAAATTATTTTTATCAGATCACCTTTAAAAATGAATGTATCAGATTGTTTATCACAATGAATGAAGGGATAAATAGGCGGACACACTATTCACCCTTTAATTAATTGGCACAGTCTATATCTCAAAGAAAAAAGCTCTTAATATAGGTGTTGAACTTGACATTGCTAAAAATTAACTCAACATCAAAACACTAGTCTGCTTCTTAGAAGCATAATAATAAAAGACACCTTAGTTTTCTTTCAAACAGTGTATACCTTTCCCTTAAAATTACTCCTGGGATTTATCGTATGTATTGGAGATTATAGATCACTTAAATCTTATTTAATTTCTTTGAGTGCTCATTCTTTATTTCTGAATACCCAATCTTTATTTGCTTATTAAATTTCTCTGTTGAGAGAAACTTCACCTTAGTAACGGACTGACCAACACCTAATACTCAATTGATAACTAATGTACTTAGGATACTTTATTTTTTCATTTGTAAAATTATTTAATCCACTGCCAACATTTTGAAAACGGGACACTTCATACCCTTTACTGAAAGATTTGGATGCCCTGGCCCAACATTCCATCCAGTATGTCCATTTGGGGTCTGTGCTCTTCCATGGGCCATAGAGCATCTATGTTGGAGACCAGGAACAGTAGTCACTAGACTAGATGGAGGGTATTATCTTTACCCTCCATAAGCCCCCAAATTTCCAAGTTCTGCAGAGATGAAAATTGTGTCTCTGCCATCCCAACTGGGGTTATAAGGGTCTGGAAGAACGAATGTTATTCTCCCTTATTGGAGGACAGCCTACACTGTGACTATGTGCAGTTACTATATTTCATTAATTCTAAGAGTTAAGCTCTTCACTATAAAACTTTAAATGCTCTTCAATTCTGTTTTCTACCTAAGGACTTTCTGTGTACAATGAATCAAAATGCACGCTGCTATCATGTAAACCTAAGTAGCATAAATAAATAAATAAAATTATTTTTTAAAAAAATGTTTTACCAACACACAATTTACCAAGCCTCGCAGCTCTGTTTCTAATGTATTTTTGCACATATTATATCCAGAAACAAAAGCTCCAATTTAGCACTATAAATTGAGTACTATATTTTGATCTCTAACATTCTGTTTATAAAAGGTATAAATATGCAGACCAACAGTCACAATAAGGATGCCCTGCCCTGCCCCCGCCCTGCCCCAGGGCCAGCAGGCTCAATCACCTCCAGCTGCAGGGCATATTCCATGACCTGTTTGGCCAATTCAGTGGAGGGGATGGTGATGTCTTCTGCCTTCTGCTGGCTGGCTGGCAAAACTGTAGTAGTTGTTGGGGCCCACCTTCTTAGCTTACTCCATCATCTTTTTGGGTGTGTTGAAGAAGAGGATCCGGGTAGCCCCAGTGATAAGAATTTTCTCATAGCCTCCTCAATACATCCTGGAATCTTGTCCCTGATAGTGTCCAGCAGAACATCGATATAGTTCTCAGCAGGCATAATGCCTTTGGCCAGGAATACCTTGTTGTAGCTGCCCTCCATCAGATCCTGCTTAAAGGATGCAGGGTGCTTGATGTAGACAGTGGTCTGGATATCCTTGACAGGTAGGCACTAGAATATTTAATATTAGGGCAAAGCTGTATTTTGGCAAAGCATTTGTTAAAAATGTATTAAGTGAAGGGAGGTGGTTAACAGAATTTCAGGTTTTACCTTTGCTACTAACTTAATTTTTGAGCAGTAACTTCAATCTTTGAGAAGTTCCTTAATATGGAAGATGATGATTGTATTCTGATTTCTATTATCTCTGCTAGCTCCAAAATTCTATTGTAAAATAAATATATCCACTGATTTGTATTTGCTTTTCATCAATTCTTTTAAAACCAAGAATTTTGGCCTTCTTTAAAATACTCCTAACATATATAAAGATAAATTGTAGGTATCCTTATATGAATTATAAAATTTATGTGACTATTTAGTGCCTGCTTTCTTCACCTAACTCATTCTAAGTTTTTAGCACACACACGTGTGTGTATATGTATGTATATTATGCACACATATATACTTGTCATGGTTAAAAAAATTAATCAGCCGTTGAGAGCAGTGCTAATTAACCCTTAAAATCTCTTTCTTGTATTTTATACCCACTGGCACACTTTCCAAGTCAGACCCATTGTAATCAATGTAACAGCATGGAGCAAACATTAGTGTTTCCTCACTGGATGAGTGCTGTGTACCCTAGGGCAGTCAAGAGAGGATAATGAATGAATACTGATGCTGCTTTTAAGTGCTCTATAAGGTTGTAACTTGCCCTACTAAAGATTATTCAAGAGAGTGATGTTTATGTACTTCAGACTCCCCTATGTGCACTTACTGTATTTCATTAATTCTGAGTTAAGCTCTTCACTATAAAACTTTAAATGCTCTTCAATTCTATAATGTTTTCTACCTAAGGACTTAAAAATGTTTTACCAACACATAATTTACCAAGCCTTGCAGCTCTATTTCTAATGTATTTTTGCATATATTATATCCAGAAACAAAAGCTTCAATTTAGCACTGTAAATTGGGTACTATAGTATATTTTGATCTCTAACATTCTGTTTATAAAATGTATGAATATGCAGACCAAAATTCTCCTCAGACTCTCTTCCTTTGTTCTGTTTATGTGACCTATACTCTTTTCTAACTTTTATATTCACTTCTTTTCAATCATTTTCCTAAATGTTCCTATCTGATTCCAGCCACTTACTGGTTAGGTCACTCATCTGATTTCTTTCTTTTTTATTTTTTTTTAAGTTGTTGATAGAACTTTATTTTTACTTATATGCAGTGCTAAGAATCGAACCCAGTGCTTCACACATGCTAGGCAAATGCTCTACCACTGACCTACAACCCCAGTCCTTGATTTCATTTTTAATGTATCTACTTCAACATTATTCTCTGTCATTAGTGTCCTAATTTCCTGTGTCCAAACTACAATAGAATTGTTTCTGATTGCTTAAAAAAGAAAGAAGGCACTATTACCCTATGTGCGTATATGATTACATAACCAGTATAACTCTACATCATATACAACCAAGAAGAATGAAAAGTTATACTCCATTTATGTGTCATGTGTCAAAGCGCATTCTACTGTCATGTATAACTAATTAGAACAAAAATTTTTAAAAAGGGAGGAAGGAAGTAATTAGGAATCTTACCTGTATTCTGAAAGATGCAATATTTGATATGGGTTTGTCTATTTGTTTTTGTACTAGAGATTGAACCCAAGGTCTCATGCATGCTAGGCAAATGGTCTGTCATAGAACTATATTCTCAGCCTTTTAAAAATTTTTATTTTGAGATAGGTTCTTGCTGAATTGCCCAGAATGGCCTCAAGCCTAGAATCCTTCTACCTTAGCCCTCTGCATCTCTGGGATTATAGGAGTGTGCCACCACACCTGGCTCAGTAACTGTTTTTGAAAAAATAAAGTAGCTAACATTTGAGAAACCTTTTTATGAATCAGATAGTTGTGCATATTATATTTAATTTTTGCTCAACTCCTCCAAGTGAGTTATTATTTCCAATTTTACAGATAAGGAAACTAAGACTCATAGATTTGTTCAAAATTACTGATAGTTTGAAGTAAAGTTCTAAATGTACATGATCTTATCATTTGATAAGATGTCAGATAATACATTGCATATACTAATCAATGAAGATAGTAGGACTTTACAGATACTGTGATTTTTATATTCATAAAGAAAGTCTGTCAGAAAAGAGGGAGAAAACATGTCTGATCCTGGGTGACATAGCTTAGCAAGTTGTATAAGGCTTGTCTTTCTCAATCCTTAATAGTTGTCTATTGAGGGGCTGGGGCTGTAGCTCAGTGGTAGAGCGCTTGCCTAGCACGCTGAGGCACTGGGTTCGATTCTCAGCACCACATATAAATAATGAATGAATAAAATAAAGATCCATCAACAACTAAAAAAATTTAAAAAAAAAAAAAAAATAGTTGTCTATTGAATCATTTAGCCATTCAGACTCAGATTATCTTTCTTATTCTTTCCCTGTGTTTTCTGATAGTATCAAGGATAATATATGTAACATGGTACCATGGAAAAATTGTGCACTTTGAAATTGAAGAGATTTGGTGTTCAAAACCAGGGTTTGAACTAGTTTAATAGCCTGAGAAAATGATCACTGGATTTCTAATCTATAAATAAGGATACTATCCATTTAAGAACACATTTTAAAACTACTGATAACTCAGGTGAATCTCAAGTGCATTATGCCAAAGGAAAGAAGCCAGATTCAAAAGACCAGACAGTATATGTTTCCATTTACATGATATTCTGGATAAGATAAAACTCCTGGGGTCAAAAAATAGATCAGTGGTTTCCAGGAGCCAGGGATGGGAGGAGAATATGACAGGAAAGGGCATGAGGGGATTCTGTGGGTAGAACTATCCAGTATCCTAATTCTGGAGAAAGTAATACAAGTGTATGTGCTTGTTGACTCTCATAGAACTGTACACTAAAATGAGTAAATTTACTGTCTGTAACTTATACCTCAATAAGACATTTTTGCAAACTACTGACTTTATTTTAAAAATCAAATCCAGAATCTATAAGCATTCAGTAGAAAGAAAATGTCCACTAATGCTTATCCAGGTATAATTATTGCCTCTGGTGAAATTCTTCTGATCTTTTCACATATGCTTCAGTTATTAAGGGATTTGGATCACATATAATAAACAACAAAAAGACATGCATAGATGAAAAATTTTGAGCCAGGCATGGTGGCGCACATCTGTAATCTCAGCACTTTGGGAGGCTGAGATAGGAGAATTGCAAGTTCAAAGCCAGCCTCAGCAATGGCAAGGTACTAAGCAACTCAGTGAGACCCTGTCATAGTTCTACATAAAACACAAAATAGGGCTGGGGATGTGGCTCGGTGGTCGAGTACCCCTGAGTTCAATCTCCGGTTCAGAAAAAAGAAAAACCATTTTTTGTAGTTGTTACAGTTTTCTAGAAGATTTCCTGGAGTAAGTGAAAATAGTTGTTATAGAAACATTTGAGGGCCTTTTTCAAGACCTTTTTTCTTCACTTGCATCCTTATGTGCTGTGGAAAGAAAGAACGGAAGGATTGTCAAGAATCTGTTTTAAGCCAGGTGCAGTGGTGCACGTCTGTAATCCCAGCACTTTGGGAAGCTGAGACAGGAGAATTGTGAGTTCAAAGCTAGCCTCAGCAACGGCGAGGGGCTGAGCAACTCAGTGAGACCCTGTCTCTACATAAAACACAAAATAGGGCTGGGGATGTGGCTCAGTGGTCGAGTACCCCTGAGTTCAATCCTTGGTACCAAAAAAAAAAATCTGTTTTAATAGTTAACACCCCAGCCAGGTGCAGTGGCACACACTTATAATCCCAGCAGTTCAGGAGGCTGGGACAAGAGGATCGTGAGTTCAAAGCCAGCTTCAGCAACAGTGAGGTACTAAGCAACTCAGTGAGACCCTGTCTCTAAATAAAATACAAAATAGAGGGCTGGGGTTGTGGCTCAGTGGTAGAGCGATTGCTTCACATGTGTGAGGCACTGGGTTCAATTCTCAGTACCATATATAAATAAATGAATAAAATAAAGGTCCATCAGCAACTAAAAAAAATATTTTAAAAAAATACAAAATAGGGGCTAGGGATGTGGCTCAGTGGTCGAGTGCCCCTGAGTTCAAGCCTGGTACCCACCCCCAAAAAAGTTAACATTCCAGATAGTTATGTACTTCTAGGAAGTTTTGGAGAACACTGTGTAGATTGTGACATAGTTCTCACAACAAGTTTGTATGTGTTTTGTTTGTTTGTTTTTGGTAGCCTCCTACCTTCTGTCCAGATGTGCACCTGAGTATGGATCTTAAGAAAATATACATGTCTCTAACTCATATATTGGTAGTAAAACTTATTTTGGGCTCAAGAAATATGTCTCAGTTAATAGCAATATTATTAATAGTAGTCCCAGATTTCTCAGGTTCTTGATGTCCCTTTCTTGCTGAGATACTGTGATTATCTTGTACTAATTGTTACATACTTACAAATCATAAAACTACCTTAAAGAGCACTTGTGCCCATTTTCACTGAAGAAATCAAGATAATTTACTCATCTTAAAGAGCAGAGTGTGGTGTAAGAGCAGAGTATCTAAGCCAGGCATGGTGGTGCACTCCTGTAATCCTAGCACTTTCGGAGTGTGATACCAGAGAGTCACAAGTTCAAAGCCAGCCTCAGCAATGGCGAGGCACTAAGCAACTCAGTGAGACTTTGTCTCTAAATATAATACAAAAATAGGACTGGGGATGTGGCTCAGTGGTCAAGTGCCTCTGAGTTCAATGCCCGGTACCAAAAAAATAAAAAATAAAAGAGCTTACAATCTAATAGGGGGAAGACATGACATACTTTTGCTGATAGAAAAATTTCATTTAAATTGTATCTTCATGAAGAGGTGTAGCTATAAAATATAGGGCTTTATTCTAATACCAGACCTGTTTTCGTTCTGGAAGTCAGTTAGGTCCAATTCATTTTACTAGAAAAAAATAAAATGTAGTGGAAGAAATCCACCTGCCTACTAAGTACAGAACAGGATCTGTAGGAAGTAAAACTAGCTGTAAGCTGTAGAAGGAAGTGTGGTCTGGCAGGCAGCATAGTGACCTAAAAAAATGCAACATCTCTTCATTGTCCAAATACCAAACCTGTCAACAGAAATTAAAGGGGACCAAATCTGGGTAAGAAGAGATTTAGGTCTTAGAATCTAGGCAGAGCCTGGGAATGGGGAGGAGGTATAAGAATGAGGGAAAAGAGAATGGATAAAAGTGATGCATATTTTAATTGATCAAAACTGGTTATTTTCAGCTAACTTTATTTTTTAATTCTTTTCAGAATTAGACAAAAAGAGAAGCTTTCCAAATGTACTATTGTTTGTCATATTGCTACATATAATAATCAATGAAATATAATAATTGAAAAAACTAATTTCAAAGCCAAATGTGTTCCTTAACAAATAATGTATTTTCAATTAGCTAATGGGTATATTGAAAATTAGATTTGGGGATAAAGCAGGAAACTTCTTTTTAACATGGTGTTTACATTTCAGAGATTAAAAGCTGCTTTGACCCAACAACATCCTCCTGTTACCAATGGTGATACTGTCAAAGGTCATGGTAGTGGATTGGTAAGGACTCAGTCAGAAGAATCTCGCCCACAGTCATTACAACAACCAGCCACATCCACTACAGAAACTCCAGTAAGTGTGTTGTTTTTATCATTCACCATTCTTGTTACTTATAAAAAGACAAATATAGTGTGACTTACATGACTTTTTAAGTATATTTTGAAAAAACAAGTATTTTTTGTCATGTTGTTATTTGAGAACTGTATCAAAAGTCTTAAGAAAAGGTAGGTCAGTATGTATGTATTAATACAAAATAAAATTTAAAAAGTAATAGATAAATTGTTACTGTTCAGGATGTTCTGCTTATAATTCTGTGGGTATTTATATATATTGACCTGACATGACACAGTAGACTTTTTGTTTTTGTTTAAGTCGCCAAGTTGCCCTTGAACGTGCAGTCCTCCTGCCTCAGCCTTCCAAATAGCTGAGATTATAGATTGTGCACCACTGTGCCCAGCTTTTTAAAGAAAACATTTTTTTTTTCTTTTTATACTAGAACAGTGAAACTGAATACAACTTTGGGAAACTTATTTCATCCTCTCTTTCTTGATTGAGGAATTTTAAAGTTGTGACTTCCCTCTTTGGAAAATTTGTCCCATAACTAGAAAAACATTAGAACCTTATGTTGAGGAGTACGGAGAGTTTCCTTTAATTACTGTCACAAACCTGTAGATTTGTCTTAAAAACAAACAATAATTATCAACATATTTTCCTTGCTGCAATATAAATAGGTTTGATATTAAACTGTGTTCTTGAGTATTATTCCATAGTCTATGTTCTGTAAACATTATAGACATTAACAACTTATTTGAATGCTGTATTCTTCAGAAATGTTTCAGGTAGCAAAACTAAGATCTCTAAAGAATATTTCTAGCTGGGCACAGTGGTATGTGCCTGTAATCCCAGCTACTTGGGAGGCTAAGTCAGGAGGATTGAAAGCTCAAGGGCAGCCTCAGCAACTTAGTGAGACCCTTTCTCAAAATAAAAAATAACAAGGACTGTGGATGTAGCCCAGTGGTAAAGCGCCCCTGCATTCAATCCCCAGTACAACAACAACAACAAAAGAATCTTTCTGGATCTCTTTTCAAAACTGTCATTGATTTTCCTTTTTCCTAGAATGTCATTGTCCATAATTACACTGCCTAGCATATTATAGTTTTGCAATGGTCTCTAGCAATTAAAGTGTGTAAGGCCGTTAACTAATGTTCCAGATGTCCCAAAGAAGCAGGCATTTTTTCTTCAGCAATCTTATTTCTGCATGTTGTATTTGCTCACTCATTATAAAGCATTAGTCCTTTTTATTTATTCATCTAAGTATTCTTACTTAACTTCTAGGTGATGAGAGGTCTTTTAGAGAAATATATAGATTCATACCCACATATATATAAATCATATGACATAAATCAAATGGTTCTTGAATTAAAATTTATAAAACATTCAAAGAATAAATAGGCTGTATGGCACCCTACCCCACCACTCTTTTGGTGGTATGGAGGCTCCAACCCAGGGCCTCACACAAGCTAGGCAAGCACTCTAACACTGAGCTACATCCCCAGCCTTTAATAATTTCTATAGGAAAGAGTTACATTTTTGTTAAATGTTGCAAAACTTTAAACTTTTATGTTCTCTACTTGAAGAATATTAGCATTGGCATTAAAAACTGCCAAAGAAACAGGTAAATAGCAAGTTTTAGATTGCCGTCTAAACATAAGTATTTACTTAGCTATATTTTATCTTTAATAAAACTTAAGATAAAATTGAACGTAGTTGTGGTTATCATTTACTGAACAACTTTACTTAGGGGCTGAGAGAGAAATGGAAAGGAATGATTATATGTTTTATAACATAATTCAGGGGTTAGCAAAGTGGTTCATGGGCCAGTTGCAGTTCATGACTATTTTTGTGTGGCCTGCAAGCTAAGTATGATTTTCACATTCTTAAACGGGTTTTTTTATTTTATTTTATTTTTTATATGTGGGGCTGGGGTGGAATCTCAGTGGTAGAGCACTTGCCTAGCATGTGTGAGGCACTGAGTTTGATTCTCAGCATCTCATATAAATAAATAAAAAATAAAGATCCATCAACAACTAAAAAAATAAATAAAAAGCTGTGCATAGTGGTACACGCCTGTAATCCCAGCGACTCCAGAGGCTGAGGCAGGAGGATCACAAGTTTAAAGCCAGCCTCAGCAACTTAGCAATCTCCAAATAAGATATAAAAAAGGGCTTGTGATGTGGCTCAGTGGTTAAATGCCTCTGGGTTCTATCCCCAGTACCAAAAAAAAAAAAAAAGAAAGAGGAGGTGGAGAGAAAGAAGAATATGATTCATTTGTATTAAGTCTTTATTTTCATGTTCTGACTAGAGTTTCTCTCAATTTATAACTTTTTTTTTTTTGTACCAGGGATTAAACTCAGGGACACTCAGCCACTGAGCCACATCCCCAGCCCTATTTTGTGTTTAATTTAGAGACAAGGTCTCACTGAGTTGCTTAGCGCCTCGCCATTGCTGAGGCTTGGCTTTGAACTTGCAATTCTCCTGTCTCAGCCCCCCAAAGTGCTGGGATTACAGGCATGTGTCACCATGCCCGGCTTATAACTTCATATTTTGTTGTACCAAATAGAAGCTCTGTGAGTGCAGGACTTTATCTATTTGTTCACTGCTGTATCACTAGACTCTAGAATAGTAACTATAAATACTTTCTGAATGAAGTGGAACGAAGAAATCAGTGGAATTGGGAAGCGAAGGAGCAATGTATGCTTCTAAGCAGCCTCAAATCCTTGTTAGACATAAAAATATATGAATGTAATTGTAATAGTTTCTGTTATTCTACTAGTACTTTGCTGTGATGAGTTAAAAACAAATCAAGGTTCTTTCATTCATACAATTGAATAAAAGAAAAAAACCTATTCTCAAAAAAAAAACATGAAGAAAAATATTTCAAGGCTAAAGTTCTTGACCCAGCCATACAAATATTTTTCTAAAAGATTAAGTTGCAATATATAGGTGAAAGTAGCAATTTAATTTAATGCTTGATCTTTATTACAATTAAATTACTTTAGAAATGAAATAATCCTTTTATTTATTTATTTTGTGGTACTCAACTATATCCCTAGTCCTAACCCTCCGAATTTTTACTGCTAGTTATTTGAACAAAGGAATCAAATGATAACTTATTATTTTTTGGAGTTTATAGAATGAGGAATAGTTGGGCAATTTACCTGCAGAACTTAACCTTCAACACATATGTAAGATTTTTGCTTATTATCTTAAGTTGATTTGATTTGTTCACACTGCTTTAAAATACAATTAATTGTAGGTAAAAGATTGTTTTTAGCCTTCTCCTTGAATTATGTACCTGTAACCATTAAGTGCTCTTTCTCTGTGCCAGTTTCTAGCAGTTCATTTCCAATCTCCCATATTCACGTGTTTTGTGGTGTAGATTTGGGGGCTCATAAGATGACTGGAATTTTCTATGGTTCTCTAATCCTGTATACTAGACAGTATGATTAGTGACTAAAGATTTATATCCTTGGCTAATCAGAGATCAGGCGGATCCATTGGGAGGAAAGGGGATCAATTAAAAATGAAAATTGGGGTTCTTGTGAGATTTTACATGGCAGGAAGATGAGCACTAATAATTATAAGAACCTGACCCTTAGAAAAAAACTGACCCTGAATTTCAAAGCTAAGTACCCTAAAGTATACACATATCTTAATTCCTTAATTTTAGAAAAATGAATAAGGAAAATTGACAGCTTTAATATATGGTATATTTTATTTCAAAAATAGTGAAAACATCATGTCCTGTCATGAATTATATTATACAATTAAGTTTTGAACTTAGTAAATAATCAGTAATATTCAAATGATTGAATATTAGAACAAAGTCAGTTTAATATACATTTTGGAAAAAATAAGATCTACATGTGATCATGAGTATTATATTTTCAATTTTTTATTTCTAATCAAATGAAAATATTACACATACTTTAAAGAAGATATTCACTGTGACATTGCATTAGTAAGGATTTTATTATAGCATGATTCATTTATTTCAAGGGGGCAGTTAAACCACAGGGTGATTTTTATGTTGCTCCAAAATACTAATGTATTCATCAAGACTTAGAAAATAAAGTTGACACTCTTTACTGCCTAAGTCAATTCACTTACTAGACATCAATATAACAAGCTTCCGTCTCTGTGTACTATAGTCTTCTCCAGCTCACACAACACCACAGACTCAAAATACAAGTGGCCGTCGAAGAAGAGCTGCTAATGAAGATCCTGATGAAAAAAGGAGGAAGTTTTTAGAGCGAAATAGAGCAGCAGCTTCAAGATGCCGACAAAAAAGGAAAGTCTGGGTTCAGTCCTTAGAAAAAAAAGCAGAAGACTTGAGTTCATTAAATGGTCAACTGCAGGTATGGTGCATAAATGTGTATTTTGTTTTATTATTTATCTTTAATAGTTGTGAACATAGCTTTTCCTTGTTTCTTTCTAGTTGGCCATCAGGATATTTTAGGACAATATTGGGTGTAGGTGGACACTATAATACATCATATTTTTGTAAACCTATTTGAATGCTGAGATAAAGTAATATAAAATTTTCAACACTGACACATTAAGAAACTTAAAATACACCTCTGTCTTAACTATCTGGCTTAAAATTCATGAGGTTGTAATAGAAAGGTCAAAGAATTCTAAAATTTAAAAATATCACTTATTTCACTTTCCTTGTTTATCTTTTGATTATATCATAATTAAGTTGCTTCAGCAGCAGTTTGTACTTTTAAGTTTTTTAATTCTTTGAATTACAAGTTTTATTTTGTTTTTGTTTTAAGTGAATATAGTGCTCATGAAAGGTGCCAGATTGGCCTCAGATACATTTCTTAGGACCTTGTGAGGTCATAAAGATTTTAAGACTTCTCGCTCGGTCATTCTTAACATTGTGAATATTCTTAAGTCAAATTTTTTTAACCATCAATTAATCAACATCAATTAGAAATTGATGTTAAGAAGTTATAGTTGTGGGGCTGGGGTTGTGGCTCAGTGGTAGAGCGCTTGCCTCGCATGTGTGAGTCACTAGGTTCGATCCTCAGCACCACATAAAAATAAAAAAAATAAAGATACTGTGTCCATCTACAAGTAAAAAATATATGTATAAAAAAAATTTTTAAAAATTATAGTTGTTATTAATAGAGGCCAATCTAAAATGAATTTTGTATATAATCATAATAAGACAGACCCCTGTTCCTTTCTTATCTGTAAAGATATCGCACATATAATTGTCTCTTTAAATGCTTAGGAAAAAGGTTTTAACATCAAGCATAGAGTTTTAACATTAAATATAGTGTTTAACCAAATTAAATTTTATAATTCAAAAATTTTAATATGTGAGACAGACATCTTTTGTAAATCTTTTGTAAATCTTTGTTGTGCTCTGAGTAAGGACGTGGTAGCTTTAGAACAAATAAATTGCCGTACAAACCTATTTTTAACCATTTGATTTTAATCACCTACTGTACCACATAGACTTCCAATATGTGAAAATATATTTATAAATATGAATAAATAAATATATTTATAAATATAAATAAAACTAGGGCTCATTAAGAAATATTATTGGGGCTGGGTTGTGGCTCAGGTAGAGCACTTGCCTTGCATGCGTGAGGCACTGGGTTCGATCCTCAGCACCACATAAAAAAATAAATAAATAAATAAATAAATATATTGTGTCTATCTACAACTAAAAGAAATTTTTTTAAAAAAGAAATATCATTACCATCTGATAAATGAATTTTTATTCAAGAACTAGTTTTACTGTTCGTTCACATATCTATGTATCTATTTTATGACAGTGCTGCAGATCAAACTCAGGGCCTCACGTATGCTAGGCAAGCGCTATACCACTGAGCTACATCTGTAGCCATGCACAGTTTTTCAGGAAAATTCTGAATTTTTTACCCTTTAAATAAAATGAAATATTACAAGTATTAATTTATGTATATATTACACAATAGCTATATACTTTACCAAACTTGTTAGAATAATAACTGTTATTTATAATTTCAAATACTCTTATTACATTAATAAAGTGACTTAAATATATCTTTTGTTTTGATCTTAACTAACAAAACCTTCTGAATGACTTGACTGTTTTATGGTTGTATAACATGAAACCAATTTCTTCCAGCCTTAGTTGTCTGACCTATAGAATAGAAATAATAGCACTTGTCCTGTTTCTCTGTCATTATGTAAATCAGACGAATTGAAATGAATGCAAGTGTTCTCCATAAAGAAAAATTCAAGTGATAAAACATACTTATCAATATTTTCCTTTATAATTTGGTCTATTGTGCCTTGTTTTAAGAATTAAAAGTGTTTGAAGGGCTGAGGCTGAAGCTCAGTGGTAGAGCAAGTGCTCGGCACTGGTTTTGATCCTTAGCACCACATAAAAATACATGAATAAAGCTTTTGTGTCCATCTACAACTAAAAAAATAAATAAAAAATTTTAAAAAGTGTTTGAAAACTATTAAGTGGTATATAAATGTATGGTATCATTTACAAGACTTTAATTTGGGCCAGTTTTCTGCTTTGACCCAAGTTATAGCAGTATATAACCACTTTGAATGAAATATTGCTTTCCTTAATTATACAACAGCACTAGTGACCACTTAGTAATAGCAACACTTAAATTATTTCAGAAAATCTTGTAAGATAGATGCAGTATTCAAAGTATATATAATTTTCACTTCATTTATCTTGTGTTTTCTACCATATGATAAAAATGTCATTATTGTAACAAAAGGTGCCTTTTTATATTTCCTAATTTGGGTAGAAATTTCTTGATTGGAGAAACAAAGGCAAAATTTATCATCTCCATAGAAATTAGCTGATACATTTTCAAAGCATCTGACTTTTAAATGGACTTCAGATTCAGGAAATCACTAAATTAGGCTCTACAGTTGAAAATGATTTCAGTTAATATCTCAAATTACAAACAGAACAAGTAAAATTATCTTTTTAATTATTAAAAATGTAATGATGTTAGCATTATGTTGCTTTTGAAATGTGTTCCAAAATATGAAGAAGTGAAATGATGTGTTATCAGGGATTTACTTTTAAATGTTTCTCAAAAAATGATTGAAAAATGAAGTTCAGCTACATATATATTAACCTAGAGAAATACCTATTATATATTTTTAGGGTAAAAGGAATTTTTGTCTGGAAACAGCCCAGGTGACCTTCAGGGATAAATAAATTAAACAAATTGTAGTATATGCATACATACAGTGGAATAATATTCAACCGTAGAGAATGAAGTGTATGAAAGAACCTTGAAACATTGTGCTAAATGAAGCCAGAACAAAACATTGCACATGTATAGTACTACTCATATGGAATATCCAGAATAGATAAATCCAAAGAGAAAGAATGCATATTGGCCAGAGGAGTGGGAAGAGAATGGGGGAAACTGCTTAATGTGTAAGGGCTTTTACTTGAGAGTGATAGAAATGTTTTATAATTGAGGGTGATGGTTGTACAATATTGTAAATGTACTAAATGCCACTTTAAAATGGTTACCTTTAAGTTATTTGAATTTCTCTTCAAATTACTCAAAGTCAGTTACATTTTAAAAGGTATAGCACAATCCTTTTTCATTAGTGAAAGTTTTACATGGATAAATATATAGGCATAGAAATTGTTTAGGAAATGACTCCATAAATACAAGTAAATTTTCAGGAATGACATGTACCATGATGTAAATAATGGCAATGGAGGGGATTGAGAACCATGGATGATTTGGGAATAAAGGCACTTCGGTTATGACTTTCTATTATTGTTTCAAGTCCATATGTGGTTTTTTTACTTTTTGTTGTTTTATGGTTATTTTGTCAAATAAAATCTTAAAAATTTTTAACTTTTTTGACCAGAGTTTATTTGCAGAGCATGAAGTGTTAATCTACTTATAATGGATTCAGGGAGCAAAAATTTCTTTCAGTCTGCCAACAGTAGACTCAATTAACGGAAGAACAGAATGACTTACATAGAAAATTCAATGTCAAAGAAATAGTAAACTCTATGGAAAACATTCATCAATTCTATACTTCCTTAATAATCCTTTATGTGGCATACAAGTTTAGCTGATTAATATAATAGGTAGTAATGACCCATGGTTAGTCATAAAATAAAAAGTTTAACAAGTATTGGGGTGTGATTGTTCATATTCTTACCAAATACATATTTGATTTTAAAGAAAATTATTATGCAGTTCATTGCCCCATTAATTGAGTCATGTTTAGCTTTCTAAAGTCATTGCTAAAAGAACACTTTCATCAAATTATATTATAGGTGCTGGAGTTAAGGCTCAGTGGTGGAGTGCTTGCCTGGCATGTGTGAGGCCCTAGGTTTGATCTTCAGCACCATAGATAAATAAATAAAATAAAAGATTCATTGACAACTAAAAAATATTTTAAAAATTATATTGCAGGCATTTATGGTAATCTAGATCAAGAATTGAATACTGTTATCAATAATTGTATTTATTTGTTTATTTTTGGTACCAGGGATTGAACTCCGGGGCACTTGACCACTGAGCCACATCCCCAGCTCTATTTTTTTGTGTTTTAGGTAGAGAGGATTTCACTAAGTTGCTTATTAGCACCTCACCGTTGCTGAGGCTGGCTTTTTTTTTTTAATCTTTTTTTTTAATTAATTTATTTAAATGCATTTCAAGTAGGTCCAAATCTTCATCACGTTGGATTAGGCCCCAAATTCCTTAACAAGACTCCAAAAGCACAAGAAATAAAAGCAAGAATCAATAAATGGGATGTACTTAAACTAAAAAGCTTCTTCTCAGCAAAAGAAACTATCAATGAGGTGAACAAAGAGCCTACATTCTGGGAGCAAATTTTTGCCACATGCACATCAGACTGAGGCTGGCTTTGAACTTGCAATTCTCCTGTCTCAGCCTCCCATACCACTGGGATTACAGGTGTATGCCACCGCGCCTGGCCAGTAATTGTATTTTTAACATAATGCCTGTTCTCTTACTTTTATCTTTTATTTAAAATGGTTTTAACCTGTTTATAGCTTTGTCTTTCATTTACACTCATTATAGAGGTTAGTTTTCAATATACAATTTTAGCATATTTTCCTTATTTTAAAAAAAAAGCAGACTCTTCATTAATACTAACTCTTCAGTAATTATTCTATGGGCAAACTTTTTTGTCTGGTTTTTTTTTTTAACTTAGATATTGCAAAATAATTGTTAGGTAGAAGCCCCCAAATTAATAGAAGCATACTTTAATAGCTAAATACATGAGGATTTTTCACTCAGAAGTTAATGGTGGGGCTGGGGTTGTGGCTCAGTGACAGAGCACTTGCCTAGCATGTGTGAGGCAATCCTCAGAACCACATACAAAAAACAAATAAAGGCATGCTGTCCATCTACATCAAAAAAAAAAATTTTTTTTAAAGTTAATGGTGTAGAAAAGATTTTATTAGTTCACTGACTTACAGATAATGGGATCAAATCCTGGTACCTAAACAATATTTGATTTCTGTGTTTATTACTTGAAATAGGGAAGAATAGCAGCAATTGGAAGATGATATACAATGCCTGTTTAGTTTAATTACTGAAAAAGTTGTAATTCTATGATGTAATTTCTTCTTTTTCCCATGAATTTTTAACTATTTATTTCTACCTCATACGTTTTATTATGGGCTTGAAATCTAGTAACTTTTATTTTACCCTTTTATCCCCCCACCCCCACTTGGTACTAGGGATTTAACCCAGGGACACTTTACCACTGAGCTACATCTCCAGACCTTTTTGTTTCTTATTTTGAGGCACGATGTCACTGAGTTTCTGAGGCTGGCCTCAAACTTTTGATCCTCTTTTTTTGGGGGGCTTGGGGGGAAGAGTTCTGAGAATTGCACTCAGAGGCACTCAACCACTGAGCCATATCCCCAAACCCTATTTTGTGTTTTATTTAGAGACAGAGTCTCACTGAGTTGCTTAGTACCTCACCTTTGCTGAGGCTGGCTTTGAACTCATGATCCTCCTGCCTCAGCCTCCCAAGCTGCTGAGATTACAGGTGTGCGCCACCATACCTGGCTCTTTCAGTCCTCTTGTCTCTGCCTCCTGAGCCACTGGTATTGCAGGAGTGTGTGCCACTGTGCTCATTAGCACTTATTTTTAATATCCTTTTTAATAAAATTTTTTCTGAGCCTTTACTTTTCAATCTGTCAAATTGATAGAATAATTACTATTATGAAGATCAAATGAGACAAAGTATAGAAGTGTGTGTTGTAACTACATCATTAAATGCAAGTTATTATTCATTCTGTCATTATTACAAAAGGCATGTTATTAGACACATGGGATATAACAGTAAAAAATTATTGTCTTTGCATTTATATAATTTGTGATCTAGCAGAGATAGATACAAAACTTTAAGTAATTAAATGTGAGAATAGGACAGTTGTCATGTCTGCTAATTTTTTAAGTTATTTCCAAAATATTTTTTAACTCCAATGAAAATACTATTTTTTCCTGTTATTACAGATACAAATTAAAGAACTAATTTATTTTCAGGTATAAGGTTTTATATCCGGTGTAACCGGTGTCACCCTTGGACTTGTGTGGTGAGAATCTTTTTTTTTTTTTTTTTTTTTGGTACCAGGGATTGAACTCAGGGGTACTCGATCACTGAGCCACATCCCCAGCCCTATTTTGTGTTTTATGTAGAGACAGGGTCTCACTGAGTTGCTTAGCATCTCGCCGTTGATAAGGCTGGCTTTGAACTCGTGATTCTCCTGGGATTACAAGTGTGAGCCACCGCACCCGGCTGAGAATCTTAGTAGTTAAAAACTGGCTTTTGTGAAAACTGAATATAATAAAATAATTTATAGCAATGAGAAGTTCCCAAAAGAAGGACCTATCTAATATTATTTTTTTCAATTTTGGGGGTAGTGGCTAAACTAGAAAGTCAAACATCAAATTTATGGAGTAATAGGCTATTAAAACATAACTAGATATCAATAAAGTTTTGATTGATTAGTCAGTTGACTATCCTGTCATGATTCATCAGACTTATTATCTGCTTCCAATAAACAATGTAGAAAAATATTATTTGTTCACTAGTATGTAATGAAATTTTGAGTAGCCATGTTCTTAGAGTGAAGCAGTTGTATAAAGGATGTCAAAATAATTGACTTTGGATTTTAGATCAGAATAGTATTTTTTTCAGCATTTCTTCTTTCTTCCCAAATTGTTTTACTTTGACAAAATAATTGTTGCTCACATTTAAATGAGACTCTTTGTATTTTCAGAATGCTTTTATGCCCCTATTTCATCTTCAAAATGATCTAGGAATCGTCTACAAGTACTGCAAGTACTAACTCACATATAGTAGATAACTGAAGGTTTTGGAAGCTGAATCCAATTAAAGTGTATTCTAAAATAATCCAGAGTAGATGGTAGATGTGTAAACATTTCTTTTTCCATTTAATATTAAATCTGTATCTTAACATCTCCTCAGATTTATTTTGGCTTAAGCAGATTGGATATATATGTATTCTCTTTTTTTTTTACTTTCTAAAGTCTCTGTGTATAGAAGCTTTCATGTTATATTTGTTACATAACAGCCCCCCCCACCTGAATGCTGATCTTCATAGAAAATTTTCAAAATTAAAATTATGATTTATACAACCACTTTATCCAAATATTAATATAGTCAAATCTATATTCTTAAGAATAAAGTATTTTTAGGCTGGGATTGTAGCTCAGCGGTAGAGCGCTTGCCTCGCATGCGTGAGGCCCTGGGTTCGATCCTCAGCACCACATACAAAGCAATAAAATAAAAACATTGTGTCCATCTACAACTAAAAAAATATTTAAAAAAAAAAAAAAGAATAAAGTATTTCCTTTAAAACATATGTATGAGACTATAATTCTTGAAGGCTTGGATTAATTTGTTGAGCTTTACTATATTATAAATGACTTAGAAATTACTTGACTTTAGCTCCTTCTGCCTAATCATTATATACCTTTACCTGCATAATCCTTGTATTTTCAACTTCTGCTTGACTTGGTCTTGACCACTAGCATATGCTTACACTTAGGAGTTCACCTCAATAAATCTACTTCCATTTTTTAAAGCGTGACCCATTTTCATGCCTAACCTGCACTTCAGTTGTGTTTTCTTTTCAGTACACCTCTCAGTCCCACTTCCTTGCCAGTAACTATGTCCAGTTTGCTGCTTTCAAACTAGTACTTATACTAGATTTTAAAGAAATTAATTAGGGTACCATAACAATAAAACTATGTCTAATTTTTAACCTCTCACCCAAAAGTCACTTTTAAATTTTTTTTTTTTTGGCAGATGGACACAATACCTTTATTTTATTTATTTATTTTATGGGGTGCTGAGGATTGAACCCAGTGCCTCAGACATACTAAGCAAGCACTCTACCACTGAGGGCCCCCAGCCCCCAAAATTTCTTTTGAGCTTCAGGATCATCATTAGGAAAATTTGCTATCATTGTAAAACATTTTAAATCAGGAAAATGTAACAAATCGAGCTGCCTGTGTATTTGAATATACCCTGAAATTGTTGGGGGTTTTCTTGCCCTTTTCTGTCACATAAAAAGTGCAGGAGAAACAATTGGTTGTTTGAAGTTTGGATGAATAAAACTTAGAGCATACTTTTGTATCTTTAAATGTATGTATGCAAAGTTTTTAATTTCCCCTCCTGATGGTCTTTCCTATTGTTTGCTCCAAATTTAACTCCAAAAAAAATTCAGTGAGCACAAATACAAATTGTAAGAATCAAGTGCCTTAACCATTTCAGTCCTTAATATTCATTGCCCATTGTTGGCATCTTCACATTTGTTTATTTGTTAATGGACCAGGTAATCTAATTATATCAACAGCCATACTACCACCAACTGTTTGAAATATAGAAAATGATGTATCATTCATCAGTTTCAAACCTACCCAATTAAAAAGAGAATTTGAGTATTTATTTTGAGTGCATAAGAATGTTGTTCTAATTTTTAATCCTCACAGAATTACTTAAATCAGCAGTTTTATATTGGTTAATCAGAACTGCTTTTAGCCTTTTTATTACATACGACATTTTGTTTCACAGTATAATTTATGATGAGTGTTTATATGAAATATTTGAGAGACAGTTTGTGGTTTTTAAAATTTTATAATTGAGATGATGCTTGTCATTTTTCATTTTGTAACTGTTGAAAATTAATAGCATATCTATGTTGGTGACATTGTTGATATAAATAATAAAATTAGGACTTCAGACCAATTTATTATTATTTGAGCTATTTTATTTCACCTTCTTTGGTATTTTTTATTACCTGGAATTACTGTATAACTAGAACTACTCAACCTATGTCAGACCGTGCACTGTCCTCTGAGGTTACATAGAGAAATACAATCTCTGCCTTCCAGAAATTCCCAATCTGGTAGAGGTGACAAACAGATATACCAAAAATTACAATCCAGAGTGATAAGTACTGTATAAGATATCTATTAATCTAAATATGCACATTTATATGGCTGTGGGAACACAGAAGGGGAAACCTGACTTTTTTCTTTGCAAATTTGTACTGTATGGAGTTGACTCTTAAAGATCCATGAAATAATTAGCAAGGCAAAAACAAAAAGAAAGACTTTCCAGATACAGACAATGCATATTATCTACTTAAGATTACTGTGTTTATAAGGCATGACAATTAGATAGTGGTTATTTCATATGGCTCGTACTAATGAGAAGGCAGCAAGGATAAGAGAGACTTTAGGACAATACTAGTATTTTGATATGTTCGAGGTTATGGTATTTTAGAAGAGCAGTGAGTCAGAAATCAATATGGTCACAGACTATCAAAGATTATATAATTTTAGCTAACAATAAATATCTATTTCATATTACAGAAATTAATGAGAAGTCTGTAGACAACAGTGTCAGATCAAGCTGACAAGGCAGGGTGAGGGTAGATATTGGATTATTTGTTATGTGGGGGTTTCTCATCAGTAGTTCTATTAATGATGAGCTATAATTAGTGGTATTGACACCAGTGGTTGTAATATTCCATGGAAATGAGTTTTCTGAATAACAGCTTATCTTTTCTAAAACAAAACTTTAAAATTTTACCTTTTGTACTTTGGTCACTGTTCACCATTCTTAAATTAAGTATTTTAAATATAATTTGACCCTTATATCAATGTTTAGAGTTACTGTGAGCCTCAGTTTTGTTCTGTGTTTTTAGATACGGTATTACAGTTCATTGTTATTCGGATATGAGGAACTATTTAATTAAAAGACTTGTCTCTAGATTGCTTAACTTTTGTTATTTTGATTTTTATGTCTCTGCATTTGTCACTTAGGGAGGCCTAGTGACCCTAATCTACTAAATTATTTTACATTAAGCTTTCCAGTTAAGAGACAGGATATAAAAAGACCTGCCTAAGCTTTTGTTTCCTATATGTTCTCATTTACTTTGGAGTAAAACCTTAATGGCTAAAGTTAATCTTAAGTTCAAATGAATTAGAGATGCTTATAAATTAAGTTTTTTATTTTTATTTTTCCTGGGGATTAAACCCAGGGGCGCTCTACCACTGAGCCACATCCCCAGCCCTTTTTATATTTTGAGACAGGATCTTGCTAAGTTGCAGAGGCTGCCCTCAAACTGAGGATCCTCCTAGGTCACTGTGATTACAAGGCATACACCACCACACCTGGCACCTTTTTTTTTAATGTTAGCAATTTATTAAATTCATATTATTTCTAATTCTTGAGTATTGGTAATGATCACTAATTTATATGTTTTTAATACTTGGTGGTAACTTAGAGGGTTTAGTTGGACTCAGTTTGGAACTTTCACATGAAACTTACAGATTAATGGATTCCATACAAAGACTGAAGTTCTTACTCTGTTGTAGGCATTAGGACAAATTACCATTGACTTGTCAATTTTAAATTCAGTTTTACAAATTGCCTGGGTAAAAGACAGCTAAGCCATTTAAATATTACATCTACTTTCATTGGTTCTGGTGCCCAACATAGAACTTTCAATAAATTTTAGATAGTCATGATTTTGTAGTTATTATAGTTCCCCTATGGAACCTTTATTAGTGAGAAACTAGAAATTAGCTTAATTGAATTTCCAAGATGAATTTTTCATTTTCAAGTGAATGGAATCAGTGAAAATTTATCCTAACTCTATTCAGATTTTGAATTTATCAGATAATCAAAAGAACACATAACATGTAAATAAAAATACTTTCAATAGGTAACCTATAATATATAAGGAGTCCCAAGGCAAATACTAATTAAAAACTTTGAAATATGCTACCTAGTTGTGCTCTTGTCTTAAGTTTTTATAGAAGTTTTCGTTTTTGTGTAAATGCTAAAATAGCAAAAATGATGTGTACTGATTAGACGTATTTAAGCAGCATAGTTTCTTTATTCCTTAATGTTCTGCCAATGATGTCCAGTTTTCATATCTTAATCCACTCATTTTGAACAGTAAAAAATGTGTTTAGTCTACTGCTGGTGAGGTACATAAGTTGTTTCTTCTCCAGAGCGAAGTCACCCTGCTGAGAAATGAAGTGGCACAGCTGAAACAGCTTCTTCTGGCTCATAAAGATTGCCCTGTAACCGCCATGCAGAAGAAATCTGGCTATCATAGTGAGTAATGTTCCATTACCTACAGCCTTAGGCTACATCAGTGAAATACTGCCAGAGTGAGCAGAGCTACCATTTAAAAAAGTAGAGACTGCAGTTCTTATATGTAAGATTAAATATCAGTTTCTACAAAGTGTTATACAATGGAGTTGGGGGTATACTTTTTAGGATCTAGAGTGTTTTGGAGTTTCCTATTTTTATTTTTTTCCCAAGCATTACTGCAGATCAACAAAATGTGTTTAGCTAAAGATTTTAAACATATTGTTAAGTACTAATGATATTTTATTTATCTTCACAGGATTGATTATACTTTTTATCAGCCATCTTCACTTATCATATAATATCCATTTGCAGTATTAGGTCCTATTTTTCTTTCTTAGATAATGCCAGCATTGTGCAGTGTTTTTGTTGTTGTGAACCATTCTACAGAGACATCTTGTTAGTTATGAAAAGGTTAGAACAGTATTTAAATTATCTCATTGTAAGTTCACTCCTACATATTTTCCAAAAAATGCGATTTTTCTGTTTTCAGCATTTTAGAGGTTAATTGTGCTTTTTCCTTTCTGTAATGTCCTTTATAGATAAGATGCACAATGTTGGAACCAGCTGTTACTCTTAAATAAATGGCCAATTTTGTCCATTGCACACAAATTTGTAACAAATAACAGAGTTGGGAATCCATTAGGCAACGTTCATAATATATAACCCACGGCTTTCATTTTTATGATTTAGTGATATTTCTGGATATTTGTAAATGTGAAGATTGTTTCAGCCATATGTATCCACTTCATTTTAATTTGCCAGTGTCAGTAATTCAGAAGAACAAAATGTTTTGTATTGGATGCAAACAGTTCCTCAGGTGCTCACGATAAAACTTAATGGCTACCATTTTTACTTGTAGTCATTGTAAGCAGTTTCATCAGAATGGGCAATATTTTTTAATTTAAAAAGATTGAGTAGATTTTGCAACTCTAAATTGCCATATATATTTAGAACACTGATTTTTGTCAATTTCGAGAATATAAATCTGAGTTATTTGATATCTAGTCATTTTGACACAGGCCAGTGAAACACGTTGTAGAGTAAATTCGAACCATATAGAAATATGTTTGGGATTTATATTAACAATGATTGCTGTAGGGATGAGGCCATTATGGTTCCCATCTGACTTAACAACATAATTTCCTATAGAAGCTTTTGAGTTCAGCATTATGCATACATGATTTTCTTAAACAGGAATGTTCCCTTGAATTTTGGTAGTTTAAATGGAAATATACAAGTGATTCTACAAAATTCGAAGGAAATGAACTTTCTTCTTAAATTACACTTAATTCAAAATTACATACAGTTTTTAATCTCTGATAATTTATTGGATGATTCTAGTAGTTTTAGCTTTCTTTCTAGGTAATATAGGCTTAACAAATGTAAAGCAATTATTCATTTTAAAATTGGTTTATAAAGATATTTTCCAATGCATAGACATGTGGGTTTATTGGCAATTAAATGACTGAAAATCAAGATTAATAAATTTTGTGAGTATCTTTTGTAAGTTATGAGAATTCAAGAAATATAAAGATATTCTTATTATTTGGAAATATTCCTACCTTTATTCCTATCTAGTTTGGGTGATCAAATTATTGGCATTTGAAAGAAATTTTAAAGTGATATCTATTTGTAGATTTCAAACCTTTGAAATAAATCTAATTTCTTCTATTTAATAGTGAAGGTAATGATAGAGATTAAATGAATATATCTTGGAGAAACTTACAGATTTTACACTAACATGTAGCATGTAGCAATTATTAATGGAGTGATCTGTAAGTCTTTCAAAACATTTGTGAAGGAGAACTAGTAGAAATTAGGGAATATTGTAAAATCTTGCAGGTAAAGGTGACAGTGATGAGTTTAGTCATAAGGTCTCAGTTTTAACACTGGGTAAAGTCTTATGCTACATCCTAGGAAACTCTTCAGTTGACTGTTGGTCACCCTAAATGTTAAATAATATAAAACCAGAATGAAAATAATAACAAGTGTGTGTGCATGCATGTATGTATGTATTTATTGATAAAGGTATCCAAGTCAGAAAATTCACCAGGCAGTTGTAGGTGGAGGTAAAATCTGAGATAGATCTGGTAAGAATTAATGCCTTTCCAGAAGATCAGATCACCTAGGGGTTATGGAAAAGAGGGGAGGAGGGGAAGGATAGAGGAAGGGAATGTATCATCAAAGGACATCTTTCTCTCTCTCTCTCTCTCTCTCTCTCTCACACACACACACACACACACACACACACACACACACACGAGCTCATCACCATAAATCCCATTATTTTTTACAATTAATATGCACCAATAGCTGAGCGTGATGGCATGGGCCTGTAATCCCAGCAACTCTGGAGCCCAAGGCAAGAGGATCTCAAGTTTGAGGTGACTGAGTGAGATGTTATCTCAAAAAGTGCTGGGGATGTAGCCCTGTGGGACAGCCACTGGATTAATTTCATTACTGAAAATATGTATAAACATGGGGAGATAACTTTTTATGGAATTAAATTGTCTAACATCTGGCTTCTTTTAGCTTACAAAGAGCTGAAAGTGACTCTTTGAGTGCAGCATGATTTCTTTTATCTCTCTAGTGCTTGTGATTGTACTGGTAATTTTCTCCCCTCACCTTTCAGAACTTGACATAGGTACAGATATATATCACAGTGCAAAGGTATTTTCTATGTAAAATTTATAGTTACACAATTTATAAATGACCACTGACTCTTTGTCAGCTGCCTGAAGGTTTGCTTTACCCGAGCAAACCTTTAGTGTGGAGATCAGTAGTCCTCCATTGTAATTTCCTGTTTCTGAGTCGTTGCCTCCAGTATATATTTACATTTCTTTATACCACCCATCACCCATCAGCCCCTTTGTTTTTGAAAGCTGCTATATCCTGAGAACTTAACATTCAGAGAAAGGTCAGCTTTGTTCTGTTGTTGAAGAATAGTGGTGAAATTAAAAAATAGGACTTCTTAGTATTCTCTCCAGTTAAACTGTCAGTGTTTTCTTTGAACATGTAACTATTGGCTACTTAAATAATAATTATAAATATTTTATAACACTCACTATTGCTTTATCAAAAGTATTCTTAATGCTTTATACAATTTTTTAAAAGATTACTAATTGTGATTCCTGTTACTAAGGTAAGTTTGATCTGGGGTACAGATTTATAGAGAAGAAGATAGGATTTTATCTTATTAATATATTTTAAAACTTGCTGTTTAAGAATGGATGGATGGATATGAGGAAGGTGTATCAAAATTCTGTAAATTTCACTATATTTCAGAAAGTCCTCAAAATGAAGATTTTGAGTTGAAATTTTGCTTATCAGTTTATCCTCCCCTTCTATCATTTATATTACAAATGATGAGATAAGTCTTGCTTCCTAAGGTCCAGAGTCTTTTTTCGTACTATTTAACTTTGAGAATGGGAATCTGGCTATCAGGCCAGACTTTATTCTCAGATATAAGAGAAAGCCTGCATATTGTCATTTCAAAACACTAGATAAAAATTGTTTTTAATGCTAAGTGAAAAAAAGTGAGATAAAACAAATAGTTCCAGTATGATATTATTTCTACAATGTCTAAAAATAAAGCTAAAGTATATTATTTAGGAATACATACAATAATGTAACTCTACAAAGAAAAAACAAGGGACTGGTTAAAGAAATGTCAGAATAGGGATTATCTGCGGCAAAAAGAAGCATCCAAAGAACCAGCAGTGTCATTGGCAGTGTTCTCTGAAGTTGGGGACTGTGTACACAGGTGTTCATTTTATTATTGTACCTTATAACTCACAGATATTGTAAATAATGTGTGTTGCACACATCAGATTTTTCCCTAACTGAAATTGCTGGATTCTTTCTGCTAAAATAATGAAGATTTAAAAGATTTTTGTTTAGGCATAAATATTGGTAGGTTTATTTTCATAAAAATGTTAGAATGTTCTTTCCTCAATATTTTTTCAATTTCAGTATCTAGAGTTTTATATGGATTTTTATTTGAATCCCAATTAATTCATACAAATAACAGCTGGTGGCATTTAAACTAAATATTGCTTATACTCAGGTGTATGCCTAGTATCAGGTGTTATAATCTCTGTGGCTGCAAGAGATGGAAAGTCAGACAGAATATAGTTCTGGAAAATGCTGAGGGAATAATTTGAAAATATAATCAGTGTGTAAGATTCAGTTTGCATATATATGTGACTAAAAATTCTTGTTTATCTTGTAATAAGAATGACGTGGGTGAACAGACTGGTTTTGTTAAATGTGCTGCTTGATAAGTGTTTGTTTATATGTGTGAAAGGCTAGCTCCCAAACTCCCTACCTAATTTTCCTTATCACTATTTAGCAAATATTTCTCCAGCTCTATTCTGTGAGGCACTGGGCACCCAGATGTTCCCATATCCCTGGTTGTTTCTTCATTTGACCTGTTGCGGGTAAAATTGCCTACCTTCATGACTTATAGCCATTTCATTTCAGTTACTAATTTGTCATACTTACTTGTCTAAATAATCAGTTTTGTAAAAAACTTTCTTTTTATTCTGTATGTTGAGTCAACCTAATACTCTTCCATATACTTAAGAAGGGAATGATTAATTTTTCTTTTTTTTCCATTCAGCTGCTGATAAAGATGATAGTTCAGAAGACCTTTCGGTGCCAAGTAGTCCACATACAGAAGCTATTCAGCATAGTTCTGTCAGCACATCCAATGGAGTCAGTTCAACCTCAAAGGCAGAAGCTGTAGCCACTTCGGTCCTCACCCAGATGGCAGACCAGAGTATGGAGCCTGCACTTTCCCAGATTGTCATGGCTCCTTCCTCCCAGTCACAGCCCTCAGGAAGTTGATTAAAAACCTGCAGTACAACAGTTTTAGATACTCATTAGTGACTTCAAAGGGAAATCAAGGAAAGACCAGTTTCCATTTATGCGAAATCTGTGGTTGTAAATTTTTTTTTTTTTTTACTTGAAATTAAATTTGGCTCTAAAGTTGGTGTAGCAGCACTTAATGGTAAGACTGAGCAACAGTTTTAGGTCTCTGGAAAGACTGATTTTGCTTTTTTTATAAATATTGTTAGATTCATTAATTTTTCTGTGCTCAATGTGTAAATTGTATTATAATTCATTGTGGTTTATTTCACTTTTAATTTGGTGGTGTTTTAATAAATGGGGGTGTTACTGAATCTCTCTTCCCACTTCCATTTCTTTTGCCCACCCCTTAACCCTCAACTGTGATGGTAGTCTTGTTATCATTTATACCAAAGTTCTGCATAGTCCCTATTGACTTTGTAATGTGAACAAAGTCATAAAGCACTAGGCAAGAGAAAGGTAGAAATTTGCTTTTAATCTTTTTGCCTTTTATTTTGCACATTTTGCAAAAGGAAGAATATTGGAGAACACTGGTTTTTTTTTTTTAAGTGAGAGAAAACATAAAAGATATACAGTGCTTTTATATGCACATTGTTAAATCAAGTTCATTAATAATGCATTTTCTTTTTTTAACATGTTAAGTAGACAAAAAATTTTGGAATCTTCAGCATTTCAAAAATGACTTTATTTTTTAAGTCTGAAATTCAGTGTTTTAAAACTATGTTTTGAGGCTGAAAAGTATGAAATTATATATGATACAGGGTTATCAGATATCTAGTAATTTTTTTAAATTAGCTCTTGGGTTTTTTTGTTGTTGTTGGGGTTTTTTTTTTTTTTTTTTGCAGGTTTCAGGTTATAGACAGAAGTTTATGCATAATCAAGTATGGTATGTTTGCCAGAAAAGCCTAAAATTACTACTTAGGAAATTTAAGACTGTTTACCCCCATTGTCTTGTACTTGCGAGCTAACTTGTACTTATTCTTGTGAAAGCACTGTCATCTTTTAGTAGCAAATTTTGATAATGTTTCTCGTGGAAAAAAATCAGTATCTATCTTTAGAACAATGTAATTATAATGTGGGAAATGTGTGTGAGAGAGAGAGTGTGTGTGTGTGTGTGTGTGTGTGTGTGTGTGTGTGTGTATCTCAATAGTTTATGCCAGCAATCTTTGCTTGAATGTTTAACGATGCCTTCAGTGTGATGCTGGCCAATAGATGATTGCAGTTTAAAATGTCATTACTGTGCAGGCTTGGATAACTAACATTCCATGATGTAGCTTGTTTCTGATGAGATGATTGTAGGTACACTTCTCATTATCCAATCATCTGTGGGATACTGAATTTTCTAATGTGCCATTATCTATTTTTATTCTTCAGTTATGTTCAAAATACAGTACAATATTTTAAATAGACTCAATTGTTAAACAATAAAAATAAAAAAGTAGTAGATGTGTGTAAGAAACCTTTGTAAAATAGTTATGAGTCCTACCCAGTACCAACTTCTGGCATTCAAGCAGGATTCCATTATGTAAATATCTGTAATGTATTAATAAGAAGTTGTGTAGTTTGTTCTGCATCCGTACTACACTACTTGCTAAAGTCTCTGTGCCATCTCCTGATGAGACTGACATTTTAAAAGGTCTATATGGAATATCCTTGATAATTCAAGGGGAGTATCCCACCTGCCTAAATTTCAAACTGGGAAACATGCAAATTATACAAATGACATTTCAGGACTTCTAAGTATGAAGATAATAGGAATTTTATTGTTTGACTTATTTAAAATTAGAGCATTTTTGGTTGACAATTCTACTTTAAAAATTTCTTATTTTTAACTGATTTTGTAATTTTAAAGTAATCAATTTCTAATCATGATTCTGTCATAGTTTGTTAAGGAGTTGATCTCAAAGGCACAAAATATGAATTCTACAAGAAGGCTATTTTTTATCGTAGTTTGAATGGGTTAGGAAAAGCCTCAATATTTCACTTTCTAAAGTCAGTGCGTTTTTCTTTCATCTTATTTATGCAAGCTAAAGTTTTTGGTAACAATTCTTGCAACTGTAAAATAAAACTACATAGATGTAAGAAGTCATGTAAACGGTTAATGAGCTTACCAAGGTTAGCAAAACTTTTCATTGTAAATCGGTCTGTACTCGGCAAATAAAAATCATTATTAGTTGTATGAACACAAATTCCATTTTGACTTCCAGGATGTCACACTACTTCTGTACCTAGCATTTTGAGTCCTTATATTTGCAATGTTACACAAACTGTACTATTTTCTTTTATGTGCAGTTTGCATGAGTAAACCATCAGAGAATAAATTCTATCTTTAAATTATGTTCATAATTTGCTTGTTTTTACCTGTCTTTCACAAGTAATATCACTTGATAAGTATTTTTTTTTCCTTTAGCACACTCAACTACCTGAGAAGAACTGAAATTTCTTTCCACTTATGATAAAAATCATTTATACTTGAAGACCTTTTAACTTCAGAGTACTCAGGCCTTGTTTCTCTTTTATGGATTCACCTTTAAGCTCCATTCATATACAGTGACCCTTTAATTTATGTCCCCAGCCTGAAAGACTCCCTGAACTTCAGCCACAGACCCATCTGCTCACCACCTAACAAAACATCTTAAATAGGGGCTGGGGTATAGCTTGGTTGGTAGAGTGCTTGCCTAGCATGCACTAAATCTCTGGGTTCAAACCCTAGCATCACAAAAACAAAAACAAAAAATCTTAAATAGACCATATCCAACACTGAAATAACCTTCCCACACCCTAACCTCAGATGTACTTCTCTCAGTCTTTCATAAATCATTTGTTGACAGTGCAGTTCTTTAGTTCCTTAAGCCAAAACATTGTTCTTGTCATCCTTGATGCCCCCTTCTCAAGGTTGTCATCCTTGATGCCCCCTTCCCTTATTCAAGGTTTACCTTACCTTCCAAATAATACAGAATGCAACCACTCCTCATCATTTACGTTGCTGTCACCCTGATCTGTGCCCTTATTTGCTATAGTTGCCTTATAAATGTCTCATCATTTCCATTCCTGGCCACCACTGCTCATCCCCAGTACAGCAGCCAGAATGATGCTTTGTAAAACCTGTCAGGTTACAGGCCTTCTCTGCTCAGAATCCCAAGTTGTTCCTCAAGTCCTCAGAATGGCCTACAAGACCCTAGACTCAGTTCCCCTATCACATCCCATTACATCTCTGACGTTATTTACCACATTGTTTTGCTCAGTGAATGTTTTAGTGCTACAAGTGTCAGGTGGTGGTCTAGGCATTTACATACCCCAGTAATGAAAACCAAAAATTCCTGCCCTCCTGAAGCTTACTTTCTAAAGAGAGTGTAGGAAGGAGTTGGGAAACATGTCAATTGTGTATGTCAAGGGGTAGGAGCTAAATGAAGAAACCGTCTTTGTGGAGAACAGTGGAGTGACATTTTAGTCTTATCTGTCAGATGAAGCCAATCAGAAGACGCAAACAATTGCATAGCTATTTTTAATGTACCCATTCTACTAGTGTGCTTAAGATAGCTTGGTATTAGATTTTAAAAAGTTTAATGAAGACAAATGGTGTACAACCATACCTCATTTTATTGCACTTTACAGATAATGCTTTTTTTTTTTTCACATTGAAGGTGTGTGGCAACCCTGTTGAACAAGTCTAATCAATGCCATTGTCCAACAGCATGTGCTGAAGATTTAGACTATTATTACCATTTTTAGCAATAAAGCATTTTTAATTAAGGTATTACATTTTTATGCATAATGCTATTGCACACTTAATAGATTACAGTACAGTGTAAACATAATTTTTATATGTACTGGGAAATCAATTTGTGTGACATTTTATTGCAGTAGTCTGGAACCAAACCAACAATATCTTCAAGATTTCCTTGTATTTTTAAGGTTCAACAATAAGTGATGCATTAAAAAAATCAAACGTGTTTATTTTTACTTACTCCAGAGAACAGGAAACAATCGTTTATTTATGGCATGTGCTTACTGTTAAAAGTAGTTTTACTGATTCTACTTCTATGAAACTATAAAGTTTGATGCCTGTTTGTGAGACGATAATTATAGAAAAATCTCATTTACTCCTAGGCCTTCGTCTTAGATAAATCTACACGTGCCCAAACACACTCACAAAATACCTAGAGAGCACAGTTATCAACACAAGTACTTCTAAAATAAAGACATTTAGAACAAATAATTTTAAAATCTGATCATTCTAGATTGTCTTGATCACAGAATCGTTATTTTGAGGCCAAGTTATACAGTTTCACTTGTGTTTGATGTAGTTATGAAAAAAATGTCTTTAATAAATATAAATGAACTTTTTCTGTGATTTTCTAATATTTTTTAAAGTACAAATATTTCCAGTTATTAATATGGTAGGTAGAGGTTTGAGTGTTCATAGAGGCAAAGCATTAAGATCTTTGAGGTCTAGGTAGCATCCTTTTATGTAGAAAACATCCTCAAAATAAAATAAAGGCCTTTCTAAATAAACAGTTCAACCATTTAAGTAAATTATATATATTGCCATAGAAAAAATTCAGTGAAAATGTTTCCAGAATGAAAGGACTTTGATGTAGCAAAGGCCATGTGACATTGTAACCCACAATAAGAGAAGAAGCATGAATAGATTTATTCTTTGTAGCAATCCAAAGCACCAAATCAGTGGTTAATTGTAAAATATCAAACATGGTCACAGCAAGCAAGCTCTAGCTGATACTCAGTGATAGGCTGGTGGTCTGCATCTCTCTTCCCTCAAATGTTCATGCACGTTCTTCCAAAGGATTTCCAGGAAAAGGATGTGTTCTCTTTTCTACCCCTGTGTCGTTGGTGTACCCTTGTCAGGGTCATGATGCCTTTCCTTGCCTCTATTTTGCATTAGATTTCACATTTAAGACATTTCTTGAGATGGAATTTGTTAAACAGAATAATTGCTATAGTTTTATCATGCCTGACCTAGATCTTTTTGAAAAGTATTTCTGATTCTAAATCTCATTTTTAGTTATGTGAAATAAGATTTGGCTTACTTTATTCACTTAATTTTGCAGTAAATTTGCTTTCTGTGAAAGTACACAAAAGAGAATGTTTCCCCCAAGTGAGCTCCCTTCTTTTATTTTTGCTCAATTTTTAAAGAAGCGTGTAAATTAAGAAGAGATGCTGTTTTTCAAAGCCTAACACAAAATTTGGCAGAAAGTTATTTCGTGTGGTTTATTTAGCAGAATTTAAGATGAAAGCATTATCTATTAGGAGCTTCTCATGATGGGAGAGAAATACTTTATGTGATGTTTATGAGAAATGAGAAAATCTGTCAATGCCATTATTCAAAAATAAACCCTTTGCATCATACACTAATACTGTATTATCTTTTGTTTGACTTTTTATTCAGTGATTTTTTTAAAAATCTGATTTTAGGGCTGAGGTGGTGGCTCAGTGGTGGAGCACTTGCCTAGCATGTGTGGGGCACTGGGTTCGATTCTCAGCACCACATAAAAAATAAATAAATAAAGGTACTGTGTCCATCTACAACTAAGAAAAAAATTTTAAAAAATAAAATAAAATAAATAAAAAATAAAAATAAAAATCTAATTTTAACAAAGGAGCTAATTCCTCAGTCCATTTTTGGGAGGTGTGCTTATTAAAATTCATTGTCAGGTTCAAATAGTACCAATTCAAAGGAGTTATATGATAAAACTACCTTAGCATAATTATGTGGGCATTTAAAAGTATGTTGACTTTCAGCACCATGAGGCAATCTGCTGAATCACAAATGGTCACATCACTAACATTACAAGCAGAGCTCTTTAGATCTTCGTGACAGTATTCAATTTAAATAAAACTGGCTGTGATCTTTTACAGACTAAAGTGTATTTATGGCAAGGTAACATTAGATAACATTGAAAATTAGATAAGCTCCCACTTTCATTTTCATTACTAAGTGTCCTATTTATATGAAGAAACTTGTGTAAGTGCCTCAAAGCTAGTGAACTATTTTTGAAAATGACATTGCTCAATAATTTAAGAACTTGTATAAAACAATTCACATGCCTGCTATAAATGTCAAGAAACACATAGGCATGTATAATTAAAAATCATTTATAATTTAAAAATTTTAGCCTCTTGAAATTTTCTCCCAATGAATTTTTCACCAGAATTCTTAACATATAAAAAATAAATTAACTTAGGTTTCTTATTTCTTTTACAGATTAAAGTATGTAGAGTATTAGTCCACTAAATAACAGGCCATGGAAGAAAAAAATTGGGTAGGGCTGGGATTGTAGCTCAGCGGTAGAGCGCTTGCCTTGCATGCGTGAGGCCCTGGGTTTGATCGTCAGCACCACATACAAAGCAATAAAATAAAGACATTGTGTCCATCTACAATTAAAAAAATATTTAAAAAAAAAGAATTGGGTAAATAAGTACCTATTGAGTGCTACTTCATGCTAAGCTGTGGGAAGCTATAAAGACTACAGTAAAAAAGACCAGGTCCCTACCTGCAAGTAGAATCCATTTGGGAAGACAACATAGTTGTTAACACTTCTGACAGAAAATAATTGCAACCTAACAACTTATGAAACAGGTTTTTTTTTATATATATTTATTTTTTTTTTAGTTGTAGGTGGACACAATATCTTTATTTTATTTTTATGTGGTGCTGAGGATTGAACCCAGTGCCTCCTGCGTGCTAGGCAAGCACGCTACCACTGCACCATAACCCCAGCCCATGAAACAGGTTTTATAAGTAAAGTAGGAAGATAAACCATATTAGATTTGAGCTTCATCTCAAACTATGGATGAAATTTGGTTAGAAAGAAAACAAACCCAGAGACATGTGCAGTGGTGCATGCCTGTAATCCCAGCCGCTTGGGAGGCTGAGGCAGGAGGATCTCAAATTCAAAGCCAGCCTCAGCAATTTAGCGAGGCCCTAAGCAACTCAAGAAGACCTTGTCTCTCAATAAAATACAAATAGGGCTGGGGATGTGGTTCAGTGGTTAAGTGCCCCGGGGTTCAATCCCTGGTACCAAAAAATAATAAAGAAACCTAAAGACAAAAGTTTGGATAAACAAATGTGTTATGTTCACAGGACAATGGGAAGACAAGTGTTGTAGGATTAAGAAGTGAATCTGCATAGCTAGAAAAGGCAGGATTATACTGGGCTAGAAAGGCTATTTAGATTAGAGAGCATGGGAATCTATGACTTCAATAAAAAGAACACATGAAAAATATTGAAGAAACACAACAGCTGGGCATGGTCATACATGCTGTAATCCCAGCTACTCAGAAGGCCGAGGCGGGAGGATGGCAAGTTCAAGTTGAGGCCAACCTGGACTGCTTACTGAGAACTTGTCAAAATATAAGGGGCTGTGGATGTGGCTCAGTGGCAGAGCACCCCTGGATTCAATCCCCAGCATCACTGAAAAAAAATTTTTTTGAAACAACAGCATGAAGTTTAGCCCACATGGAAACCAGCTAGAAAACTGCTGCAGTAACTCAGGCATGAAATGTAAACCAAGTTGTCTTGGTTTGGACTGCCATGATGGAAATACCATAGACTGGATGGCTTAAACAGAAGAAATTTGTTTCTCAAAGTTCTAGAGTTTGGGAAGTCTTGAAGTCATCAGGCCACTAGCATGGTCAAGTTCAGGTCCTTCTTGGTTGGCATATGGCCATCTTCTTCCTGAGTCCTCACATGGAAGGGAGTAGCAAGAGGAGAGAGCTCTTATGTCTCCCTATGAAGGCACTGATTCCATCATGAGGGCTCTACCTTTATGACCTAGTTACTTCCCAAAGAACCTCTTGTAAATTAGGGTTCGACATAAGGATTTTAAGGGAAAGGGGAACACAAACATTTATTAAGTCCATAATACAGGACTCGGGAAGTAAGTGCCGCTGTAGAGCAAAGGAAATAGGTATAAGGAATGTTTACAATAAAGACCTATTGGATTTATGGACTAATGAGAGATACGATGGAAAAGCAAAGAAATTTGAGGGTGCGGTGCCAGCAGTTCAGGACTGACCAAAAAAGAAAAAACAAAAACAAAAACTGGAGTACTTGTCCAGCATGTGTGAAGCCCTGGGTTCTATATCTCCACAGAAACAGTGTCAAGGAGTGTGAAAATTTAATTGAATTGTCACAATTTGATGATAAGGAGGTCTTTCAGGAACTATAGGAACATTTTCAGTGCAATGACTGTAACTAGTGACAATAATCCCTATAGGCTTAGGCTACATTTCACATCTGTGGATGGGAGAGAAACCTAGAAATCTTGTGTCTGATGGAACCTCCTCCCTACCCTATGTAGTTGGCATTTAGGGTTTCAATGTGCACTAACCACACAGTCTAGGAATCCAAGGGTGTCATAAATAAAAATGATACCCACAATAGAGCTGTATTTGAAGTTAGATGCCCTTTGGAACTCCTCTGACCATATCTAGAACCAGACATTGGGTGGGGGTTGGGGATTCTGGGAACTGAACCCAAGGGTGCTTTACCGAAGCCCCAGCCCTTTTTGTATTTTACCTGGCCTTGAATTTGTACTCCTCCCGCCTCAGCCTCCTGAGTAGCTGGGATTACAGGCTTGTGCCTGTTCCAACTTTTAATATGCCTTACAGTTGGATGAGGAAAGATGAAAAGGCTACAAGAGAGGTTGCTCCTGAACTCCCATTATGAGGCCAGAACCTGGAAAGAGTGACCCAGTAACATTCCAATCACTGGCACAGGCACTTAACTAAATGCCTTACCAGCAATATCCTATGTAGCAAGAGCACAGTCTTTTTTTAAAAATAACTTTATTTTTATTTATTAATTTATATGTGCTGCTGAGGATCAAACCCAGTGCCTCACCAGCACTAGGCGAGCGCTCTACCACTGAGCCACAACCTCAGCCCAAGAGCACAGTCTTTGATGGAAGATGGCCTTGTCTGGAACAGTTCATCTTCCTAACCAGCATATATTGAGCACCCTCTCTTACCACACTGAACATAACTCGTTTGTCCCAAAGGAAAAAAGACCAAAGCCCCAACAAGTTACTTCATGTCTTAGTCAATATTGTGTTGCTACAACAGAATACTTGAAGCTGGGTGATGTGTGTGTAAAGAAAGTAAGTTGACTTGTCTCATGATTGTGGTAGCAGGAAAATCCAAACATCGTGGCACTGACCTCTTCCCCCTGTCTGCATCAGAACATGGCACAGAATTAGAAGGTTGAAAGGAGCATGCAAATAAACCAAGGGGAAGTGCCAGACTTGCTTTAGATCAGCCCACTTTCAAGGTAGCCCACAAGTCCCACAAGAACGAGAACTTGCTCCTAAGAGAAGAGTATCAATCGCTCTTAAAAACCCCAGTACCTCTCCAAGGTACTACCTCCAAACCCTACCATGTTGAAGACCAAGCCTCAACATGACTTGATAGGGGCAAACCACATTCAACCCATGACACTACATCTAGCTCAAAGTCCAGGTCTGATGAGGAAGGCTGAAGACACCTCTCTATCAATGCTGGGCATGACTCCTTGTAACCTGGTGATGCACAAACTAATGGGCATGTTCTCTTCCCTTGGACCCCACAGTGTTCCTACTATACCATCACATACCAAGGTCAGGACAACTACAATGGAAACTTCCTTTATGATAAAGGACTGATGCGGGACACACAGCAATCATTTGTTAATAGCAGGTATGAAATCCGATGGGTCAGGCATCGCAAGAGTCCTCTTTTCTGGAGTTGAGATTGAATAGTTGAGATCAGACCTGATTCCACTCATTGGTGAGATGCTTCTTTGTGGCCTCTAGGTCACCTTTCTGGTAACAAGATCTTCCATGTTCCTTACCTTCCTTAGCTACACCTACGATGGATATTTTACCCTTGTGGAGGACCTCAAGTCTTCACAGCCTACTTCCTGCCTATGCAAGTTTGGGGGCCAAGGACTGTTTGTTAAAGGGTTATAGTTTCTTCTGCAATTTACCTTTCTCAAAATCTCAAGGACTTATAACCTATTTGCTTCAGATCAGTTCATAAGCCAGGAGGTACACCCAACATTTGTTCCTAGACATCTCTCTCCAAACATATCAAGTTTAATACATTAGTGTCTCACTCCTGGGACTCTTTCTCTCTAATCAATAGCAGCTTGAAGTCATCAGACTTAAATGAGAAGAAGATTCATTTCTTTGCTGCAGGTTTTAGTCTTGGTTGGCTTTTGGCATTTAGGACTTAATGTCTACTATAATTTGGATCTGAAATGTCCCCCAAAGGCCCATGTGTGAAAGGCCTGGTCCCCAATCCATGTCACTATTGGGAGATGGTGGAACCTTTAAAATATGGGGCTAGTAGGGGGGGCCCTCAAAGGTAGATATTGGAACCCTAGTCACTTTCTGTTTTTCCCTTTTATGTCCTGGCCTTATGGTGAATGGTTTCCTCTATTGCATGCCTTGCCATGAAGTACTGCCTCAATACAAGCCTAAAAGTGACAGGGCCAACTGATCATGGACTAAAACCTCAGAAACCATGAGCCAAACATACTTCTTCCTTTTTTCTTACTGTAGGTGTTTTTTTGCTATGATGGAAAGCTGACTAATACAATGTCTCTTTTATTCCTCTAGTTTAGGAGCAGGTGGCTTCTCTAACCCTGTCACTCTAGTCCCCTCAGAATAAGAGAGCCTGATCTCATACTAGACAAAGGCTCCAAAAACATACATTAGAGAACAGATAGCCTATTCAACAAATGGTGCTAGGAAAACTGGAAATCCATATGTAGCAGAATGAAATTGAACATCCATCTCTCACCCTGCACAATAATCATCTCAAAGTGGATCAAATACTTAGACACTAGAACAAAGACCCTGCACCTAATAGAAGAAAAAGGAGGCCCAAATCTTCATCATGTTGGCTTTGGTCCTGATTTCCTGAACAAGACTCCTAAAGTGCAAGAAGTAAAATCAAGAATCCATAAATGGGATGGATTCAAACTAAAAAGCTTCTTCTCAGCAAAGGAAACAATAATGTGATAAGAGTGCCTACAGAATAGGAAAAAATCTTTACCACATGCACCTCAGAGCACTAATTTCCAGGATATATAAAGAACTCAAAAAAACACCAAAAAAACAAATAATCCAATCAATAAATGGGCTAAGGAACTGAAGAGACACTTTACAAAAGAAGAAATAAAATTAATCAACAAACATATGAAAAAATGTTCACTATCTCTAGTAATTAGAGAAACACAAATTAAAACTACTCAAAGATCTCATCGCACTCCAGTCAGAATGGTAATTATCAACAATACAAGCAATAATAAGTGTTGGCGAGGATGTGGGGAAAAAGGTACTTTCATATATTGTTGGTGGCACTGTAAACTAGTGCAACCACTATGGAAAGCAGTATGGAGATACCTCAGAAAATTTGAAATGGATCCACCATTTGACCCAGCTATCCCACTCCTCAGTTTATACCCAAAGGACTTAAAATCAGCATACTACAGTGACACAGCCACATCAATGTTTACAGCAGCTCAATTCACAATGGCTAATCTATGGAACCAACCTAGATGATGTTCAACAGAGGAATGGACAAAGAAAATGTGGGTACATATACACAATGGAATACTACTCAGCCTTAAAGAAGAATGAAATTATAGCATTTGCAGGTAAATGAATGGAACTAGAGAATATTATGCTAAGTGAAATAAGCCAATCCCAAAAAACCAAGAGCTGAATGTTCTCTCTGATAAGTGGATGCTGATCCATAGTGAGGTGAGGGGATAGGGAAGAATGAAGGAACTTTGGTTTGTGTAGAGGAGATTCAGGGGAGGGTTGGTGGTGTGGGGATGGGAAGGATGGTAGAATGAGACAGACACTATTACCCTATATACATGTATGATTACACTATTGTAGTAACTCTGAACCATGTACAGCCATGTACTATATGTCAAAATGCATTCTATTGTAAGATAAATTAATTTTAAAAAATGAAGGTTTCAAGATATAAGAGGCAGAACTGGAAAAAAAAAAAAGAATAAGAGAGCCTGCTGCCCTGAGTCCCACACTTTAGAGGTTTCCTTTGTCACTCCCGATCTGGTGCTCCATACTTACACAGCATAACCCATATGCTTAACATCGACACTAATAACTTATACCATCCAGGCCTCAGGGAAATACTTTTCTACATCTGTTTCATGTGCCATGAAAAGAAAAAGTGACTGCATTAGAGAGCCATGAAGTTTTTGTGGGTTGTGTCACTGCCGATGTCAGAGATGAATACTAGTAGTTCAGAAAGATTTGAGTAGTGGCAGTGTCGGCAAAAAAAGACATGTTAACCTGTCAAATCTTTTCTCTTGACATAAACGCAAGTCATCCTTGCACAACCAAGTATCATTTCCCAGTAAAGTCAAACTGCCCATTTTCTTCTTTTGCTGTTCCAATTTGTAGCATTGGCAAAAAATTCACTTGGTGCCTGAGAAACATTTTGCAATACTACCAATTCATTTTACTCTTAAAGTTGGATATTTCAGCTGTAGTTGCATGAATGAAGCAATATCAATTCCCTTAATATTGGCAACTAGATTGACATTGAACCCTAAATTACAATAAAAATTATATAATGTTAACAATATATAATTAGAATTTCAAAACATTAAAATAACAATTTTATTTACACATTTGATATAATTTTATTTTACATTTCCATAGATCATTTTATCTCATGCAAAAAATGTTTTTTAGAAACTTAAATTTTTGATTTTTCATTTATTTAATTTACATTTTGATGAGAATATATTTAAATTGATATGTTTTGAGTAATTACTTAGTTTTAATTCTATATCATCTACATGAAGAGAACAGAATAATGTAAAAATTGTTATAGCATAGTGATTTATGAAATGAAGGCAAGAATGTATATCAAATGTCATAAATTTTGTCTTGATTCTTTTCTTACTCATGTAAGAAATTTATTGATCCATTAAAGAACACTCAAAATATATGTAATAATTATGAAATATATTTATCTTTGATATTTTGCTGATTCTTAACCATAAAAAATAACTTTACATGGTTTTTCATGTTGTCATTATAGAAATATATTTGTCAAAGTAGGAGGGTAGAACATACTTTCATAGTTTGTTAGTGTGGTTTATAACATTTAAATATTTAGAAACTGGTTTTTAGGCCACCTTTCGTGTTCCAACCCTAGACCTCACAGTCACCAGGGCAGGCCTACCTAAAAGGCCTCAGATTCCCAGATGCTCCTGTGCTCCTTCTTGTTTGCATGCAATATCACTAATGCTTCTTTTGAATATCGCTTGTCCTTATCCCAAGGTGGTAGAGGCAGGAGGGAGAGAAGAGAGAACTCTTTAGTGTCTCAAACCAGCCATTCAGTGCTGTAGGCCAGAGACCACGGATGTCTTTTCTACACACAACTAAGAACTAGTCATATAGCTTGCCCTGAGCACAAGGAAATCAGAGAGTGCTAGGAAGACCTGCTCAGTACAGTTGTTCTATTAGTTTCCTATTTTACAGATGAGGTAATTTGAGTTTGGGTAAACAGAGTCACATGGTTACACAGCCAACAGAGTCAGATGCTGAACACAGGCAGCTGGGGGGGAGGCTGTCCTCTAGGCTACACAAACCTGCCAGGAACGTGAAGAAATCTTGGGAAGTGCTCTGAACATGTGCAAGACATGAAATCAGCTTCAAGTTGATCTTACACAGCCCTCGTGGATACAAGAAACCCAAGTGAGCATGTAAAAGTATAGTTTACAGTGTTCTGACTCAAGGACTCCATACTCAGTCAAATGACCCTTTATATGTTAGAACAAACATTACTAAGGAGATGAAAATCCTCACCTCTGAGCAAGACACTCATTCAGAAGGTCTACGTTAGCTAAGTAGAAGAAGAGATGGATACCAGGTGCTGAGGTCTGGAAGCACTTTATTTCTTCATCATTGTCCTAAACTATGAAACTCCATGTTATGGCTCCCTCCTGTCTTTTCTACAAAGATGCAAAGTAGTCGGGGGCTTCCCTCCAGGAACCTGGTCCAGGTGTTCAGCTATGTGAGATCATTCCTCCTTGGAATAATGAGAGCTAAGGGCAGAGTGCTCTGCCCTACTATTCTTACATTTTTCTCAATAAAATAATTTTAATTCTATATTACATAGCACTGGTGCATATGCACCCATTCACTACAAGAAACAATTTTGAAGAACCAAGTTCATACCATATGCCACAAATATATCTTTTCTTTAAAAAACAAAACAAGAGGGCTGGGGTTGTAGCTCAGTGAGACAGCGCTTGCCTAACATGGGTGAGACACTGGGTTTGATCCTCAGTACCAAATAAAAAAATAAATAAGATAAAATAATTGTATCCATCTACAAATAGAAATATATATATTATATATATATATATATATATATATTTAAAAGTAAAGCTAACCAGGCATGGTGGCACACATCTGTAATCCCAGAGGCTTGGGAGGTTGAGGCAGGAGGATCATGAGTTCAAAGCCAGCCTCAGCAACTTAGCAAGGCCCTAAGTAACTCAGTAAGACCTTGTCTCTAAATAAAATTTTAAAAAGGGCTGGGTATGTGGCTCGGTGGTGGAGCTCAATCCCCAGTACCAAAAAAATGAAAAAAGCAAAGGTTAACTTTTTAAAAAACAAAACAAAACAAAACAAAAATCCGCAAAGAAACAAAAAGCCCAAGGAAGGAAAATGAATCAGAATAAAAAACTCATGAGATAGGAAGATACCAGAACAAATGTGAAAAATAAAACTGGTATAGCTAAGTCTGAGTAATTATTATTGCAGGACTTTATTAACATGGAACTGTTTAAAGAAGTCTTAAAATGTGATGGACATAAAGTAGAAACATCAATGATCTGAAACAAAAGCTCAAGATGGTTTCAACAAACCTTGAAAGATATGGTGTGGTGTGGGGGAAGGGTGAAATTGTACTAAAATTCTCACTCTGTTCTGAAGACTAGTGGCTGTCCCCAGTACCATTCTTCCATTCTTGAAATAGCTGAGATTTTAGTGGCACTTGGCCACCCAGCTACCAACATGTGTTATTCAGGCAGGGTCTATATAGGAAAACAAACCGTGTAAGATATTTTAAGAGAATGTAATATGGGAAATTGGCTTAACAGATGTTTGCAGACTGAAAAATCAAAGGAGGAAGGTTCACATAAAACATTGGAAGTTTTATGCTAGAAGTAGCTACAACTCCTGGGGCTGGGAAAACAAAGAGAAGAGAGAAGTTACACAATCTAGAAGCTCAAAGGAAGGATTTGACTGAGCAGCAACTCAGACTTCTAAGAGGGCGATGAGGCTGTTCCATGAATGCCAAAAGAAGTCGGAGACTGGTACCACCTGATGCTCCTGGGGAACATGAATGGTATAACCAGCAAATATGGAAGAAGGAAATCCCTGCTCAACTTTGCCTACCTTCTAGTTTCCCTCTAGTGCCCTCAGTTGGTGGAAATGATGACAGAGTCAACTGATAAAGGAGAAATGTGGTTTGTAGAGCCCCAATCCCAGCATCAAAATCCAGTGTAGTCAGATGTGGTGACACATGTCTGTAATCCTGGCGACTTGGGAGGCTGAGGCAGGAGGATCAAAAGTTTGAGGCCAGCCTAGGCAACTTAGCAAGAGGCTGTCTCAAAATAAAAAATAAAAAGGGCTGGAAATGTAGCTCAGTGGAACAGTACCACTGAGTTCAATCCTCAGTAGTAACAACAGCAACAAAACCAGTAGAAAGGTGAAAATGTATGGGAGAAACAATTACTTAACAACTGGCACAATTACATTTCCTGGCTTCACTGTCATTGGTAACCACCTGTGACAGACTCATAACCTGGTGGCCTTCTTTTTTGTCAACACATAGGATTTAGGAGTACCTCTCCCCCAGCTGTCCATGCCTCAAATCCCAGTGTAGCTGCGTCCGACATTTTTCTGTCACTCCAACCCAAAACCTTGCTTTGAGGACCCAGACTGAACTGTTCCCAGGATGACTGGCAATGGATGTAGCCCTTTCCAGGGAAAATGCATTACCCCTTACAAAGGCCCACTGAATGAATAATGTGGAATTCTTGGGATGTGTTCTTAAGGAACTAGCATTCAAATCATCTTCTCTGTACAAAAGATACATATAAAACAAAAGGAAAGTTGAAATAGGGGCTGGGGCTAGGGCTCAGCAGTAGTGCACTTGCCTGGCATGTGTGAGGCACTGGGTTCAATTCTCAGCACCACGTATAAATACATAAAATAAAGGTCTAACCAACAACTAAAAAAAATATTTAAAAAAGAAAGTTGAAATAATTAAAAAGATATCCTGGGAAAGTGCAACATAATAAAATTGGAGGGTTGAGCAATATTAGTATCAGGAAAAGTAGCATAACCTAAAGTAGTAAATGAGACAAAAAATACTTATATTAACAGAGTAAAAATGGAAATATTCTGTACAACATATTACCAAAACATCGTATAAGAAAGTGAAACATAGGTAAACTGGATCCCAAGTCTTAAATTCTTGGAGACAGAAAAAGAATTCAACTTAGCTTGTCATGTGACACGATTTCAGTTCAACTTTTGATGTTCCATTCTGTTATACTGGACAGAGTAACCTAGATTTTGAGAAACATATTAGTAATTATTAGATGGTTATCTAAGTCTTGAAAGCCTTTGTTAAGGGAAGGGATTTTTCCCTGACTATTCCCACTGCCAGTCAGTCTGGGAACAGTTTAGTCCAGGCCCCCCAAAAAAGGCTTTGGGTTGGAGTAAGTGACAGACAAATGTCACACACAGCTAAGCTGAGATTCGAGGTGTGGAGACCCCTGGGGATGAGCTACTCCCAGCTCCAGTGGGCTGAGTGAGGAAGGCCACTAGGTTATGAACCCTGGAAGGGCTGACTACAAAGGTAGGGTTATTCTTGTTATTGGTTTTTGTTGTTGTTGTTGTTGGGGAGTTGCTTGGTCAGGATCTGAATTGTTTTTGGTTTTGCTTTTTGCTTTTTTTTCCCTTCCTGCCTTCATTCCTACCCACTTTATCCCAGGACCTTCAGGAAGGTCTCATTAGGTCTTTTCTAATGTTCCCAGCTGGCTTCAGCTCCCAACTGAGGGCAAAGTGGGTACAGGGAGGGCAGCTACAGCCTGAGAACAGAGCTCATCACCAGCAGGCTGTGGGGCCAGGGACACTCAGAGAGGTTTTATGGCTTCTTAGCTCCCACATCTGTCTCCTCAGGTTCTCTTTGGACTCAGGAACCAGCTATGTGTTTGGGCCTGCAGTCTCTGCAGTTGCCTGACCAAAGCCTGCTGGTGCAGGCCTTACTACCAGTCCACCTCTTGCTCCAGGAAGGGGCCCAAGGTCAAGTGCCCACAGCCCTGAGGGTGAGGTTTCTTCTATAGCCAGAGTCTGTTCTTTGCTCATCGTTTAAGAGATGGTATTGATGTTGGTACTTAATCATTGACTTAGAAGAGCTTTTGATGTAATGTGTCTGTGGGTCCACAGGAGGAAAAGTCTCCACTAAGCTGTGATCTCCTCAAGGAAGCCCTGCAGAGTCTTGGCTTGTTTCTTGCCAGCTGCTCCCAACCTGTCTACTCCTCTAGCTTCTGCTGGTGGGATGGGTGGAGTTAGATAAGGAGTTAGTGTACATTTGGAGTGCAGTAGGTGATTTGGTGACTTGGCTGATTCTGTTAATGTTTCTCAAGGGTCATAAGATGAGATGGTTTTGTCCATGGAATTCCAGAGGGACTGGGTGATGTAGGCTGAACTGTACGGTTACTCCAATCAGCAACAGTAGGAACTGGAGAGTTGGGTGGCTTGACATGACGGAGAATGGGGCTCATTTGATAGGGAAACAGGCTTTGAGAGGCAACGAAGATGGCTATAGGCCAGATGGGATGCTTTGGGCCCCTGCCTGTGTCACTCCCACTTGTCAGCTAAGTTACCTGCCATCACAAAATGTTGAATGCTTTTAGAATTCTTAGGACAAAAGAGAAGAGGTGGAGCTTCTGGGTCTGGTCCCTAGCTGAACCAAGAAGATCTAGACTTGGTAGCAGCAAAAAGAAACAGAAGAATCCCAACAGGTGGGATTAGTGGTAAGGCTTTTGAACTCACCTAGATCCTGAAACATGTTCAGGCCAAATTTCACTGAGATTTCTAGAGGAGCACAGAAGCCTTGAATAATGAGTGGCCATATATCCTGCAATGGCCTGCAAATTAGCTTAATGCCTGGGTCACTGGGACCCAGCAGAAAAAAGACAATACACTTAAATTAAGAAGTTCACCCTTTTTGTTTTGCTTCTTCTGCGTATGTCCACTTCCCTTCTACTTTCTACCCTGAGTTGAAGCAGCATGAGACCCTCACCAGAGGCAGTCACCAGATTTTGGACTTCCAGCCTCCAGAATCTTGAGCCAAAATAAACATCTTTTCTTTATAAATTACCTAGCCTCAAGTATTCTGTTAGAGCAACAGAAAATGGGCTAAAACAGTAGCCAAGTTAGAGTTCAAAACCAGGTTGAACATAGAGGGAAAGGAGGGCTTTGGGTTAGTACATAAAATCCTGTATTGGGAGGGCCTGGTGGTGCACTCCTGTGATCCCAGCTACTTGAGAGGCTGAGGCAAGAGAATCGAAAGTTAGAGGCCAGCCAGGCAATTTAGTGAGATCCTGTCTCAAAAAGAGCTGGGGATATAGCTCAGGGATAGAGTACTTGACCAGCATGTACAAGGTCCTGGGTTCAATCTCCAATACGGCCAAAAATAAAAAATACAAATAAATAAATCCTGCTTTGCACCTGCAATAAGAGAAAACATTCATTTTATTTAAATAGTTGTTGGATTAACTGAGAGTGCTTTCCTAAATGATACATAATTAGGCTATTTGGTTTTTAATGAAGGAATTTCAGCAGTGCACTTGCAGAAGACTTAATATATCTAGCCTAGGAATGGTATAAACTATTAAATAAAGAGATAAAAGTCTATTAAGTATCTTTATTTTTAAAAAGAATTTGATTTTTGAAGTTAGTATCTGAAAGAATTATAAATTCAAAATGATTTCTCAAGCAAATGAATATTCATAATTCTTTCTTATGTGATCCTTGTTTCCTGCATCATACCATTTCCCTTTTTGAAGGGACAAAAAACAAAACCCACTCATTTCTCTTTTACTAGCAAACAAATAATATAGGGCGTAACAATCATTCTAAGTTTTCATTTATACTGTAACTGGTCTAGAAAATTGGAACTATCCAGAAAATAAATATTAAGACCAAAATGTGCTGGTAGTTTTTACTTTTTAATATGTTCCCTTTTGAAATAGAAATCAGAGAAAAATTTTACTCTTGAGTTTATTGAACAAAACACCACCTAGTGGTAGTTGAAAATTCTTTAACCACGAAGAGAACATTCATTTCTTACAGAAATTCTGGAACCAATTCATTATCAGTTTATTTTACCAAGTCACTGTACTTTAATATCAAAATATTAGAGAGCTTTGGGGTTGTTTAGTTTGTTGGCTTGGTGTCTTGCTTATCATTGTAAATAGCTGGGCAGATGAAATCCTGAACACTGTTTGTGACCAATGGGATGGAATATATACAGGCTCTTGGAAGCTCAGAAATATATCCAAATTTCAAATTTTTTATCTTTGGAACCAAACTATGATGATAATTTGCTTTATTAGGCATATCAGTAGGTCCCTCCGAGCCCTTCTCTGTATAACCCCAGTAGTCACCACTGCTCTTCTCAAACCTTTATCCTTGTTTCCATCTCCTGCAGGAGACAGTTCTTCCTATTACCTCACAGAAAAAAGAAAAGTGATTATATGGATCTCACTCAACTTCCTGCCACTCAATCTGTACACTAACTTGTAAACGGACCCATCTCCTCCCCTCACCTCAGGTTAGGACGGAAAAGGTGTCTTCTTCTACTAAAGCTAGAGCCTGGTGCTTCCATCTGAGTCTGGGCACCCGTCCTCAGCCCTCCTCGGGACATTGCACCACCTACCAGCTCCAGGTCCCTCCACCTACCTCCTTTCCTCCCTACTGACTCTAACATGGATGTATCTCCCATTGTGGAAGCAGACAAACCTCAGACTTACTCAGTGATTCCCTCTAGCTTTAGCCCCACTGTCCCTCTTCACAGCCAATCTTCTTTAAAAAGCTTGTCTTCACTTGCTGTCCCCAATTCTGTCATGCATTCCTTAACCCAGTGGAATCTGGGCTCAGAAGGATTCTCTGTAGCATTTTCCCCAAGTTTGTCTGTTTGTTCCTTACCGAAGTGATTCCATCCCTTGACTTTTAATCCACAGTCTCCTGGATTCCCCTACTGCTCTCGCCTCCTTTGAAATTTCTCTGCTTTCCCTTTAAATGTTGGTATGTGTTGGAGATGGCCTTCAACTCTGGCACATTCTTCCTGGGTATTTAATCTACTCCCCATGGCTTAACTGGGTTGTCTGAAAGAGTCTACAAGCTGTTAGTGATTGCCACATGTACAATCACCTCATTGTTGTTCAAAATATTTACTATGTTCTTTTGATGGTTCATTTATACACCTTATTGCAAAATGGAATCGGGGTATAGCTGTGTGCCCCCAAAACCAAGAGCTATGAGTTCTGTATTACACTGAACACTTTATATGAACTATCTCATTTAATCCTCACAAGATCACAAAGCAGGTTCTACTGATTTTTTTTTTCTATTTTGTAAATGAAAACACTGAGCTCCTGAGCAAATAAATAATTGTCTCCAGGTTATATAGTAGGAAAGTAAAAGAGCTATGATTCTGTAATGGGGTAATATTTAGAAATTAAATTATGTACTATTCATTCCATTACTCTACTTTTCCCACCCTGATCATCAAGCAGTAATAGTTTTCTAGGTGCATGACCTTCAGAGGAATGTGGTTAAACAGTCTAGAACAAAGAAGTTATTGCTCAACTTGGACTTTCAAAGCAGACATTTTAAAGCCCATGATAGAAAAAAAAAATAGTAATGAGAAGCTGACTCTCCATTGCAATAATGAAGCCTTTAAATGAGACAAGAGTTTTCACTGTGCCTCCAAACACTGAGAAATAAGCTTGGAAAATTAATCATAGAGTAATGAGCCACTGAGAAGAGAAATTGCAGAATGTGGCAGGCAAGTTATACTTTCTGGCTGTGGAGAGCTTGCAGAGGTTTGGGCAAATGCATATTGGACATTTGTGAAGGCCTGCTCCTTGCCCCGCTCCACTGGGGCCAGCCTTCTAGTGCAAGGACTGACGATGCCTAACAGATAGGTTGGAAGAAACAATCGCATGCGTTGTTTCCTGTTTCCCAGTTTATGGGCAGGCCAGGATGCAGTGGGAGAACTGCAAACCTCCTAGAGATCCTCTGTATTTGGAATGGTGTCAGAACATCATGAGCCCAGGAGGTGGATCTGCAGTGAGGAGAGCAGTGTTGAGGTGGACAGGCCCAGGACAGCTTCACTAAAGCCGAGACCCTCCAGAATAAGAAAGAATGCGGGTCAGAGATCCTGTACTACTTCCACAGGAGGGGCACAAAAGTGCAGACCTACCTAAGCCGATATTGTCATCCCAGCCAATCATTGTCACCTCATCCGTTGCTGGGGATTATTATGTTCATCATGAGCTAAAATAAATTCTGGCCAATAATACATAAAGCAATGGCTGCCAGGGGTTCCTGGGACAGTTTTGGGGCAGTTATGTATATTTGTTTGCTGGGGCTTTTGGGAGCTGAAGCAATAGAAATTTCTTGTCTCACAGTTCTGGAATCTGGAAGTCTGACATCAAGGTGTTTGCAGGGTTAAATCTTTCTGAAGGCTATGAAGGAAAGATCAGTTCTAGGCTTCTCTCTTTGGCTTATAGATGGCCATCTTCGGGTTCACATGGTGTTCTCCCTTTATGCATGACTGTGTCCCAATTTTCCCATTTAGGGACCAACCATAATTAGAACCTCTCCTAAGGATCTCATTTTAACTTGATTATCTCTGTAAAGATCCTATCTCCAAATAAGGCCACATTCTGAGGGACCAGGGGTTAGGATTTCAATATATGGATTTAAGGAAGACACAATTCAACCCATAACTGTGTTCCAGCCTTTGGACAAGATTGAGTCTGTATGTAGAAGGCTGCCCTGCCTTTTTATTATGTCCCTGAGCATAGGTATCTCCTGTCTCTCTGACCCAAAAGTGTAGTCTGATAACAGGGGAATTTACCCTCATTCTAAGCTCAGCCTACCCTTCCATAACCAGACTGTGGGCCATCAGTATCCAAAATGGCCCCCTTGGAGCCTCTGTGTTCAAGCGTAGCTCTCTCTGGCCCTGAACTCTTATCTTTCCCATGCTGCTCTAACGCTCTCACTACATGTGGTCCCCTCACTTACTTCCTATCAGTGCCCACTCCCTTGCCTTTTCTGTCTTCTCTATTCAACTAAGATGTGATGGTGTCATCACCTCAGTCACCTCTTTCCACGATTCTAAGTACCTTATTAAACTTTCACTACCTGCCTAGCAGAACCCACACCCATTATTCTATTTGCCCACCCACCTCCTTGTACCTGACGGGCACAACCAGAGGATTCACGTGCAAAGAAGTTTGGAGCCCCTGTGACATCATGAACACCAATGTTAACTGGCCACTTAAAAACATCTTTTATCCTTCTTCCTATAATTATTCAAATCATTCCTATTCTCTCTTTGCATGAACAGAAGTCTTTCACATGCGTCCCTGTTTAGCTACCATCCTATTTACTCTGCCCTTTCTTAGACAAGCAATTTTAAAGTGATCGACTGTCTCCCATTCACCTCCCTTCCACACATGAACCCACTAGAGTCTGGCTGTAACCCACACCCTTTCATTGAATCTGCCATTGCCAAGATTTCCTACAGCCTTCCGCATTGTCAAATCTAATGAATATTTTCCATTCTTTATTGCACTTGGCATACTGGGAATGTTCCATACCATTGGCTTTTCCTCCTCAGACAACCCCCTCATTTGACTCTAGGTCACTGTAGTCCCCTAGTTTCCCTTCTGCCTCTCTCAGCCTCTTTGACTGCTTAAATTCTTTTATTCCCAAAGTCACTATTGTAAGCTTCTTTCTGCCATGCACAATGGTGCACACCTATAATCCCAGCCACTCAGAAGGCTGAGACAGAAGGATCACTAGTTCAAAGCCAGCCTCAACAACTTAGCAAGGCCCTCAGCAACTTAGTGAGACCCTGTCTCAAATTTTTACAAAATTTGAATGGGAATGTGGCTCAGCAGTTAAGCACCCCTGGGTTCAATCCCTGGTACCAAAACCAAACAACTAAGCTCCTTCTTTCCAAATCTAGACACTCTTTCTTAAATATGGTTCTCACTCCCAATGGCTCCTGCTATATCTGGCAGCCAGGTGATTCCTGCATCTTGTTTTGTTTTGTACTGAGGATTGAACCCAGGGAGGCTTAATGGCTTAACCACAGGGCCACATCCCAACCTGGTTTTGGGGTTTGTTTTGTTCTGTTTTTTGTTAATTTAGAGACAGGGCCTCACTGAGTTGCTGAGGCTGGCTTTGAACTCACAATCCTCCAGCCTCAGTCTTTCCAGCCGCTGGGATGACAGGTGCGTGCCACCGCACCTGGTTATTCCTACATCTTGATTCCTGTCCTAGATCTCTCCCCTGAGCTTCAAAGCCAGGTGCTGCTGCCTGATGAACATCTCCACTTGAGTGCTGTCCTGTTCATAAACTGAAACCCTCACAAAACCTGCTCCTCCTCTATTTCTCCTGTCTCGGGAGATGGGGCCCCCTGGGAGTAATGACCGGGAGGCCGACCATTTATGCTGGTGGCCAACTCCACTAGAAGGTACTTTAGCCAGTTAATTAATTTCTTTGTGTTTTGGTTCCCAAAGTTCTAAAATGTGAATAATAATACTTCCTCTCTCAGGGGATCGTGGGGAGTTTAAATGGGAGAATATATCTAAAACTCTAAGAATATATATCTGGCATATATTATATTCTCAGTAAGTTTTAGTTGTTGATATAATTGGCCAAGTAAGATTCCTGGGATTCAACCTTGATTTTCATATCTAATAAGTGATGAAATTGTTTTGATTTTATCTCCTTAATGTTGGCCTGTCTCCCCCCTCCAATACTGGGGATTGAGCTGAGTGGTGCCATACAACTCAACTATATCCCCAGTCCTTTTTGTTTTTTTATTTTCTATTTTGGTGGTGCTGGGAATTGAACCCAGGGCCTCATGCATGCCAGGCAAGCACTCAATTTTGTGTTTTGAGACAGGGTTTCACTAAGTTCCCCAGGCTGGCCTCAAACTTGTCATTCTCCCGCCTCAGCCTCCCCAAAATAGCTGGTTCATAGGTGTGAGCCACCACACCCACCTACTTAATAGCTCTTGAATTTGCTCATGAGAACTGAAAGGATGGATTATGAGAAGTGAGGATGAACATGCCCTCACTGACACACCTTCACTGAGGCTATCGTTAGCTCTCAAGGGGACAGCTGTGACCACTTCTTCTGAGCTCTCTTGTTTAGATGTCACTTTCTCTAGAAAGTCTTCCCTAACTAGACCTTATCCTGCACAGGTGTATGGGGTGCTTGTCACAAAACCTTGATGTGCACTGCTCAACCAGCAGAACCATTTATGGCAGATTTTGTCCATGTGAGGCCATTTTAAAAGCCTCTTGACAGTTGCCATAACATCCTGAACACATGTCCATCATCTCACTGTTTTAATCCTCTCCTTTCTATTAGACTGTAAGCTCTACAAAGGCATAGAAAATGTCTGATAACTTTTAAATTATTTAAATTATTAAATTATTTTAATTAAAGCTGACACAATAATTCAAGCAGCAGAGGACACTAGGGCTGTTTTGTACCAGGACAAGCCCCTTTACACCCTTCAGTAGACCAATTCAGCACATTCACTCGATCATGCTGCAGTGTGACCCTTGATGTTTCCAGTGATCACTCTGGGCCTCAAAGAAACAGATAAATGATGTTCAACATCTTTGGCTCATGACATGAGAGGAAAGTCTTAGAAGAGTATCTATCAATGCAGAAGCCACAGATAAAACATTACAGTCTACCAAATAAAACAGAAAATCCACAAAATCACAACCTTACCAAATGAGTATCATTGTAGAGATTGTCCCACTATGACAGATGTCTTCACCAGAAGTATTTAGATAGTTGAACCTTAAGCAGTTTTTCTCAACCAGAAATAATTTTCTCCCTAAAAGATAAGTGTCAATATCTGGATACATTTTGGGTTGTCAAACTGTCAGAACCACTAATTGGCATGAAGTAGATAGAAGTCAGGACCTCATGCAAGAGGTCATGCGAGACCTTCTAGACCTCATGCCATGCCCAGGACATTACCTACCCTGGAATTATCTAGCCCGTAGAAACTGAGAGCCAGGCGCGGTGGTGGACTCCTGTAATCCCAGCACTTTGGGAGGCTGAGGCAGGAGGATCACAAGTTCAAAGCCAGCCTCAGCAATGGCGAGGTGCTAAGTAACTCAGTGAGACTCTGTCTCTAAATAAACACAAAATAGGGTTGTGGATGTGGCTCAGTGGTAGAGTGCCCCTGAGCTCAATCCCTGGTACTCCTCCCCCCAAAAAAGTCAGTGTGGATATGATCAAATCTTGTTTGTGCTTTTGGCCTCCTGAAGCTAATGGAGTCTTGAGGTTGGGGCACAGACTGAGAACAGACTCTTGCCCTTCTTCAAAAAGGGTATTGAGTGATGAGGTCCCATTTTAAAAAAATTTTTTTTAGTTGTAGATGGACACAATACCTTTATTTTATTTATTTATTTTTATATGGTGCTGAAGATCGAATCCAGTGCCTCACTCATGCTAGGCAAGTGCTCTACCACTGAGCTACAACGCCAGCCCAGGAAGGTCCATTTTGAAAAAAGACTTTCTCACCTGCTGCAATTAGATGTCTACCTAGTGGGTATGGATATGAATTTAAATAATGTCAAAAGAATTGAGTTAAAAATGAAAATATATAAATAGTACTAAAATATTATTGTCTCATAAGTCATAAAGCTTGCCTTCATAGAGATGGGAGTCTTGCCATGGGTCAATACTCTATTATTTCTGTTTTGTGGATTAGCCCTCAGAATTAAATTTAGGATATCTACTTGCTAGATAAGTCAAAAATGTAAAGTAAGAAAGACTATAGCTAGATGATCACACAGTATTTTGCTGTAGGAAAATAATAAGCTACCAATACATGACTTGAACCACTTAGGAATTTTGTGTTTTAAAATGGGGTAAATAAGTTTTTTTTAAAAAAAATATTCTTTTAGTTGTAGATGGACACAATGCCTTTATTTTATTTATTTAATTTTTTGTGAGGGGGGGGTGCCGGGGATTAAACTCAGAAGCACTCAACCACTAAACTCCATCCCCAGCCTTATTTTGTATTTTAGAGACAGGGTCTCACTGAGTTGCTTAGCACCTTGCCATTGCTGAGGCTGGCTTTGAACTCGCAATCCTCCTGTCTCAGCCTCCAGAGCCACTGAGATTACAGGTGAGCACCACCACGCCTGGCAAAAATAAGTTTTTTAATGAGGAATTGTTTTGAGGATTGACAAGATAATTAAAATTGCACGTGGTACATAGTAATTATAAACTGAGTACCTATAATGTGGTAAGGACTTACCAAACAGATTATCAAAAAGAGATTAGACAAAAAGCTTCTTTTACAAAGTAATCAATTTTATTAAGATTCTAGAAGTTGCACTGATTTCTCTATTTTCAGAAATTTTACATATTCAGTTTACAAAAGCCCTTTTGTTTATTTCACTCAAAGTACTGAAAGAAGGATCCTATTATTTTTAAGTTTTCTCTCCCTCTGGATCAAGTCCCCCCACCAGTACCAGGAATTGAACCCAGGGGCACTTAACCGCTGAGCCACATCCCCAGCCTCTTCTTTTTTTATATTTTATGTAGAGACATGTTTCTCACTGATTTGCTTAGGGCCTCGCTAAATGGCTGAGGCTGGCTTTGAACTCAAGATCCTCCTGCCTCGACCTCCCAAGCCCCTGGAATTATAGGTGTGCGCCACTGCACCCAGCTAGGTTAAGTTTTTAAAGTGAGCACACTTCTTTACTTTAATAAATCAATAGCTTTAGGATAAAGAACAAAAACAAAGTATTTTAAACAATTTTAATGATCTACATTGGGGCATTACTGAAAAGGAAGGCAAACTTATTGGACCTGTGGTCATTTGTTACTTCTGCCACAGCTGCCGGGCCTGGTTTGAATCTCAGGCAGACTGAAGATAGGAACACAGAATCAGATCTAGTCTATAATGGAGAGGCAAAGTGAGAATTTGGGGAAAAGAACTAAGGCAAATTATTGTCATGCTGAAACTTTCTAGGAAGTTCCAAAAACCATAATCAAGAGAGATTGCAGCTAGGAAGCTGCCATTAGTTATCTTGCCCCTGAACACCTACTTTCCAACCACCAGACTGTGCTGTTATCTCTGGAAATAACTTCTCATTGGTGCCCTTATCTTTGCATTATTGCTGAAGCATTAAAGTTACAAGTGTTCAGGCATGGTAGCCCGTGCCTGTAATCCCACCAGCTCAGGAGGCAGCGGCAAGAGAATTTCAAGTCTGAGGCTGGCCGCAGCAACTTAGTGAGAACCTGTCTCAAAATAAAAAAATAAAAAGGGCTGCGGATGTGGCTCAGTGGTAAAACAAAGCACCCCTGGGGTCAATCCCCAGTGCACAAAAAAGGTCACAGGTGACAGTATCTAATTGGCTGGGCTTGGGCTCAATCTCCCCATGTGAATTCCCCAGGTATGGAGTAAGATCATCTGTCGCCTTCAGGTTCTCTAGTGGGAGAGAGGCCTTACTCACCAAGACTGGAAAAACATAGAAATAAAATTTGGATTCTGAGTAGCCAAAGGAACTAAGAAGCATCTATCATAGTGAAACTAGAGAAATTAAAGCATCAGAAATAAAATTAAATAAGAACTGGACACCAAATAATTAGACTGCTTTCCCACCTGAAATGGCCTGGGAAATGAAGGGAATTTTCATTGATTCAGATAAGAATAATTTCAAATTTGTTTACACTTCAACTGGGCAGGGTGGGATTGGAAAATACCTCGTAGGGAATATTGAGGGAAGAAAGGTCACATTTCACATAACTCAGAAAGTCAAGGGAAAGCAGAAGCACCTCTAAGGACTTCTGCTGTCTGGGAGTAGCTGCCAGCCCCTGTGCACAGGAGCAGGGTATAGTTTGGACTCTGGGTCCATCTGCTGGTGCAGTTTTTCTTCAACTTCTTTCTTGCTGTGTGTGGCTCGCACTTCCCAGCAGTGTGGCAATTAGCAAATTGGGTCCAGATGCGAAGCCTAAGTGGTTCTCTGAAAGAGAGCAGAGGAGGGGGTGGTTGATCATGAAGGCATTTCTTGGCGGGTCAGAATGGGAGGCTGGAAGCTGGGTGAGTGTTTTTTCTTTTCTTTTTCTTTTTTGGTGCTGGGGATGGAATTCAGGACTTGGTGTGCACTAGGCAAACTCTACCACTGAACTATATCCCAGTCCTCCGTGTGTTTTCATTTGGTAAGAACACACGAGACCCCTCGATGCTGAGGTAGAGACATTGTGTAATCGCGAGGCTAGGTGCACAGTCAATACCGTGGTGATCAGGGATCTTTACCTCACCCTTATGACCAAGGTAGTAGATGCCTGCTGGAACTGCCACCCTGCAGCCCTTTTGGCCCACATGCATGTGACAGGCCTAATCTTAACATCCAGAGGTATCAGAGGTATCAGCAGAGGTTGCAAAAGTATCAGCAACTGCAAAAGTAGACTCAACTCTAACTTCATGGCTTTGATGGAAAAGTTGGGGACAATTTGTCCAGAGATGCAGCTATTGCTCCTTCCATTCCCATGGGGACATCAGGGCAAAAAGCAGCTGCTTCTATTTGGTTTTTTTGTTTTTTGTTTTGCCATACATTGGCCTAGTGTTTGGTTATCCTTCTTTAAATCTAAACAAAAATCTCCAAACAACAAAAAACCACATCGAGTCTTGTATTTTTAGAATGTAAAAGGATAGGAGCAGTCCTGTATGACCCACCTGTTCCCCTGTGGTGCTCTTCATCACCCACAGCTGCATTGGGAAAGGGCTGGTCCTCACGCTGAGCTCCAGTCTACAAGTCTGTGATAGACCTTCCATCCAATCTTCAGCCACAAGTCAGAGGAAGTCCCTTCCCTCCTCCATGGACTGGAGCTTCAATTATCTGAAAGCTGTTATTTTGTCTGCTGTCTCCTATTGCTCAGAAGCAGCATTCGAAGGTCCTCAACTGTTCTTCAAATTATATGGTTGCTATATTGCTCACTTTCTTCTCACCCATCCTCAGAGCTTCTCCAGCCTGTCAATGTGCTGGACATGTACTCTTCACTTGATAAGCACTAAGCAGAGGATGAAAGGATTGTAATCTTCCTTAAATAAGACACATTAAATGTCGCCTGCCTATAATCTCAGCACCTTGGGAGGCTGAGGCAGGATGATGGCAAGTTCAAGGCTAATCTTAGCAACTCAGTGAGACCCTATCTCAAAATAAAATTTTGAAAAGTGTTAGGAACGTAGCTTTCAATGGTACAGTGCCTCTGGGTTCAATCCCTGGTACCACACACACACAAAAAGAGCCCCCACTAAAAAAGTAGAAAAGAAACCAGGTACAGTGGCACATACCTGTAGTGCCAGCTATTTGGGATGCTAAGGCAGGAGGATGACTTGAGCCCGGAATTCGAGGGCAGTCTGGGCAACATAGCAAGACTCTGTCAAAAAAAAAAAAAAAAAAAGATTAAAAAGAGACAATAATCCTGCCCCTACCTTTCCATTACTACCTTGAGTTATGATTTTCTTGGAAATCACATTACAGTGTTCTCATGGTTTACATTATATAGAAATAGTTTGCTTATCTTTTGAGGACGTGTTAATGAACCAGAACCAGGAGCATGCTAAGCACATATTCTACTACTAAGCTAGCCCTCAGCCCAAATTTCTTACTGTATCTATGGCAAATTAGTCTTTGGAAGTTTTAACTTTGGAGGACTTTAAATACCATGGAGAAATACTTTCGTACATTCTAACACGTTACTACATGGGAAACCAGGAAGTCAGTAAATCTGAATTTTATGATTATACAAACATTAGAAATCATCAAGGTCAACTGTGATTTTTTTCTTTATTTGTTCTTTTTAGTTATACATATCAGTAGAATGTATTTTGACATATTCATCTGTGATATTTAATCTACTACATTTATTTGGCTTATTATTTTAAAAATTATAATAAAGTACTTAAAATTATTTTACTGGGCAATGATAAACTCCCTCAAAATAAATACCAGCAACAATATTGCCTGATTTTTATTTGGATGGTTCTGTTTCTAAAGAAATCTTTATGATTTATCCAAGCACATTCCTTTCTCACAGGAAAAAAGATGGGGAAAATATGTCAATTACTTGCTGCATGATGCTTTTCCAAATTTAGCTGGCTTTCTCGCTTACCTTTTCTTCCTAGGAAGATAAGAAACTAGTACATTTAAAACTTTTAGGTGATTTTTACAAAATATTTAGTTGACAAATATTGTATAGATTCAAGGTTTAAAATGTGATGATTTTATATATTATACATTGTGTAATGATTACCACAATCAAATTAACACTTCCTCACCGCCATTCATACTTTACCTTAAATACCCAGAACTTATTTATCCTATAACTTAAATTTGTACCCTTTGACCAACAGCTGTTTCTTCACCAAGTCTGAGCAAGGATTTTGTGAACAGAGTGATCTCATGGTAGCTCCCATCCTCCTTGTGTTATAAATTATTAGGTAAAGCAATCATGTTTGTCTGATTCTAGCCTTTGACTTGTTTTTTTTTGTATGTGTGCCAGGGATTAAACCCAGGGAGCTTAACCACTGAGCCACATCCCCAGCTCTTTTATATGTCATTTAGAGACAGGGTCTCACTGAGTTGCTCAGGGATTCACTAAATTGCTGAGGCTGGCTTTGAACTCACATTCCTCCTGCCTCAGCCTCCTGAGCCACTGGGACTGTAGGCGTGTGCTACCACACCTAACTGGATCTGGTTTTGTTTTTGATTTTGCTCTGTTTTTTAATTTGTAAAGAACAACAAAACATATAATTAAAAGGAATTTCTGACAATCAGATAAGCATTACTTAAATAGCAATAGTTGTTGGAGTCTTAAACAATCTAAGAAATAAGACATCTGTTTCATTTCAATTGCAATTTGGGCACAAGTTCAACATTTTTTCTGTCAAATTTTTGGGACAACTGACTAAGTTTCTGCAATAAAATATATAAAAAAGTGAGAGTTCTGAAGCATATCTTTCACAAAATTGCTTTCAGATATATGAAACATATTGAATTAAATATAAACGAATATAGATTATATTTTTTTATGGCTCAACTGAAGTGCCCTATTCCCTTGGAGAACAGCCTTTGTCAAGATGAGGCCCTTGTATCTTCTGATTCCCACACTGCCTGGCCACAGTTCCTTGATGCTAGGTCAGCCACTCCACAAACTGGTCTGAGCAAATTAGCTTCTCTTCCTCCAAAACTGAAATGGGGCACAGAGATACTAGCCCACTTGTTAGTGCTGCTAAAACTGGAGCAGCCACATTGAAGCCATGTGTTGGAATAGACAATTTATCAGAGAAGAGGGGAGAAGAATTAAGCGGTTGCTTAGGAAGAAGTAGAGAAAAGAGGGATGACAAGCTCAGAGAGGTGGATAAAGAAGATGCTGTGATTTCAGACAAGGTTTCAGATTCTGGTTGTGGTATATATCATGTGCCCTGCCTCAGTCTTCTTCATCTGGGTTCCAGTTTAAATCTCCTGTATTTAATGAATTTCCCTGTAACTAAAGCACCTTCTATTATTTGCAAATTTATAAAAAGCCTACACTGAAACAATCATCTTACAAAATACTTTGTATACTAATACAAACAGAATCCCTAAAGAAAATTTGTTTAAAAAAATCTGCCTCCATAATAATTAAAAATTTCTATATCCAAAAAATGTATAAGCAACATTAAAAGAACAACCACAATAAAAATAAAAAGGCCTGCTGGGCACTATGGCACTACAGTGGGTACTTATCACTACTCAAATCCCTCCCATGGGGACAATGAATCATGGGCTGAAACCTCTAAAACTATGAAGTTTCTTGTCTGTCTTATCTAAAATGCAAGCTCCACGAGGGTAGAGATTAATCCCAAATCCTTAGCATATAGCCAGGTATTCAGGTAGCCAGGTATTCAATAAGTGTTTGTTGAATGAATGAGTAGAAAAGGAAAATAATAGTATTGGGCCGAGTATGGGAAATTGTTACTTTCATATAACATAGATGAGATTGTTAATTTCAATTGACATAAAGGATCAAAAATCTTTATTTGGGGGCTAGGTACCAGAGTTTGAGGGCACTTGACCACTGAGCCACATCCCCAGCCTTATTTTGTATTTTATTTAGAGACAGGGTCTCACTGAGTTGCTTAGGGCCTTGCTTTTGCTGAGGGTGGCTTTGAACTTGTGATCCTCCTGCCTCAGTTTCCTGAGCCCCTGGGATTATAGGTGTGCATCACCACACCCAGCAAGGATCAAAAATCTTTAAAATGTGTAACAGCCATTTTACTTTGAGAAATTTATCATAAGCAAATAATATATTAGTTAGAACCCTTTGAGCTACAAATGACAAGAAGCCACTTGTGCTAGCTGAGGTAATAAAAGTGGAATGATTTATTATGACATATTATAAGACACATTAGGAAGGGAGAGTGGATTATGTGAGACATTGGGACAGCTTTGCCACACCTACTGTCTTAAGTCAGTCTTCCCAGCAGACACATGGAGACAGATTTGTATGCAGAAAGTTTACTGCACAGTCCTCTTTGAATCAACCAATATCTTTAAGGGAGTAAGGGAAGCAGGATTGGGCAAAGGCTAAAGTTTAAATGGGATGCAGTTGCAACCAATGCCATGGTCAATACTTGAGAGCCTAGAGTTTTTTCTGTTGAGAAAAGGGACCCAGGCTTTTATATCTACATATCAAACAATCATCAGATGTAGGCTGCCTGTGTTAGTCAGCTTCCCATCACTGTGACAAAATGCCTGCGCAAAATGAACTTAAAAGGAGGAAAGGTTTATTTTGGCTCATGGTTTCAGAGGTCCATGGTTGACCCAGTTCTTTTTGGGCCTATGGTGAGGCAGAACATCATGGGGGTGAGAGTGTGTGGAAGAGGAGGCCATTCAGGAAGCAAAGAGAACAGGAGAGGAATGGCCAGGGACAAAATATACCTTTTAAAGGCACACCTCCAGTGACCTACTGTGTTCAGTTCATACTTAACACCTCCCAATAGCCGATGAATTTATAAACCCATATATAACTTAATCCATTGACAAGGGCAGAGCCCTCGTGATCCAATCACCTCCCAAAGACTTCACCTCTGAATGCTGCTGCATTGGGGACTGAGCCTTGAACACATGAGCTTTTGGGGGACATTTGAGATACAAACCATAAAACTGCTCCTGGAAAAGGTGTGTGGCTTTGGTCCAAGCAGCTCCCTTCGTGCAAGGCAAGTTCTGGGAAATGACTCTGTTAAGAGCCATCAGGAACAAACATTCCTAGGGGAGTGGGAACGTGGGTCTTGATTTGGGGTATGGGGCAGCACCTGGCCACATCTGCTAAACTTACAGAAGGAGCCTTAGAATAATTGGAACCAGACACTTGGATGTTGTTAAGACTCTCATCTGTTTCTCTCTATGCATCTCTCTCACTGCGGACTATTTCCTCAGTTTCTTATTCCACATGGTTAAAGATTATTTCCAGCAGTCCCTAATTTAAATATTATACTTCATCCTCAGAATGAGGATAACTGAATAGTCCAGCTGTGGTCACTGACCCTCCATGAACCTACCAAACAGTTATTGTAGAGGGTAGGGTTACATGGTACTAACAAGGGGGCACCTCTTGCAATCATTTGGATTCAAGTAGGTAGAGAAAGGGACAGAGCTATGATTGCATGTATCACATTATAGAATCAGAGAAAAATGTCTCAAAGAATATAAGGTAAAATGTAAGCAGTGGATTTTTTTTGTAGTGAAACTAACAAGTTTCTCTTTTCCTCTTTTTCTTTTTGCGTATATATTATTGTAATTGTTGTTTACAGGACAGTATTTTAGTGCTTGCAAGTAGTTTTAAAAAAGAGAAAGTAAGAACTGTTTCTGGCCTTCTGCATAAAAGGGGCCACCAGTTATAGGTTACAGAAAGACCATTCATATTAAGGAATATTTTCTGAAAACTAGTGAGAAAAAAAAATCTGGCTTGACTTTGCAGAGCTTACTCTACTGAACTGCAAACAAACTAAACAGGGAAAGCCAAACACTCAGCAGGTATAATTAACCTTCGCACGTCCTGGTGTGCCTTCATCTTCTATCATGCCACCATGCAATAGGGCAAATTTTAAATAAAACTTATCATTTTTCTTTTGCCAAAATGTATACTGGGCAATGTAAACCACTGGGCAGAAAGACCCTCTTGCATGCTCCTCACTAGGGAATCCAGCCCCTTGGAAATCACTGTGTTTTAACCTTCAAAATTATATAATGTATTCATCAATTCATTCAACTGATGTTTGCCAAGTACCCATGGACGGGGAAATATAAAGGAAAACCACAACAGAACCCTGCTTTTAATGAGCTAAGTAAGGGGTATTCTAAGGGAGGTAGAAAGAATGTATGTGTGTGTATATAAAATATATATTTGAATATATACTCAAATGATTATAATAAAATGCATACAATATAAAATGTGTAATGTGTAATAATGCACTAAGACTGTTTTAATCAGTTTTTTTTCCCCACTGTGACCAAAAATCTTGACACAAATAATAGAGGAGGCACAAATAAATAGTAGAGGAGGAAATGATTATTTGGGTTCTATGATTTTAGAGATCTCAGTCCATAGACAGCCAATTCCATTGCTCAGGGCTCGAGGTGAGACAGAACATCAAAGAGGAAGGGCATGGTAGAGAAAGGCAGCTCAGGACATAACAACAAGGAGAAGAGAGAGGGTTCCACTTGTCAGGACAAAATATAACCCCAGAGGCATGCCCCTAGTGACCTACCTGGTCTAGCTACACTCTACCTACCTAAAGTCACCACCCAGTCAATCACTATCAGTGGATTAATGCACTGATTAGGTTAAGGCTCTCCTGACCCAATCATATCACCTTTCAACTTGCTTCACTGTCTCACACATGAGCTTCTGGGAGACACCGCATATCTAAACCATAACAAAGACTCCTACTTAATTCTCTTGGAGTTAAGAGAAAAATGAGCTGCTTCTGGGTGGGATACCTTCCTGGAGAATTTCACATTAAATGGATGTTTTGGTATCTCAGCTGAACAGTAGCCATCTACGTATCTATCTCTATATTTTGTTTATATTAACCAAGCATCTGCATTAGCACATCCCCTAGATTGCACAGGCTTGAAAGTAAAACATTCTTTGAAGAACTGGTATTAAATATTTTCAAATAAATAAAAGTCTAACTCATGACTTAGGGGTGGAATTTGAAGGGCCTGAGGTTCTGGGAGAGTGGAAGGACCATCCAGGCCGACTCCCTCACTATAAGGGATGCCTGGGTCTGGCTCTGGTTACAGTAAGCTAAGCAGACACCAGCTCTTCCCTAAAGGTATTGTACCAAAAGATAAGCTGGAAAAACGAATTAGCTGTTCCATTAAGTAATCGGATAAAAATGAATGTTGAATGGTAACAGCCTAATATTTCCCATGATAGCTGGGAGGGGTGGCTTTGGGGATTATAGGAGGTTCAGCTTCCTTGTGGAGGGACAAACTCAGTTTAATGCACCAAGGACAGGAAAGGGGTGGAGGACACAGACATGAATGTGCTGAATGAAGAACAGACAGGAGGAGATTTTTCTCACTTGGGTGTCTTCCTCTGGGTTGGGACGAGCAATTATGTCACCCTGTCTCTGGAGGTTATCTTTCTCCAAACTGCATTGTTCCTCAGAAGAAACACAGGAAACACAGGAAGACTGGCCCTATGACAGCCAGCTTCCCTTCACAGCTCAAGAGGTACCAGGCATTTAAACATTCTTGAAGCTTAAGAATCAGTCTGACCCAAGCTCAGAAAGAAAGGAAAATTAATGAAGTCACTCATGAGTAAAATAAGCACTCAACAGGAACTTATTCGTTCTACCTTAGAGTGGAATTTTTAAATCTTACTTCTCAGCAAAACAAATTTCATCCTGTCACTCAACCTACTATCCTTGACCTCTTGTGATTCCTGGGCAAGCAATGTCTGGGCATTCTGGAGGACTGAGGTCCAATGGGCTGCAGACTCCCTTCCCTTCTTCCTCTCCTACTCTCTACTGCTTGACCAGCTGTCTCCCAACCACCACCATTTTGCAGAGAGATCTGACAACAAGAACTGCAGGTAGAGCCTCCCCCAGAATTGTTAAAAATTTAGCCCTACTCCAATTATACAACATTTCTTTTCATTGATCTCCCCAAAACATGTGTAAAAATTTTCTGTCAGAATACTTTGCAAAATATTGAGTTCATAACAAATGTTTTGTAAGTACATGTGGTTCGCTTTATTACTTGAATTTCATTTTGTATGTTTGGATTTCTAGTTCATTATCATCATCAATACATGTTTTGTGAAGTGAATACATGTTTAATGTCAGAATTAATTCTGAAGTCATTTTTATAGCAAAATATTAGTTTAAGTAAAGAATACTCAATGAGCAAACTGTATCAATGCATGGGAATATGCCAGTGAGAAACACTTGTCAGGGGCTAGACCTTTTTTTTAATAGAAAAGTTGTTCTCTCTAGTTAACCAATCAGGGGAGCTCTGAGTTGTAAATACTGAATTCTCAGATCCACCCTAGAAGGTCTCTGTGAGGTTCAAATGAAAAAAATGTATGCAAAACACATCACATGATTTCTGGCAATAGTTAAGTTGGGGACAAAAAAATTATTAGAATTTTGTCTGGGCCATCTTTCCTGCCATTTCACTCTTTTATTAACAGATTTCCTGGCTGTTTCGGGTGTAGAATGGAGACAGCGAGCAGAGAGAGATTAGAACAAAAGACAGAGGAGCAGAGAGAAAGATTTTTGGTTAGCCGGTTATCAAATCCCTTCCATAGTGAAGAATTTAGTAATAATTGAAGGTTAAGAAAGCAAACAGGGAAACCAGGGACTAATCAACCAAATAACAAATAGGTAGGGTAGAAAAAGAGGATGGGGGAGGACAAATGGAGGTGCTGGGGAGTGAAATTGGTCAAATTATGTTATGTGTACATAGGAATATGCCACAATTAAAACCTCTGTTCTGCATAATTAATATGCACCAATTTAAAAAAAAAGAAATAGGGATGGGGCGTTGCAGAAAAGGCACATAGGCTGAGGCATGGGAGAGAATTTGAGGGTTTGAGGGTGGTCTTCTCCAGAACGGCTGTGGACTATGGCAAAACAAGAGGGAGGAAGGGAGCTTTAATGAGTTCATTGCAGTATAACCTGGAGACCCTATAATATTCTTTGTCAAATGCCAGCAAAATCTACACTCGTTTTAATTACTTATATCAGATGGACTCTTGCTCATAATACAAACTCTGCACAGAGATGAAGCCACTTCAAGACCCAGAAACTATTCATTTTATAACAAACTCCATAGTTACAAGACATCACACCTGACATCATACTTGCCCATCCCTGTATATCAATTTTTGTAAGCTCCTATGAAGCTTCACATATGAGTTGATCACACACAACCAGACTTGAAGTCCCAACTGAGGCTCAACTGGAGATGCTAAAACATATAAGAGGTAATTTTCTTGATGTTCAGTCAAGTACATTTTTGAAAGAGATTTTAATTATTTTGAAATTGAAAAACATGACAAAGCAAATGCCTGATTAAATGAAAATAAATTCAGAGTCTTGCTGATTTGCTGAGACTGTCTTCAAACTTGTGATCTTCCTGCCTCAGCCTCCTGAGTTGCTGGGATTCCAGGTGTGCACTACCATGCCTGGCCTCAATTATCTTTTTTTTTTTTTGGTACTGAGGATTGAACTCAGGGTACTTGACCACTGAGCCATATCCCCAGCCATATTTTATGTTTTATTTAGAGACAGGGTCTCACTGAGTTGCTTAGCACCTCATCATTGCTGAGGCTGGCTTTGAACTCGTGATTCTCCTGTCTCAGCCTCCTCCCATGGGGATTAAAGGTGTGCGCCACCGCACCTGGCTTTAATTATCTTATAGAGGGCGTTTGTCTACTGTGGAAGGCCCTTAAGCAACTCAGCGAGACCCTGTCCCTAAATAAAACACTAAAAGGGGCTGGGGATGTGGCTCAGTGGTTAAGCACCTCTAGGCTCAATCCCCAGTATCAAAAAGAAAAAAGAAAGAATTTGAGACTAGAGTTTTACATAATGAATCCAAATTCCTACCTAGTTATTGCAAGCACTTGTATGAAGTAGCAGCATTCAGATAATAACCTGATCTTCTCCATCCATCCCTACCTTGTCTAACTTCTCACTACTCCTTTCATGAGTCCTTGGCTACAACCAGACTTTCCTGCCAGCAATGCTAATTGATTTCTTCTCACTTTCCTCAAGTTCCTCCCTCTGACCTAAACTCCACCTCTCCCTTTCTCTTTCCTGTTTGCCTAATTCCTATTTATATCTCAAAGCACAGCTTCGTTGTTCTTCAAGTCTTCGCTCATTTCATCAGCTGGAAATAATTTTTCTTTTTTGAACTGCAGCATTTAATGTGTACCCATTTTGTGGCCCTTTTCATTGTCTGATCTGGAAGTCTTATTTACACACAGACTGCAAATATTTTTAGATCTGAATACATGTTTGATTCATCCTTGACTCTTTTGGCCAAATCTAGCATGATGCCTTGTGTATCAAAGATACTTTGTATTTTTTGGACTGATGAAAGGTGATGGATGGATGAATTGAAATTTGTGCATTGTCCCAAATGTGTGATACAAGTCCTGTTTTACAACAGGATATAAAGGAGTTTTTTGAAAACTCTATCACAGAAGTAGAAAACTTTTGAGCCAAGATTGTTATTTTAATCATGGAAATTTACTTCTCTCCTTTTCAATTCCTTTATTTAATTAGATATTATATAATTTTCACCAGGGTTTGTAGCTATTTTGCTGATTTGTAACTTACATTGTAATCAACTTGAATAAGTCATCTTTACTGTGGACACCCACATTAGCCAGAAAAACCATGGCCATGTTAGGAGATTTGATTTGTAGCCAAATCCCCTTATATCCTCTTGAAAAAATCTGGCAGAAATCCAACTGCTCAAGTTAAATAGACATTTAGCCACACTGTGCATTAGATATGCCTGGTAACCTCAGAAAAATACATTTGAATAGAAGTGCTGGCTTAAAGTACTATGATTGTAGTACAGAACAAAAACTTTTACTTGAAAGCAGCCATAATTATTGCACTTTTATATAGTATATATTTGAAATGTATTTGATTTAAGCCTATAAAAAATTCCAAAAGATCTGCTATATTATTTACTGGGAAATAACTATACTTTAAATATATATATTCAAAACAAATTAAAGGCAAGTCTCTTTTTACCTCCATCCCCCTTTTGGGGGGGCACCACTCCAAACCAGTGGCCATTTTGACATTATGTCAAAATAAATTCTATCACAAAATTTTAAAAAATTGAATCTGTGGCTTTTAAAACATTCTAATCTAGGGTTCATGGCAATACATGTACTTTTAGTGCCTATTAAACTAACATTTTCTCTTTGTAATGAGCATTTAACAAGGATTTCGTTTATCTTGGGTCAAGGACAGAAAACCTTTTTTTTTTTTCACTCCAATTTTGAATTCCAATTTCTCCTCCCCTTGCACCTTGACACACACACACACCTTCTACAGTCTCTTTTCAATTTGGAGGTAATATACAAAGGACTAGCAGTGCTTCCTCAGTATTACGCAAATCCAGGATGGTTCTTAACCACAACAATAGCCAGCTCCCTTTTTAGGATAATTTTGGTGGGAGCATCCTCTGCTACTCAAGCAAGTACTGTGTAGAGGAACTGAGAAAGTGTTGAATTCTTAAGGTTTCTTTATATTTTTCAAATTGAATTTTATTTCTAAGGCCCAATATTACTCCAACGGATATCATTTAGGCACCCTCTGGTGGTCAATAGAACACAACTGATTCTCCTAAACATTAATTTATTTAAGCTTAATGACCAATTTTACAATTTATGACATAAATGATCTTTTTCTTTTAATAAATAGCTTTATGGTCTAAATAAATGTTCAAGGCAAATGCTACTTCAGTTACCTGTATTTATATGGCTTTGTACTTTGAAGGTGCTCTTATAGATCATAGGATGCCATACAAATATCAGGTAATGTGTTAGGCCAGAAAGTCTGAGGTAAAAGAGAGGAGCAAAAACTCACCCAGAGTAAATGTTTAAGGAAAACATTATTAAAAACAGACCAAATTCACTTTAAACAAATTCACACAATGGAAACAAATACTTCAACGGATAACATAAATATAGGCTAGAGAGAATGTCACATATTGTTACTATGTATATAAATAATTTTAACCTTAATTGTTGTAACTGAGGAATGGAAAATGTTTCTATCACATTAGCAGAAATAGGCTGTGTAATTTTTTTCTTCAACAGCAAACTTGTGCACTATTTTGGGAACTGTGCTAATAGCACTGGTATTTCTAGTGTTTAAAGCTGTGTTGACATGATAAAGTGCTATAATTTTAACTTGTTATTGTGAGGCAGAAACTGCCTCATTAATTTCTGCTTCATTCAAAACTGAGGAACAAATCAATGTTTACCAATGGGAATGAAGCTAAATGAGCAACAAAAAGAAAATCTAAAACACTTGTGATAAGTCATTAGCTTAAGATGTAGAAAAACAATTTTAATGGATTGTCTAAGTTCTGTTTAGTCAACAAAATTTAAATAAAAACAAGAAACTGTCTTAGTAAATTTAAAATGGATTGTTCACTGCATACATTTAATTTTAATCCTGTTAAACCTGAAAATGGTTGCTCTCTATACAATAAATGCAACATTATTAGTATAACATACTGAAGGGGAAACAGCAGTATCAATGCATTCATAAACTATGACTTCTTTATTACCTGGGTATTTATGAACTTTAGATATATCAGCACTCTAAATATACTGAAGATTCAAATAAAAATGCCTTGTTTTATCCATAATCCAGTTAGAGATTTTAAACTATTGCAGAGTGACAGATAAACCTAAAAGGGATGTAAGTGATAATCTAATCCTGTCCTTTCATTTTATGAATGAGAGGGAACCAAAAAGAGTAAATTATTTTTTAAAAAAATCTAACAACTTGTTAGTAAAAGAGTGAACAAATTAGACCCTTCTAATTACTTTCCTGTTACACGGAAAACTAAATCTTTGAATGAAAACATAAATGTTTTGAAAAGTCAATTCATTCTTTGCCTCCCCTTTTTATAAACAACTAAAGTCTCCACCCATAATAATCACCTCTAAGTAGTTAACGCCCTTCCTTACATTGAATCTGTAGCTGAAAGGCTATTGCTTCATTTCTAGCTAAGTGAGTAAAGAAACACCTTCAGATCCTCACTGTATAGTGCAAAATTATAAAAACCAATACTGTCTTCAAGACAGAGCACTTTGATCAAGATACAAAGCAATTTGTTAGACCATCAAATCATTTGGAAGTCAATCGAAAGTCATCTCTTATGGAAAGCTAGATGTTTTAAAAAGATATGTGACAACATTCACATTATATTATTCCAGATCGTACCCTAAAAAAACAGCTTGGTGCAGGAGTACCAAGGACTTGTATAGATAAGAGGAAGGGTGGAGTTCCCCACTTGAGCCTAAGCTGGGTCTATCCCTAAGATTCAGCTTTGGCTACATTTAGAACCAATGTTTGGCTATACTATGGGGAGGGTAAGCCTGAGCAAACAGCAATTATTCCCTGACCCTTGTCACCCCCAGGACAATTCCCCAGGGGACAGAGAGAACTCCCCAAAAGCTTTAGCATCCAAAACTTTGACACTCTGGCACCTCTCTAATAGAGCTGAACAAAGAAACAAAGCACTTTTCCTTTATCAACGTGGCTGGACATATAGTTTTTTTTTTAAATATTTTTTTAGTTGTTGATGGATCTTTATTTTATTCAATTATTATTTATATGTGGTGCTGAGGATCGAACCCAGTGCCTCACACATGTTAGGCAAGCGCTCTACCACTGAGCTACAGCCACAGCCCTGGACATATAGTTCTGAGTAGAAGAGTATGTGAATAAAGTCTCTTTGGGATAAGATGCAACTTCCCAAACTCTAAGACCCAAACATGTAAAATGGCTGATGACAAAATATCCCCCTTGCTACTCTACTTCTAATACTAAACAGATTTTTCCTTTTAAATTCAAACCATGCAAGCTTTAAATTGATGGAGGATGGAGGGCAGAGAAGCCCAAGATTTTCCTATTAGTTCTGCCACTAAATAGGTACATACATTTGAGGAAATCGTTTAACTGCTGGGTCCTCAGTTTTTTTAATCTGTAAATCAAGGGAATTTGGTCCTGTCCTGTTCAAAATTCCATGGTTTTATGTAAAATAGTTTTTGTTTGTTTGTTTGTTACTGGGGATTGAACCCAGGGGGCTTATCTATTGAGCTGTATCCCAGCCCTTTTTATGTATTTATTTTGAGACAGGGTCTCACTAAGTTGCTTAAGGCCTTGCTAAGTTGCTGAAGATGGCTTTGAACTTGTGATCCTCCTGCCTCAGCCTCTCTAAGTGCTGGGATTACAGGTGTGTGCCACCACTCCCAGCTGTGAAAGTTTTTAAAAGCAAATTTTAAAAGGCAAAAACTTTCTCAGATTACAAAGGATAGCTATAGAATATAATCCAGGGTTCCTGAATAATCCCCCTGAAATTGCGCAGAAAGTCCTATCCCTCTAGGAAGAGGGATAATATGTCCATTAGAGTCTCAAAGAGCAATTAGGTCCCCCAAAACGTTGAAGACCACAGGTAGAGAGAGCAAAGACAGCCTTTAGTTTTTGATTTATCTGGCTGCAGAGCAGATCAGCAGCAATCTTTACATGGTTATAAAATCTATCCTACAAAGCCTTCTTCGGGTTCCATTTATCTTTATGAGCTGTGTGCCATTTTCCATGAGCAAAAGGCTGTTTAAAATCCAGTCCTTTTTCTTTAAAGACTTAAAATTCTGGGGAATTAAGATTAATTTTTATATCAGTGGCTAAAGCAAAGTCAATTTACATCTGAAAATTGTAAGCATATAGCATCTTAAACATTTGCCCATTCATGCTGAATTATTTTAATTTTCTTTCTTTCTTTTTTTTGGGGGGGGGGGAGTTAGCTGACTTGAAACAAAAGACTTGGCCCCTCCTTTCAACCCGCTTTTCTTTTTTCTTCTGATGCTTGAATCTGCTGTGAAATGATGATGAATTAACTGTGCCTCTTTTTGAAGTAGTAATTACCATTTTTATAAAGATTTGATCCCAAGATACATTAACTAGAAGATATTTATATAATATTCTTTAAAGAATTAGGTGAAATTGAGAGAAAGGAGGAAAATGACATTAGGGAACCTGAGGAACTGAAAGAGGGAATATGTATGTAGGAAGAAATAAGAACCAAAGAGAAAATCTATATGATTAAATACCAAAATAGTGTCAAGTCCCTAAGAAACAAGAAAGAAAAAAAAACAAGGAATTCCTTAAATAGGGAATAATTATAGTAAGTAAAGAATACTGACTTTTTGAATATATTAAATGGAAACGATAAAAAATATAACTAAGCTTTTCAGGAACACCTTTTTGCTAATAATTTCTAGGCGTTATACGGCTCCTCATTATTTAAGGCAAAGACAGGCGAGAAAACATCACAGAAAAAAAGATGTTGCCAGTGATTATTAGATAAATACCAAACGCTCAGGGGAACATTCTTTTGTGGCAGAGGAGTGCCGATCGTAAGGCATGCTAATTTTTCTTTAGACAATATCAAAGAGGTATAATGTAGAAAGAAGAAAATTACTTTAAACATCTGCCTCTTGAATTATTTTAGGTAATCCCAGATGCTTTATAAGCGACTCCTGTTTCCTCATGTATGACAGTCTTAATCACAACTACTCCTGGCGGTTCCTAAATCCTAACGTGGAGGAAAGTAACATTCAGAGCCTTGATCCGTGCCAGGCTGCCTTCCCCAGTGCTGCAGCTCGAGGTCACAGGCTCCAGTCTGTTAACCCTGGGGGCGCCAGAAGACACTTATCCTCAAACGAACCCGGTCCCCAGACGACAGTGCCTGGGTGCTTGTCTTCATGAAGCATCCTCCAGTGACTTCTGCTTTCGAGTAACAGTTCATCTTTTCTCTTCTCCGCGCCTCCTCAAATCTCATTCAAGAAAAATTCTGGGATTTCAGCTAAATCGCACGCCGTCCCGCCCCACCCCGCTCCCGGCGGCCGCCTCTAGGGGGGCGCGGGCGGGTCCTCGTAACCCCGGGGAGGAGGGCGCGCCCCCGCGCCCCGCGCGCGCCCGTTGTCATGGGAACGCACTCGGCCCGGCCGCCCGAGGGGCAGGCGGGAGGAGGCGAAGCGGCCGAGCTCGTGGGAGTCGCTATCGCAAGATGGCGTCTGCGAGGCCGCGGGATGCGGAGTGAGCGCGTCCCGCCGGGGGCTCTACGAGGCTGCTCCGCTCCCCGCCGCCGCCGCCGCCGCCGCCGCCGCCACTGCGGCGCCGCCTCCCTGCCTGCCACTGCGCTGTGGCCAACCCTCTCCGCCTCGCAGGTATAGCCGCCAGCGCGCTCGCCCCGCGTAATAGTCCGATGGCAGCGACAAGTGCCGGCTCGTCCAGGGCTAGCGGGGCTCCCTTCGTCCGGGTGCGCCCAACAATAACGCGTGCATAACTTTTTCTTGCAGCGGCCCCCAGCGTCCGGGCCTGCAGCTTCTTCTACCACGCCCCTCGGCCTCCCGCTCCCTCCGAGGTGTGAGCGCGTCAGGCCGATGCGGTGATCTCCGGCCCGCCTGGGAGGAGCGCGTGGACTGGCGGGCGGAGGCGAGCAGGCAGCGAGCGCCTTTACAATGGCCCTGACCCTGTTTGGTAAGTGAGGTCCTCTCCCTTCCCGCGCCGCCGCAGGTGGGCCGCGCCCAGCGGCAGGGGGCCCCGCGCCCGGGGAGGGGCACAGCGCACGGTGTCGGGCGCCGGCCGGGGCAGCGGAGTTGCGGCTCCCGGAGCGCAGGGCTGGCTCCCTCGCGCCTCTCCCATTGTTTCCTCTCCAGGCAGGGCCGATGGGCGTGTGCTCCCCTGGCCAATTCTGGGCTGCAAGGCTCTGAGGTCCTGGGTATTTTGTAAACGCACCATGATAAGATGCCAACTTGGGATCGAAGTTGTCTAGTTGTTTCCAGACCTACCTGCCCCAAGTCGGTAAATAAAGATCCTGGAAAGTTTATGTATTATGAACAAGATGTCTGAGCATCCTCAACCTCCCTAGAATTATCCAGGGCATATGTTTCTTCCTGTTGGATTGTTGGGGGATTTTTTAAAAATTTGGTATTATTACATTGGAAACAATAATTTGTGAATTTAGTATTGGTTAAAATGGGAGATGGTTGCTCTAACGAATGAGATCAGACAGAAGAAAGTTGGTTATTGGAAGATAACTGTAATCAAGAGAATATTTTTGAGTATTGGGAAAGAAATGTTATTCTTGTGATGTAATTACTGCAACACTATTGTTTCAGTGGCTACGACTTCAAGGTGTTTTTTCCCTCTCATAATTTGCAGTGACAATAGGTTGGGAAGGACTGAGAAGATAACATTGTTTCCTTTATAAAAACAGCCTGGGTTACCTTACTTCAAGAAAACTATGTGAAAATTCATAGACAAAGTATTACAGCTTTCCAAAGAAGCAAGGTTTAATGATATGCAATAGTAGCTACAAGGACACAGTCTTGGTTATTCACAATATCAAGTTTCCAGTTAAGTTTAAATTATGTCATTTGACCAGGCACATTAGAGGTGTCACATACCTTAAATGCTTTTTGATGTCAATACTTCAAAGTGAATTAAGCTGCTGGTGTCAGAGTTACTTTTATTTTCTCTTTGGAAAAATAAAATCTCATTGTTGTTATCCAATACTTTGTATGTAATCTGTATTATTTAGTGGAAGAGTTTTCCTTAAATGTGGACTTTTGTGTACAAAAGTTAAAAATGATGACTCTTCTCATAGTTATTTTCTTTTTGAGGAACTGTTGTAGCTAATTAGCAACTGTTGTAGAGTAAGATTTCCAGTGGATTTCTCTTTGAAACTATTTCTAATTCATTTTTCTTCCTAAAGAGAGATTCTGCATTTTCAAGCTTTGTTTTCAAAAGTAAGGTTTACAAGTCAAGCACTTTTAGAATGCTGAAATTCCTGATGAATAAAACAGATAAATTGGGGAAGATAATGCTCTCTTAAAAGTAAATTTCAAGTCTTTACCCAGGTGGAGATGAGGAAAGAAAGCACAGGGAATTTAACCTCTAGAAGAAAGTATAAGAACCTGGTCCCACCCTTCTGAATGAATAAACTGTCTTTAAAATTCTAAATTCTGCTACGGAAAAATAGAATTTCATTTACAAAATTTACTTTGTTACAGTGAGATCGTGTGTGTTATAAAGCAAAGTACACTTATGAACAGAAGCTGTTAGGGCAGCAGCTGTTTTTAAGTGCAGTTGTAGACCACTCATTATTCATCCCAACGTCTGCTATTAAAAATGTAGATTCTTTTACCCAAAGACCTGAGGAAGAGGATTTTAAAGGGACTCCCTTTGTTTCTCTTATGTATCCTCATATTTGAGACCCATTGAATTAAATAAAAATGTTAGAGGATTTGATTTAACTTGCCCAACTTAATGTTGTTATTTTGGTGTACGTGTGTGTGTGTGTGTGTGAAGAGAAATACACAACAGTGAGAAGAAACAGATTTGATTTTGGGTTTTACTACCTTTAACCAGTTAGTCTTAGTCAGAAGCACCTCATGTCCCTTTATAGTTGTGTGTGTGTGTGTGGTGCTGGACCTTTATATTTACTTATTTTTGGTGTGTGTGTGGTGCTGGGGATTGAACCCAGGGCCTTGTGCATGCAAGGCGAGCACTCTACCAACTGAGCTATATCCTCAGCCCTATATTTACTGTTAATGACCAGTGTAGAAGAGCAATGAGATTATTAAAGTTCTGTGAGGTGGTGACAAGAAGCTAGATGAATGTGATCTGTCAGCCATGAAGTCACAGCTCAACAGTTTCCACCTATGGCTCCCTGCCAGGTTATCTTGCGTATCTTGGTTGTATTAAGTAGCACAGGGCAACAATAGACTATAGTCTAGTTCCCTGCTTTGTGTTTGACATGTCCATTCAGACTTTTTATAAGTGTAAGGAATGTTCTTTTTGTAGGAAGTTAGTGAAAGTTAACTTATTTTTAAAAAGTGAGAGCCTCTAAAATCACCTGATTCATATACATTTAATTTTTTTTTCTTGATAAGTACAAGAACTCAAAATTTGTGAAGTTGAAGAGTTCAGTGTCAGCCTCACTATTAATCATCTTTATTGTTTAACAACTTTTGGGGAGGAGAGTACTGATGATTGAACTCAGGGTCACTTGACCACTGAGCCACATCCCCAGCCCTATTTTGTATTTTATTTAGAGACAGGGTCTCATTGAGTTGCTTAGCACCTCACTTTTTCCTGAGGCTGCCTTTGAACTGGTTATCCTCCTGTCTCAGCCACCCAAGCCCCTGGGATTACAGGTGTGGGCCACCACGTCCAATTATTTAACATAATATTTTTAATGCAACTGATGTTTTATTCTTTGATGGAAGAACCAGACTCAAGTCTTTCATGATTTTCTGGTCTGATTTGGGCATTGAAAATGTGCATCTTTGTAAGTTCAAAGATTTGAAACCATTTTTGTTCACCTTTCAAATGAACTTATATCTTGGAGTATTATTTTTATATAGTTTTTAAGAATTTTTTTTTAGTTGTTGATGGATCTTTATTTTATTCATTTATTATTCATATGTGGTACTAAGGATCGAACCCAGTGCCTCACGCATGCTAGGCAAGCGCTCTACCACTGAGCTACAGCCCCAGCCCTTTATATAGTTTTTAAATCACCGTATTTCAAAAATTTTTAAATGTAGTTCAGACTTCACTTGCCCATTTTGCTTTTTTGTCAGCAAACTTCTATTTGCAGATGTGTTCTTTGTCTAATGCTAAATACTGATGGTACTGCATAGTCTTTTCCAGAGCTATAGCAAATGCACCTAATTCAGTACTTGATTCCATACAGTTAGTGGTACTAACTACCTAACTCCATGTAGGCTTTATTGAAACTTCCCAGGTAGGCAACAAGGAAGTACCTGTTCTCTAGTAATTACTGGGATGACAGAAGAGTCTGCGATCATCTAATTTAGAATTTGTTAGCTGAAGTACTTGACTGAGGTCCTGAATGGCCACACCAATAGAACCTTAGCTGGTAGAGTTGGATGAATAAGCATTTTGCCAGTCATCCCTTGGCAAGAATTTGTCATGAAGCTGGGGTTTATAGCCCTAACCAACTGATGAGACTGTGAACTGAGTAAGATCCCCAGGCTAACCAAACCTTGAATAATAAATACTCTTCTCTTTCTGAGTAGAGTTAGTTCTGGCATTGACCACTCTACCTCTACTTCTCTCTCTCTTATTACCATTTAGTCACCATCATTACTATTGGGTCAATTTTAATATTTATGATTTTGCTGTAATATCTTCCCATCTTTTCTCAGAACGTCTGCCATAAAAGCCTTTCATTATCTTTATTTAGCATTTATCACTACTCTGACACAATTAATGACGAAAGATCCTTTGTAGCAATTAGATGGCAGTGGCACATTTTCTGTGATAGGAAATTTTCTGATTTCCCATATGACTGTACCAAAATTAAAATTTATTTTCAAAAAGACAAGTCAACGAAACATTTTCAATTTGATTTATTTGACCGAAAACTAATATTAAAGGAAACTCCCACTTGACTACTCTCTCTGCTGACATTTTTATTTTTTAGTTCCAAAGAATATGAGAAGGTGGCCCAGCGGTGAGACCCATCTGCCTTTCTATGAATGTTCTGTCTTTTCAGCTGTCATCAAAATCACCATCCTGCAGGTGCACACCTATAATCTTAGCTATCTGGGAGGCTGATCCAGGCCAACCTCAGCAATTTAGCCAGGTCCTATCTCAAAATAAAAAAAAAAAAATAATTAAAAAGGACTGGGTATGTAGCTCAGTGGTAAAGTGCCCCTGGATTTAATCCTTAGTACCAATAGATAAATAGATTAATTAAAAATCAGAAAGTCTGGGGATGCACCTCAGTGGTAAAGGACTCCTAGGTTCAGTCCTCAGTACAAAAGAAAAGAAAACAAAACTGATAAAAATACCATCCTTAATTAAATACTTGTCTGCATTTTTTCTCTTACCAGTCTAGTCAAAAACTTAATATGTCTGTTCTGTCTAATACAAGCTACTTCAAAAACTTAATGTGTGGGGATCTGGTACCATAGAAGAGTGATGATGTGATAAGGAATATTGGTGATGCAGTTTTTTGAGTCATTTCTGTCCCTGCAGATTACCATAGTATAAGTAGCCTAATCTTTGAAGATAGAAGATAGTGATATGCATAATCATAAAAATTTGATGTATTTGTTAAAAAAAGAGTTTTAACTTTTTCAGATTAGGTTTTGTCAGCCTTTCTTAAAAAAAGTCACCCCTAGCCTTTTAGAGTTGTTCTTCCCATGAAAATTTAATACCAGAGATATTATACTATTTGAATATGCATATAATCTTGTCACTTGTTACACTGTCTGCGTATCTGCTGTATGCATAAAAGGAGTAAAGTTTTTGACTTCCAGAAACCTCCTCCATCTTTTTACACTAATTTAAAACAACCATAAGAATATTAGGCAGAAAATTACTGTTTGGTCATGCTTTATATATCATAATCACAGTTCTAAAGGAATGACACTAGTAAAATGTTATACTTTTTTTTCCTTATCAGATCAGTTTAACGTATGTCAATAATTTGCTACTATTGGAAGAGCAGCCATTAGTAAAGAGGATGGAGTTGTTCTTTTTTTCCCCTCAGTAAACTGCAATATGTAAGTTAAATGAAGTCACTGAACATTCTGTGTAGATTTAACTCAAGATAAGCCCTTCAGCCTGGCCTAACTAAGTTATCAGCCATAAGTCATTTTTACACAGAAAATGATTTTCATAAACTTAAAAATAAGATAAGAAGAAACTAAGAAGACAGGAGAGTGTGACCATATTTTACATTTAGTCACGTTGAATAAAATAATCAATTCTGACAAAGTTATACATTTCCGTTGCTAATTTGGCACCTTATTTTTATAAAAGTGAATGCTTTTGTGAATGTATTAAAAACCACTGCATTGTACACTTTAAAAGGGTGAATTTTGTAGTATGTGAATCATGTCTCAATTAAGCTATAATTAGTAGAAAACTATCTGAGCTTAAAAACGAAACAGTTTAAAATAACATTTACTTATCTTAAACTATTAGGAAAGAAAAAGAAAATTCTGGTTTTAAAAGAATGGCTTTATATCCAAGAACCTTTTAGAGCATTTTGGGTTTTAAGAAAGTTTTTTTCCCCTCTTTTGTTCATTAAAGAACAAAAAACATAATTAAAAATTGATAGATAAAAACGTTCCTACCTGTTTAGAATGGGTGTTTTAAATTGAGAAAAATAAGTACTTCTTGGGAAGAGTTAATGCCGGCAATTGAGTAATTTATGGGAGAAGGGAAGATGAGTCAGGCCAGGCCTGTTGCCAGCTGCTTAGTTGCATGGCTTTAGGCCACCTCATTGTTTTAAATTCAGCTCCACTGAAAGTTGTTCCTTTCTTTTTCCACTTTTTACCTTTCAGTTTCACTGGACTACATGCATTTTATGGTGCTAGGCAAGCTGAAAAAGGATATAGTCCAAGAAATACCTCTACTTGAATAGCTTTTTATGACCACAAACTTGACATTTCATCAAGCTGCATGGTCTTTCTTTATATGGCTAATCCTTCCTAATTTTCTTATTTCTTCCATTAGCACATATCTTCAGCCCATACAGTATGTTCTTTCTGTTTTTTTTATTTAGAACTTTGTCACTATTTCCTAGCCTCTTAAAGGATGGGAAATTACTTTGGTAGAGATGGCTTTAGGATTTGAAGTAGCAAGACAGAACAGACAGCAGATGAGTGCTGTAGATGTCCATTTGAGGGATGGTTGACTGAAATAGTTTCCCCTGCAAAACTTCCATGTTTAATGAGTCTTACAACATTACAGTTAAAGTGTGATTTTTAGCATGTTACCTATGAGGAATACCGTGCTAAATATAGGTAGAAATCTTTGTATAACATGAAATGATTTCTCTACTGAAGATCTTAAAGAGGTAATAAATAGGGCAAGCATTTTGATTGAGGGAGTTATACTATAAATGAAAAGAAAGTAGAATTTTTGTTTAGAGGATGGAGGGTTACTAAGAAGGGCTTGTAGGAGGTGGTATAAAAAGCAAAACAGTACTGAAAACATTCTGGGTTGGGGAGGAAATGGATGACACCAGTAAGTGAGAGTAATGGGACCCATGGGTAGTGCTGTTTAATATTTTTGCTGAGGAGTAGCTCTGAGGTGTGGAATATGCTTTCCTGTTTTGTGATTTGTTTACTCATCAATTTGATGATATTAAGTGCCTAATATGTGCCATGTATATATTAGTTCCTGCCTTCAAGGAAATGATATTTGCAGTTGTGGGGGGGAGATAGAGAATTAAAAATTGCATATAATGTGACAGGTATTAAGTGCTGTGAAGAAAAATAAAGCAGAGTGAGAGTTATGGGGAGTACTTCTGTCTCTTCCCTTCAGGGAAGGCAGGTAGCAGATGAGGACAGAGGCAAATGGGGGAGAAGGTGACAGATTCTCTAGAATTTGCTCTGAGATGGGAAACTCATGCAGGATGATCTTTCTGTAGATGACAATGTAGTGGGAAGAGCTTGGATTTTGGAGTAACAGCTACACGTAATCCTTTCTATGCTGAGTGTCAACTATATATATGTTCTCATCTCAATCTCCTTATGTGTAAACAGGGGCTATTAATTCCCTTCTATTTGTGTATAAGTAAATGAGATTGTGTGTTTAAGGTTCTTAGCACAGTGGTTGAAAATACATAGTTAATATTATCACTAGTATTATTGTTACTATAAATATAAAGAAAGATCCAAGATACTTCATTTGTTGCTTTTTGCAATGCTAGGGATAGAACCTTGGGCCCTGAGCATGCTGGGCAAGGCTCTACTACTGAGCCGCATTCCCAGGCCCTCTCCATTTGTTTTAACAAGTCTGTTGATCATCTTGGAAAAGTGGTTCTGCAATATTTCTGGGTATGTGCATGACTAAAGATGTGCCATGTGTTATTGTGATGTCGTCTGAGAATGCTCTCAGACCTAAACCTGGTGGAGACCAGGTTCAGGCTGCTCACAGCAAAGATCAGACTTCTGTGATAGTGTTAGCCACTGTGACACTTTTGTTGTCCTCTAAAAATGTAAAAAATACACCAGCCAGCAGGCAATGCTTACTTCTTCTTTGCGAGGTAATCCAGGCTAAATGCACAACTTTCCTTCTTGGTACTTAGATAAATGAAGGACATAAGCTCAATATCTGACATATAATAGGTGCTCAATCCAAGTTTGGATGACACAAAGAATAAACATGTAACAGTGGTGTGTCACTCTGTACTCATAACCTGTGAACCACCTTGAATCAATTTAAATATTTGCTTTCACTTTTTTCCTTTATTCCTTTATTTTCCTTTTCCTTTATTCCTTTATATTTTTCTTGATTGGAGTCCTTAGTTGAACCTTATTATGGTTTAGATTTGAGATGCCCCCCCAAAGCTCATGTGTGAGAATGCAAGAGCATTCAGATGAAATGATTAGGTTAGAGAGCCTTAACCTAATTAGTTCATTACTCCACTTGAATGGATTAACTGGGTGGTAACTGTAAGCAGGTGGGGTGTGACTGAGGAGGCGGGTCACTGGGCAGTGTGCCTTTGGGGCTTATATTTTGTCCTTGTTGAGAGGAGCTCTCTTTGCTTCCTGATTGTCAAGTCCTGAGTTGCTCTCCTTTGCCACGCCCTTCTGCCATGGTGTTTTATATCATCTTGTGCCCAGAGCAGTAGAGCTGGCACTCTGTGGACTGAGACCTCTGAAACTGTGAGTGCCAAATAAACTTTTCCTCCTCTAAAATTGTTCTTGTCAGGTCTTTTGGTTATCACAGCAAAAAAAGCTGACTGAACAGGCACTTAAACCTATCTCTTGTTGGGCGTGGTGGCACACACCTGTAATCCCAATGGCTTGGGAGGCTGAGGCAGGAGGATCACAAGTTCAAAGCCAGCTCCAGCAATTTAGTGAGGCCCTAAGTAACTCAATGAGACCCTGTCTCTAAATAAAATAGCAAAAAGGACTGGGGATGTGGCTCAGTGGTTGAGTACCCTGGGTTCAATCCTCAGTACCAAAAAATCAAAATAAAACAAACAAACAAACAACAACAACAAAAAAACAAATCCCAAAATCCAAAACAAGAAAAGAAAAGAAAAAAAATCCCTACCTCTTAGAAATGGCTAGTTTAACAATTCACTTCCCTACTTAAAATTCATTGGTGGTGCTTCCCCATTCCATTATATTAAGCCCATATTCCCTAGTTTGCCTATAAAGCTGTCAAGATAGGACTCCTTTTTACCCACCTGTCTGGCTTTATCTCTTACCATCTCCCCCTTAGAGGCTGTGCTTTAGCCATACTGAATTGCTTGAAGTTTCCAGAAGGAATTTGCTCAGTGTGGCTTTGATACCATCATTTCCCTAGCTCTTCTTTGCCCTCACTTGTTTCTATACACCTTCCAACACTTGGTGTGAATAGCCATCTCTTCCTAGTAGCCTTCCTTTGTAAGTTACCCTTTTTCTCCATCCATAGTGCCCTATATACATCTCGGCCCTAGCATCTGTTAAGTGGTGATATAATGGATAGTTTAAATTTTTCTGTTTCCTGGCTTAGGTGAAGCTCCCTCGTGGGAAGCTGTGCAGTTTCTTTGCTTTTTCTTTTTTTAGTTTGTCAATGGACCTTTATTTTACTTATTTATACATGGTGCTGAGAATCAAACCCAGGGCCTCACACATAGTAAGCAAGTGCTCTACCATTGAGCTACAACCCCAGCCCTGCATTTCCTCTTTATTCTTAACCACTGTCTGATGATACCAGTTACTCAATAAATATTTGAATGAATGTTGGAAATTATGGAGTCTACGGTAGCTCTTATATGTGGGATGTAATTATCAGGCCCAAATCCTATGATATACACCCTGTATTTTCCTTTCATTTTTTTTTTTCCATTTCATTTTTGATTCAGTAACATGCCCTCTGTCATCCTATGGTTCTATACTGTGCTGTGTATTGCTCAACTGCAAGTTCAATTCCTTGAATAGAATAGAAATCTCCCTTGGAACATATTCTTTGAGGTTTAACTATAGTATTCTTAAAAACCAGCAGATGTTTCTAAATTATTTGTCGTAATTAGATAACAAATTCCACTTTATTAGACTATTGTTCATTTTCATTTTAGTAGTGCAAAGAAATTGCACATAAATTAGCTTGGTTGGTTCATATTTTACCCTCACATTAGGGAACATAATCAGATGGAATAGGAATTCAGTATGAAAATTACTAACTTAACCTTTTATAGGTCTGAAAATTAAAAACAGTATAATCTTTAATAATAATAAATTTGTGTGTTACATGGACATTCCCACTAGTTTTCATTTGTTTGCCAGAAAAGCATATATAAACAACTGTTTAAACATTCATATTTATAAGTGGGCTAAAGAAGACTTCTGTGCCTCTTATTCTTGCAGGAAGAATTAGTGGTGATTTACAAAAAGATAGTGTAAAAAGATGGAAAATAATTTATATGAGAATTTGTTTTTCTCTGTCTTGATAGTTTTTTCCTTTCCTCTGGATTCATTTCTCTCTAATTACAACCATGCTTTGCTATTTTCATGTGATAGAGCCTTTCCTCAACTTTTTGGTGTCACCATAAGCATCATCGTGAATTATTAATGCCTTTCCCATTGCCAAAGTTTTATTGAAAGACCAATTTGTATGTCCCACCACCATTTTCTACATGCTTGTTTATTCTTGAAAACTTGTCTTCCATCTCTTTCCAACCACAGTGCCACAGAGAGATAAAACTTTGTTTTATCATAATTACTTATGGATGTTTTGTGAATGTCATTCATCTCTAGTGAAAAGAGAGGTTGACAACTGTTAAAAATCTTGTCACTTGTTAAAATAGCAAGGAAGATTTTATTGAAGACGACCATGATAAGTATTAATGCTGTTGTAAAAGGGGAGATTGAGATTTACTATGACATATAGTGACAAAGCAGTTTGAGGGGGTAGTGGATGGAGAGTTACTAAGAGGAGACATCAAGGGATGGGGGAATTCTTGCTAACCTGACCTAACAGTATTCTTGTTGAGGACAGGCCAGGGTGATCAAATATCGGTGGCGGGAGAGAAGAATTACGTTAGATATCAAGGCTGGTGCAGCAGCTCACACCTGTAATCCCAGTTACTCAAGAACCTGAGGCAAGAGGCTAGCCTCAGTAACTTAGTAAGACTCTGTCTCAAAGTAGAAAATAAAAAGGGCAGGGATGTCACTGAGTGTTAGGGCACCTTGGGCTCCACCCCCAGGACTGCTGCTGGAGGGTAGGGGGAGGAAGGTTAGACATCAAGAGTGATCAGTTATCAGAGGTGAGCAGATTTAGTAGGTGTGTAACAGGGTTCTTGCAAAGACTGGGCTATGCAGGCCTGGCAAGGACCAGGGTCAAGGTTGAGGCTTGTTTGAGAAGAGGACCCAGAGGAACCTGGCTAAAGTTTGGTCAGGAGAGCATTGTGTTATAACTCTGTTACCTTATATTTTGCTTCTGTTCAACTGGAAGTGCTTTGTCAATTAATAGCCAACATCCAGTGATACTTTCTTAGTTCTTATATTTAATCTTTGTGTACTCTTTGATATTTTCTTTAAACAAAAATTTTTTTTAGTTGTCAGTGGACCTTTATTTTATTTATATGCGGTGCTGAGAATTGAACCCAGTGCTCACGCATGGTAGGCAAGCGCTCTACTACTAGGCTACAACCTCAGCCTCTCTGATATTATTGATAGTCTCTTTTGTCTTGAAATTTTTTGTTTTCCTCTTATTTCAAAATGTTGTGTTCTGCTGCTACCCGTTTTCTTTCTGTTCATTTCTTAGTTTCCTCTGTTGCCCTAAATGGCAGTGCTTTTCAGGAGTGACAATCCTTTCTCTCTTGGAAGTATATAGGCTTTAACAGTGAGCACAGTGTGAATGATTCCCACCTCCATCTCCAGCCCCATTCTTCATAGGCTCCAAGTCTCTATTTGAATTTCCTTATGGACACTTTAGCCCTAAGCCTTACTGTTCATTCTTCTGTCTTTGCTTGCCTCTGATAACTGGTCAGCTGCTAACTCTTGGAGATCTTCTCAAGACTTTCACACCTATTTCTTTCTCTATTTTCAACTTTGTGCCCTTCCTTTCTGTACCCACATGCCTCTCTCCACCCTTTGCCACTTACCAAAGGAATCCTTTCATCTTCTGAGTTCTCGTTTTTATCTATAATGGATTTTATTTGTAATGCGTTCTTTTCATAGTAGTTATGTATCTTGTCATATCTTTTCTGGGCTGATGGCCTCTCTAAGGTAAGGTCTATGTCTTTCACATTTCTTGAGTCCATTTAGTACTTGAACTTGGCACAGTGATTCACACACAGTAATGCTCAAAAAGTATTTGTTAAGTGAATAAAGTAGCTCTTAAACCTTGGTACTTCTGTAGTTTGTGACCAGAGTAAAAATGTTAACCATTTTTTAGGTTTTTTTTTCTTTTATTATTATTACTTTGTAATGCTTTAACTGAGTTAACAATAGTTTATATCTTAAAATGTCTCAGATATTGTTTTTGCTGCCCAGTCATCTTATTTTCAGTCTTTAAGAGAAGTACAGGGCACGAGGACAGCAAGGGTGTGGAATATGATGGTCATCATAGCCCTAACTTTATGTATGACTGCATATATGTTGTGATTCTATACAACTTACAACTAGAGAATTGATATGCTATCCTCTATCTATGTACAATGAATCAGTTTACACTGTTAACATGTAAGCCTAAATAAAACAAAACAAAACAAAATAAATAAATAGAAAGGAAAAAAAAAAAGAGAGAGAAGTACAATATACTAGCTTGTTAACGACAGACAGATATATTCATTACTGTGGGCCTGGTTGCTCTTATTGGCATAATATTTTTTTCCAAAAGCTTATGGTGAAATTATAGTAGATTTATACTGTTTTATATGTTGTAAAAACTTCTTCAGACTTTCAAAGCAGAGAAGGGACAATGGACAGTATCTGCATACACAGAATTTGTTAATCCAAGTTGAGGGGTTTGCCCCTTTAATGTTGCCAAGTGTCTAGTATTGAACTGGCAATAAACCTCCTTCTGGAGAGAGAGGCCTTGCTGAAGGTAAAAATGATGAAAGCTTCAGGTTTGATAACTGTTCTATTCTTTTGGATTTTTTTAGATTGTTAATAGGAAGATGGTGAAGGGAAACATTTCCTGTTCAAGTCCTCCGTGTGGGTTTTTTTTTAAAAATATTTTTTAGTTATACATGGACACAGTGTCTTTGTTTATTTGTTTTTATGTGGTGCTGAGGATCGAACCCAGTGCCTCACACGTGCGAGGCAAGCGCTCTGCCACTGAGCTACAGCCTCAGCCCTCCCATGTGGGTTTTTTTTTTTTTTTTTTTTTTTGGCACCAGGGATTGAACTCAGGGATACTTGACCACTGAGCCGCATCCTCAGCCCTATTTTGTGTTTTATTTAGAAACAGGGTCTCACTGAGTTACTTAGCGCCTCAGCCTCGCCATTGCCAAAGCTGGCTTTGAACTCACGATTCTCTTGTCTCAGCCTCCCAAAGTGCTGGGATTACAGGTGTGTGCCACCGCTTCTGGCTTCCCTTGTGTTTTTGTTTGTGCATTTATATGTAATACTGGGGATTAAACCCAGGGCCTTGCACATGGTAGGCAGGCACTCTGCCACTGAGCTGCATCTCCAGTCTTTTTATTTTATTTTGAGATAGGATCTCACCAAGTTGTGCAGGCTGGCCTCCAACTTGTGATCCTCTTGCCTCAGCCTCTCAAATATCTGGAATGATATGAATGTACCTACTTGCTGGTTTTGAGTCTTCCTTTCAGATATCAGTAGGTTAGCTAAGTTCATAGGATATTTGCAGATTAGTCCTCTGCTTAAAATTGGCTTTTAAGTGTTCTTTTGTTTTTGTTTTTATTTCCACATTTTTTAATTGGTGCATTATACATAATGGAGGAATTTGTTGTTACATATTCATACATATACACAATGTAAAAATATAATTTGGCCAATATAACTCCCCAGCACTTTCCCCTTCCCTCCTCTCCTCCTGCCACTGGTCCCTTTGCTCTGTTCTACTGATTTACCTTAGATTTTCATGAGGTTGACCTCCTTCACCTTTCTTTCCCTTTTTTCTCTCTAGTTCACACATATAAGAGAGAACATGACCTTTGACCTCCTGAATTTGGCTTATTTAACTTAACAATGTTCTCAAGTTCCATCCATTTTCCTGCAAATGATATAATTTCATTTTTCTTTATGGTTAAATAAAACTTGATTTTCTTTATCCATTCATTCATTTGTGGACACCTAGGCTGGTTCCACAGTTTCGCTATTGTGAATTGTGCTGCTATAAACATGAGTATGCATGTATTGCTGTAGTATGCTGACTTTAGTTCTTTAGGATAAATACCAAGGATTGGTATACCAGGGTCATATGGTGGTTCTGTTCTGTTAATCTTTTGAGGAAACTGCATACTGATTTCCATAGTGGTTGTACTCATTTGCAACCCCACAAACAGTATAAAAGTGTTCCTTTTTCTCCACATCTTTTCCAACATTTATTATTTGTATTCTTGATGACTCCCATTTCAACTGATATGAGATGCAATGTCAGTGTAATTTTGATTTGCGTTTCCCTAATTGCTAATGATTTTGAACATTTTTTCATTTATTTGTTGGCCATTTTTTTAAAAAGTTTTTTAGTTGTAGATGGACACAATACCTTTATTTTATTTATTTATTTTGTGTGGTCCAAGGGTCAAACCCAGTGCCTCACACATGCTAGGCAAGCACTGTACCTCTGAGTTACAAACGCAGCCCTTGTTGGCCACTTTTATTTCTTTTGAGAGTTCCTGAGGCTGGCTTTGAACTCGGATCCTCCTGCCTCAGCCTCCAGAGCCTCTGGGATTACAGGTGTGTGCCGCTGCACCCAGCAAGAAGTATCTGTTTAATTCATGTGCCCATTTGTTAATCTAGGTATTTTATTTTATTTTTGGTGTTGAATATTTTGAGTGCTTTATATATTCTAGATATTCTCTGTCATTAGAGCAGCTAGCAAAGATTTTCTCCTGTTCTGTAGGTTCTCTATTCACGTTCTTAATTGTTTCCTTTGCTGTGCAGAAGCTTTATAATTTGATATCATCGCATTTATTAACTCTTGGCATTATTTCCTGAGATTTAGGGGTCATACTGAGAAAGTCATTGCCTGTGCCTATATGCTGGAATGTTGATCCTATGTTTTCTTCTAGAGGTTGCATAGTTCCTGGTCTAATTCCTAGGTTTTTGATCCATTTTGAGTTGATTTTTAAAAAGTGTTCTTAATGTTGCTAAATAAAAGTTACTAAGCGAGGGACCAAAAAAGCTCACCCTGACTTTTTTTTTTCAGAATGTGCCAGAATATGTTAAACTGTGACCTCTGAAGAATGGTAAACTCAATGGTTTATAGGACATTTCTCATATTTCTTATATTTCATTTAATTGTGAAAATTTTTGTTGAAATTCACTTTGTTATTTCTGTAAGTTGTTTTTGGTGGTAATTGCCTTTTAAATCTTAGGATGGCATTTTAAAATTTTCTCAGATTAGAATGTTATAAAGATGTTCATTATATATGTATACAGAATATGTAGTTAAAGATGAGAGCCATTAAAAACACAATTTATGTGTTTTTCTTAATCATAATGTTTATATAACTTTAAAGTTATATTCCTTGAATGAGAAATGATGTGAGCTTATTAGTTCATTCTTTTAATTGAGGTCAAAAGGATAAATTATTTCAAAAGGACAAGAAAAGGGAACAAGATAGATTAATTTTATAGCAATTGAAAAATCAGAAAAGGAGGAAGCAGACATTGCTGTACAGTAGGAAGACTGGCAGAACGCCTTGAGACCTGTCATCTTGAATTTTCCAGACAGGTAGGAGTAATTCTCTGGTGAGCCACAGACTTTATTTTGCCACCTTCTACTCAACTGCTGTTCTTGGGTCTGTCCAGACAGAGGAGCTCTTGCTCTCTTTTTATAGTTTTTCTCAACTAATCTCTTTCTGTCACCCTCAACCTCTCTGAAAGACAGGACACCCCCCCTTCCATCCCTCCCCCCACAAGTGTTGCAGCTTCAGTCAGGTTGGGAGGGGGAGCACTGATTGTACATTCATTTCCCAGGACTTGTTCCTTTGGGGTGGGACCTAATTCAGCTCAGATGCCTTTTGACTTCTCTCTTTTAATCTTTTCTCCTTTTATCTTTTTTTTTTTTTTTTAAGTATAATAATTGACCTTAGGGAGAACAGAAGCATTTGAAAAATTTACAATTTTAAAAATAATTTTAGATAATTAAAAGTTGATACGAATCTCAACAGAAAATGTCTAACATTTTCTGATCATGTAATGAGCTGTTTTCCATTATCAGGGGAAGAAGGAAAATTGATGTATGTAAAGTTTATTAATATTAGATAATTTTTAAAATATCTGTCCCAAGGTAGTTTTCGCATAAGTAAGGGTACATTTAAAATAAATGTGAAATTTTAATATATTGTTTGCTATGTATAGCAGCTGTGCCAGTTGCTATAATTAGGTGGCAAGGTACCATTTTTAAAAATTGACATTAATCTTGCTGAGGCAGGAGAATTGCAAGTTTGAGGCCATTCTTGGAAATTTGGCAAGACCTTGTCTCAAAATAAAAAATAAAAAGGGCTGGGTATATAGCCCAGGGATAAAGCGCCCAGGGATTCAATCCCCAGTATTCTCCTCCTCTCACAAATTGACATCTTTTAAAATTTAAATAGGCTTCTAGTATGATTAAATTGTATTTAATGAATAATCTTTAGATTGAGGGACCAAGATTTTATAGTAAGTGAATTTCATCCGCTGTTACTGAAAAATTACAGCAGGGGCTGGGATTGTGGCTCAGTGGTAGAGCGCTTGCCTTGCATGTGGGAGGCACTGGGTTCGACCCTCAGCACTGCATATAAATAAATGAACAAATAAAGGTCAATCAACAACTAATAAATAAATAAATGAAAAAAGAAAAGTTACAGCAGTTTTTAATAATTACTATTGAACAGTAATTTTTCAAACGTGATTTTAAAGCAGACTTAGAAGTAACAATGTAAACTGAAATGAATGATGTCTATTATTTTAAAGCCTCATGTTCTGTATTTTAAATCCATGTGTTTAATTTCTGGTAGTCTGGAACTTCTTCCTACTTACAAAAATTATGCTTTGTTAATGTTGTAAACTTGGATGAACTGGTATATTCATACTATATCACTCTCATACTGTTTCTTTTCTAAAGAGCTCAAATCAATGATGATTTTTAATAGGCTTTCCATATGATTCACAACTCCTAAAAAGTCTGCTACAGGATATTATCTATCATATCACTGCAAGGCAACTAAATATATTTGTTAATGTATTATAAATAATCAATTATAAAACACTAAGAAAAAAATCATTACTGACACTTGCAAAATGATATGCTCTGTGCTGATTTATTAAAATGTGAGAGGTTGTAGACAATTAAAATGCTATCAAATCTTAGACCAACTTAGTCAAAATAATGTTCTTCCCCCATTTTATCCCAAGTATTTAGTCTTTTCCCTTCCTCTTTTCTCCCATAAGGAAGATTTCAAACAATAACACAAATCTCCTCAGTTCTTCCAATCAGAGGTAGGCAAAGCAGAAAACTGTCAAAGTTGTACATTAAAACATAAATTTTTATGTTTTGTACATCAAAACATAAAAAGGTGAATACTTTATAAACCTCCAGGCATTGCCATATTATCAGTTGGTAGTGGAATTGGGATTAAGCACCATTTAAGGAGAAAACTGGGGAATCCAGGTGTGGTGATGCATGCCTATAATCCCAACAATTTAGGTTGAGAGGCAGGAGTATTGCAAGTTGGAGGCCAGCCTCAGCAATTTTAGTGAGGCCCTAAGCAACTTGGTGAGGTCCTGTCTCGAAATAAAAGGGCTGGGATGTGGTCCAGTGATAAAACCCCTCTAGGTTCAATCCCCAGTACCAGAAAAATAAAAATAGAAAAAAAATAAATAAATAGAAACTGGGCCGGGTGCTGTGGTGCATGCCTGTAATCCCAGCACTTTGGGAGGCTGAGATAGGAGAATTGCGAATTCAAAGGCAGCCTCAGCAATAGCAAGGCACTAAGCAACCCAGTGAGACCTGTCTCTAAATAAAATACAAATTATGGTTGAGGATGTGGCCCAGTGGTCAAGTACCCCTGAGTTCAATCCCTGGTACCAAAAAAATGAATAAATAAATACAAAGAAGAAAAAAAACTGGGAAAGACCCCTCAAGCAATTATCATAATGTCTTATGATATGATCTTGGATGCTATTGTGTCATTTTTCTTTTCACCCCCAAAGAAGAGTCTCTGGGAAAAGAGCCCTGAAGAAAAAATTAGTGGAGTTAGAAAAAAATGTAAGACAGGGCCACAAGTCGGATGTTTACAGTGGGCAGATAGGTAACATGGACAATAGGGAATGTTCAGAAATTTCCTGAAGTTAAATGTTGGTAAATTGGACCTAGAAAAACACTGGGTGGGCCAAAGAAAACGTATCTGTGGGCTGGCAGTGAGGCAACTACAGGAATCTAGATGGTAGCTCTCTTAGTGTATTCAACATTATGGAAATGAAAAACCCAATTGATTTGCTATTCATCTTTGGTCAGGGGGAGGACATTTTATTCTAAAGATGAAGTGTGAGTTGGACAAAAGTGGAGAAAGGTAGGGAAGCCAATGAGTTGAAGGTTCTATAATTGAGATACAGTGAGGGTCTGGAGAAGATAGCCGACAATCCATGATATTCTTGCTTTTTCTTCTATGCTCAGTTGTACCTTTTGAGTAGGGACACATTCTCATTATTCAAAGAGATAGTGTATTTTTCACCTACTCGGTTGGTACCACTTTTTATGATATAGTTTTAATCATCCTGATAAACTCTCATTATGTCCTGGCATATTAGTACTCTAGCATGTGAAAATTTTGGAGAGTTGTTTTGTTCCTGCTCAGTTTAGACTACCAATTAACAGTCACCTCTCCTTTTCTCTCATTCTGGATAAAACAAAGTTGTCAGTAACCTGGTCTAGGAAGACAGCACATCTATATGATACTGCTGCCATTTAAATATTTGGTATTTATAAAAATATCAGAAATTGATTCTTCAGCCTAAAACATGGGATAAAAGTTCTCCTTACCTCTATAAAACAGTGTTATAAGGTAGGAGCAATAAATATAATTTGAGTTTCTAAGTAAATGGCAATGCTATGTAAATTTTGAATATTAATATCCCCTCTTTAGTATTATATGAAATAATAAAACCATACCATTTATAAAGTCTAAGAATCATATGTACCTTGTGACTCTCAGGATATTTTCTGTTCTTTTGTTTTTCTATCTTGATATAATATATACCTTAACTTTTAACTCTTTGTAAATTTTTGATTAATAGACATGCACACAGACTCTATGGATATATCTATTCATTAATCCCACTGCATCTTTTAATTCTTGAGCAATTTTTGGTTTGGTTTTCATTGAAAACCAAGAGTCCCCCCCCCTCTTTTTTCTTTTTGCATGCCATGCTGTTCTATAGCGTTGTTGCTATACTCTAAACTTAGAATTATTCTAACTTGTTTACTAATTAGATTCTTTTAAAATTCCTTTGGCTATCAGTTTCTCAAGCTTCATTACATAATCTCTCCCTCTAGCCTAACCCCTGAGGATAATAATGTAAGGATCAAATGTGATGGTTTGACTATAAATATTTTAAGTTCTTTAAAAGGATCTTAACTCAAATCCACAAATACAGTTCATTATAGTTATTGATATGTTACTACAATTTTTAATCAAAGGTTTAATTTTCTCTGGACCGTAGAAAATTAACCTTTTGATTTGAATTGCAGTAACATTTTGATTATTGAGAACATTGTAGTAGGCATTTCTAATGGTTTGCTTCTGGAACTGTACTGATTAGAGTGAAAAGAGTTTCCAGGAAGCCCACAAGATGGCACTTGCCAACTTATTTCCTCTGTTTTTTCCGTTGCTTAAGGAAATTAATCAAAATTTAAGAAGGAACATCTAAATATTTACATATATAAAATGCTAAGGTTTATTTTTCTAGATGCTTGAGTCAGAACTCCTCAAAATTGATGACCTTCAATTTGACATTGTGAAAGTGTATATTTCTAGTATAGGAACCAGATTGTTTTGTTGGTGATCTTAAGGTTATTTCAAAAGTCCACTGGAATCCGTATAATGGAAAAGACTGCCTCTATGTACTCTGTTTACCTTTTAAATACTTTTAAAATAAATATATGATAAGTATACTTATTTAAATATATTTAAAATATTTTTTAAGTTGTTGATGGACCTTTATTTATTTGTATGCGGTGCTGAGAATCAAACCCAGTGCCTTATGCATGCTAAGCAAGTGCTCTACCACTGAGCCACAAGCCCAGCCCTAAAATAAACATATGATTTTTGAGAAATGTAATTTATATGTGACTAGTTTCTAGACATCTTAAAATATTGACATTTACAAGGACAATGGCCATTAGTAATTGTTGTAAAGTAATTATGTTATTTTTCTGTTGAAAGCAAGGAATATAGTTTGGAATTTCTAATTCTGATAATTAGGAATTTATAATTACAATTATGAATGAGATTTACTGAGTGGAACAATAATGAAGGACAATAGGAATCTGTCCAAACATAAATAATGAGTTACATTAGCTTCCTTTTTACCTCTGTATATTTAACATTTAGTTAATACAAATTTACATGTTTTCTGTTTACATTAACAGTCTAGTTAGGGAAAGGAAAGATGCAGAGATTGTCTTGAGATTGGTAGGAAAGTTTTATGTTGTTTATTGCTTTGTGAAATCCTGTCCATTGTGTGTGTGTGTGTGTGTGTGTGTGTGACTCCTCAGTACCTGGGGCCTTGCAGTTGCTAGGTAAGCACTCTGCCACTGACCTATATGCCACTCCTAACCCTTTTTTAAAATTTTGAGCCAAGGTCTCCCTAAATTGCCCATGCTATCTTTGGACTTCAGATTCTCCTGCCCCAGCCTCTTAAGTAGCTGACATTACAGGCGTGTGCCGCTATACCCATCTCCTGTCAGTAATTTGAATGAAAGGAGCTGCATGTTCATGGAAGACCAAGAACAGAAATGTATATCTAGTACATTTCAGGATTACAGTAGTGCTAACTGTATCATTCTGATTTTCTCAGCCTAGCATAAAAGTGGGCAAGCAGTAGAAGCAAAGGCCTGTTATGAAATAAGAGCAATAATAGGAACTTGCTATTGAAAACGGAGTCAGACTTGGAAAAATCTAAAGCTTATAACCAAATATTTTAGAGGGTTGTGAATGTACTCATTTTTTCAAAATCTTTTGAAGGTTTGTGAAGAAAGAATCCATTATATATGAAGAAAGAGTCCTTAAAGCTTTCTTTTTTAAAACAATTGTTATATGTGTTGCTGCTGTGCTTGCATAATGAATGTGTTCTGTGGGCAGGCTACACAGGGAAACTATTCCTTTGTTAGCTTGCCATTTTATCAAGGCTTTAGTGTTCAGTTTCAGATTGCTGTCACCTACATCATATCTTTTTGCACTAGATCTCTTTTTAAAAGCTTTTAAAACATAATCTCTTTAAAGTTAAATAATTTTCATTGAGTTTGTATAAACATCAAACTTAAATTAATTTCTGAACTGAAACTTCTTCAGAAACACTGGTCAGAAAAATGTAATACGAGAGCAGATGGAGGGGATATTTGCACAGCACCCAGGGCTGATTCATGCTCCAGCATCTTTGAATACTAAGATCTTAAGCCTTTATTTTTAAAATGCTTTGATTATTTTTTCCATTTATTAAATGAAGATTGTGCTTTCATTTGTGCCCATTTCCAGTTATTTTCTTCTAGTTAAATTCTAAGAAAATTCTAAAAAAAGAAAAAGAAAAAACCTTTTTGTATCAAACAATAGAAATCCTTGTCTCCCTCCTCCATTTATAGTCCACATTTTTAAAAATAATATTTATTTATTTATTTTTTATGTAGTGCTAAGGATTGAATCCAGTTCTGCACACATGCTAGGCAAACACTTTGCCACTGAGCTACAGCCCCAGCCCTTGCAGTCCACATTTGAAACCAAGTGAAAATTAAGTAACTCAAATAGAAATCTGTTCTTTGTGGGGCATTTCCAGTATCTGTTTTGAAAATGTAGACATGTATGTGATTATCAAGGAAAGGATTTGTCTTTATAGCTGGAAAACTGGAAGACTTGTTTTTTTCTGAATGCATTTGTTTTAAAATTTGAGTCTATACTCAGGTACATTTTGTTTAATTATTCCTATCTTCAATCATTATCTTAAAATTTACCTGTGGGACCTCTTTGAGTATTTTTGGGATGTAGCAAGCACTATTTGAGATAATTTTCAAATCCTCCTCCTCATACTTGGTCCAGTATGAGTACTGGTGTTCTACTAAGAACAGTGGAATTGTAAATAGTCATACTTATTTATTCCCAAGCAATTTATAATGAATTTTAAGTGCAACAACATACTTATGGAAAGATAAATTTTAGTAAAATATATAAATATATTTAAAAGTTAAAAAAGTTCAATGAATTACTTGAAAATGAAATACCTGTGTAAGTACAACGCAAGAAATAGAACATTACCAGAATCCTAGATAATCCCCCTTGAAACCTCTCCCAATCACTGCCCGCTCCTGCCTTCCCAAAGTTGATCACTACCCTGATATCTGACACTATATTACTTTTCCCTGGGTGTGTGTGTTTTAAAGGTCTCCCCCCTTCCCCCTGCCCCCCACCCCCACCCCCCCGTGGTGGTGGTAGTGAAATGGGTTATTTGTTTGTGATACTGGGGATTGAATACAAGAAAAGGCCTTGCTTATACTAAGCAAGCATACTACCATGGAGCTATATCTCCAGCCCACGAAATATATATATTTTTAACACTAAAGTCTTTATTAGAATCCAATTTAATCTAGTCAAATGCTTCTGAATTTTATTAGGAGAGAATGCTATGTAGGTAAGGGAATATTGTATTTTTAAAATATATTTTAAATTTCAAATTTTAAAATGGACACAATATTTCTAGCAATATAACTGTATTTTAAGCAGCCAAAATATGTCAATAACAGGTGAAGGTACTTGATGTTGCCTACAGAAAAGGTGACCTATATAGCAAGCTAATGTTACATTTGTTTCCATTACTTATCACCAAAAGCTAAGGAGAATAAATGGATGGGGTTAAGGATTGCTGGAAGACATTTCACATTTACAAACTGATATAACCATAAGTGTGAAATTTCATTGAACTAAATGCTATATATTAAAAACAGTGCAAATTTGATATTCTACTCCATAATTTGCCTCTTTTTAATGTAATGTTATTTCATAACATCAGGAACAAATATTAACTATTGCTTTCCTAAGTTGAACAAAATGCTGATGAATTGAGCTGTCGTGGAAAACTGCATTAACGAATATTTAGACTCATGTGTTAACACAATTAAGAGGGTTTTTAAAAAATACTTTTTGTAGTTGTAGATGGACAGAATACCTTTATTTTGTTTGTTTGTTTTTATGTGGTGCTTAGGATTAAACCCAGTGTCTCACACATGCTAGGCAAGTGCTCTGCCACTGAGCCCCAGCCCCAGCCCAAGGAGTTTTGTTGTTGTTTTTTTGTGCCAGGGATTGAACTCAGGGTACTCGACCACTGAGCCCTATTTTGTGTTTTATGTAGAGACAGGGTCTCAATGAGTTGCTTAGTGCCTTGCCATTGCTGAGGCTGCCTTTGAACTCACGCTTCTCGTCTCAGTTTCCCAAAGTGCTGGGATTACAGGCATGAGCCACCGCGCCCGGCTTCCAAGGAGTTTATTGTTGTTGTTGTTAGTGTTGGATATGTTCAGGCAGTCATCCAGAAGATTCTGACTGAACTGCTTGGACAATGTTTTCTTGCTTCACTTAGTAGGAGTTTTAATAGGTACATCATCTACTGAGAAGTTAAATTGCTTTGTCCCAGAAGACTGAAATTTGCTCATTCACAAGTTAGCATCTTTTACTGTCCCCAAAGACACTGGTAAAAGGGATGTTTTCAGTGACAAGTCATTGGTCCTTATAGTGATCACTGGCTTCTTGGGTACTCAGTGGCCTTGAAGCTGATGACCTTGCCATAATCTTACCTGCCTTATTTTTAGCCCTAGCCCATGACTTTTTAACTTTATCTCATATCTCTTGGTTTATCATCAAGCACTTTGCAAAATTACATGTCTGCATATTTTAATATGCCAAGATCTAATTATAAATATACAAAGACTTAATTAAGATGTATTTATGCAACTTGAAGTGAAAGAGACAGGTTATATTACTTAAACCATTGCTTTATTAGATCTTTGAGCAAATTAAAAGTTATCATTTGATGATGACAACTGTCTCTAATTTGGTTTCCTTTTTCTGCCAGGTGTGGGTTAGACTGTATCTATAGAACAAAATTTAGCCAAATTTTATATCTAAAGTAACCCTCAAACTGACCTTTATGGAAGTTTTAAGGAATTTTTATATTAGCAAATTAGTTTAAGCTTCTTTCTCTATTGTTCCTAGGTGATATATATTTTCTGTTTACTTGCAAAATATCTTTGGGGTTTTTCCGTTAAAATTACATGGTTACAAATCACTGGAAGAGTGATAAATTCATCACAGTTTCTATTCAGGTATTTCTTATATATACAAAATAACAAGATCAGGTTCATTTACAAACTCTAAACAATCTGCCCATTTAAAAACTTGCATCTTATGCTGTTTAGCTGACTACTGCTAATTATTAATGACATTAGTTATAGTCAAAAAATACAGCATCCTAATCAATATTAGGCATAATATTAGGCATAATATTAGGCATAATACTAGGCATACTTCATCTGTATTTCTTTTTTTTTAATCATTTGTACTTTTAGTTGTATGTTAAGCTTGATTCTTCAAGCTGTGTTTTTAACCAATGATATATATTCCAATTTGAAAACAGTTTTTAAATCATAATTTTAAAAAGGCAGATAAAGATTTTAAAATTTCACATGTAAAAACAGGATTCTGAGCATTTTTGTGTTATGGGGAACTTACAGTGGCATGGAAGTAGAACTAAATATAGTGTTTAGAAACCAAATACTTGATCAAATGCAATTATAACAGGAAATTGAACTACTATATGTGAGTTTGTGGGTTTTGACTTTCAAGTAAACAAGAAAACACAAGTGAATACTGGTTCCTAGAGTGAAAAACCCTTTTCTTACTGTAAATCTTGTTTTTTGAGTCCTTCCCTCTCTTGATGACTGGAGAGTACAGAAGTTGTATTGGACAGTATTACTAGCTTCTTTTTTTTCTCAAAGCATTAGCTTTTATGGTTCACTTAGATTTAACAAGAATAATACTGGATAAACAGGCCAGCCATTTTAGTTATTGTACAAAAGTGTTTCTACTCTTAGAGTTTTTATAGTTTCCCTTTCCCCCACAGAAAAGCAAGAATCAGGTAGTGCAAAAATTTCAAAATTTTAAATCATGTCATAAAATATACATTGTATCATGTTAATCCTGTGCACATCCTAAATAGTGCTTTGTAGTCTTTGAGTTACAGGTGATCAGAGTCTGCCAAGAGACAGATTTCCTGGTAGAGAAAAGAGAATGGAGGATTGAGATTCTGGTTAGAGTCATATTAATGAGCTGATCTTTCATTCTTTTAAAATAAATGCTTACTTAGCATGTAATCCAGAAAACTTTCCACTGCTCATGCATATCTAATCAAAGAAAATAATTATTCTGTGTAAAAGTTTTAAGAACATACATGAAGCCCTGGGTTCAATCCGAGCACCATCAAGAAAAAAACAAAACAAATAAGCAAAACCTAAGTTATTATGGTTTATAATGATAATACTTCCCATTTTCCCATTCTTAACTTTCTTCCTAAAGTACTTTCTCTTTCATTTTTATTTTACTGATTCATATGTGAAATATGTTGTGTATTCATCAAATTTAGTAGATGGTAAAGCCTATACTTCACATTGGTTCCCCTTCTGGTATGCATTAGCAACTTTATTCTAGCATCTCTTATACTGTACTGTGATTATTTAATGTTTTTCTTGAACCCTAAACTGTAGAATTCTCAAATTCAGGGACTATGCCTTACATATATATATATATTTGTAAATGATTTAGCCTAAATTTCATCCATAGCTTGGTACTTACTGTATGTTTGGGTGAATGAATTAGTAAATGAATGAGATTTTATCTAAAGGTCTGGATATTGTTTTGATTTTCAGGGTATTTTGGAAACATTTATTATTGGTATGACCAGTTTGGAAGTATAAGGGGTGATATGCTGAGAATAGTTTAAAATAATTCTGCATCATTAACTGCATTTTACACTACCAAATTTATTAAAGATATATTTGAAACCTGGAGTATTTATTGCATTTTACAAGTGAAAATGCAAAGAGAACCAAAAATAATAGTAAACTAGAACTGATTAGCGATGCCTTTGAAGTCTAGATTAGGTTAACCTGATTCAGGGCTGACTATTGGCATGTGAATTGGATAGTCAGGTTCCCATACGCAAAAGGACTCACTCTTGGTTTAATACACTGCTGCTGCCATCTTGAGATTCTTAATTTTTGAGCAAGGAGCTTACAAATTATGTAGCAGGTTCTGATCTGAATCATGGGAAAATGATCACAGAAATACAAAATGTAGACATTCTATAATATAACGGGTCCAGAGTTTTGAAAGATGTTATCACGAAAAAAATTTTTTTTAAAGTTAGAAGAACAAGAAATGTTCTAGGTTACAGACCACCGAGAGGGAGGCATGGCATCTAGCAGCAATGCATGACCCTCTGTTGGTTCCTGGATCAAAGAACAAGGACATTTTTCACATAATTGGGAATATTTGATGATTATTTAAACTTGATCCATCAGGGTTTTTTTTTTTTTATTCAATATATTCTGAGTTTCTTTTTTAAGCTGTGTTTTAGTTAGAATTTTCACTGCTGTGACTAAAAGACCTGACAAGGACAATTTTAGAGGAGGAAAAGTTTATTTTGCTCTCATGGTTTCAGAGGTCTTATTCCATAGGAATTCCTGCTCCATTCCTCAGGAACCAAGGTGAGGCAGAACATGACAGCACAAGACTGTGGTAGAGGAAAGCAGCTCTTAATGTTGTACCAGGAAGCAGAGAGAGAGAGAGAGAGAGAGAGAGAGAGGGGAGAGAGAGAGAGCCCTTCACCGGGAACAAAATATAAACCCCAAAGGCATGCTCTCAGTGACCATCTCCTCTAGCCACACCCTACCTGCCTGCAGTTACCCAGTTAAACCCTATCAGTGGATCAACGCACTGATTAGGTTAAGACTGTCATAACCCAATCATTTCATCTCTGAGTTTCTTGCATTGTCTCACACATGAGCTTTTGAGGGACACCTCATATCTAAATCATAACAATCAGTTCTAACTATAAGGATGGTCATTTCATTACCCTTCCCCCCCACACAACCATTTGGCTTTTATTTTTATTTTTTTCATATTTTATTTATTTGTTCTATTTAGGCTTACATGTTAACAGAGTGCAATTTGATTCATTGTGCATAGATAGAGGATAACATATCAATTCTCTAGTTGTAAGTTGTATAGAATCACAACGTACATGCAGTCATACATAAAGTTAGGGCTATGATGACCATCATATTCCACCACCATTACTGTCCCCATGCCCCCTCCCCCCTTACACCCCTGTGCACAGAGATCCACCATTGTTCCCATGTCCTTCCCCACATTATGGATCAGCATCCACTTATCAACGAGTACATTGATTTGGTTTTCTGAGAGGCATTTGGTTTTCTGAGATTGGCTTACTTCACTTAGCATGATATTCTCCAGCTCCATCCATTTACCTGCAAATGCCATAATTTTATTCTCTGTTATTGCTGAGTAATATTCCATTGTGTATATGTACCACAGTTTCTTTATCCAGTCATCTGTCGAAGGGCATCTTGGTTGGTTCCACAGTTTAGCTATTGTGAATTGAGCTGCTATAAACATTGAAGTGGCTGCAGCACTGTAGTACGCTGTTTTTAAGTCTTCTGGGTATAGACCGAGGAGTGGGATAGCAGGCTCAAATGGTGGTTCCATTCCAAGTTTTCTAAGGAATCTCCATACTGCTTTCCAGATTGGTTGTACCAATTTGCAGTTCC